>JAOTQQ010000004.1:4013507-4263933 GCA_026546715.1 Gallinago undulata | reverse complement strand
AGAGGAGAGGAAGAGATAAGGAGATACAGAAGTTTAGAATGAACTGAACTACTTTAATGAAGAATTAATATTAAAATTAAAAAAAAGAAGATAATAATGAAATAGATACAATATATACAAAACCATATCAAGCTCCCAGGATGATAGTCACGTCACCGGCAGGCACTGGGGAAGTCACAGACTGGACTCAGCAATGGATGGGAACTGAATTCCAGCTCTGGAGTCAGGATCACACGGATTGGGATCACAGGCAGATGAACAGACAGGGTTCTCTTAAGATGTCAGCCATCGCAGGAAGAGAAGTTGACCCTTTGATCCTCAGCTTTTATACTGAGCATGGGGCAGACGGAATGGAATACCCTGTTGGTCAGGTTTGGGTCACCTGTCCCGACCCTCTAAGGGGCAAATAACAAAAATTGGCTGGCCTTAGTTGTTATAGCAAGAAGTATAAGCAAGGGCCTCTCTGCATACCATTCCTTGGCATTTAGCACAGAACATTGGCCTTATCATCCTGAGAATGAGCAGTTTTCTCCACAATATGCCGTTAATATCAGAGAGTTAGAGGAGCCCTAACTAAAATGTAAAATTACAGAACACAAAATCGGTTTGGTTTTACCTCAAACCGGGACAACATCCATGCATGAAACTATGAAAATACAACTAGCACAGCCACCCTTACGCAACACTGGGGGGAGCAGGGACAGACAGGGCAGGGATGGGCAGCGCAGGGGCTGGGGGGCTTTACAGCCCAGTGGGGTGTGCCATGGAAGGCAGGAGCTGGCTCTCACCCAGGGCCATTTACCCTGCATGGCTCGCACTGTCTAGCACCCTGCTGTTGCTGAGCTAATGCACTGCCAAGGTTTTCAGAGGTGGGTGTCTCAGCAGGCTGGCCCAGAACAGACAACTGGCTCCAAGCTGAGTGACATGCAACAGCAGGGCCATAGTTTCATTTTACCAGTGAGGGCAGAAGCAGAGAGAGGCAGGCTGCCAGATGCTGATGCAATGCAAGATGCTGATTTGTAAGGCTTTCTGAAGGAAGGAGAAGGAGAATTTCTGGGGGTGGGTGATGCAAGCCTCTCCAGCCCTGGGCTGGGGAAGAATCACGCCAATGTTTCACAGCTTTTAGGAGGATTTCTTCATGCACATCTCAGCAAGCTGGGATCTCTGCCAGATGAGGAGTAGGATGAGTAAACAAAGAGCAATTCACTTTCTTAAAGCAATTTGGAAGGAAAGTGAAAGAGATGAATAAGACAACAATTGCTCTTTTTCCTCCACTCCTCTTCCCTTGGCTTCTTGCTATGACATGCTCTGGGTACACCGGTGTGCCCAGGGACTACTCCACACACTCCATAGCATGCCCAAGGGCTCAATGATTTAACATGAAAAACAGATCCCATCCTTCTGTACACAACCTCCCACATTGCTAGAAGGGACATTGCTTCATACTTGTTCCACGCCACAGACGAGCCAAGTACCATTGTTACACAAACAGCATGTGAAAGAGAAGGAAAAAAAGAAAGATTGGACAAATTTGTAACTGAAGTAGATCCGTCTAAACCAATAACCTGAGCACTCTACTAACAGAAATCCCCACAGCTCCACTAATGAATATGGACCAAGATGATATCATAGAATCACAGAATGGTTTGGATTGGAAGTGACCTTTAAAGATCATCTAGTCCAACCCCCCTGCAATGAGCAGGATCATCTTCAACTCGATCAGGTTGTTCAACGCCCTGTCCAGCCTGACTTTGAATGTTCCCAAGGATGGGGCATTTACCACCTTTCTGGGCAACCTGTTCCAGTGTTTCACTATAAAAAATTTCTTCCTTATATCTAGTTTGAATCTACCTTCTTTTAGTTCAAAGTCATTACCCCTTTGTCCTCTCACTACAGGCGGAAAAGGGCAGGAATCAGTTACACATAATCCAAATGAAAAGTGGGATATTTGGAGGTGTAGAAAACATCTCCCAAGAGTCTTGTTGTCCTTGTGACAGATATCAGGTCTGTAAACGACTGATGCAAAGAGCAATCTGTTCTCTGTGCCTGTGGTGGATATGAAAGGGGCCACAGGCTTAATCTGGGATCCCATGGGAGACTGAGGAGAAGCTCCACATTTTTAAGGAGAGTGGAGCCCTAGAACAGAGGGTCTCTTTGGGATCTTTAAGAGCAGTTTAGACAAATTCCTTTTTAGGTACCATGCAAGAACTGGTGCTCCTGGCATGGGATGAGGTGAAGGGCAGAGGACCTCCCTGGGGCATGTGATGCTTACGGAAGAAGGAGAGAACAAGCACCAGCTTTCTGGGACAGCTTTACTGAGACTTGAGAAGTAACTCACCCATCTGTCTGCAAAAAAATTGAGTCAAACAGACTTTCTGAGGCCAGTGCAGAACCACTGTGATTTCCTAGCTAAACCAAGACCACTGGTACTCACTGGGTGAGGACAGTGCAAACATGAGACCAACCACTTCTCTATTTGGCCTCTTTAGAAGACCTTGTGACATAATTAGAACTTTTTCCACCCTGTCCCATTCATGCCATTTCTGTTAACGCTCACAGTCTCATGCTACAGCACCCCAGCTTCTGCAACAAGAGGAAGCAGAGGAAAGAGTGAGGTTGCCCTGCCTTTTCCAACCCAAGTAACAGCAGCTGAGGAATTGGGAAGCACTCTGCAGCCTTCTGGACTACACAAATCACCATTTTACTACAGGGTTTCAGACAGAGAAGTATCTCCCTACCTGGAGCCCCCTGCTCGTGTTTCAGGCAGAATGCAAGACCTGGGCAAAGGGGAATGGATTGGCTCTGTGATGGAGACTCTGAGTTCTTTCAACAAAGTAGCATTTGCATCATGAGACTCGAACTCTTATCTCTGCAGCCCTCCTCAAAGAACACCTACAGCTTAGATGACCGCAATGCCCTTAGCTCTGAGAAAGCACTTCTAAGGGCCTGGAACAGGCATATGACCAAGCCTGGACCTGCATCCCTAGCCCAAAGGGCAACTCTTACCCATCTCTAACTACTGACACAAGCTGAGAACACATTCAAAGATAATTAATAATGTTCTATGGTTTCTCTATGTTTTGTCCTTTTTCATTATTCTGATGAAGACACTCAAGTACTGTCGCAATATAGTAGTACCCAAACCACATTGTGTTGCCACTGCCTTTGTGTTGCTTTCTTTGGTGAGATTTTTTCCTGTTACAGTTTCCGATAGCTTTCAAATTGGCTATTTTAATAGTTAGCGTTTACAGGCATTACTACTGAATGAAAAAGAAGAGTTAATTAGAGAACAAGGAAGAGAAAGTGGCTAAATGTAACTTTACCATTGGACTGTGTCTGACACATGCATCCTCACAGGAAAGAGCTAGAACAGAGTGAGCATAAAGACAAGGCAATTGCTTTTCATTCTTCCTACTGAATGGAAGCTGGTCAGAGATACAAGCTCCTCTTCTTTCTTAAACACATCTTTTATCTTGCTGCTAGGGGATATTTGCATATACTGCCCAGCTCCAAGTTAGCACACCCCTCTCGCCATGGGCTGCTGAGGGGGAAATAAGTATGGGGGGAGGGAGAGAGTTCCCAGGGAAAGCTGGTGTCATTTCAAAGGCTCAACCTAGGACAGACTCACCCAAGTCCCCTCATACTTGGATCTATGGCAAAGTCCCTTCAAAAGCTCCCATTTTGGCTTCTGCACAGCTGCCACTCCTGCTGCGCTCAGCAGGAAGCAGAGTGGGGAGAATCAGACGAAAGCTGGCAGGGGAAGGAAAGATAATAGCAGAACGCTGTCTCTCCAGAAGAAGGCCTTACAGACTACAGGCTGCTGGTAAAAGCGTCACAGCTGGAGGGCATCCAATGTCACAACACACAATGGATAATTTCCTCACACACCAGGAAAAACGTAGTTCTAAACTCATATGGGGAAAAGCAATTCTAGAGAAGATACTACAGCCAAGATTTTCCAGTGTTCCTCAGATTAATTTTACTTTACTTCTTTAAATTTTTAAAGGATATCAGAAGCAAGTCTAATTTTCAGATACGTTTCCAAGTTGTTAATCACTAATTCTTAACCCCACTCTATTCAAAAACGTTCACAGAGAAGCCAAGAACCACACAAGGAAGCTAAGGAAGCCTTTTTCACCAAAATCCAATTGACTGAGTACCTGTGTAAAATGTGATTCTGGAGCAATTCATATACCACAGGAGTCCAGAAGTTTTTGAAAAATTTTCCTGAATAAATTCTGATGAAAGGTCCCAGGTTCTAAAATGCTTATTCAGTCCTGAAAATATTTCAGCTTCAAGGCAGCCAAGCATACCTTGCTGCTTTTCAGCTCCAGGCCAGCAAGCATGTTTAACACCACGCTTCAGCTCTCAACTAGCATCTGAAGGATCACAAGAAGCACTTCTGGAAATCTCTTCTCAAACACTGTGAGAGTCAGCTTCCAGCATTTGGAACACATTTATGATTGCTGGGAGGGGAGCAAACTGAAGGAGCAAGTAGGGAAACCGGAGACCTACTAGGACACTTTCCTGGTTTGTCTGGAGAGAAACTGGTGAGGCTGCTTAAGATAAGATGGGAACCTCTCAAGCACCTCTCTTTTTTACCTTTAGACTTGCAGGAAAGGAAAAAAACCCTAGTGTCTGTGGTTACGGAGGAGTCTCCAGCAACGAATAGAGATGATTCTGCAGAGAGCCAGTGGCTCTGAGAAGGGTGACTGGGTTGAACAGAACTAGCCTTCACACCAATCATTGCATTAGTAGTAGCGATCCGGTCTCCTTACAGAGAGGAGATGCAGAGCTGCTGTTCTTGCAGTTTGCTTTGGGTGACACCACTGTATCTCAGAGACCATACATGCTCAGTGCAGACTTAGAAGCAGGTACAAAGCAAGGCTTGCTTCTCCTCACTATTTAGAGGAGTAAAGCCTACAGCAGCATAGAGGAGGCAAAGCCTGCACCCCTGCTGTTTGTCCTGATCACATTACTGCAAAACCTCTTTCATTGTTTTGTTGTATATTCACTTCTACCTAGACGAGTAATCACAGCAGCCTCGACCCACTGCCCAGGGTAACTGTCTGACCTCGCAAAATGTGTGCTGCTTAACAATTTGGAAAAAGCAGGAGGAAGTAACCCAGTACAAACACACTCGAAAGAAACAAAACCCTGGTGTGTGTCAGAGACAGCCTCACCACACCAGCACACAACCTGCTGAAAACCAGCAAACACTGGATTCACAAAAGCTAGCACCCTGGTCTGCCTGAACATGTAATAGAAAAAAATGGAATTTCCCACTTGTTGGTGAAATCCCTGCTGGGAAACACCGTGGTACAGGACCACCTATGCCTCACACAAGTTTGTCATGGTAACTCTATCAGCTGCATCAGAGGAGAGTGGTTACCTTCAGTGCAGAACCAGTGGCAGATCCAGCTTTCATGATGATAAAATGTGCACAAATGGAAAATACGAAAAGGAAAAACATTGGGAGAGAAAGCAGAGGAAAGTCTGCATAAGGAAAGGAAGAGGAGGGTAGAGGATGTGTCATCTGTAGTGTTTACATATGACGATACCATCCTACACAGCTGCTGGTTAAGGGAGACCAAGAGGAAGTGAACATTAACTCTGAAATGTCAGTGCAGAAGTGGAAAGCAAAGGAGGCTACTATGAGAGATGATGAGTTCAGGAGCAGAGGGATTAGCTCAGAAGTGCAGCCCTGTTTTGTGGGCTAGCCCACCTGACACTCATACCTGGCACCAGTAAAAAGAAACTACGTGGGGAGAGAAAACACAGGGGATAGGTGAATTGCATGTTCCCTGTTACAAATCAACACAGTTCATCAAAGGCTAGCACAATGCTCTCCTTTTGCCACCATCCCCATATGCTGCAACTTGAAAATTGTGTTGTATTCAACTGCCAGCAGGTGGAAAGCCATCCAGGCACAGCGCACCCATCTTACTCGTGTTGCAGCAGGGAGACACTTCATGCCATGTTAAAAGGTAGCACACATCACCATCCCCTTCCCCTGCTCACGGGAGCCTTCCACAAAACAACAGATGACTTTGCTGTCTTGCAGTCAGCACACAAACTGAACTCACAGCCAGCCTCTGCATTAACCTTTTTCAAGCCTAGCAACACAGCAAGGTGATGAGCTCAGCATAGCTCAGGAGCCAGACAAAACCCTGGACCAGCCCTGCTGCTAGTGGGGAGGTGCCTCCAGCCCCGAACCTGCCCTGGTTCCATGAGAAGATGTAGGAATAGTGCTGATATTGTCCACCAGAATAAATGCTCTTTGATCTCTGATCAAAAGCACCAAACAGGAATAAGGAATACCAGCTTTTGGAAAACCAAAACCAGAAGCATCTGTTGTGCAATGGAACATTTCAAATACAAAACATCCATCCATGTAGTAAGTCCCTCCAAATTACGACAGCCTGCTATGGAGACAGGTGGGAACTGGACTCAGCCCTTCTTCCCACTACTCCCATTCACACAGCTCTCCTCAGAGGAGGGCGTGCTGCCCATCACCTCATAGCCTGGAACTGCCTTGAGCCTTCTTGCAGGAGCTGCTGGCTTTGCTGGATTAAGGCTCCAATCACTGGTCACAACATCAACTACACAGAGGACAACTTTTTGCCTGATGTCCCATTTATTATTCAGCCATTGCTTCACCCACCCCCGAAATCAGTCACTATTCAGATCATACCACCCACTAATCTGGCAGCCAGGGGCCAAAAGAAATACAGTGGATAGAAACTGAAGACAGACAATGAACAAGACACAAGTCTTTAACATTGAGAGTACTCTGCCGAGGGAAAAACGTAGGCAGGAACATCACAAATTTGGCACAGCCTGTAGTCCTCAGCTCAAGTACAAACACCATTCCAACAGCGGTGCTCTGGGGGAAGCTCATATGCCTGGGGTTCCTCCAAAGCCCCAGAGGAATCTCCTCCAGTGCTGTGGGCAGCTGCTCCTCATGGGCATCACAGTCCTCCTTGCAGGGCTCAGCCCAGTCTTCAATCTCAAAAGCACCACTCTTTTGCTGACAGCATAAGGCAAAACCAGAGGAATCTCCCAAACACCCAGGAGAAGGCCGCACCCTAGAGAGACTGCAAGCAGTATGTAAGGAGGGAGAGTTTGCCAAGTTGAAAATTTGACTGTTGTACTCAGATAAAGAACTTTGTTTCAGAGAAAACCTGCAGTGGGAAGCACTCAAGGCTTTTCTGATAACTACTGCTGTCCTCCTAACACTAGCTGGGCCCTTTGGCCAACACCAGTGCGAAAAGTGCTTCTTGCAGACCATCACTCCCACCTCCCTGCTCTACTAGCTTGATGCTGTCTCGGGTGCACCACCCAGTGTCTGTTGATCCCATGGAAGCACACATTAGGAGTGGCAAGCTTCCCACTGAGCCTCCATGGGTCCTGGTGAGTACCCTCAGCACAGCCTAATCAACACAAGACATTTTCACTGTCAAGCACGGAATCACACACTTCTAGCAATAGCTAGACCTTAAGCAAACGAAGCCTGAATCAGAGAGACACATTAGGTGTCTGCAGTGATTACTCGACATCAGAGGTTTCACCGCAGCTTGACCACATTTTAGAAGAGTACTTTTAGCATGTGGTGGTTGTGAGTACTAGAAGGCAACACAGAGCAAGCCCTGCAGGCGTTTCAGCCTGCTTCAGCAGGAGCCGTGCCAGCAGCTGCCCCCAGTGGCTGCCAGGACAGGCTGCCAGCATGGACCACTGCTTCCTTCATCCCTAACGCCAGAGATTCCCACTGTGGGGCTCGCTGCTGCTGTCCCTGCTCTGGCTCTGGGACAACCCCAGAATCCGCAGCTCTGAGGCATGGGACTGTGCCCATGGGCTGCACTGACAAGGCATTTAACCACGGTTCATTTTCCCAATAGCAGCCAATTTTTCAGTTTTGCCTGTTGATTTTGTAGCCCGCCCCAAACGCTTTGAGGAAAATGAGGACAGCAGTAATACCTGCACACCCAATGCCACAGATAGATCTGAAATTCAGGATCTCTCAATCTTTCTTTTCCTCTGCTCCTGCAGACTGGGCTTGAAACTCCACTAGGGCTTTTCTGTGTTCCTTCAGCCTTTCTCATATCCTTAGAAAGCTGTGGCAACTGGAAATATGCCAGTCTTCCCACAGACACACATAAAGAAAGGCTGTGCCACAAAGTAAAGATGGCACAACCTTTGCTGTCACTGAAAGCAACCTCGTCAGGACTTGGAAAGCTTACGCCAGGGTAAGTTACGCAAACGTCCTACTTATACTGGGTGGTGCTAATATTTGATGATGAAAACTGCACAGGATTCTGTGACGGCTGATGCTTTGAAAAACAATTCCCTAGGCACAGGTTGCAAAGAACAGTGCCATGAGACAGTCCGAGAGAGAGGGGCTGCAACAAACACACTAATGAATGCTGTCATATAGCGTCAGCAGGCTCACGGAAAGTTCCCGCCTGAATATGCTGTGGTAAGTCTCCGAGTTCCATACTGTGCCTCAGCCATGAAATTACCGCAAAGTCCCCAGGGCCGGGCTTAGGCAGAGGAAATGAGCTTTGGACTGCGCAGCAGTTGAGCGCGTGAACTTCCCATTCTGCTTTAATCTTCTGAACACGTATTTCATATTTTAAAATTGGCAGAGTCAAATGCCTGCACCCATGCACTCCAACACAATGGAAATTCAAAGGCTAGAGATAAGCTGTGTGCATTTTGAGTTGAGACATTGCTAATGTGAAGCCTGTCAAGTGCTTTTCTTTTAAATAAACTAGGAAAGGGAAGCAAGGGAGAAAAGGCAGGCAGGAATCACATCCTGCTGCTTTGTATGGATTGCAGCTGCTTCTGCACTGGATTTGTTTCCATCCCTTCTTATTAATTGCAAAATCATATTTCAAGAGCTAAGGCTACTTTTGAGAAGTGCCAAGAAAGGAGGAAAAAAACGAGCCCAAACATGGTGGTGATCGCATCTTCTGGTCTGCTGTGCTTAGTCTAAGTCTGTTTTTTAACCAGGGGTAACATGATTAAATACTAGCTAAAAAAAAAACCTCCTGGGTTCTGTAAGAAAAATATAGTTGAGATGCAGCCATAAATATTATTGCAAAGAAAAAGGTGCTTTCACAGCTCCCAAGCCTGGCTGATGCTGGTGAGAACTGCAGAATGAAATGCTGCTGCTTGCCGACTGCTGCCAGGGCTCCTCCAGCCCAGCACACAGCTTGTGGCATCACCGGGATCCTGGTACGGTGCTACAACACCGGGCTTCTCTCCCTGCCATGCGCCGGGTGGTATATTTACAGATAAAATGATTACAGTCCCTGGCCACAGTCCTTGAGTGCTGCCACTTAGCAGTGAGTCACACAAGCTACTGTATCTGTGCTTATAGAATATGATATAATTAAGAAAACTAAATATAATACTAGCTGGACTCTGCCTTCACCAAGTAAAATGCTTGTTCAAAGTCTGTAAGTATTCAACTCCAGCCTCGTATTGATCCTGTATGATCCTTCCCATTTTAACCCTGTATTAATCTAGGGAACTGGCAAATTTTGGGTACCAGGACTGACATTTTCTGCCCCGAGCTCTATTTGTGGTAAAAATGATAATTTTTTGTTTGAACAAAAAAAGGTATAATGCTTAAATTGCTGTTGGTAGATCTTATCTTCTTCTTGCAATATTCTCTTGTTTTGTTTTATTTTAAATATACTTATTTTTAGACCTTTTGCTGCCTCTGCACTATATGGGATGTCACAGAAGTCTCATTTGCATGCTTTAAAATGAAGATTGCTTAGGCCTCTTTTTGGGGTTAAAGACAGGAGTGTAACAAGTGGCAGGCTTAGCGTCCGGGGCTGTGGGGTTGGAGCCACAGGCCAGTGCAGGTCAAAATGGGGTTTCTAAACCAGCCTGTGGGAGTGCCCCAGAAGGAGGAGGCTCTCTGTCCATGAACAATCCCTGTTTGCAGCTAGTGGTATGTATTTGTCATACTGGTGTTGCTGCATTTCAGGGTGACTACAGGGTTTGGTCCTGCTTTGGGGAACAGCTGGATCAGCAGGGGCTTCCGCAGTCACGGCTTAAACGAATCGATTATTTAAGGGAGAGATGAAAGGGGTTGGTGTAAGGACAGTGATTTGCTCTTCCCTGGGGTCACACCAGGGCAGGGTGCAGAGGAAGGCATGTGTCATAGAGGTTAATAGGTCTTCCCACACAGACCAAGTCCTTCATTGCTTTTTGTAGGAAGGAGTTTGTGGAAAGTACCCTGTCTCCTTTACATTAGTCACAAGGAATCACTACTAAGGCAGGCAGAAAACCTCTGTGGGCTGTCTGGGGGTTTTAATTCCCACAGCTTGCCCTGAACATGCACCAAAGTGTGCCCAGAGGGTCAAACAGCCCTGTCAGCTGCCAGCCCTGAGCAGGCAGCTTGCTGCTGCCTTCATCACTGTCCTCCCACATTTAGCTTCACTCCAAGTATCTCCCTCCCATTTTTCCTCTGAGAAGCACTGGGTTTGACTACAAAAAGCCAGGAGATGGGCTGGTGATGGCATGTTCTGCCATATCGGCAGCAATATGGTTAGGAGCTCCCCAGCAGCTCAGCAGTTTGCAGGAGGCAGGCACAAGCAAGTTTCCCTCTCTCTCACCCTGAATTAAATGTATGCCAAGCACCCACTGTACTGCTGAGAAGTCAAAAGATGAAGCAGAGTATTAACACAACAGTTCAGGTTCTTTAGTTTTGTTCTTGTGCCCTTTCCACTTTTCTGTTTCCATTCCAACCCTCTGCAACACACAGATATTTAACTTTGGTCTTATGCAGCTGGAAGAGTTGAGGCTTCTTCTGTAGGTTAGGAAAAGGAGGAAGAAGAGCAGAAGCAAGACTAAAGTTTATAAAGGACATTTTCCATGTATCCCGTCCCCAGCAAGGCAGTACAGCAGAGCTGGCAGAGATCTCTAAGTGACATCTATGAGTGTCAGAATTTCTTTTTTAAATAAACACCAACAAAGAACAATTTTTCATATTGAAAGAAAATTCAAAAGAATGTGCAGGATGTAAAAATAGAAACTATTTTAAAGGTTGACAATTAAAGTTATATTTCTCTTACGTGTTGTTTAAATTTTCCATTGTGTTTTACTTCTCATGCCTACCTGCTTTTTCTTTCCTTTTTCTTTTTTTTTTTTTTTGCACCCCTCCAACTCCTAACTCACAATTTTGTTCCTGCAGTAAGGAATTCAAATAGTAGGTAAGAAAAACAAAGGCAAAAACTAAACATGATTTTAGGAGAACTTTGAAAATCTGCCAACTCATTTCAAACTGCAAATTGAAAGCTATTTACAAAATCGCAACTCTTCTACTCTCCCTCTTTCTCCTTGAATGGCGTCGGTGTGGAAGTCAAGGCTGGTGGTGCATGCAACTCTTTCCGTTGCTGCTAAGGCTATACTTGTGGCTCCATTGAGGCACTTGCTTGAAGTCGTATTTCTAAGTGTGTGTCATTTCACTTCTGATGCATGAATCATGTCCTCAGGGAACTGCAAGAATGCCCCTCTGTCATCAGTGCTCAGATATGTGCTGTCAAAAAGAGAAACAGGTTTAATCTGATGCCAACTTCTCAGCCATAAAAAACACCGGTGCCTGTGGAGACAGAAGCAGGTTCCTGTGCTTGGCATCTCATCCCTTCACTTCATGTTTGCTGGAGAGTTTGTAAACTTGACTCCCTGCATGAAAATCCGAGGTGATTTTCAGAGCCCCTGCAGCCTGTTGCCAGAGTTTCATTTCAGTCATTCTGGGCCAGGAGCCAAATGAAAGTTCTCTGCCTCAGTTTCACGAGGAAATGCCTCTTAGCCCAGGCTAATGACGAAACACACTGCAGCTCCTCCTCTTGGCTTTATTAGCATGGGGAGATCTTCAGCATATAATTGTGTCCATGCTCTGCTGCGGCAATAAGGACCTCGGGAATTCTGTCTGTGTCTTTCTCGACCCTGGTGGTGTTTGCATCCTCACCTCTTGCTGTCTTGAGGACAAGCATCATGGAAGCACCAAGCTTGCTGGAGAATGGAAATATTCCACAGCAAAGGAAATTCACATGTTATCAATTGGCTTTTTATACTTCATTATTTGTTTTGATTATGATTTCAGCCCTGGTTCCTGTAGTCTTCTGTTTACTTCATCATAAGCAGGTAAGGACAAAGCAAAATTCCTAACTCTGGAGTGCATTATTATTATTATTACACATGCATTATTCCTAATGATTAACATTGCTGTGTTGATGCTATCAACTAACTGCAACCTAGTCATTCTCTTTTGGAGACAGCTAATGCTTTTACTTTTCAAGATTTCAGCTGACAACATTTCCATCAATTCCTTGATTAAATCCTTCAGTATTTTGCTTTAATTTCTGTAAGGTTGCTTTTTTTAAAAAGAAAAACAAAAAACAACTTTCGTTTTTTGTCCTGTATAAATGATGTACACTGTCCCAGCGTGATATCAACTGATGATGCTCTGTAAGGACAGAAGAGGCTGAGGAATCCTGGTATTTCATCAGGCATGAAGCCTTTTCACTCCTGATTTTAACAAGTGCTAATACAATCTAACCCAAATAGCGGTTACTGAGTCAAGTTGTCTTCTGCATTTCATTTGCTGATTTCAGTGTGCTTTTTCTGTCTATATCTCTGTACTGTAATTAACAGAAATACAGAGGTGAGCCAAATGACTCATTTGCTGAAGGCCAAGCTTCTATTTTCTGATTTCCAAACTGTGAATCAGTCTTTCTGGAAGATCCAAGTGCTAGTTTGAGATGCTGGTTTACATATCCCACCGTGATGTAGCTCCCTCCAGTTTCAGTTTTGAGGAGGAAGAGGACAAGGAAAAAGTCCCCTCCTGTTAAGAGGCAGGATGGCTTGTTCTCACAGTCCGTCAGCTTCTTGTAGCATAATGACACCAGGAACCCCTCTAAGGACTGATCCTACAAGGCATTGTTTTTGTAAAATACAAAAATTCCCAAAAGAGAGGAGCCTGCTCTGCACCTTACAGCACTATCATTTAGCAGACAATATTTTAAAAAATATTTTTTTAATTGCTTTGGTACTTTCAGCACCACTCCCACAGCTTCTCTCATGTATCTGGGAGTTGTGAAGCAGCAGCTCAGTGACCTGCAGTCACAACTGCATCCCTCTGATAGCAATGAGCATGCAGATGCACGCAGCATTGCACACATATTCCACACCCCCGACTCGTTTTTTGTATTGCAGAAAGTCACTTTAGTAAGTGAAAGAACTGCCTTTAGTCCTGTTAATTCACATTAATTGGGGAAGGTGGGACTGGGTAAAGAAAGCCTTTCCCTGTGAGGGAACTGACAACCTTCCCAGCACTCAGGACAGCAACTTCCTAAGGAACAGATGACGTTGTGCTTCAGTAGTGATTTTTAAGCATTTCAGAGCCTGCATCCTTTAAGATGTGAAACAGAATTGGGATCCTGTGTCTGTAAGCTGATCCTAAGTTTTATGGGCTCTGGCCAGAGAGAGAACATAGCTGCTGTGTAGGAAGAGCATGGCCTCCATAAGCAAACACCGAGCCATGCAACAGAGGAATAGACTGAAATCTCTTGTCACTGACAGTTTACCACTCAGACACCCACAGAGCCACCTCTTCTCTCAGCTGGAAGAGCACTTGAAAGCTACTCTGACTAGTGGATCAGAAAGCACTGTGCCTGTTGCCTTGAGGGTAAGCATGGTTAAGTGGTTAAAGAGAAGTAGTCTTAAAAGTCAGAAGCTGTCCTCCCTTTTCTGCTTAAAAGCTTCCCATGTGCATGCACTGGCTTTAAGTCAAGTCTCTGTCCACAGAGGCATCACTTGTGACAAGCCCGCACAAATCTGTCAGAGCTGAGTCCAGGGATGAAATGAAAGTTCTGTCACCTGAGAGAAGTGTAGGCCTCCTCTAGGCACTGCTGGTGGTTGCCTTTTTTATTTTGTGAAAATACCACCAAAGTGGATATGAAAAATGCTGATCTATTTTAAACATTTCAAACTTTGTTGGAAAACAACTGTTTTTTTGTAACAAATCATTGCTTGTTTTTGTTATGAATGATGCATAAAGAAGTTATTTCCCTTCCCTCTTATGCTCTTGTGATGATAATCCTCTTCTTGAGCTCAGTCATAGATTGAAAAATTGCTGCACAAAACACTGACCAAGCACTGCTTCTTTCCACAGGCACCGGAGCTGTGCTGGGCACATGGATCTTGTGAGTATACAGATTCTAGAGACCCAATTTCTGGTTTTGTCAGACTTGTGCTGTGACAAAGACAACCATCTCACATGCCTGGCTACAATTGCTCCAAGGACAGGTGTGAGTTCTAACTGCAGCAATACAGAACCCATAGGGCCCTGTCGCCACGAGAAATAGAGCTCCCCAGTGCTGTACCCAGGATTACTAGCCAGCGACCATCTCTCTCTGCTGGAATCAGCCACATGCACCCCTCTGAAAACAGCTGGTAAAATCAGCGTCACAAGGGTCAGATTTACTGCTGCCAAATGTTAGTCAACAGTTCCCTAAACACAACCTAGGGCAGTCCTAAACAAACACCCCATATACCAGCTCAGACCCTCATAGAGATTGAACTAAAGCAATTGAAAATTTCTGCATGCATAAAACTTCAACTAACTTGTTGACTGTGCAAGAGCCTAACCAGCCAGGAGCTCCTCCAGGCAGATGGTACTGTCCAGCACTGTGGCCCGAGCGTGTCACCGTTATACGGTATTTGATTTATTCTGCATTGAACCCTCACCACATTATGTACCGCAGATACCCGTGCCCTTGTGGTGTACAGTCTAACATTTGCTCTGCGTTGCTGTCTCCTTACCCAGTTTGTCAGTGCACTCAGCGAGGGGTACAACAGCTGCCACCCATCATTATCTTTAATGCTGGCAGCATTAGTCCATCCAGCACAGAGAGGAAAACTGAGAAGATCATGCAGACTTAGCTCTCCTGAAGGACTATAGCCACAGCAGCCAGCAAGCAGAAGATTACTCTAACCACCCTCATCAGCCTTAGGTCTGGCTGAAGATCTGCCCGTGAATTTTTTCTTATTAGGAACCAGCTTTTCTTATTAGGACCCAATCCCAGCCTTGAAGTTTCCCCATTTTTTCAGCAGCTAACCTGTCCTGTCCACCTAACCTGGAAGCCCCTGCAAGCCGCCCATAGCCATGGGGGTCCTTCACAGTCTCTCCTGGCAGATTAAGACCCCTTTCCGGCACTTCTGAGGAGTTAATAAACTCAAAAAGATCAATTATAATAATAACAACAACAAAAAAATTCAGGAGTGTGACATACCAAGGGGAAACTAACAAAACATGCTCATGTCTGTTTTTTGTCTGTTTTCCTCAGTAAAACATTCTGTACAAAACAGCAAAGATCTCATGAGCTGGGAGTGGAACTTAGAGCACTGCAATGGATTTGTGCAGGACCATGACCAGTACCTCGCGATTGAGCAGAGAGGCAACTACTTCATCTACGCTCAGGTCAACCGCAGAGAAGTTATTAACCAGTCTTTTACACTGATGCTGTTGAAAGAGCCAAACATCATCCTCAACAAGGTTGTGGGATCACAGGGGGGAGATGACAAGGGCACAATAAACTTTGGGAGACCCTTTTTCCTGCAGAGGGGAGATAAGTTGTACTGTAAAGCAAATCTTAAGCCTGATGAAATTCTGTCAGGGAATCAGTCTTACTGGGGCCTGTATAAAATATAGCAGGATTCTGCTCTGAGCCAGCTCCTCCCTTATTCCCCCCAGAAAACCTCAGGGCATGGATGAAGAGTCTGCAATTTCTCTTTGTATGAAATTCAACTTGCTGGAGTATGTGCAATAGTAGGCTGGTATCCTGCAGTGATAGAGTAAGGTGTAAAACAAAGTGAATAGCAAACTTTGTTCCTAATGGATGGCACCCGATCATCAGAAAGTATAAAAGAAAGATGCTTTTGGGAGGAAAAGTTCTCAATGTATTATGTGGTTGACTCTAAGATCCTGGAAAAACAAGTAACTGTATTCAGTATGTTCTGAGCTGGGGAGGAGCTCTGCTCTGTAGCAAGTTGCATTTCAGAGTTGAGTACGCGTCAGTATCTTGGGTCTCTTATAACAAAAGGTGCTATGTAAAGCTAAGGTATTCTATATCCTTCCTGCACAACCTGCCTGTGAAACTGCACGCCTCAAGCATAGGGGTGAAATAGTTCAGAAACAGTCCATGACTGAAGGAAAGCTTCTCAGCCCTATCCATAGCCTTGCCTCTGGCAAAGGAAACACCACGTAGGAGATTCCCCAAGGAAGCTACATCTTTATGGGTAGTTCAGAGCACAAGAACCTTTCCAGTCAAGCACAAGCAGTACTGCACACCACTGTTGAATTCATGTCAACTCCCTGCCACAGTCCAGACACGCATACCACAGTGAGCTTACGGATCCAGCCAATGCAACTGTTTTGCATCCAACTGCCATAAAGGATGTATCGCTACTGGCTAAGTAGCACACAAAAGCAATTAAAGTTGCTGTATGTAAGTAGAGAGTGTGGAGAAGAGAAAGATGCATATGAAGAGGGTGAGCAAGGAGTGGACAGTAAAGTATGGAGGACTGGAAAACTATGCCTAGCACTTTTTGCTGTGGTGTGTAGTGGGTGTTGTAAGCAGAGTAGGGCAGAGCAGACACAGTTCTGACATGAAATGAAGAAGGGCTGAGCATCCCTCCCTACCACTTCCTCCCACAGGCACAGCTTTGATATCCCGCACAAAGCACAAGCTGTGCCAGTACCGCAGCAGGGACATGGGAAACATCAGCGAGCAGGGGAGCAGTACACCCTTACCTGCTTGAGGAACCAGCAGGTACTGAGGCGCTGCTCACTTCGAGGCCTTGGATATCTGCTGTGCTTCCGGGGATGATGAGAATCAAATCATCTACAGATCACAGGAAGGTCTCAAGGCATCAGCAAAGCCAAAGTGCTCTTGGAAGTCAGGCTTCTGCAGCTGCACAACAGCCCAGCTGTCCCATGGCATGGTTCCTCTCCCGTTCCTGTGCAGGCTCTCCCAGGGGCTCTGTGCTTTGCTTTCCTGCCACGTGGACCTTCATGGGTGAAAAATCCTCTACCATCCCTCAGAGCATGTTGCAGCCTTGTGAATAGATTTTCATAGGAAAACAAAGCAAGCAAGAAGCTGGCTGGAAATAAATAGTGATTTGAGGTGGGCTGGGGCTATTTGGTTTTATAATTTTATATTCTATGTATTGTAACTCTAAAGAACTGAGCGGCAATTTTCTGCAGAGATGTCTGCAGTCTTGTATTTTGTTTCATACAAGCTGTTACCAATTAGAACGTTACTCTTGTTCTTACTTTGCTTTGTTGATTTCTCTTAGTTTAAAATAATAAAAAAGAATAATCTTACAAACCACAAGTGTATCTCACTGCTTTGATACAGACTGAGAAGATAACTGACTGACACATTTCTCTACCCTTCATCTACTTTCACTAAAGTGTCTCTTCTGCTCCGAGAGGGTGGCAGTATCAGCACAGAGTAAGGTTAGTTTGAGCTGCACAGTCCCATAGCAGTGCCGAACTCAGTCATCCTCCCAGCACGCGGGGGAGCTGCATCCTCCCCAGCCTCATGGGGATGGGGAAAAGGGGGGATGTCTGTACCCAGGGCAGCCTGCACACCAAAGCACATTAAGCCTTGATGCAGGTAGAAAAAGCACCAGGCAGGAGAGCCAAGCAATAATGCTTCAGAATTTGACAGAAGCTGTTATGTTAAGAAGCACACACCACCACCCTTCCCCAGGTACTTCCCAAAACACAAAACAAGCCCAAAAGAAGAACGACTCTCTGCTCTAGTTTTCATACCAGTGAAATTCCAGACTCTGCAACACCCTGGCCTGAAGGTTTGCCTCCAAGACCCAGGCATCCAAAGCAGGGGTGAAAGCAGAAGACAGATGTGGAAATGCCACTGCAGCAAAACCATCTGGAGTCCTCCTTTCTCCATGGGATGTTTTCAACATACACACCAGCAAGTCACTCTAGGTGGAGATGATGGGTGGTCACAACAGTGCTTTCCATGGCTTCTTGTGCAAGCTGTTTGGCCTCCAATCCCTGCCCCTCATTTTAGAAATAAATAGGAAAGCCTGTCTGTTTCTCTCTCTGAGTCTGGCTTTGCCCATGACATACCTATAAATCTCTTCACACAACAGCAATCACATTGCACGGGGCCAGCATCATGAATGTCAAGAAATTATAAGAGCTTTCCAGCCCTTCCTCTCCAACCTGCCAGTGACCAAACTGTCAGTTCAGATTCCTTGAAAATTTAAGTGTGTCTCCTTGACTTGCCCCACCATCAGGGAATGCACAGCAGACCTAAAAGACAAGGTTCCCCAAATGCCTCATGTTGAAAATCTGACCTCTCTGAAAACTGTTATGCACAATTATCAAATCAATGCAGTGTCAAAAAGTCATTTACATAAAAAAAAATTCTTTTTTTGACATTTTGAAATTATCATTTGCCACATAGAGATCATTTTCACTGAGATGCGGGTTTATGAAAAAGTAGTATATTTCTCTGTGCCATGATGCCTTTTAATCATACGTGTTTTCTAATATACAGGAAGTATGATTTAAAGGAGAGTGAATGCATCATGAGATTAATTGTATAAATAGATAGTCATGTGCTCTCAGCCGTGAAAAAAAAAATGCTTTTTTTTTTTTTTATGAGACTCAGGGAGTTTCTGCTTTCCCAGAAGCTTAATACACTGCACACCCTCCCCATCCTCCCCACCCAGGATCAGAGATGCAAATGGCTCTTGAAGTACAGACTTCTGTGTCTTCAGAAATTGGCAAAAATGTGGTCCTATAAAAGGAATAATCAGATTGTTTTTAAAAAATAAATAGTTAAGTTGAAGTAACCACAATATATTCAGCAGTTTTTCTGTTCAACAAAAAGCCACAAGCCACCTATCATCATCACACCTTGGTACACTACACTCTCCATAGTCAACAGAGGTTGCCAAATTTTGTTGTAGGATGATTCAGACTTTCAGGCAAAAAGTGCCACAAGGCACATGAAAACCAGTCCAGCCTTTCCTCTAAGCACACACAGATGCTATTGCACATACACACATTGTTTAGAACAACACCATTACAGGGGCTTCTCAGGCTGCTCTGAAAAACACTACTGAGCCTGGTCAGTCAGAAGGAGTAGCCAGCAGACCCTGGAGCAAAGCAGTCCCAGTTTTGAACTGCCCAAAGACACAGTGGTTTCTGCCTAAGATGCCGATGTGTTGAGAGCATCCTATGTCCCCAGCCATCATCTCTGGTGATAGGTGAATAATACAACATGCAGTAGAAGTCCCTGAAGACTTGCCCCAGCACAGCTCCCACACACTCTCTGCTTGCGCAGGTTATAAACATACATTTGAGAGGTTTTCTGTCCTCATTTCTGTCATGCAGAACCCTGTACATATGAATGTGTCTCAAAAACAAGATAAACTTTCTGATTGGTGAAGTGGGTGGATGATGCTGTCCTCCCTTCACAAACAGGGAACCCAGTCATGGAGAAGAAGTAAATGACAACCTTTAATTTGGGTTGCTTCAAGATACGGAAGAAAGCCACAGCAAGATGATGTGATTTCCTTAGAGTCAGCAGAAGTCCAAGGCAAGCAGAGATGAGAATTGATCATGCGACTCAGGGGAAGGTATTAAGCAAACATCCTCACCACAGACAGTAAAAGCAGTGACAAGAGCATTCAAACAACAAACCCAGGATTCATGGATTTGACAGAGTTGGAAGGGAGCTCTAGAGATCATCTGGTCCAACTCCCCAGCTAAAGCAGGATTGCTTAGAGCACATCACTCAGGACTGCATCAAGGCGGGTCTTGAAAATCTCCAGAGAAGGGAACTCCACAACCTCTCTCGGCAGCTTGTTCCAGGGCTCTGTCACCCTCACCGTAAAGAAGTTTTTCCTCATATTTGAGTGGAACTTCCTATGTTCCAGCTTATGCCTGTAATCCAGGAATACACAGGAAGCATGCATCTGGATTCAATTCTCAATCATTTTTTTTCCTCTTTCGAAGAAACAATATAATATATTCACAATACCCCAGATGTGGACAAGAATGCTTCCACATGCCACAAATGTGACTGTGGTACAGAGTACAGTGGTGTTAGCAGGGTGGCCAGCACAGTGCTCATCCACCGCTTCCTTTGGCCACAGAGCCAAAGGACACCTCCCTGTGCTATGGATCCCTGGGCTTTGGCTAGCTGGGTAGCAGAAACCCATTTCTGCTTCTGACACAAGAACATTTTTTTTTCCTTTGACATAAAACATTAATCTGTGGAAAAGAAATTCTGATTTCACGCTAACCCCACACAGAAAGATCCCATAGCACATCAGGTTGCAATGCCTGCAGAACAGTGAGTGACTGGGTACTGCCAGCATTGGCTTTACACACAACACAGAAAACACATTTGCTTTTGAACCTTTTTATAAACAGTACAAGGCCTCAGCCACTGTGTGGTACTGAAGAAACTGCCTCATGGTATGGCCATGCTGCTGCAGAAGACATTTGCTGATTCGGGCCAGCACCCTGCCTACCCCTCTGACAAAACTCTGAAGAAGTAGAAAGGATTTGGAAGCAGTAAGCCCTGTCTTTGCAAAGTAAACAATTCACAGAAGAGCCACTGAAGGGAAGTTACAGGGTTATGACTCAATTCTGGTGTAAAATCACAAAGTATTTTGGTACAGGATAGTGTAAGAAGTGCGAGCTGGGGGCTGTTTCATTCTGCAATCCCAAACTCATTTCTTGCTATCACAGGCAACACGTTCACCCAGCTCCGCCCTTGTAGGTTCCCTAGCACTCATCTTTCCTACTGGAAGGCTTGAGTCATCTCAAGCCCTTCAAACATTTCCCTCCTGAAAAAAGGTCTGTCTGGTTGATGCCCTCTCCTCTATGTACAAGGCTTTTGCACCCAGTGATCCCTTCCTTCCCTCATCTTAACTCTCCTGCAATGATGACAGTGCACTGCAACCTCTCCCCAAACAGTGCCACAAAACTTTCATCACAAGCCCTGCCAGTGGTTTTATCACAGCACCAGATACCAGAAATGCAGGTTTCAGTTAAAGGGCTTGCTCTTTTCTTGAGAGGTTTTGGAGGAAAAGTAAAAAAGAATAAAAAGAAAACAGAGGTATCAAAAAGTTCCAAGGTAACAGAAACTAAGTATTTAGCTTCTGTTAATCTTCAGGTTTTATAGCTGGTTTCACAGTATTTGAGGTCTCAGTCAAAATTTTTGAGTATTTGAGACTAACAATAATGGAAGAACAAGTAAAGCATGTAAGAAAAAATACTAAAAATCAGAGATGTATGGAAACCATTATGGCATTGTCAACAAGCCATAGTTTACTTAAATGTTACATGGTATGGACTGTGTTATGAGATTTATCTTAGAAAAACCTACAGAAACTTTTTAAATGCATGGAAGAAACATTGCATGACATGGTGGGAAGGCATGCAAAACCAATTTCCAATTTGGGCTTTTTTGTGCTTGTTTCAGCAGCCCATGAACTTATTGAGAAGGTTTTGTTTCTATTTTCAGGACTGGAATTTGTCTCAGATTCCTTAAAATATGAGTCAAAACTGTACAGCTGTAACTGAATTCTGGGAAGAGTTTTCCAGATCTAAAGCTGATCCCTGAACCTGCAGCTCGAAGCCAAGATATTTAATACCAAGTTTACACCTATGATAAGTGAAACGGGGACAGGTACTCTGATATGAGGGACACCAAACACCTGAGCAACCTCTGAGCTTTAAGTCAAGAAAAGGCCTTTACATGGATGAGGAAGCAAACCATGCACCACAGAACCCTGACAGGCCTCTGCAGCCCCTATTCATGAAGTTAGGTAGCTTGCTCTGAGTGCTGAAGTTTTAATCTGAGAAAGAGTCAGAGTGGGTGTAGGACAGCTCTTCAAACTCTGCCCCTCTACAGGTCTCTACTGCAACTCATATTTGCAGCTTTTCTTTCCTTCTTCATGAGCCAGGTGAGGGCCTTAAGCAGGAATGCAGCTCACAGTACCAGATGTACTAGCCATTCAAGCATCTGCCTAAACAGCAGAGCTGAAAATTACATATGTGTTTAAGTGATTTTCAGAAAAGGGACTATGGGAAAGCTGTGAACCTGTAACCGTAAGTCTTGTTTGGCACAACTCTTTTCAAGTAAAAGTTGGAAAATCTTCTCCCCTTTGGGCACAGGGGAAGCTTTGGACTATGTAAGTACAGTGTGGATCTCCTCTTTCATTCAATATTTACTTTTCAGTAAAGGGAAAAGGGATAGTAACTCAGAACTTAATCCCCACAAATTTCCAGTACTTACAGCCCTCACTAGATGGGTATGGCCATGCCGTTTAATAAACAGTGAGATGAATAAAGCTTACTTTTTCCATAAGCCTGGATTTTGTGCCTTGATTATCTCATGTTGAAAGTAGATACAGCTCTGAGAGAAGCCCCTCCAGGAGTTGGAGCTTAGCTTTGTGATAGGGTTCAACTGTTCCCTGATCTCTGTCTTGTACCAGTCAGCCACATTCATGCCAAAACTCTAGTAATTTGAGACTATTGCCCCTTTCCATTTAGCTGATACTGGTTGTACAAAACAGCTGGGGGTGTTAGTGTGGATACAGAGGGTACACAGATGCATGCAGATAAACAGTCTGATCTCAGACTTTTTCTTACCGTAAAGAATTAACCCCAAACACCCTTTTCATGTAACTGATGTTAAACTTTCCTGGAATTTTGACATTTTAATAATATTTTTATTCTCAGCATTCATATGCCTTTTGACCTGTTTTTCCCCTTTACATGGGAAAGATGACAGTTTATAGTAACTTAGTCTTCATGTAGGCCATGAAGAAAGACCTCAAAAGATCAAATTTTAGTCTAGAACATTTACCAAAATCCATTACTCAACCACATGCACCAGGACAATGATAGATTCATAGAATTGTCAAGGTTGGAAGGGACTTCTAAGATCATCAAGTCCAACTGTTAACCTAACACTGCCTAAAACACCACTAATTGATGTCTACTGTCTTTTAAATACCTTCAGAGATGGTGATTGCATCACTTTCCTGGGCAGCCTGTTCCAATGTTTGATAAGTGGTTTGGTGAAGAAATTTTTCCTAACATCCATCCTAAACCTCCCCTGGTACAACTTCAGGTCATTTCCTCTTATCCTATTACTTGTTACTTGGGAGAAGAGACTGACTCCCCACCTTGCTACAACCTCCTTTCAGGTAGTTTTACAGAGCGGTAAGATCTCCCTTGAGCCTCCTTTTTTTCAGAGTAATCAACCCCAGTTCACTCAGCCGCTCCTAATAAGACTTGTGTTCTAGACGCCCCACCAGTTTTGTTGCCGTTCTCTGGACCTGCTCCAGCATCTCAATATCTTTCTTGTAGTGAGGGGCCCAAAACTGAACACAGTATTCAAGGTGCAGCCTCACCAGTGCTGAGTAGAGGGGGACAATAACTTCCCTAGTCCTGCTGGTCCCACTATTCCTGATGCAGGCCAGGATGCTGTTGGCCTTCTTGGTCACCTGGGCACTCTGCTGGCTCGTATTCAGCCAGCTGTCAACCAAGACCCTCAGGTCCTTTTCTGCCCAGCAGCTTTCCAGCCACTCCTACACAAGCTTGTAGCACTGCATGGGTTTGTTGTGACCCAAGTGCAGGATTCAGCATTTGGCTTTGTGAACCTCACATAATTGGCCTTAGGCCATTAATCCAGCCTGTCCAGATCACTCTGTAGAGCCATCCTATCTACCCTCAAGCAGATCAACACTCGCCCAATGTGCATATTTACTAAGGGTGCACTCGATCCCCTCATCTAGGTCATTGATAAGGATATGAAAGAGAATCGGCCCCAATACTGAGCCCTGGGGAACACCACTTCCAGGTGAACTGGCCAACAACTGGATTTGACTACATTTACCACAACTCTTTGGGCCCAGCCATCCAGCTAGTTTTTTACCCAGCAAAGCATATGACCATCCAAAGCATGAGTAGCCAGTTTCTCCAGGAGAATGCTGTGGGAAATGGTATCAAAAGCTTTACTGAAGTCCAGGTAAACAACATCCACAGCCTTTCCCTTAATTACTAAGAAGGCCACCTTATCATAGAAGGAGATCAGGTTTGTCAAGCAGGACCTGCCATTCATAAACCCATGAAACTCTTCTGGTTTTGGTATGGCATAATCTTTTGCTGTTCAGGCAAACTATGTGAAAATAACCATCTTCATACACTATATGTCAGAGAGAAGGTTAGAAAGAAGGTTTTGTTTCTATTTTCAGGACTGGAATTTGTCTCAAACTCATTCAAATATGAGTCAAAACTGTACAGCTGGAGCTGAACTCTGGGAATTCACTATTGATGAAAAGATATTAGGAAATCTTTTCTTAGCTGTCAAGATGTTTATTATAAAAAAGAAAAATATATATGCTTTTAAATTTCTGCTATATGCCGAAACTTAGATGGTTGCACAACAGCCTTAGCTTTGAAAAGCCCAGTTATATACTAATATTATTTGGTGGGAAAATCCATATAAACAGTTTATCTTTAACTGTTTATAGTAACTCTTCTGTAAGTGGCAGAGACTGAGGACATAAATCCAATACAGTAACAGCTCCTGTCTGATCATCTGACATGTATCTGTAACATGTGGGGGCTGAAGACATCATCCTGACCTTAGGAAGAATCATCCTCAGCTTTGTGTTGACAGTTTATTTGGATAACTTTAATATGAGCAGGGATTTCAGTACGCCTCTAAGGACAAAGGCTTGATTAATAGTTTACTATTTGATTAATTGTTACTGTTAATTAAATAAGCAAAGAAACACAATAAAAATATAGTTCAAATTACTTTGATGTTATTTTCTGCAATCCTATTGGAGTCCTGCAGGCCTCCATATATCCCAAAACACAGGAAAAGGGAGCTGTCCTGGCTCTGACCTCGGACAAATGCTATAACCATTAGATCAGAACTGAGACCTAGGAGACATTTCTTCAAAGAGTGGTCAGAAAACTACTGTTCCATTACTGGAATTAACCTGCATACTCCATCTTAACTCTGCCTGTTGTTGGGTAAACAGGTAGTTGAGGTCTCACTTGGTTAGGTCTACCTACTCACTTGGCATTGGTGGGACAGTTCCTGATGTGCCTGGAGGGAGCCTGCTTTGTAGGCAGTCTTTCCCTTGCATAGCACACATGAAACCACTTGGTTACTCTACCAGTAGTTGTTTATTAATGCAATTTGAGTGAATGGGCCTGTGGCATCTGGGACTGCACAAACATGAATTCCCTGCCCCAAATTGCTTTGTGATCTAAACTGCTGTAAATACAGAATAGGGGAATTCACATTCCAGCTTGTAGGGAAGCAAAGTGCAAAGTGTTTAAGCGACTAGCATGAGGTCAAATGAGCCTGGGAGACATCTGGGATTACCGTAACTCTGCCTTAATTCCTGAACCAGGACTTTAATGATATAATGATGGCTTTTCACCCTCTGTCCACCTTCCCCGCAAAGATCTGGGTAACATGATTCTTTATCTCACTTGTTTGGAGATGGAGAAAAATACGGAGACACACCAAGAGAACGTGGACAACATGCGGAAGCTGTGAACCCTGCAGCACCCTACATCTGGTTTAGCCTTGAATCTCTTTTGGATAATTCTAAGCAACAAAGGCCACATTTTACACAGTGCATGACTTCCTCACCACCCACTGTGGCACTCTAAACTGGCAGAGGGGGAATTTCAAGCTGCTTTGAGAAGGCCCAAATTTCTTGTGATAAAGACATTCAGATGATTTGTCCCTTCAAAGCAGTGCTTGGGTCTCCTTTATGTGTCTGTTTTAAAGGGACATTATGTCCCTTTGTGGCATGGTCTGCTGGGGTTGTGTGCTTTGAATAAGAAGTTGCCCAGGTTTTTGTCCTAGTAATGTATATATCTGGGTCTGTTTCCACTTGGCTGAACTATATGAGCAAAACACATAAACGCAGGATCCTGTAAAGTCTACCTCATACTTTTTCCTAGGAAAATAATTTAAAGCAGACAATCACTTCTTCTGAATGCCTTTGGCTGTTCCTCACTGGCAACAAAAATGCCCACAGATGAGGAAAAGGAGATGTGCCTTCTTGGGGCACTTTTTGCTGTAGGTTATGGTAGTGACTGTGTGCCCTTTGCAGAGCAGAGGATATAGCAAAAGAGGGATGCTGCTGTCTTGTACTGCAGGTAGAGATAGCTATTCCCTCTTCACTTGACCAAATTTTTCTTCTGTTAAGACCCTGAAAATACTTAGTGGGTGAAGCCTGCTGGAGAATCTGGTACCCAGAAGGCAGGTCCTTCTCTGCCCGAGGACATTGCAGGGAGCAATGCAATATTATGCTGAGTACTGTCTAGGCTGAGCCACCCTGTGCACAAGCCCAAGTAGTGCTTGACTTTCCAGACTGATTCAGGCAGCTTCTCCCTCCCTTCACTGCAGGAGACTGCACAAAAAGAGTCTCAGGGATCTGCTTTGGAAGTTTGACACTTTATTTCTATTTAATTAACGCTTCAGGGCCCAAGTCCTCTTTTGCCTCTCTTCTACTATTAACAGAGAGGCACAAAGAAAACATTTTAAAAGACAATATTTTCATATCATCATCTCACATATTTAAAGTTTAGAAAATCTCAGATTGTAAACTACTTTGCAAATGCTAATTATAATTTTCTAGCTATTTGTTGTGCATGTGCACCAAGATATGACATGACATATTCTTGAAGCACCAAATGTCACTTTCTGCATAACAAATACCTCCATTAGGGGTGGATCTGATTCTGTAAGAAAGGATGATCTAGTCTGTCTAAGCTCTGTTGTATTTGCTACAGAAATTGGGGCACATATAGGGCACAGAACATATGACTGCAAGGTAACAGACTGTAGCCTCACTGATAGATGACTTAAGGATGATTTGAGCATTTTACTTTTGCCCCTCCTTCTGCCAACAGCATGCTTTGTGTGTTGTTAAGCAAATGATAAAACCCAACCTTTTAAAAGTGGCTGCTAAACGTACATTCCTCATTCTCTGACTTAAGATGCTGGACTCCGTTTTTTTAAGAGCTACAAGGATCCATAACTGCAGGGTAGATGAAAAGGTCATTTTGCACTCTAACAACAACAAAAAATATTAAGGAACATCATCGTCCTTGCCCTGAAGAAGGAAAGGTCCTGAAACATGCAAACATTAAGTAAGAACACAGTCAGCGAATAAAAGCTTGCCTTGATTTCTCTACACAGGGAATCAAGCCGAAGCTGCAGAGGCAGCTCTAAGGGCTGCATTTCCTGCTTTGTGAATGCTCAACCAATGAATCTTTACAGTAACTTAACAACCCATGTCCAATCTGAGGTATTTAACAGAGATTTCTGCTTTGCTTTTGATATACGTGACCACTGCTAATCTAATTTCCAGACCTTTTGCAGCATAGCTAGTATTAATATTAATCTGACATATTTTACAAAAACTCTTTACAAAAACAAAGACCTGCTTACTCAACATGCTGCTTACTCAGCATTTATAACAAGAGAAGAATCGAGTCTCAGATTTATTTCCCATACTGAACAGGAAGAAAATCATCTTTTCCAGAGAAAATGGATAGGTTACATTTAATTATCATGTCCAAGATTGTTTTCTATGCATATTTAGTTCTCTTTGACAACATATCTTTTATCTGCTGTGACTTACCATAAGTCTGCTAAGGAATGCTGTTTCACCAGCATCTTAGTTCCACATGCTGTCCAGTGCTTCTGGCTATTGGGTTTGGACTACCTGCAGGTCTGCACTATTTGTTGTGTTTAAGGAGATCTCTTTCTAAAACAATGATACTTGTGCTCTCTTTAGCTCTAAATGCATATATTGTCATATACAAAGTAAAGACTAAGTCTTAGAGCACACCTTCTGCTAAACTCCTGATATTCAGGCATCTAAAATTAGACTAAATTTCAAGTCAAAATGTTTAATGTCCCCCTCAACTCCCCTCCCCCCAAACCCACAACCCAAAGCCACACAAAAAGACACCCTACCCCTGCCCCAACACTCTTCAGTTTTCAGAAGAGCTGATCTCCCACCATCAGGCGGATGTCTGTGATCACAACCGCAGAGAAACCAGGCTCAAAACATCTCAGATATTCATAAAAATAAGCTACTCCAAGAAAAAGACCCACAAGCCTTCAATATCACATTTTAGATATTGGCTCACAGAGGTTCCTCATTCAGCATTGCTCGCTTTGCAAGCAAGTAATGGTGTGGAGATACGGGCACAGAGTTACTCATGCAAGTAATCAGTCCTGTCTACACAGCGCATTGCAGAGGCACAACTGCTGCAGTATTGGAACCCCACATAACTGGTGGAGGACTTTGAAGAGAAAGTGGTTGTCCCAATCTTATAGGAAGCAAGGGATGCCCAGTAGGGCATAAATGATTTGTGTAAGGTTA
Organism: Gallinago undulata; assembly: GCA_026546715.1. Lineage (NCBI taxonomy): Eukaryota > Metazoa > Chordata > Aves > Charadriiformes > Scolopacidae > Gallinago > Gallinago undulata. The sequence goes on along the minus strand of JAOTQQ010000004.1, from coordinate 4,235,421 downwards.
CAAAGTGGTTTGCTACACATTTTTCTGACTCTCAGAGCAGTACTAGGACAGAGAGCAGCTCCATGTAGCAGCCAGTGACCAACAGCAGCTATTTAAGCTTCATCTCATCACCTTTAACACACCTTTCTGCTAAGTAGATGCTGTGACGCACAGTAGCTGAGGAAACCTGCCTTTTCCTCCCACATCAAACGCTAAGCCACGTGCTTGGTTTAGCATTTCTTCTTTGACCTCACCTCCTGCGGTTCCTTCTCTGGCATAGAGAAGCTTCTACCCACCCATTAGGCTCTAGAGGGCTTAAAAAGGACATGCTCATTCCTCAGATTTTTTTGAGCCGCCTTGTTGTATTTTACAAGTAACCTGGTAGAGTTCAAGACCCTGTCCATTTGCCTCATTTCATTTGGTTTTTTGAAGAATGCCTTGTGGCTGCCAATACCACCCCCGGCTGGCCATTCAGCCAGCTGCTTCCTTCACCTTCTCCCTAGATGTGGATTGGCAATACATGCTGGCTCAGCCTCCAACATGGGGTGTAAACCCCTTCTTCCTGGAAAGGTTAACTTTCTTACTGCTTCTTTTATCACTGCTTTCCTGACAAGCTTCCTCATTCTTCTACAGCTTCCCTTTTTGAAGCTGAGTACATTTGTGAGCCTGGAGGGGCTGCTCCTTTCATCTTTGATGGCTCCTGCAGGGATGCTGAGAGCACAATGCTGGTAGTGATTACAGCCTTTGGGGCCATGTCTGATACTCAGACAAAAAGGAAGGGACTCCACTGCCTCTTGCAGGCTTCCTTGCCAGCTCTTCCAGAAAGCCACCTCTAATTGCATTTCAGAATTTCTTATGTACATCATATCTTGATGTGACACTTGCCCAGTCTGTGGATGTGAGGAAAAGGGAGAGGTAGTGGAAGTTTTCTACTACTACTGCCTTTCCTGCCCTTGCAGCTTCTGTGACTTCTCCTGCTGTATCACAGACAACATTGTTACCCTGGTAGGCACTTGTTAACACAGACCCTACACTATTCTTTTACTGTCTGGGCCCAAAATTTTAATCTACTGGATTCCACAGTACTGCTGAAATTGCTAGGTTATTCACCTAGTTTGACCTAAAATGACCTCTATATGCACTTAAAGAAATATTAAATACATATTATTTATTATATGAAATACATATATCTCCCTCACTTCTTCCTCAGCAGAAGATCTTGCTCTTTCTCTCCTCTCTATTTGGCATGGTGCTAACAGAAATACCACTGACTCTCTCTTGTCCATCAAGTTTCTGATATGTGTAGTATACCTACATCTAACCTAGAAATGGTTGCACCACTGTTTTGATTCTCTTTTCCATGCCTCATTTAAACAGAACTTGGTTGTTCCTATCTGTTTTTCTTTTCCCATTTGATTATTGCTGTCCTCTACCCTTTCCTCATGGACATAGAAATTCTGAGACTTCATCAGTAGTGGCTGTGTGTCATCTTGAAACTTGTGTGTTTTGCTCCCTGGGAATTTTCCCTTGCACTTTAATTTGAGAGGCTCACTGATGACACCTTTCTAGATTTGAAGTGGCAGCTGCCTGTTTCACTTGTAGTTTAAATGGAGTCTGTCCTTTTGATATAAGCTTACTCTAGACAAAAAATACCACCAGTCCCTGGTCAAGCACAGTTCTTCCTCCTCAAATCATTTGCTCTGTCAGATGTCCAAATTTCACCTCTCTTCTTCCCTAGACCAGGACTGCAGGGATCATTTCAAAGAACGCTGACAAAGATTAAGAAACTTGAAAAAACTAAACAACCAACACTGAGAATTCTTTATACAAGGACAAGCTGGGGTTTGACAGTCTTTTTGCTCTATAAACAAAGACCATAGCAATTTGAGACAATTAAAACACATGATGGTTACAAATCACAAACATGGTACTTTTGGCAGTGCCAAAAGGGATAACTTTTGGAGCATGACTGCCAACATAAGCAGCATGGAGCATGACAACAGGGACTGTATTTTTGATCTCTGCAGGTTCTCATCTAGAGTGGAAAATATATGCAAGCCAGGAAGAGTTACTCCTGTAGGGTGGCTTTTTGCTTGCATCTTGCCATTTCCCTGAAAGTTAGCACAGGTACCCTTTCAGCTGGCTACATTTCGTTTGTGTCCGAGTTCTTGTTCTGAGAAGTAATTTACTGCTTACAGCACACAGAAAAATTGGCAACCTCAGCAAGACACCCTCTGTGAATCCCCTTTCAGATGCTGTTGAGAGAGGATCCGTTACGTTCCTCCTTTCACTATCATGTGGCTTCTCTGAAACTACACATGAGAATCAGTGACCACCAAAACTTCACAAATGATCAGCTCCTTTGACTTATGAAAGTCCATGACCAAAATAGATAACAGCATCAAAACAGCATAACAAGTGATGATGAGACACATCAGAGAAAGACATTCTGCACTTTGAACATAGAAAGTTTTCTATATTTAAAACTCAGGTCTTAGGTTTATTCAGCATGAAAATGTCTCAAGTACTTCACACTCTGTAATGTAATGACTAAGACTATGGACAACACATAAAAGGGATGGAATTAAAGACAACAACCTGTGAACAGAACTGAAGCTTATTGGAAACCACCTTGTGCTTTTAAGTCTTTTCAGTGCATTTGTTTGGTTTTATTTTAAAAAGGTTGTTGGCTCTGAAATAACATCAAGGAGACATGACTAAAATCACTGTGCCATCTTGCCTTTTATGGTTCAAATCCACCAAATTCAAATTACTAACATTTAAAGCTTAAACGTACTTAGGTAAGAATTAATTAGTTCTAGGCATGGGATATTTGAAATAGTAGCCTTGCATTATCCTAAAATAACATTTTGGGTAGTGACAATTGTATCCTCAAAGAGATGTGGCAGACCCTGATGAAACAAGAATGGTTTTATTCACCCCTACAACTGACATTCCCGCAGGCCAAGAGCTAGTTTCTGAATCAGCAAGAAACTTGACCCAGGAAAAGTTTATTACATCTGTGTCCTCTGTGTGCCTCAAAGCTTTCCTCCTAGTACCGCTGGTCACAGAGAGAGAATACTTGAATAAGGATAATCAGCCAAATGGTAGGAAAAATCCATTTTCTAGCTGATGAGACAACTCTTTTCAAGACAGAAGATTTAGATTAAAAAAAAACAAACAACAAACTATGCCTTTAATGTGTAGGACCAGATCCTCATCCAGCAGTCTCAGCAGAGCTGTAATAACTTGCACAGGCGGACATCTGCTTAATTTAGAAAGCTTTCAGGTGAATGAAGAGAAATGTCCTCCCCTGCTGTTGAAGGCTGCTGAGGGATACACTGGTTGCGTCTCTGCACCTGGTTGCAGACATGTACATTATTGCCCCGTTTCCAGACAAGCACCATTGCCAGCCTTCATGGCAAGGCAGGGTACGGTGTGTTGGTCAGCTGGAGCAAATGGAGCACATATGTGACACTCGCACAGACGTGCCCACAGTGACTTATCCAGCAGAGCTAATGTATCTGTGAGCTAACCTGATTTCTTGTTCATTATCATCATAGCTTCATCATGATCTCTCATGCCTGCCTATTGCTGGAGTCCTTCCAGGTTACCAGCTTGCTTTGCTCTTTGGGACAATCTGATGCTGGAGCAGAAACCAGGAAGCATTTCTGCATGTGACTCAGGGTACCCTACGACAGGAAGAAGAGATGCAGGGAAAGAGAACAGCAGGAATAGCTTGTAGGAGAGAGCAGGTAGCAGACTTGGGTATGTCTTCGTTAGAGAAGAGAAAGCTTAGGCAGTCATGACAGACTTTTTAAGGACTCTCCTAAGGGCATTCAGCTCATTATTATGCCAGACTTCAGAAATAAGGGTTAAAAATATGTGTATCTTTCAGAGTAGTTTGTTGTCTTTTACAGCTGTAGCATATTATATAACAAAAACCCCAGAAACGTTTCTATAGCTCAAAACCTTAAGAGCAGCCCACATTTGGACTCTTTAATTGCCTAAGGGAGTCTAAACTTATTATCTTCTAGGTGGAGGCACTATGCTAGGCCTTAGAAGGCCCTCATGCTAACAGGATGAACTTCAGGGGTAGCTTCTGTGAGAAGAGATCAGGAGCTGGTCCTGTGTTGGACAGAGCCAGTTCCAACCATCTCCAAAACAGACCCACCACTGGCCAAAGCTGAGCCAGTTAGTGACACTGTGGTGCTTCTGTGATAACCTATTTAAGAAAGGGTAAAAAATGCTGTGCAGCAGTTGTGAGAGAGAGGAGTAAGAAAAACATGAGAGAAAGAGCCTGAAGACACTAAAGCCAGTGAAGGAGGAAGGGAAGAGGCGCTCCAGGCACCAAAGGAAAGATTCCCCTGCAGCCCGAGGTGAGGACCATGGTGAAGTGGGTTGTCTGCCATGAAGGACCCCGTGCCGGAACAGGTGAATGTGCCCTGAAGAAAGCTGGACCCCACGGACACCTGATGCCAGAGCAGGTTCCTGGCAGGACCTGCAGCCTCTGGAGAGGAGCCCATGCAGGAGCGGGTTTTCTGGCAGGAGCTGTGGCCTATAGGGACCTACACTGGAGCAGTCTGTTCCTGAAGGAGTATACCCTGTGGAAAGGAGCCATGCCAGAACAGTTCTTGACGAACTACAGTCCATGGGAAGGACTCACATTAGAAAAATTCATGAATCACTGCAGCCCATGGGAGGGACTCCATGCTGGAGAAGGGGAACAGCATGAGGGGGAAGGAGTAGCAGAGATGAATTGTTATGAACTGACCAAAATCCCCATTCCCACACACACTTCAGGGGGAGGATGAAGAAGAGTCAGAAGTGAAGTTAAGCCTGGCAAAAAGGGGGTGGTAGGAAGGCTTTTTAAATTTTGTTTTTATTTCTCACTACCATAGTTGATTATTAACTGGCAAAAAATTAATTTTTTTAAAATTAAAACTGGCAAAAACCTTCCCCAGGTCAAGTCCATTTTGCATGTAATGGTAATTGGAGAGTAATCTCCCTGTCCTCATTTTGACCCATGAGCTATTTCATCTTATTTTTTCCCCGTGTTCTGCTGAGGAGGGAGCTTGAGAACACAACAGGGTGGGCAGCTGGCAGACAGCCATGGTTAACTCACCAGAGTCACCAAAATGCACACAAATCCTTAATCCAAATAGCAGTATTTTCCCTCATCTGAACAATGAGATAACTCAAGTCACAGGGAAATCACGCTTTCTCCATTTTTGGAGTTTTGTGTTTTGGTTTGCTTTTTTTCTTTTTTTTTTTTTTTTTGGTATCTGTGAGAGACTTCTCTTACACTTCAGAGTATGGAAAGATGACATCCAATGGGGATGAGACAATGAAGAAATAGATATTTATAAATTTTAGCAACATCTCAATAGAATCCTTGAGAAGGGTTGGGGTTTTCTGTCTGCTCACGCCTGTCTTCATTATTGCACAACAGTCCTGCGTAATTTGTTATGATTATTTTTGATCTGTGCCAACTATTTCACATACTGCAATAATACCATTAGTCACAGAAAGGCACATGGAAATAAACTTCATAAGCATGTACAATAAAACATGAGGTCAATCACTCAATCCTACGCTTAACGTCTGCTTAAATAAGTGAGGCCAAGGACCCCTTCAAAGAAATGTTTTTTTCTTGAAGTCTATATTCAAGGGGTAGCAACTTGCTAACATTTGGGGTAGCGCTGAGTACAAGATAAAAGTTTCCAGGACAATGACAAAGTTCCTCAGGCTAAAAATAAAGGGAAACTAAGAAATCTTTCAAATAGAAAGAAGGCATGTGATGAAGCCAGAATCTGAACATGCTTTCTATGCAGTTACATTATATCTTTAACATACTGCAGTCCTCCTCCACCATTTCCAGACAATGAGTTTCCAAGAAATAGCAGCTATTCCTACTATTAGCCAAAAGAGCGGCCTCAAACCTTGTGTTAGTGAAGTTTGTTGTAAGTCATCACTTACTAGATATTTAGAAACATAAAATGTTTTCTATTTGCTTAGCAATAGAAGGAGATTTGTCAGGTGAAAACTCCTTCCTGGTGGTTGGAAGGCTGTTCTCCACACTGTAATCACTGCCAGACTCAGAGAATAAATTCCTTTCTCTTCCGAAACATGGCCATCTACTAAGGCAGGCAGACCACTGAGCACAAGAGTATCTGATGCCAGCAAAAGAGCCAGCACACCTCATGCAGTCTCTTTGACTCCAATTGTCACCCATATCTGATACTTACAGAAAGGCAAACAAACTAAATGCAGAATTCATCTTGTACCAAGGAGAAAACAAAAGCTTCCTGATCTCAGCAGATGGCAAGCAGAATCCCAGAACAGTAACAGAATATTAATATTACCAAAGATTAACAGCTGTCAAATATTCTCCATCCCCTTCTTACCACAACTAACACTACCAGTAATTCAAGGATTTGTACCATTAAAATTTCCACCCCTCATTCTAAGATTACCCTCAAATAATCTCCTCGTTTAACTCCATATAGAAGCAATCCCACAAATCACCCAGAAAACTGAACAGCTATTCAGAATGGTTACAAAGCTTTCGGCAGTTTTCAACTTAATTTACTCATAATTGATTAGTCTTAGATTCAGAATCTTAAACTGAAGTAAAATCCTTCTTCATATGTTTATAGAGAAACTTGGCATATTCTGTAAATCTATCTGCTAAACTAAACTAAACAACAAACTTGGCATATTCTGTAAATCTATCTGCTAAACTAAACTAAACAACAAAGTCTCCACTCTTTTTCATAAGAAGCTGGTCTGGCCATCCTAGGTATCCCCTTGCTCCTCTTCGTTTTATGTACTTTCTTTTAAACATCAGGGATCGAAACTGTACTCAATACTCCAAAGGGGTTCTTAAAAACAGTTTCTAGAATTAGACCAATCCTTGTTTATCTCTACTAGGAATTTAAGGTCTGATGTATCCCACAGCTGTACAAGACTTTCTTACAGCTGAGTCACACCGACAAAGCATCCTTCTCTCTCCTGCTCCAGAGTCTCAGGACAACTTCCCAGGGGATTGCAAAATTTCTTGCTCCTTTTCTCTTATAAGGCAACTTTGCGATTTGTGATGCTTTAAATCCTCAGTTCAAAAGATCGTATAATAATGTTCCTGTAAGAAAAAATAGCTCTCCACAATAATATTAATCCCAGCTATGTCATCTGCAAACTTAATGGCCAAGTATTTATATAAGGAATTAATATACTAAATAGGACCAGTCCTAGCTTCAATTCTCCTGGCACATCTTTTTAGCTTAGTTCATATTTATTTTTGGAATTTCACTATCCTTTCCATCATGAAAGAGAAGGTCCATATGGAGATAGGGATCAGGGTTTTACTTCACTCTTGATTATGTCCATAGCACATATGTGTGTATATATACATAAGTATTGCTTCTCCACTTCTTCACAGCTGTTGTTCTATTTATGAGGCTGAAAAATTTTATTTCCACTACTTGTTTTCTTTGCATGTTTCATTTCAACTTTTTATCCATGAACTAAGTGCTGGAACATGGTATATTCATGCTATCTTTACATTCCATACAATTTCTAGATTAACCCTTGCTTGGTGTGTTTGCTCAGCTGGGGAGATCCGTTACTGTTCTTTATGGTAATTTCTCACTTCAGTTTCAAGGTCAACCAGATATTTCTATATGCCATTCTAACCAACTTTTTTTTTTTTTGTACTGACAATACCACCTATTAGTGTCAGAATTTTCCTCTCCACCCGCCATTTACATGTAATGGCCAGAATCCAGAATCTTTCCAGAATTTGCATGGGCAGTAGATCTAAGTTAAACTAAATTTGCAATCATAGAATGATGAGAATTGGAAGTGACTTTAAAGATCATCTAGTACCATCCCCCCTGCCATGGCTCCCAACTAGTTCCAACCTCCCACTAGAGCAGGTTGCTCAAAGCCCCATCCAGCCTGGCCTTGAACACTTCCAGGGATGGGGCATCCACGACTTCTCTGGGCAACCTGTTCGAGCGTGTCACCACCCACCCACTAAAGAATTTCTTCCTAGTATCTAGTCTAAATCTCCCCTCTTTCAATTTAAAACAATTAACCCTCATCCCATTGCTCCACTGCCAATAAAGAGTCCCTCTCCGGCTCTCCCTCTTATAGGCTCCCTTCAGATATTGAAAGGCTGCTATAAGGTGTCCCTGGAGCCTTCTCTTCTCCAGGCTGAACAACCCCAGCTCTCTCGGCCTGTCTTCACGTGACAGCCCTCTGATCAGCTTTGTGGCCCTCCTGGGATTGCCACGTCCCAGGTGCAGGACCTTGCACTTGGCTTGGTTGAACTTCATGAGGTTTGCATAGACCCACCTCTCAAGCCTGTCCAGGTTCCTCTGGATGGCATCCCTTCCTTCCAGCACGTCAACCATGCCACACAAGGCAACATTAACCTCACCCTGGCTTTTCATAGCAAGCCACCACTCTCACTAAGACAAACAGCTCTTTATCACAAGTATCCAGTAGCAGCAATCAGTTCTGAATGAGCAGGTCTGATTTCAATCTCAATGTGTCCAAGAGAAACAAAGAGGTTCACCCTCTACAGTCCAAAGGCATACCTGGATGCAAAAATTGTTTATGCTTCAAACTTCACAGACCCTCGCTGAAACTAATCTCTCAGATCAGGATTTATCTTTACCCTCCTGTGTGTGCTTTTCTTGAATTTGTTATCCTCTCTAATATTATTCTAAAATAATCAAGTAAAAGATAGCATATAACACAGCAAAGAAACTAGGTAGTTTTGCAGCCCTAGTGTTTTTAGCAAACATGATGATAAACCACAAAGCAGTCACTTCTACCAATGAAGCACTTTTGACTCCTTTACATTGCTCAGGTTGGTACAGCACCAGCACCAAACTAGCATCACAGCCTCCTGATTCCAGAACAGCCTGAACAAAATTATCTTGCATTATGTCAAAAACTACCTCCTGTGCACAGGCTGCATAACACAGCTGCTTTGCACCGTACCAAACAACAAATCCCTTTTTCAAGACAAACAGCTGCTTATCTTTAATGCTTTACACATCTCCTTAGCCTCCAGCCACAACGCTGCCACTACAAGTTGGAAATGTACCTGGCAGGTTATGGGGAAAGACAGAACAAGAAAGGGGCATCCACCTAAGCAAATAGAAGCGGTGGGCCTAGGGGAAGAGTTTTGAGTCTGGCAGCTTGATAGTCAGCAGGGCAGCATTGTGTGAGGCCGTGGTGGGAAGCAGTGCCCCAGCTCCCAGCTGTGAGCGCCCTCGTGGCCCCACACAACTCACATTAAACTCTCTTCCACTGCAATCGGTGCTCATGTTACCCAGCTCTCACTGCCTCACCTGAAAGACCAAACTGATGAACCACTCTTTGTTTACAAATTCAAGAAGTTCAGCTGCATTTTTTTTTTTCACTTGCATCAGACATGTCAGAAGAGAGCATCAAACATCTTAGGCTGATCAGCTCAGATTCTGTATGCTTGCAATGTGCAATCTTACACATACCTCTCTGTTCGCATCACAGACCGAGGCTCATAGCAGCACCCTTAACGAGACCAGGGAAGTGAGCACTTTAACGGCAGGCCAATGCAGATGGCGTCTGCTGGCACATGCTGACATAGCTTCAGAAGTCATGGGACTCTACACTTATTAGAAATATACAAAAAAGTACCACAGTAACAGTTTGGAAGTCATGAAAACCATATGAGCAGAGTATTAGAAGAATCTCTCTGTTCTGGGAAAGAAAACCCTGGATTTTTTCTCCTGTCTTTGAAGGCTAATGCAAAAAGGAAAAACAGTAAAAACAGTGACCCTGCTTTGGGAAGGAAGACCTTGGGTGGGAAGATGTAAGTCACATCCATGGCATTCCAATTATGCTCACACAAAGTGAAGAACTTTGGCAGCAGTTTCAGAAGGGAAAAATATGCAGGAAGCCAATAGTTTTGAGTCTATCTCATTCTGCCTTCAGGAATTAGTAAGGTTGAAGTAGGAAACCTCATGAACTACCCTTCTCAAGTTAGCTTTTTCACAAAGAATGTCGGAGTGAGATCACAAGGCCTTGAGATCTCTCCACCCTGTGAAGAGCAAGATCTCTGCCCTCTTTCCTTCAGTCATCTTGCTGATTTTGCATACCCACCTCTCATACCCCAAAACATATCTGTGCCCCACTTCAGCCCTTTGGAAGGATGTATGTTGTCCCTGGTGACACTCATAGCCTGTCCATATTGCAGTTATTCAGCTTTGACAGTCCTCTACTCTATGCCAGTTGTGTACCCATCAGGACTCAGATATGTGCAGAACTTTTGTTTACTTCACACCCATACTGAATGCTATTGGTAAAATCCTCCTTAATATTACCTGGTTTTCAGTCAATAGCCAGACAGTGAGGCACAGCAATGGAGTTGAAGTCTAGAGTGCTCTAAGAGAAGAATTAGTAGCGTCAGGACATACCAGACTCCATCAGCTCAGACCTAGAATGATTTTCTCATCTGCTCTATTGCCCATGACTTTCACTGCGTCTCTTCCTTGGAAGCAGCTGCTGCCTTACTTTCTTGGCTTCTCTCACCCCCTTCTAGATATTTACACTTGCCATTTCACTTGTCTCCTCTTTTCCATCCCTTTTGATCCTCACCTAATGTTTTCCAAAGCACAATGGAAACACCAACTCATTCTTGAACTCCTGCCTTTCTCTTTCCAAAAGACAACTGTGACATCTCCAGATTCATCAATCTAACTGCAGATAAATGCTGTCATTCGAGCCAGGATGGTGGAATTAAAACTGAGTACATGGATGCAGGTAGCACAGAGGAGCTAGAAATGGCCATATCGCTTTGGAAAGTAAGAATCCTTCTCTGGCAAGCTATGTCCCTAATGCCAGTGCAGCCTGACATAGCCCAGGCTGCACTCACAGCATTGATGAGGGGGCAAAAGACCATTGTTCCATAGGAATTGTATGCATCGACCTGATACTGCAGGTTTCTGCTATTATTCAGTCCTAGGAAACCTGTCAGGGCAAAGGGAGACTAACTCAGCAAGTTTGCCTAGAGAACTCATTTGGGACAACATCACTAACTACATTCCCAAGGCTTGGTGGTCTCATAACACACAGGGGGAATCTCTTGGCAGACGATAGGGAAAACATTAAGACAATGTCTCCAATCTTCTGATTCTCTTCTACTCACTTGGCTGCTCCCACCATCCATGTTTCTAATGCTCAGTGCCAGAGACACCTACGGTCCCAAAGGCAGAAGCGTACTTCCCAGATGTAAGATTAAATATGGCTGTCCTCATCTTAAGCAATACAAGGACTCGAGGTTTTTTTGAATTAATGAAATATAGACAATGAAAAGAAATAAAGAATCCATGCACAAGGAATGTAGAACATAAATATACTAGCTGTAGAGTGAGATGATTGCTGCAGTTATCAGGCACCTGGTGCTTGGCACAGTCGGCTTGCCTCAGTGTCTGTGATTGTAGTTGTAAATACCAATTCTCTTCACTCGTGGACTTGAATCAAGATGGTGTGACTTCTAGCCACCTTTGGCAGCAGACTCTTTTTGAACCCAGAGCAGGTGAGTAGACAGATAGACACAAAGAAGGGTTAGGCAGAGCAGGCCCATCTCCTTATTTCTCACACCTGGTATTCATGACTCAGAAGCCCCATGACAAAGCTTAGCTTTCCTGTTTAGACAGCACAAGCTCAGCTGCTTGCAAGTTTTGGGCATGACAGGTCTCTCCAGGAACATTGTCCCCAGTCCCCTACTTTTCTGCCCAAGTTTATATCCAGAGAGCATGATCCTCTGAATGTGGCAGCATAGAGCTGCTGATAGGCTCAGCTTAACAGCCAAGATACAGATATGAAGAAGTGGCTTTCTGCCACTTTCATGCAGAAGCATGTCACCCACTTCCCAATGTCAGATCTCCTTCCTTATCACACAAGAACAGGAATGCCTGCTCTGGAAAGCAGACATTTAGATGAACCACCCACATACTCTCTGACAGTTTTACCACCAACAGAAAAGACACCTCCACCCCAACATCAACCGTTTTCTACCAGCACTTCTCTCGTGATGGGAAAAAGGCCAGTTGGACACATTTATTCTCTAAGGACTGCTTCTTAATAGAGGACCACTATTTAAAAGAGGACCATCTGTTGCAATTCAGACTTGTGCTGTAACCTGGTTCCAGCAGGGATCCCAGAGCAAGGCTGTTGATATTTGCTTCACTCACAACCGCCAAAGAAAACAGCATATTCAGTGTGTTAAACCACACACCATCTTTACATGTCTGTCAGTAGTGGCCTTCACAAGGAAAATGAGATGGAATTCAAGTGATGATTTCCATGATTCCCAGGTAATAACACAAAAACACTTAAGGTAGGATTACTCTCCCCTACCATTTGATACCCGATAGCTGCTCAGCCGAAAAGATCATCTAAGTTCTCACTAGACAATGGGGGGAGATAAGTATACAGAGAAAATTCTTTCTCTCTGAAACCCATTAATCTAGTTTAGGGTGAGAGAAATAATCTCTGGAGGTGCCTTACTTTTTTCATGGACTACAGAAGAACCATAGAGATAGCTACCGTCTAGAAGTCTGAAGGAAGATGTGATGACTTGCACTCCTGGGAGTCTCTGGCAGCACAGCTGTCCCTGCTCAAGCAATGCTGCCAGCTAAGGAGTAACCTCCATTTTGACAAAGACAGTGGCAGAACTGTAGGAAGCTCTATCAAAGGAGCTCTGTAGATGGCCTTTGGTGCCATATTAAAACTAGACATTTACAAAAATGTCAGCTCCATATGAAAGTCAAATCCCATTCCACAGGAAAGCTTGTGGGATGAACGCCAAAAAGCTTGAAAACCAATGGCCTAGACAAGCCCATTACATGGAACTAGGGAGATCTGCCATCAGTTTATTATGAAATTCTGGGGCCTTTGATGATGATCATAAGGTTGATATGTTTTGGAGTAAATTATTCAATCCTGGAACAATTTATTGGGGAATGGGATAAATGGTCCATTAGGAAACCAAGAGTTGTGGGTTGAACAAATTCTTGATTAATACAAGCATAAACTGTGGGTTTGTAACAATCCCTTTTAATACCAAATGACTCTGATTTTCATAATTATCCACTTCTCTGGCTGGGCAACATTTTCTCACACAGGGTTTTTCAAGATCCCCACTCAAGCTGTTGCAGAGTAAACAGCTGATTATACTAAAAGTCCCAAGACTCATTCAGATCTATTTTTAAATACAAATAATTCGGAAAGCCAAAGATGAAGACATGTTGGTCTTAACATTAACTGCAAAGAATAAACCAAAAAAATTTCTAAGACTTATGGATGGATTCCAACATAGACACTTCATATTTGCCACTGTCCTTTGTGCAGTCATTGCAAAAAGTTACAAGATACATCAAATGTAGAAACAAATTGAAAATAGAAACTGAGACACAAAGTATGTAGAAACCTGAAGAGTTATGTAATTACTGGCACAGGAGCAACTGAAACAGGTTATTTCTATGTCATTGTCAAATAGGGGAAGCTACAGACAGAGTGCTCCTTCACACACAGAAAACTGTAAGTGGTACCAGAAGTAAATTTAAGCAGTGTAAGTAAAAGCAGCAGAAGTACTGCACTGTATGAGTGGGTGCCAGGACAGGAAAGAGGATGCCCAATTTTAACATGAGCATGTTCCAACTTGTTCTGAAATCAATACAATTCCATTGAGGAAAATGAATGGGTTTTGGCCGTTGCTGGAAATCAGATTTGTGCTCTGCAGCCTACCGCTGCACAGTAAGACTTGACATAACAATTCTCAGGATATCTCACACTGCTAAAAATACTCATGTTGAAGGTATGATGGTAAAAAGAGCTAGGAGATTCTTAAAGAAACAGCAAGCCATATAAAATACTACAGAGTGGTACCACTTTCCTTTCTGACTAGAAAGAGGGTTACCTAGAGTTTATCTGCACCTGTGTGGGAGGGCACATCACATGCACAGCTCTGCCTTTACTTCTTTCACAGTGCTATAGTGGGGGAAACCCACTGGTTTGCCTCAAGTCACATTCATCATTCCCTGTGGCAGAGGTTCTGCCTGTCTGAATGCTGCTGCAACAAGGACAGGGCAACCAGCCTTCCTTTCCCAAAGAGCTGCCTGCAGCTATAGACCATCCCCAAGCCCTCCCCAAAAGGAGGAAAGACCCATAATGAATTGGATGCTGTAGACTAGAAAGCAATGGTAAAGATCAAAGACATCAGCATACTGTCAGCAGCTTATTATTATTAAATAGCAGCTTATTGTTATTAAAATATACAGAAATAAAAAAGGCAGCCAGAACAACCAATTAATAGAAGAATGTAAAATCTGAATAAAGTGGGCTGCTTACAGAGAAAAAGAAGTGGCCAAGAGAGACAGAACAATAAATAGATGAGAGAAAGCAGACTGGGAACCAATGTTCTTCCTCTCTTGCAAGTGGAAGGGGAGATGTATAAAAAACAATTACATCGTATGTCAAACTGATCAAACTGGTAAAAGGAAATGCTCCATTGCACAGTGCAGAACTGAGATCAGAGCCCCAGATCTCAGAATTGCCATGTAAAGGGCTAGGTGTGGAGAAGGAGAGGTGTATTTTGTCTCAGGAGCATGATGGGAGAGCTCAGTGCTGTGCCCATCTCCTCTCTCCTCCCTCCAGAACTACTGTCCCTTTTCTCCTAGCTGATACAGTCCTATCTAGATAATAGTGCTCTCCTCTTCAGGACAGCATCCCTCCCCAGCACCCACTCCTCCACACAAGGCCTCACTGCTGTCATACTAAAAAACATTTGGGATTGGGAGCCCTCAAGAGACAGTTTAAAGGACTGTGAGCCAGGTCATAAACTCTGTTAATACCTTCCTACCTCCTCTTATACAGCAGTTTTTCCCCCATCCTTCAGGAGGAAGGAGGACCTAAGGAGCATTAAGAGGAGGATAACTGAAAAGCCAAAAATGCCAAAGCACACAGAGACGTTCAGTACCAACCTCCCAAGTACTGCTCAGCTGCCTGTCTGGAAAACATCGCAGCCAGTGAGAGCAATAAGTATACAGGAAACCTCTCCCATTCATTTCATTGCCAAATTGCAACTATGAGGCTGTAAAAGAATTCTTTTTTTCACAGATGCCAGAAGACTCTCTGAGAGTAGCAGAACAGTACATTATCTGGCTAATAAAAGTCTCCTATGAATAAAAACAGGGAAAAAATAATAAATCATATACACTCTCAGCTTCTTTAGATCAGGAAAAAAAAATATCACACCCACACTCTTAGCTTCTTTAGCTGAGGACACTGACAGCTAGTTTTCACTAATACTTTTGATGTCTAAACCACTCTGGCTATATCTATGTAAAGAACAGGCCTTCCTCAGAGGTGTTACCAAATAGCTTAGTGCTTACTGTTTTAGTGGCTGTGCCTATACATCATATTTGTGACCTCAAAAACATGTCTCAACTGCATGCCATTCACACACAAGGGTCTGGCTTGCTTTAAAAGCCAAGGCAAAATTTGAACACTGATCACCTGGGAAAACTAGATCCACAATCAAAATTCTAGTCCTTATTGTCATGTGGCCAATACAGCCTCACCTATGCTATTAAAGTCCTGGTGCTTTATCCTTGGAGTTGAGAGGCATTGGCTGAATTGTGGTTATTTGTGATAATTGGTTCAAAGATCATCAGTCACCAAGCTCATTTTACAATCAGATAATTCAGTGATGAACAAGCCTCCAAATTTATTCCATGTTTAACAACTGGAACAATACCCAACTCTCATAACATGGAAACATTAAGTACTTGGTAAGCTGGGATAATTTGTTGCACGGTGGAAGCATTAAGAAGAGCAATGCTGAGAGCAAGAAACCTGCTCAGGAGTCATAGTGATTCATGGCCATACTTGTGGTCTGTGTTGCAGTTTTGGTTGCGGGAGATAGTGGATGATTAGACGTAAAGATGAAAGTGAGCTGTTCCCACTGTCTTTCAAGAGCTTTCTTTCAGCACTGCTACCAAAGCCCTGAAGGAATTTTTGAACTCACAGACACACAGGAGCTTATCAGGGGCTTTTTTGCTATGCAGCCTATGTATACTGGCAGCACCACACACGGCCTCACAGTTATTGCAAAGAGGCTGAGCACTGATCTCTGGTATCTCAGAACATATTGCCTCCAGGTTACTGCTAGCTTCAACTTTTCATGCATAAGATGTTTTCATTACTTCTTTCCCTTCTGCACCCTTGTTTTTCCCACATGATGAAATAATTTGACTGCAATACAAAGAGAAAAGAAAAGCAGAATAGGCTACCAAATGTCATGCTAGCTATTCTGACACTCTCTCATTCATACCAGGATCTTTCACTGCTGCTTCATGCACTGCTTCACTGTTCATTTCTTTGGAAATTGTCCAAGTACAGTCTAGGAGTGTATATGTGCATGTGTGTATTGGCTTAGCCCAGCAGTTAGAGGGGATGGGTTCTGCTGGTACAGTGTCTGATTTCTGTGCTGAAATAGCAGAAAACAGCACCATGCTGTTTCACACAGACATACACTTAGATACAAGGACATGAAGAATACAATGGGGGTTTTGACAAAGGAGAAATTATTGCAGAAGAGAAGCCAGCCAACACAGAACTTCCTCATGAATTGAAATCAGTGCAGGAAGAGGACTTGACCTTTGACAGAATGAAAGGCATAAGACTGCAGCTGCATTTTTACAAAAATTTGTTAATGAGAACATCTGCCCTGTGTATGAACCATGGGTGTTTCAATAGGCTGGCTCTCCAATGGCCTTGCCTGGGAAAGCCCTGGAACCTGTCACAGCACCTAACTCACTTCCAACACCTGCTACACTTGCCTCATCTGGGAAAGTTCTGTCAATGGAGAGTCAGCAGCTGCCGTGGATGACTGATGACAGTACCTCACTATTCTTAGCATTAAAAGATATCTCTTGGGTCCAATGTGAATGTTCCTCCACTACACCAGCTCAAGACTATTTGCCCTATCCACCATGGATCTGAAGAACAATTTATCTTCCTTCCAGCATGTGCTTATTTGCTTGTGCTTGTTTGAACACTGTTATGATCCTGCTCAGCCTTCTCTTCTTCAGCAGAATAGACCGAGTTAATTTGATGGCCACAAGAATATATTTTAGACACCCCAGGAAGACCAAGCTCCTGTTCCACTTCAGAAACAAAAATTTTCAAACTGAGTTTCTAGGGCATGGTCTTTATTTCTCGTGATAACATGAACTGCGACAGGAGCTCAGACTCCAGATCTCAGAACAAAACTAGTAGCCAAGAAATTCTTGCCTTAAAATTGGTCTGAAATCAAAGATAGATTAAACATGGAAATCCAGACTCATTCCTCTCTGCAGGGTTTCTACATTAAAAAGGTGCCAAGTAATGTGTTGTTGACAAATGAGCCACTAGAAGGAATTAATTTATGCTTCTTGCAACTATTTCTGTGTCCTGAATTGGTAACACCGTTCATGGAAAATTGCACATGGATTGTCTCGGAGTGTTCAAATAGAACAGCTGCTCAGCAGGTAACTGTAGACAGAGGAAGGTCCTAGAGAGACCAGAAAATGCTGTCATTACGTTGCCTGTGTATCCCAAAGGTTGCACAGTGCTTCACTGCTGCATCTCCCAGCCGGCTTTCTCCTGATTCTTGTCTTGCTCCTGCCCAGCTCCCACTGGGAGCCCTGACCTCCCACTGGGAGCCAGCATGCCCCATCGCTCCCCAGAAACCTCACTGGCATTGTCAGCACCTAGAGGTCCCTTACAACTCTGACAACTCTTTGATTTTCTCAGACCAACAGAAACACCAGCTCTTCAACATCAATACACTACCCTTCTGCTATACGATTTTCCTTTTTTTTTTTTTTTTTTTACTTAGTTTTACTTAGAGACTAGCAGCATTGAAAGTCCAAGGCAACTTCTTGCCTCTTGGTTCTGTAAACAGGAAAATTCCTTGGATGCAAAAGAGAAATAAAACCCACAGCCCAGACATGGAGATAGAGTCACTTCAGACACAGACACTTTCACAGCAGTTGTCTGCCAAACAGGAACTTGTTCCTGCTAAGGAGACACAGACAGAGCCTCATAATCTAGTTGGTTTTGGACTAGACTAATTTTTCCTTTAATTGCAAAAGTGTCTATTCCTGAAAACTACATGTTTCCCTGCCAAATTCAAACAGGCAGCCTAGGGGCAGAGAGATCAGTGCTGGAGCCGTAGAGATAACGACCTGATCAGCAAGGAACATTCCCTAGAGCTCCAAAAAGGAGCACCAACTGAGCAACTGAAGCTAGTGTAACTTTGGCAGACTGACAACTAACTGAACTGAAGCATTTAAATGGAAAGCATTCTCATTTCACATCATTTCCCAGCAAAAAATGAAAGACCAGGAAAAAGTCTAGGAACTGCTAATCCCCTACTAATACTAGGCATTTGTGTGTGTCTCAGAAATAAGAAAGAAATAAGAAGAGTCATTACCACTGACAAATAAGCAGGCTTATTTGTGAATGTTGGAGATACACCTACCCGTACCAAAAAATTAGTTTGGGATTTCATTGTAGATAATTCCAAAGGGACACTAACAACAAAATAAGACATATGGGGCTGAAGTTTAAATAGTTTCAACATAAATTGTTTTTCTAGCTTCAACGGGTGAAATGTGTGCTCCTCATATTACAGATAAATGAAATTCAGGGTGAAGGATGAGATGATAAAGTTTGCTTAAATATTCACAACACTGAAACCTGAAGGTGACTGTGAAGAGTAACAGAGGGATCTTGTGGTCCAAGATAAATGAACAGAAAGCCAGTGGATGAAATTCAAAAATCAGTAAGTTCTATATAATACAACCAGTGAAGAAAACCTGCCAATATGCACATGTCTAAAGACATAAATTCAGTAATCATGAGCTATGAGATAGCATTAGGAACTACCTTAGGCAAGATACATTAGAATTAGAGAGGTGAAGCAAAGGGACAGATGAAAAAGTAAAGGCTTAGAAGCTAAGTAAAGATTCGGCAAAGAAGGATATTTCAGCTTGGAAAAAATTACTAGAGGAGAAGAAAGCAGTAGGCAGACATACAACTATAAGTGATAAGAAGAGAAGAAGAGGATTATTTATTTCTCATTGCATAAAATCTAGGGGCAGCCAATGACATTTTCAGGCAGCAGATTTATAAGAAACAAAAATAAATGTTTTGTGCCTTACAGCTTACTACTACACAGACTGTGGAAGGTCATATGGAAAACTGCAAAGACCAAAACTACAAGCAGGTTTGAAAAAGCATTGGACATCATAATGCAGTCTCCTAAAATGTGTAAACATTATGCCCATAAACATGGTGCAAACACTGTAAATCAGAGTTTGTGGAAAATAGAACAGTGCATATGCACTAAACATATATGGTAAACATATGGGAGCCTCTGAAGGCAAGGTTTTGCATCTTGGTTATTCCTGAGATCTAAAGAGCCCAAAACATTTGACAAGCCTTTGTTATTTGTGCTTTGTTCACAATGTGGAGATGTTTTTCAGTTTGGAGACAGAGGGATTAATATGAGTCACTCAATGCCAGAAGGAAGTCTTCCAAGTAATGTGGAGGACCTCATTCTATTTCCCATAGCCCAGGTCCCAGAGACTGCTGTACAAGCAGACTGCAGGGTTTTTTGCAGCTGCAGGGGTTTGGGCAAAATCTCAAGCCACAGAACAAGGTTTCTTACATGTAGGAAGAAGATGCCAGAAAACTGTGTGTAAAGCACGAGTGAAATACTAGGAATCTCACCTAGTTCTTCACCTTCATAAGGGATATCATGTTTCCACTGCCAGGTCTACAAGCAGATTAAGCTTTGTTTACACAGGTGGGGATCTGTCAGACTTTAGGACAGATTGTAGAGAGCAGTGGGAAGAGTGAGAATTGAAATGGCTCGTTTTGTGTACCCTGCCTCCTGTTGCCCCAGGAGAACAGGTCCAGCCTCGCTATTTCCAATTCACACTGCCCACCACATTAATTTATTTGATGACATTCACCCGCTGGTGATAGACTGACAAGCAGGGAAAGCAGAAGTGCTGTTTCACAGACAATCCTGAAATCAAACTAGCATAACCACATGCTAATTCCTAAACGCTAAATTTCCAAAACATCTACCAGCAACGCTATAACACAACAGCGATATTTATCTTACTAGGGCAGGAAACTGTGAGGTTCCTTAACACAGATTTGATAGGAGTATTACAAATTTACAGTCTAAAATATGGAATGAGTCTCAGATTTATTTTTAGGACTCTCTAGGCAGCTAGACTTTCTCATTCAGAACTGGTGAAACATAGGAGGATTGAAACTAGAGTTACACAGCAACTTAAAAGCTACATAGCAGTTTGATGACAACTAAGATTTATTTCATTACACCTGCTACTACCAAAACAAAGAACAGGTAAAATCCTCTGAAAGGAAATCAGTGGAAGTTTTGGCATTGACTTGAGCAGGGTCAGGATTTCAGCCCATATAATTAGAGGAACAGAGAAAGATGCAGAAAAGCAGGCAAGCGGCAGATGACATTCAGAAGGTGATGCATTAGCAGTAGTGATTCAGCACTGTACTGAGCATTTAAATTTTTTGGTTTGTTTTGCTTTCTTTAAAGGAGAAAAAAGTGTTCCTTATTATGTTTGCATAGGACATAATGGCAATACAATTTTCACACAGGAACTAAAGTTTCCACTAATCAAATGCCCCTCTTTTTTCTTTTTTTTTTTTTAATTTTATTTCCACTTTCTGTGAAGAACATTATGAAGCAAAGTTTTGGTCAGGTCATTCATTTCTAACTTAATATTTCACTTTTCTGAACTGCGCTGCAGCTGTTCCATTTCCAGGTAATATCAGGTAAAGCAGAGTTACACTTCCCTTCCAGTCTGGAAGAAGTTACTCCCACTAGGCTCTTTGGAGGACTGTATTTCTTGCAATGTTAAATAAAGTTCTAATTGAACCAAGCTGTCTATAAAGCCACAGGAGCCACAATTAGTCATTTTGGCTCCCTCAGCATTATACACAGCTTGAAGATACAATCCCCCAAGACAGACTGTATCAATGGTTAAAATGGCAGCAGTACGCTCAGGAACTGCAAGACTCACAAGCTAATAAGTAAGCTAGAAGAAAATGCACAAGCCTATAAACTAAGGCTTTTAAATCAAACTATATCAAATAGAAATGTCAAAAACACCTCAACATTTTAAAATGCATTCTTTTTCTTTACACATTTCTTCGTCTTAGAAGAACATTTTGGAGATTTGACTTGATTTGAAATTTCAGAATTTTGTTCAGCTTATTCTGATTTTGCAAGTCATTGCTATGGGCAACCAGACATAAACAAGGCATGACCTCTGAAACTGTCTGACCTTTCTCTTGGAAAAGAATGAGAAATCTATCCTGGGTTTACTAATTCAAGGCAAGCAACAGATTTTAGTTCTTAATAGAAGCAGTTCTGGGATGTATTTATTCCAGTTACAGCAAGAAGATTGCCTGTCTAGACAAGACTGCTATACTTAAGAGCAGCTACTTGTGATGGCTTAGAAGCAGACAACGCCTTCTATGCTGCCAGTTCACCTGACTGCAAATTCCTCCTCCTCTTCTGATGAATCACAGTCAGCTTTTCCAATTTGGACACACTCCTGCAGTCTTATTTGGATTGAAATCTACAGGACTCCTGGGCTACATCATTGAATACTGTCAATTCTTTTTACTTTTACTCTTTTTTCCTCCAAGAAATTAATGGAGTCTTTAAAGCCAACACTCACCTGCCAATGGCTTTGCTCTGGGCAGAGGCATAATCTAAAACTAAAGGGAGAGAGGAACAACAGTAGTGCCCATCTCTCTGACAGCTTGGTGGCTAGACCACTTGCTGACAAAGTGACAGATCTGATCTCTAAATGTCCCTGAAATCAGTGGAGGTACTTTTACATGATTACGGGTGTTGAGATTCTAATCTTATAACTGTGAATTCAAACTGTGCTAATTAGCACAAGCTGAGAACATGTCTTATCCATCTTAGGATATACAAATGGCTAAAGCAATGCTTGCATTTGGCAGGCAAATCAAACATCAGAACTAAAAGGCCTGCCAGATTGCGTCATTCAAGTGAATGAGGAAGCTGCAAGCATGGAGCTAAAATGAGAAGAAACAAGAGCCTCTACAACTACTGGAAAGGAGGTTGTAACAAGGTAGGGGACAGTCTTGTCTCCCAAGTAACAAGCGATAGGACAAGAGGAAATGGCCTCAAGTTGTGCCAGTGGAGGTTTAGGACAGTTTTTATGAAGAATTTCTTCACCGAAAGAGTTATCAAACATTGGAACAGGCTGCTCAGGGAAGTGGTGGAATCACTGTCCCTGGAGATAATTAAAAGGCAAGTAGACATGGTGCTTAGGGACATGGTTTAGTGATGGTTTGGGCAGTATTAGGTTAACACTTGGACTCAATAATCTTAAAGGTCCTTTCCAACCTAGATGATTCTATAATTTGTTTTGTTGGCAAGAAACAGGAGAAAAAAAAGCGCCTGTGATTTGGCTTTTTGGCAAGAAGATAGGCTGGAGGAATACCAGGGAGCAGACACAGGCAATCCACCTCCTCCTGGAGAAATTGCAAAGCTCACCATTCTAAGCCCAGAGAAAACCCCTCAGTCACAGCGCTCAAGAGATAAGAGAGGAATGTGTGATAGGAGAGCCAACAAGTGAAATTAATCATGAGTTATTTTCCTTAACCCATCAATTCTTCCAGCTAAGTGGAAATACCACTGGAAATAGTCTCCTTTCAAAAGAAAAACCTTGAGTCAGAAGAATTAAATCATTTCAATCTAGTTAAAAACTTTTAGATGCAACAGGTAACAACTGAATCAAAGGATATCCTGTACATACAGTCGTTTGGAAAGTTCACCACAGTCACAGAGATTCAGACCTTCCAGGCTATTCCCAGAACTTCTTGTGCAAAGTGGAAGACAAAGTCTCTTTCCCCTGTACCACCCATGTCATTTTCAATGGTGATGGTGTTGATGGAGATGGGGTTGAACACAGGAGCTAAGTTACAAGCTGTGATGTGAGAAGATTTATCCCAACACAGCCACTCTCCCAGAACCAGAGGGGTGCTGGTGGCAAAACCCTAGACCACCTTGGCGAGTAGAACAACTTAACAGTTGCTACAGGGAATGCTCCTGCAGCAGGAGTGCAAAGCAGCATGGCTAACTGCACCTACTTGCTACCAAAAACCAGACTGGTAGGAGGCAATGCCAGCCTGAGAAGGGAATTTGAGGCTACCCTGGATGGTTTTAGGGTGATGGGGTTCAGACAGAAAGTTCTCAAAAAACATCAATACAGTCCTTTGATTTTCCACACAAACCAATGCGAAGGTAAGACAGGTTTCAGCCCCTGTTCTGCCTTCCTTCTCTTCTGAATAACCTCAGTTGAGTCAGAATGAATCACTATGCCTCTACCAGCTCATATGTTAAAAAAAAAAAAAAAAAAGAAAGAAAAAAGAGAACAGCTATTATTCTGTTCTGCATAGAGATTAACTACAGTTCAATATTTTCAGGTTTTGAGGAAACAGAATAAAAATCATCAACTAGCAATAAAGTCTAAATGTGGGAAAAAGAACAAGGCTGGAATAAGACCACAGAAGTGAAGAGCAGGTTGTATGACCCTACAGTGTTCCTTCTGCCAGTGCTGCCTCCCTGGCCTAGAGCTGGGCTCCAGCTCTGTTTTGGAGACAGCCTGTAACCCATATGCAGGATCGACTAAGGATACTCCTAAATAAACCATCCTGCTCAATAAAATAATCTCAAATCCTTACCACACAGTAGTGGCCCTAGAGTATCAAAGGGACGTGGTCCTAACTGACCCCTATCCCTGGGCAGCAGTAATTTCAGGTAGCAAGCGTATGAGCTGGAGTCAACTGACCAGACCATGGCAGAAACAGACAGCAGCAGCATGTGCTCTACAGAAAACCAGAATTAACTGAACGGTCTATTTTCTACTACCATCTTTAAGACTATAGTCTTAGAATTAGTACTCACTCATAAGCAAGTAATCAAGAAAGATTATGATTACAAACGACTGTTGACGAAGAGCAACCAGAAAACATTACCTACACAACTGCAAGAGAAGAAAGCTGCAGAAGGACAACAGTCCTAAACACCCAACAACCACCACAGGTAACACAAAAGCTAAGGAGAGGATGAACAAAACCTGGGAAGACATCTAATGATGATAGGCAGGGAATTTGAGTGGAGCACGAACAAAATACTCCATTAAGTGGGGCAGGAACTTGTGCAAGACTGTAAAGCTTATTTTTAAGATCTGGTTTGGCTGAATAGGCAGGAAAGAATTGGTGTTATGAACTACAGTGACCTGATCACAAATTTTACTATGTCTGAAATAAAATATATGTATAAGTCCCAACTGCTAAATGAGAGATACTCTCACTATACAGCAAAACTCCAGAAAACAGATTGAAGCAAGTACAATCTAAAAGACTAAACATCAAAACAAAATAAAAATTTCCAAACACATTATTAAGAATGAAGAAAATATATATGATTTTGCCCATACATTTTTATTCATACCCCACAGGAAACTTAAAACACAGACTTCGTTCCTAATTGTTGAAGGTAGAATGCTACTAATAGACTTCTTGTAGGCCTGGGTCAGAGCATCTTTACCACTTTACCAGAAGGAGAGGACTGCAGACAGAGATTTGTACAGAGAAAACTTCTTGGACAAAAAGAGAGCAAAAAAGAGCATGGATCCTAAAAGCAATATAGTTTCTCATGGGAAAGGGGAGAGGCAGATGAGAGGAGGTGGACAGAAAAGGAACAAGTTAACAGGAACCAATCTACAGCTTGTCTGGAAACACTTAGAAAATGAGACAATCAGAAAAACAAACAAGCAGCACGAGATACCAAAGCAATGTGTTTAGCCCATCTTAGAAGCTTAGTTGACTATGCAAGATTACACCCACAAGGGTAGAAAGAATAAAGACAGAGTTATGTTCCCTCCTGGAGACAGAGGTCTTTCTGCACAAGAGGGGACAGCTTCTTTAGACATCTCTCTTCAACAGGAGGAGACTGATCAAGGACGCAGCTTGGACCTGTAACACCAGCCCGATCATCTCCATTCTCCTATTGACTTCCAGAGTTACCAGAGGAGGAATTGCACCCATGCTACCAGGAGGAGATAGCATCAAGGAAGCAGTAGATGGAAATGGAGTCCGGCCTTGTCAGACAGTTTGAGGAGAAGAGCTTTACTCAGCACTGCATGTGTTAAGTGCTCCTCACTATGCAATTGTCCTGCATCTAGAGCATGGACCTAGTGCTGTGAACCAGCACTATTGGCTTCAGGCAGGTGCAGAGAGCTTCCACAAGGGCTGAGAAGGAATCTGTGACCCAAAGGCACTACAGTCTCATCAAATTGTGAAGTGAGGGAGTGGAGCTAGGCCAGGCACTGAAGGGAATGTAGTTCACATTGAGCTTATATACTACTGGGGAACCCAGTGTACCCACAACACAGGGGAAAGGACAGCATAGATTTACAAACCCATCACTATCACGGGGGTTGAATCAGAGCTTGGTTTGCTGAAAAGGCTTCTGAGCCTGAAGCCCAAAAGAGAAAAGGAGACGTGAGGCATGCCTTCAGCCACTCCTCCCAGACACTGTGCCTGGCTCAGGGATAAATGGCTTGGGCAAGTATAAGTAGACAAAAACGCAAGCAAGAAATGTTGTCTGCTTTCTCAGCAAGGTCACCATCTGTCATTCCGACATTAGCTCTGATCTCAGAAAGGCAAAACCCTGCATGTTTCCAGGCATCTAGGGGGAGCAGAGGAGCAAGTCTCCACATTTCCATGATGTACATGGATTGCTTAGGGGGAGCAGAAACAAACAAGTCCAATTTCAGTGTTTGAGAGAAAAGTCACATTAGAACATGACCAAATTTGTCTTATTGAGTTACAGGATAGGGTAATGACTGATCTCTTGTTTCTCACTAGCTGAGAAACTCAACTCACATCCTCTCACATATCATCAGCAGAACTGAGTGTGATATTCCCCATACAACCTTGCCTCATGGTGCAGAAAGTTCCACAGGCTGCCTCTGAGGTCTAGATTATTGAGTGAGACTGAAATACTGGTTCTTACTTCACTTTGCTTTCTGAAATATTCATGCCTAATAGTATATAATTATTATTATTCATCTGAGATTATGAATGGGCTGCTAATGTCCCAGTAAGGAGCACTTGTCTTTTCCATTGAGAATTAGTGTCTTTGAGGATTATTTTGATTTTCTTCGTAAAGTTTCAGAATTTATGGGGGGAAAAATTAAAAGTCTGACTACTACATTCAACTTCCTTGATACAAATCTGCTATATCTCTGCTTTTACAAGAAGTAGTATCCAGGAGCCGTGTGCCTGCTATCAGTGCAGAACACGTCTCAGTCACACTCACTCATTTTCTTGCAACTGTGACATCTGCTGCGTGCTCATTCCCAAAGAAACAAGATGCACTTAAAAAATTGTTTCTCAATACCTGCTTTATACTGAGTAACGTATTTCCAAATAAATGGTTTTATCATTCATATAGGCACTCGGTAGCTGCTGAAATAATTAAATGTTGACCATGGCTTTCATCTCAATTTCTGCTGGTTTTAAACAAAGACTGTTGAATGAAATCAGCATACTATGCAAATGCATGCATGATAAAACTGCCCTCTAGTGGGAAAGCGCCAATCACATCTACAGCCAGGGTATAGAGGAGGATTTGGGGGTCCACAGTACATAACTGAGCCTTAGAGGCTGGATCAGACAGCAGTGTCCATTCTTTTAGACTGTCCCTACATCTGGCTTGGGTGAGGCTGCCTCTGAGGGGCTGCCTGCTGCATTCCTAGCACAGCCACACCGATGTGACCAGAGATAACACTGCTTTGGCTTTTTCAGCCAGGTTCTTCGTAAACTGCCATTCACTGTGACCTGCTGAGAACATCCTCTGTCAGCTGGCACCACCTATTAGTTAGGGGGAAAAAGACTTATTGGGAGTAAACCAAAATAATGGGTAAATATCATCTGGCAGACAACTTAGCATTATTCAAAAAACCTTGCATTTGCATGATGCTAGCACTTGGCCAGCACCAGGACTGAACGTACATCAATAGTGAAAGATGAAGCCCTGGAGACTGAGATGTCTCCCCAGGGCCCCATCCACAGAGATGCCATCCATGCTCTACCAAAGAGCCAAGTACACCCACAAGCCCCACTGTTCTCCTGCCATATGCACTAAACAGTCCAGCACCTTAAAGATGTTCATGGTGTTATCCCTTTTTGCAGCACAGTGGCGTAGGACTTGTTCTAAGGATAGAGTTGTGTGTCCAGCAACAACCCAATACTGACTTTACAGAGCAGCATCACCTCTTCTAGAAGAATGGTGTGACAACTAAACTTAAGGAGATCTATATGAAAGAGAAAACAATGTTCCTTATAAGAAGAAAATGAGGTTCAGATAAGTTTTCACCATCGAGACACACGATTATTTGAGAGGCTAGAAACAGGAATAGAGAAATTACAGCACAGGAATTGATTGTGCAGGGTAATTTCAAGTGTACCTTACTCATCATTAATTTTCAAGACAGAAATAATGAATTTTGCGGTGACCATACACTGTTTCCAAGGATACAATCTCTTTTTCTGCCCAAAAATGCTGTCTGGCAGGCCAGATTCATGACCTATGCTAAATCAACTTCCCTTCACCCATGAAGGCACACACCCAGGGATCCCCACACTTCCCAGCTGTACCAGCTCACTCCTACCTCAGGCATGTGGGCCACACTCAGAGAGAAACATGGTGGTCCTCTTTAGTCCATGGAGGGGATCTACTCAGTTCATACCTAGCTTTTCATTAACAAAACCTCCCACTCAAGGCATTTGCTATCATTTTCTTCTCTGGGAATCCCAGTCATTAGCTCCGGTGCCCTTTGCTGCTGTGACCTTCTCAGGCTCCCCAGCTGTGCTCTCAGTCAAATGACTCAGGGGATTAACCAAATGCTCCTTCTCCAGCAGCCTCATCCAGCCTTTCCTACAGCCACAGACAAAGCTGATAGAGCTGCCATAGAATTGCAGCCCTTTCTTTCATCAGCCATACCATCTCCTCCTTTAAGGGCTCATTGCTTTTCTCCTTCCAAATAAGTTATTATTTTAGCCTCACAGTGTAGCGAGGACCTTTGTGTCTTTCTATCTTACTGAAATAAGTAAAGCAGCAATACCTCAACTCTGCCCTTTCCATTCTCATTTGCTCTCTCTATGACAAGAAACAGTGCTCCTCTTGCACTGTCTCTTGCCACAGATTTAGAGATGCAACACATGATTTCCTCAAAGTGCTGCCTGTCTCTAAGGAGAAAAGCCCAATCACCGCACCCTTACGGATGTTAAGAAGCAAGCTGTACTATGCTGTCTTGGCCAGATTTCACAGCTGCACCTTACAAACACTAATGCATCCACTCTCTGTGCTTGCAGCACAACCAGGCTGTGACATGCAAGACCACGGAAGGGGCGCAGGGTAGGAAGATGGGGAACTTCCAGCCTTTGCACCAGGGTTTGTCAAACATGGTTTACACAAAGTCATTCAAATCCCTTCAGTAACCTCTGTTGTCCAACACCATTCAATTAACCCTATTCCCACAAGACCACATCCCTTGTGTAGAGATATAAAAGGCATTAAATACATGCAGGGTGTAAAATTGGGTTTCACTGGGATAATGCAAGACTGCAGCATCATTTCCTCCCCATCTTGTGCAAGGATGCATGCAGAAATGAGAGTGTGTTCTCGGCAACATGAGCCAGCCCAGTAATGTTCCTGCTGTCATTAGACTCTATTTAAACTCTGGCCTCACATTTAAATGTACACAGTACAACAATATGGTTGTCCCTCTGGTCTCATTTGCCTGTAAAGCAAAGTGAGCTGCAGAGCTCAGACCAACAGGGCCCCTTATGCCGCAGTCCTTCAGACATCCCCAGGGGAGCTCTCTCCCTGACCCAGGGCACCAACAGGACAGTAGTTGTTCATCCTTCACCCCTAGATGATGATCCCAATTTGGACTCTGCCTATTATGCCTCCCCCACAGGATCTGAATGTTCTGGCCAAGACACAACACAGACTCACAAGCCTTCTGACAGAATTGAGTCCTGAACCAGGCCGCCTCCTAACCACGGTTTGCTCACACAGCATTAGGCCAGGTAGATAAAGAGCCACCACGACTCTTCTCATAAGCAAGCCATGGCTCTGTTATCCTAAACAGCATTCCTCCCTTCCTGCAAGAGCCTGGGACCACCACATATGAACTGTGCCAAAACGCTTGCAAATATGAGCTCCCACCTTGAGCTAAAACAGCCACTGAATGAAACTGCCTACAGAAAAACTAGTTTCATACTGACTGAACCTTGCAGTTGAATTCAGTCTTCTGCAGGCTAATTCAAAGCTTGCCTTCCTCCTCCCACGTCCAATTTATATATATTTATTCCCATCTACTTTTAGAAATGTGTCTGCAGGTTGTGCCAGTAGTTCCTTATTCATGAAGATGGTGGGCATGGGCTGTTAGCATTAATCTTTAAACAAAAAATTCTTAATACTGACTTGGACAATTTTTCAGTGTTTGACTTCAGAGCTTCAGCTGAATCACTTCAGAAGGCCACCATATTAATAAATAAATATTTACAAAGTGGAACAAGATTAATACTTATTTTAAGGCTGTGAGGTCTACTTTTCCACAGGATGTGTGGTATCCTTTGAAGTTGATGATGTGAGCAGCCTAGAACTGACCTCCAAGTTAATTCAAAACCTGATATGGCCAAACTACATATCATAGTCAAGTATTCCAATCCAAAGCTTTTTGCCTCAGGCCATTGGCTACAGCTGTAGAAATGACCAGTTTCATAACATGATATTGCAAGGTCAACAGACCTTTTTTATTTGAGCATTTATTTTTCCAAAGGGTTTAAAATAACTGTTCTTCAGTGACTCCAGAGAAGGGCTCTAAGGTCTGTGCAAGTACTTTCCTGCTTATTTTCTGCTCTCCAATAGCTAGGGCTAAAGCTTGTACCCAAAGATAATATGTAGAAGCTCCACAAAGGAAAAAGGCTTGCATAAAGGAAGATGTGTAACTGAAATTTGCCTCAGTTCAGACTTGAGTCCTCTACTACCGACTTAAAAATTACCTTGACAACTAAGAAAGAAAAGCTGAAGTTAAAACTTTGCGCCAGACTTTGTCTCCACATTTGTGATTTTAGAGTAAGATTTCAATTAAGATATTTCAGGCTTTACTGTTATATACATTTAGAATTACAGAATATTTACCTGATCCACAGGGGAGCAGTATACTTTGAAATATGAGGATTTCAGAATAAAGAGGGTGTCCTTTCTCCAACAGTGAAGACAGACTGGATCTACCGTATTATTTATTAGAGATTTTTGCCTTGTCAAATTGATAGCTGTTTGTCTCAAACCATGACCCAGAAGCATTCAATCCAATTAACACAGCCAACTGAAACGCACCCTTAGTTACAAAATAAACCAGACTAAACCTATTTGCTGCATTGACTTGAAGAGAGGAGGTGTTACCAGCAGTCTTCACTGAGTAGATACCCTGGGTGGGAGGTTGCCTCCCCCACAACCCTGCCAGCCCCACTGTCCCCCATCCAATAGGTCTGCACAGGAGATGGAGGGGAGAACAAGCACCAGAACCCTTCTGGACCCAACAGCAGTGGCCATTTTTACCCCTTCCCCAAAATCAGCATTTGCCAAGGGACCTAGGAAAACATAGACGCCCAGGGGATGTAACCAAATGAGTAGTGGACTAGAATAAAAAAGAAAACAGATTTCATTGTGACTCCAGTGCCAGCTCAGCTCTAAGTCATTTTGAAACTGCCTTATACCACAGTGGGAAACTCCTCAGGGTTGGCACAGTAGCCTGGACTATGCTAATTGAGCAAGTTACTATATTCTTTACATATTAGTGTTCACTGGTTTGGGGATCACCACTGCATGTCAAGCTTGCCTTTATCACTTAGTTTTCTCCATGTAACATCTATGCCTGGCAGACCATAAATAGCATGATGGGAAAGATTGGGGCTGGGGGGAACAACCAGTAACAGTGAGACTCAAGATACACAAAAGCAAACATTGTCACGTCTCTGGAAGCTGTACCTGAAAGGAGGGCAGGGAAGACTGGATGGGGGCTGCCAAGGGGACTGAAAGCCCCAACACATGCATGATCCAGGAGGGAGTCAGCATATACTGAAAACACACTGACAGGAAGAGGCCTGCTTTAAAAGGGGGAGTCCTTTGTCTTCACTGGGCTTTTAATCATATTGTTATGGCTACGAAGAAAGGAGAACTTTAAACAACAACAAAACGTAGTTATAAACCCACTTTTATTCAGAACCTGATGAGTTGCAATTCTGCCTCCCATTGCTGCTCTTCCTGTTGGCACCTTTGACCATCCACACCAAATTAAGGAGCTCCTCTCCCCAGCTCTCTGCCCACCTTGCCTCCATAGCAGGGAAAAGTGACAGATGAGGGCATCTCTTTCATCTTTCCTTTTAGCAAAAGGGCAGAAGCAACAAGAAGTGTTGCCATCAGCAGTAAGGCATGGATTAGTCACTGACTCCATGTCACCAACATCAATCTATAGGAAGAGACGGCAGAAGGTCAAACACAGCTAGGTATCATCACAAAATTCAGCAAGCAAAGAAGATACCAGTGCTTGATCGAAAGAAATTGCCACACGAATCACAGTAAACACACACACTGACCAAGCAAAGAGTGGGATAAGTAGGAGGATGCAATAACTCGGAGTAAAAAAGCAGAAGTCAAGCTCAGCATGTCGTTAAGAAAACTACTACACAAGAGTAATTTATGTCAAGCAAAAGTGATGTTTCAGAGAGGGCATGTAAACTCTGAAACTGCAGGAATAAGGGAAGTGGAGAGGCAATATAATTTTCCTCTCCGCACTAAGAGAGCGTTTCCTCTGTAAGAAGTCTAACAGAGCGACAAAACGGTGCATGTTTTTCTCATGGTCTTGGGATTGATTTCAAGAATAAGTATTTGCTCATTTAGAGTAGTTCTGCAAACCTCAGGCGATATTGCAGTCTGACTAAGGGATGTGCAACTCTCAGGTGGATAGTTTCGTTAGTTCACAGAATTGGGACAGGTCCTGGGAGGGAGAAAGGAGGTTCAGTAGCGGGAGTTTCCAAGGTTAGGGGGATTTTTACTTTTTTTTCTTCTGAGAATCCATATGAGGAGGAAGAGCTGTGGCAAGGATGACAGGACTCCCTCTCCTAAACCGTACTAACCACATGTGATAGCATGCAATTAATAGCTCATCAGCAGAGAGGTGGGGCTTACTTTACGCCCTTAAAGTAACCTGCTCAAAGCATTCCCTCACTTTCAAGGAAGAGGTAGGAAGATCAATGATTTATCACCTGACACAGGAAGGCAAGGAAGAGTGATGCATCCCTATCTGTTCCTGCCACTTACCCAAACAGCCACCTCCTCCCTTATCCTCCCAGGCAGCTACCAAAAGTAAGAACATCCCAGATGGGAAAGCGTGATAGCACCAGTAACCATAAACCCTTGCCTGAAACTTGAAGCCACGATACTGTGGCTGTGTGAGAGCTGTCACGTTCATCAGAAATAAAACAATGACCACTCTGCAAGTCATAAAATAAAAGCAATTATTATTACTCAGGGGAGGGACCAGTTTGGATTACATGTACAGATTACATTACATTATAGTCCATGCAAATTTAAGATGTCGCAGTTACACATCCACCTTCAAAATGAACTACCTAACAAGGTGCAAGCACCAGTGTCTCTCAAACTCTCTGGAAGGGAGTTATCAATTTTGCTGGGATTTCCCTTGGAATTACCCCTGGCTAATACAAATTATTTCAGCAGCATTTTCAAATATTATTAGTGAATACGAATATTTCAATTTCCACTTGCCTCTGCTGGAGGCACCACTGACTTTCTAAATGTCCATCACTCAGCACAGGTTGGAAATGAGCTTTATTTCAAGTGTTCTTACTCAGGCACCCATCAGCATCTACATCTAGAAAGCCCTTCCTCTATCACTGCCATAAAGATTAATAGCAAAAACTCAGGGAAAACCAAACATAAGAACAACCTTAAACACTCACTAAATTCAAAGGGAACTTTGGCACATTTGCAGTTAAGCACAGACTTAGATGTTTTGCTGAACTGGTGCATTTAATAAGGAATGATCATTATAATTTCTTCATCTTGTATTCTGATTAACACAACCTGAGAATTTTACGAAGTCTTCCCTGCGTTACACCTTCCCCATAGGAATTCCTCCTCTTGTTTGCTACTGATTCATCCCATCTGAATTTCAATGCCAATAAATAATATCAGCATTAAGTGGAGAAAATCCCTATGTTCTTTTCATCCATTTGTGAGATAAAAAGTACAGAGAAGAAATGAAATTCTGTTGCTTGGCAGTGAAAATACTTCAGTAAAGATTTGCCACGTACACCAAAACTCCTGCTAACATCAGCAGGACTGCATCAAGGCAGTACCCATAACGTTAGGCAGGTGCAGTGTCACGGGAAGGAATTTGGAACATGCCTTTCCACAGTTTATGGATTAGATTCAGTCACATTACCATTACACACACCTGCAGCACCCTCAACATGCTGGGGCTGGAGTTGCCCCCTTTCTTAAACTGACGGCAGCCCCTTCATGGGCAGGCAGTAATGGAAGAGCCAGAAAATAACTATTGCACCTCTCAGAGATGTCCATGCATGCCCTATACTTCAGTGAACTCCAACCATCCCCTGAAGAGAAAAAAATTCTACACCTTCCAAAGCAAAGGTGCAGATGACCTGTTTGCCAGGCAAACTTGCAAATATCAGAGGAAACCACAGCCCCCCACTGTGGTCCTCCTGATCCAACTCCAGAGTGACTTCCTCTTGCCCCAGGTTCATTACCACCAAAGAGTCCTCTGCTTCTGGGAAGGGACACAGTGCCATCAGTGATTAGACTGTAAAGTTTAAGCACATGACGAAGCATTCATATTCATCTTACTAGGCTGCTCGCATGTTCCCAGCTGTTTGCTACCTGTTGATAGTTATTAGCAATGTAGAACTTAAAAGATGTACTGCTCAGAGACTAGACTGGCTTTCTAAATACTGTGGAATTGAACTGCTCTATCCCTGCCTTCTCCTCCTACTGTGTTTTCTTTCCAGTCATTACCATTCCTTTTCCTGCTCCTTCTCTTTCCAAAGCATAGCCATATTCTGACATCTGGACAGCACAGACTTGACAGCTCCCTTAATGAGGTCAGACATGTAGCCTGAAAGAAGCTACATGTCTGACCTCTAGCCCCAACATTTTGCAGGCTCTCCCTGTTTTCAGCTTTGCCACCTCTCTGCTTAGCAGACTCCCTACAACTCTGCTACTTCTTTTGTCCACCACCTTCCTCCAGGGCAAGCCTGGCCTTCCCCAGTTTAGGAAGTGCCAAGCTACATATCAAGGCTGCGGTTAACACAGGAAGTTCTATCTGAATATGTGGAAAAACTTCTTTGCTTTGAGGGTGACAGAGCGCTGGAACAAACTGCCTAGAGAGGTTGTGGAGTCTCCTCTGAAAATACTGAAAACTTGCCTGGATGCATTCCTGTCCAGCCTGCTTTAGGTGAACCTTCTTTGGCAAGCAGTTGGACTAGATCTCGGAAGGTCTCTTCCAACCCCTACAATTCTGTGATTCTGTAATAAACCTGTAACACTTCTACAATAACAAAAAAAAAAACCAAACCCCAAAACCCCAAACGAAAAAATGCAAGACAACACAAACACATGGGAATGACAGGCTGGATCCCCAGCTACTTTATATCAAACGGATACTGCTAAACAGCATGAAGCTTTGTTCATCTGTGACAGTGAAGTCTGGCTCACAGTAAGCCCAGCTGGCAAGAAGACCATAATAGCCATTGAACACAGGTGTAACACAGTCCTATCTGGGTCACAGGAAGCAGAAATCATACAGAATTTTATACGATGAGAAATGAGTGCAGAGGAGAAATGTCAAATTTCTCAATTCATGCTTTGCAAAAATATCAACAGAAGGTTGTTCCCAAGTATCAATGCTCCAGCAACTATCACTTTCTTTTTGGGTGTTTTCCTTACTCACTTTGAGATTGAAGGAGTATTGCTTTAAAGCTGCTGCTGCATCACCAGTGCAATCTGGGGAAGTTACTTATTACACAATGGAGATAAGCATCCACATCAGACAGGACTGTACCAGCACATGTGTGGCAAGTCCCAGGGAAGTTCCCTGTGACTGCACAGGCCATTTCAGTAGGAACTCTGCTTGTAGTGAGAGAGGGGTGGACAAGTGCATCTGTTGTTTTGTCATTGGCCAACGCAGCCCAAACCACAATAGCCGTGAAGGGTCTGCATATGTCTGTGGTTAATTCAGCATAGGGCTGATTCTTACTAGTTCTTGGATCTCCTTGCATCCCATGTTGGCCTCTTCACAAAACCAAGATTACACAGAACAAAGTTGTCATTTCAGCTTGAATGTCTGGTAAGGACAAAAAGCCCTCTGCTTTTGAGACTCGAGCTCAACTTTCAGTTCATTTATTTCCACTTGGATCACTTGAAGACTGTGCAGCTGCTCAAGGAAGTTGTCCATTGTGGAGCAGTGAGGCAGCCACAGCCTTAAAAAGACAACACAGCACTTTGCAGAGTCCTTCATGTTGACCCCTGATTTATTTTTTATTTTGGTATTATTCTTGCTTTATTAACTGCAGTTTAAGAAAGTCAGGTTAAGACATGAGCAACACCCATTAAAAAAAAAAAAAGGCACAAAGTGTCCTCTGCAAGGGAAAATTTCTAGCTAAATAGCAGTGCTTAGACACAGATTTACATGGAAGGCCAAAGTCCCACAATACTTCTCATAAGGCCAGCAGCTCCTATCTACCTACTGTTCAATTCCCAATGGACACACTGCAGTCAGCACCACAGAGGGCAAGGTCTTGGCAAGGTGAAAATAATGATGTAAGATTTACTACAGAATGAGGATCTATATCAAGGATTTAAAACTGAAACTCTGCAAGAGATCTAGATCTCATTCTCCAAGACAAACATTAACTTCAGTCTAAGAACAACAAAAAACAATCTCAGAAGAACTCAGCAGTTTCCCTAAGGTTTTCTTCACTTTTCTCTTAGGCAATTTGTGGTGGCCAATGATGACAATAACCTGGGGTAGATGGACCACGTGCTTTATTTAGTCCAGACACACATATACTCAGATATACATACAGACCTGTTCACCTGCTGCTTCTGATCTCACAGTGAAATAATTGCCAAAATATTTTCCATTGCCCTTGCATCTTCCAGCCAATAATCTAAAAATACATTACAATCTTTTAATAAACCCTCACTTTATCCAGTGGAACAAACAGATTTTAGCATCCCAGAAGCTGAAAGAGTGAAATTACTTGGAGCGGACCCACTAGCAAAACTACAGGGAAACAAGTAGTAAGCACAATTTTGTTTGTTTTAAACCCAGCAGCCTAAGATCATCAGAACAATAGGCAGCCCACATGGCCTCATCTGCAGCTGGTGGGTTTGACTTGATACTCTCCTCTAATGCACAGGCCATGCAGGTCCCTGCAGCTCAGCGGTGGGACCCTGCCTGCTCCTGGATGTCTACGCTACACATGCAGTGCTCAATGCCGACAAAGTGCAAAGCCCAGTTCCCAAAGAGGTATAGGTGTTTCTCCCAGGGACTGGACACTATTTGCATCAGAATGAAGTGGATGCGAATAACCAGGTATGGCAGGCTGCCACACACAATGCATGGTGTAGTATGGGCATGCTTGGCTGCAAATAAATAGAACCATAGAATCATTAAGGTTGGAAAAGACATTTAAGATCATTGAGTCCAACTATAAACCTAACACTACCAAGTCCCACTAAACCATGTCCCCAAGCACCACTTCTACCCATCTTTTAAATACCTCCAGCAATGGTGACTACCACTTCCCTGGGCAGCCTGTTCCAATGCTTGATAGCCCTTCTGCTTAAGAAATTTTTTTCCTAATATCTAAACCTCCCCTGGCACAATTTGACACCATTTCCTTTTGTCCTATCACTTGTTACTCGGGAAAAGAGACCAACACCTACCTTATACCTCCCTATACTACAACAACATGCGAAGGGTGAAGAAGTAAAATATCTCCCTGACTCTGAAAACCTTGTTGCTGGTTTCATTACTGCTGACACTGCCAGGTGATGCTGCTCACCAAGAAGGCATTCTTTACATTGCCAGATTTGCCATGCTGCAGAGTTGACACAGCTGCACTGATTTCCCTGCTGAATCACCATATCCCACATTCCAGCTGCTGTTGGAGCAGCATATGTGATCTTGAGAGGCACAGGTACAGCTGAAGGGTGTTAGCACTGGGGGTACAGAATGGGGATTTTACATAGCCACAAAGAAGAAAGGAAGTTTAGCAGATAAACCATTGAATTAAAAAAGGAAAAGTACCATGACAAAGGTCAAATATTACTACTTTGTGTATTTTTCCCCACTCTTTCCCCACTCGCCCCATTTCCTCCCCCATGTAGCATCCCAGCTAACACAAGTCTAAGTAACAGCCAGATTAAAAACTATATTTGTTGCCATCTGCATTAGTAGATGGCAGTGACAGACTCTGTGTCAAATTTGCAACTCCTAAAACTGAAAGAAACACTAGTCTGAGGTGTAAATAGGGATCACATAAATGTGGCTGGGATGTTAAAGTAATATGCAAAAATAAAAGATGGTGGCTCGAGTTGAGGAGTTTGCAAGTTTAGATGAGATCACTACAGAAAAGATGTTGAACTACATATGTTTCAATATGTTAGAATTGGCCAATTTGGACATGAGAAGAAGCTCTCTCCTTGCTTAGATCAAAGTCAGGACCAAAGCAACCACGTCAGCCTATTGGCACAGGGCAACAGAGGCTCCCTGCCAATTGTAGCTGCCACAACTGCTGACCAGATCAGCCACAACAACTATCTCTTACAATTTACTATGCCTGTTCACTCTTGGCTGTGTGTGGATTTCCCTACTGTTATAAGTCAATAAGCTAAAAGAAGAACAAAGATAAAAACTGACCATGGAGAAGAGGGAAGTACCTGATGGAGTACTATAATATATATGTAAAACTTTAAAATTATCCCTTCCTTATCCTTTTATTTCCATGCTGTGGCCACTACTGAAAATTGTAGAACTGCTTTCATTAATAGTTCTGTTAATGTTTCACCAGTTTTGGCAGTATTCCCTGGGAAATCCCTGTGTTGATCCCAAGGAACAACAAATACTGTGGCAAAGACAGGGAATTCTGAAATGTAAACGCTGAGCACTCAGCCAGATCAACCCCCAACTAGAGGTACCTGTCTACATTGAGCTTGGCAGGCTACATACATGCCACAGTAGGTGATCCATGAGAAACATTCTTAGACTTCAAGTTGCTACAGCTATCCTATCTCCTAAGCACCAATTGCTAAATCAGAAGGAAGCCTGCCAATCTCCAAGGGCCGTGCTTTCTGTGGCTTCATCTTGAAGCTCACCCATAAATCACAGTTCACCAGAACACAAGACAATATAGTCCACTCATGGCAAAGGACAAAAGAGTTACTGATCTTCAAATGAGAACATGAAAATTTTCTTCTTGCTGAAGAGGGGAGAAAGTATATGATTTTCAGAATGACTGTAGATAATATTCACAACACAGCCTGCCAGCATGCCCTTGTCAAATGCAAACCACAGTGCTTAAAGGCATTACAGTGAGGAATTCAAACAAGTAATAACAGCTCTGATACCATACTAAATGAGTAGCATCTCAAATGTACAAAAAAGGACAAGAGACCAAAACACAGTCAAGTCAGTGGGAACTCACAGATTGCTATATATGATGCTAGCAAACCATTAAGGCGGGGAAATATGGATGCACAAGCATGTTAATAGAAGAATTTACAGTCAGATGACTGCATTCAAAGAGCTTAAATGACATCCCAATTTGTCATATACCCATAGGCTATCAAATTCCTTCATTAAGCTCTAGTTTTATGGTTTAATCAAAGCTTTTCCTCTAGGAAATGATATGTTTCAGTTTAAAGTGTTAAAATTACAAGTCAGCTCATTTCTATCTTATTTGCCTCAATGACTAGCCACTGTCTGATAAAACTTAATGTCTCTTCATTCCAGACGAAATTCATCGAATTCGTTCTTCAAACAAAATACCTTTTTGTTGTATCTTTTGATCTTTAAGCTACTAAAACTTTTCTGTTTGTTTTTTTTTAAAGAATGAAGAATGTTAAAAATCTGGATTTGAGGAAGGCTGGGAGAATTACAAAAAGTTCATTCCTTTGGAGCCTTGCTAAACAAATGTATTCAGTGTATTTCCATTTTTTTTTTCTCCACCTGCTATAATTCTCTCTGTCCAAACCAGGCATCAAAACAGCATAAAGTTAAAAGAAGAATAATATCTGAGACCTCCTAATATTTGTTGCACATCACCAATTCTCACCTGTTTTTCCCTCCACCAGGATGAATTTGGAGGCTCACTGAGCTTATTAGAGAATGTATTTTTCTCCTTACAGCTAGTACTCAAAGTATGTTCCGAGTGTCTGTGACCTAAAAAAACCTTGAGTGACACCTATTTCCACTTATGAATCATGGAAAAACATCATCAAAACTAGGTGAGTAAAAGAAAGTTTACCAGAACATAAAAGAATTTAAAAAGTGTCAGAATACTGTACTGCAGTATTTAGCAATGTGTTATGAGATGAAAAATTGTTAAAAGCAATATGGGAGGCCATATTGCTAAAACAGGCATGACACATCCTAACCCAACACCTGTTGGGGCTACCTAGTTCTGAACTATTTGCAAAGTTTTTGATGAGCAGGGCAGAAAGGAATAAAGAACAGTTTTCTGTCTGTTTGCCGAGCAAAGACCAACATGAAGCCAAAAAATAACCCTTTTTTTAGATGTAGAAAAAGGCTCAGTTCCATGGGCAATGTTTCTTTTTTCATCCAGCTAATCCATTTAATCTATCTCTGCTTTCCTAAAACTTCCTCACCCCTGTAACCTTATCAGAAGAAAGCCGTTACCGTATGTTGGGTTTTACATTTAGAATACAATATATTTAGAAGATCACATTGCCAAAATTGGCCAGTATGAAAAACAGTTGCAACATACGTATCTGGAAATTGTTGCAGACCTAACAGCCAAAATACTTTGAGGCTGGGTTGTTACAATAAGTAGCATTATTCACAATTGACTATAATATGCAGTGATCGTAACAATCATTATTTCTGAATTAAAACATGCTCATTAGTCCTAGACCGGAAGAAATTGCGTGGCTGTTGTGGGCGTTGGGGTTTCTGAACTTCACCCCTAGAGGCTATGAGTAGGCCTGATCTGAGTCTTAAGAGTGCAGTAGGGAAGAGTTCCTCTGCCTCTTCCAATTATCTAGACAGACTTGTAAAGCCATTTTGAAATTCTTTACTGAAAGCACACAGAATGCGAGAAACTTCATTCTTGGATGACAGGATGTTCCTATGCACTTAACCACAAGCGTACCGCCTTTGGGCATGGTTTGCTGCTTTCTTTTAGTAGAAAAGAACTGTGACTTATGGTGAAAAAAAGCATAAAATGTGTATAAATTCCAGGGTAGATTCTTCTCTTCACTGAGTTTATTTTGTATGTTGCCCTTGTGCGTGGAGGATTCGCCTCTGGTGTGACAAGGCAGTCAAACAAAAAATGCTTTTCACAGCAGCAGCTGATTTTTTGGATGTATATTCAAATGGATTTGCAGTGGAATGCATTAGCAAATGGAGAGGAGGACAAAAGCAGGCTGCCAGGAGACAACAATTAGTGCAGCAAGAGGTGACTTGGCTGTACCACGTGTGAACTGTGCTCCAGGGAAAAACCAGCAACATGCAGAAGAATTACATTAGGGAGAGTGACCTCACCTTAAAACTGCCTGCAGCAACTGCTTTTGAGGGAAACACCAGGTCACGCCCACAGAAGTGGGTTTAAAAGTGTAGGAATTAGTGTAGGATTTAAAAGTGTAGGAACTAGTGCTTTGGGCAGAGCTCACTCATGGGAGTATGAAACAGGTGGCTTGTCAGGGCTCAGGTTCCAGGAAGGCCTGGAACAGCCCCACAACTGCAAAGTGGTAACCCGCCCAAAACAAACAGATCACTGCTAACAAGTCGATGCATCTTCTGTCTACCAAAGCATTCACTGTTGTGAGAGTAACAAGACAGATTGTGGAGGCATCTGAACCCTTTGGTACATTTGAACCCTTTTCAGCACAAACCCTTCTTCAACAATTCTGATTTTTTGCACATTGTGCCAAAGATCTGAGCTAACCAACCGCAGGCATCATGGGAAAGTTGGAGAAAGTGGCAAACCCAGAATTACCCAGCCTCAGTAGGGAAATGAGATTGCTTGACATCGCTAAATTGGAAAAAGGGAACTTCCATAAAGGACACAACTGCTGTCACCACTGCTTACTGAAGTGGCAGTGCTGTTCAGAGATTCAAGCACATGGGCTGAGCACTGGTCTAAGGAGAAAAGCTCCTCATCTGTCACTTGGAGGAGTGCTGCTGAGCAGAGGAAGCATGGAGGTGATATGAAAATCATAAAGTAGAAGTAGGAATACTGTTGGGCATTGTTTCCAACTAAGCCAGCTCCTAAAAGCCTTTTTTTCTTCTGTGTTTGGACCAGGAAAAGCCTCATTACCGAACCATGACACTTATTTAGAGTATCTGTTGCTTTTCTAATGAACTGGATAAAATATCTCAAAGCAGAGGAAGTGTTCTTGCAACTATAAATTTACGAGCTTTTCTTTTTATAAAGATAAGACAGACTATGGGAAAAGTTGTTAGTTACCTTTATGAAGTGTACAACAAAAATAAAACCACATGGGAAAATTTTTAGTGACGCAAGATTCAGGAAATGCCTGAAATAAGTTTACCTCTGCCATTTCAGTTTGTCTTCCTTTTATGCACTCATAATATAACTATCAATTCACTAAAAATAGTGTTTTCCCCTAAGCATCATCGTGTCCTCATACGTAGGACAGTGAAATGATAATTTAATATTTCCTCCCCATTGTTTAATACAGAACTCTGGTCTTACTAATGCACTAAAAGGGGTAAAAATTTCCACTAAAAGGGGTAATTACTCTTCAGAGGACTTTCTATAATTGTCACTATACAACAGCAGAGAACTTTCCAAGCATTATGACCCTGTGAGATGCAGTCAGAAATTATAGCAGGGAAGGAACAGTACAGTTTGAAGATGGGCAGACTGGACAGCACACGACTTATGCAGATGGCTTGTTCAAAAAAGAGCCAGAATATACTTTTCTGAGAAGAGTTCCCATGACCAGCACTGACAGGTAAAAGAACCAGGCAGGTAGCTCCCTTCCAAGAGTGCACAGCAAAAAGGATGGGCCACACTAAACAGACTGAGCTGATCCCAAGGCCAGACAATCCCAAACTATCTGGTTATAATGCCAGAGTTCAGGACCCATCTGGTTGGGATCCTCTCCCACAGTTCTCCTTTGAGCCTTTGGACAGCTTTGCTTTGGCACTTGCTATCCACAGAATTCGATGACACCTGGACACCACTAGCTATTGGGTACCAGTGTCCTTGGGAAGTTCTGATGCAGGACAAGTCACAGTATTAAATTTCAGCGCAGATAGTTAAGGTGATCCAAATTTCAAATGACTGAGAACAGGATTTTCCGGCTGAGACCTCAGCTGTTGGTAATAATAAGAAAAGGAACCAGCTGCACTACCACTACCACTTTCCAAGAAGCCAAACCACTGGTGGAAAAGAAATGTTCCTATTTTTGTGAAGACTAAGCTCCCAACAAGTGATGGTGGATACCCCTCAAACTTGAAGCAATTCTGCATAGTAGATCACTTCATCCTTCAGACTGCCTTCACAGAACCCAGCAAAGATGCACAGTTTAGTCCTGCCTTGAGATTTGATTCAGAGAATTGGCTGAGAATTTTTAAAATGCAGTAGCTGGCTGCAACAGAGAACAGGTGATTTCTTTTTGTCCTCTAACTTGTAACAACACTATGTTCTTAGGAGCTGCAGGATACTCAACCACCTAAGATCAACCCAGTATGGAAAACAGGAGATCATCATATCATATTATCATAATCATATTATTTGTTCCCCCATTGCTGCTAATTTCAAAATGCATTCCAAAGTCCTGATTGAGGTCTCCTTTGCCTTCAGACTAATGCACAGGCATCAGAGCATACACATAAAAAAACCCCAAGTAGCTCAGTTCACTCCAATTAAGAAAAAAAGTGCTACAGCGCATTGCCCCAGTAGTTCTTATCTGAGCAAGCAGACTACTTCATTGCCCAGACAAGAGGACAGCTACAAAGCTACTATTATTGACTTCCCATCTTTCAGGGTCCAAGAGTACCAGCTGCACTGGTGACCTGGGGATTGACCACTTGAGGGTCTACTTAGCTACCCTTTCACTGAAGCCAAGCATCACCCAGAGTAGTTTTCATTGCCTGAAGACTGTTCTGTGATATTAATATCATCTCAAAGGCAGAAGATGTGTATCATTGATTACAAAGAAGTTAAACCACATTTATGTCAATTGAAAGCCACCAAAGTAAGTGGAACTTCACAAAAAGTAAGTCTGACCCAAAACTGTAAAAATTTATGTGCAACAAAACCATCTTCTTGTAGAAAACTAAGATCGGCTTCTGCAGGAAAGTCCTTTAATGATTTTGACATGCTGAATTCAGCCAGTATGTTCAGAGACAGAAATGAATTGACCAGAAATGACAGGTCCAGGGAGTACTCACTATCTCTTTCTGAGAAGGGCAGCTATTATCCCAGAGAGAGGAGGACAGCATGCAAATAGGGGAAATCTGGCTTTTCTTGTGGGTGAAACCACAAGAACATTGTGAGGCTTCCTTTTCCTTCCTTCCTCTCATTCTGCCCACATACAGCAGCCTGTGCAATCCAAGCATGAAGATGAAGAACGGAAAACAACTGAACTTTACAAGGGATCCTTTCAGAGAGAAATCTCTGCAAAACCTGAGACATTAAGAAAGTTGCAGGCTGATTAGCAGGTAACTTCTACTAACAGGCAATGGTTGTTAAAAAACATCATTTATTCTGAACAGGTGCTCAGCTCTACTCAGTTACTCTCCTCTGAGATTTCTGCTTCTGGATCTCAGTGTTCATGCTGCATGCTTGACGCCATGAAGTAGAAAAAGGAGCAGGCTGGGAGACACTCTCTTTTTCCCTGGAGACATCAGTCTGTTAATGCATGTTGTCTGTTGTCTTGATTTTTCATTAGCCTTTATAGGTAAAGCTTGTGTAACCTTTGATAGTGTTTCCCAGGGCACAATACAAAGTGCCTGCAGTACATGGTGGTCAAACACCTTCTACCAAGAAACCAAGGCTTCCCTTCAAAGCTGTCCATGCAATGTGACTGTCCAACACAGTGCTCTCCATTTTTACACACACTTGCAGTGGTCTTAATCCAGGAGAGCTATTCTGTCTAGCTCAATAACCTGTTTCTGACAGTAGTAAAAAGTGGAATCTTTGGGAAGAATAAAAAAAAGGTGCACGCACAGCACGGGACTTGTGTGCTCCAAGCAAATTTGCAGCTGACTTCTAATAGTCAAAGACTGCTAGCTTGGTGCCATGGGATGAGGAACAACACCAGTAGTGTGCATCCCTCATTACACATGCTAGCAGCTACGATCAGACAAAACTCACAACCCTGTTGTAGTCTGCTTCTTTGTATGGAAATTCTGGATCTGATGCTCATCCTCCCAA
The DNA here is from genome assembly GCA_026546715.1 of Gallinago undulata. Taxonomy (NCBI): domain Eukaryota; kingdom Metazoa; phylum Chordata; class Aves; order Charadriiformes; family Scolopacidae; genus Gallinago; species Gallinago undulata. Next base: position 4,190,463 of record JAOTQQ010000004.1, on the reverse strand, counting down.
GGCCTCTGCATTGTCTGGGCTGCAAATGAAAAGTGGCAACCAGAAAGACCCAGGAGTTTCATCACCCACAGAGGATAGCATGTGAAAAAGATTTCTAACCAGAGGTGTCATGGGAGGAGAACACATTCTTCTATGCTGCACAAGGAAGTAATCCTACAGATAAAAACAGCAGGGTGCAGAGCTCTCTGCGATTGTACCAGAGTCTGGGCATATCCCTGTCACCAGCATTAACAACACAGGCTAGCAGGTTTGACAAGTAGCAGAGTTCACATATGTTTAAGCTGGAGAATAGCTGCCACGTCTGGAGCTCTAATAAGCAGCACAGCCCTGCTGCAGTAGAACATATATGAAGGCTACTGGCAAATTAAAAACACAACAACAAAACAACTTAGCTTGCCCAGGGAATACAAGATCTGAGTCCTAAAATAAAGCAGCATTCCCTTTTCTGATGCTATAGAGAGAAGCTGGAGGAAATGCTTTAGTGTTCACTCACACACGTTTTCTCTTCCACATACACAGTCCAAGATGACATTATATTTCAATCAGTATTGTTTCAGGAATTAGTCAGGAAATCCTAGCAGAACAGCAGTATAATTCTCAAAGTTATTTTTGGTGTCAGAAATAACTCAAGAGGATTGAAATCATACAGAGGAAGCTGAATAATAAATATTTTAGCACAGGCAATAAACCAGGAGGGAGCTGTCCATTTTCAACCATTTGGCTTATCTTGCCATAGAAATCAAATCAGCAGCTGATTTTGGTTTAAAGGTGACTTGTGTGCTGATTTTGGCAAAGCCATCAGTGTGATTACTATGACTTCTCAAGGCATTGCTTTTGGCTCAGTTCCACCTGACTTGCATACAGCCCCGTATCACCCCGGGGAATGGCAGCCTAATCAAGCACAGCCACAACAGGAGCCCTTGATACATCATTGCAGGAAATATTTGCTCTGGCTACATAGGATGTTGAGCTCTGACTACTTTAAGAGTCAAAGGCCAATATATCCTGAACCATGACGGCATGGAAACCATGTCACTACTTTAACCACCTATGAGAGGGGAAGAGTCTGCCTACATGGAGCAAACATTTAGGATGTGAAGATCACTTCCAAGCACTCCGCAATAACAAAGAGTTATTCACACACAAAAGTGAAGCTACTGCAAAAACTCTGAGCTGTTCTGGAAACTCTGCAAACAGTGCCAGAATGGTCACTGCAGCTTAAGCAACATTCTCCGCTCAGCAGTTTGCAGGAAGAGCCATTAAGCAGGGCAGCAGTGGGAGACACTGTCAGCTCTGCTGTGTGGGATAGAACTGCCCCAGAGCTGTCAGGAGCAACTTTCAGAAAGCAGGTCTTCCCCACAACATATCCCAAAGTTTAGGAAACCTGACTCCAGCTTTCCCTACCACATGACATGCACTTCATGGCCTCGCTAAGCAACAACTGATAAATTGCAGGAATTAACTAGCAGGGATTGAAGATCATGTATTTATTGGGCAAGAAGTCAAATAAAGGTCTTCACATGCATGCGGAGGGAGACTAAATCCTCTTTCTCTTGCACAACTGCCACAAGCTATTTTCTGTTTGACACTTTGCCACCATCAGTTTGAACGTCAGTCTACATATCTTATCCACTGCAAGTCCAGGTCAACTGCAGCCCAGGCACATCTCCAGAGTAATTTCTTCCTGGCACCAGCAGACACCTTCTTCTACTGCTCTGTTCTCAGTGCCACAAAGGGAACAGTGGGTTCCACTGCCAGTACTCCAGTGTCACCACTCAGGGAAGCTTTGAACCACATTAGAAGAAGAGGTGCCAGCAACACTGTGAATGTGACCACAAGGACCTGGGCATGCTAGATCTGTCAGCACTTATTCCTGCAGCCAAAGCCCAAGAGGCAGATTAAATCTGTTAAACCCACTCATTTTTCTTGTGGGAGGAAAACAAATACCAGTGCACACTCTGGAATGACTAATTCAAAACAAGCATATGCAATCTCCACATTGGGTTTGGACATGAATCCAGGCTACGTGCTAAGGCTAATTATTGGTTTTGGATTTCTTAAGTATGTTTTTTGGTCTAGTGGGAACTGTCCTATAAGGACAGGGGCATCATGACTGCAAGATTGGTGAGTATAGGGTCTGTGTGAGAGTCAGGGCTGCGTGCTAAGGCTTATCATTGTTTTTTCATTTCCTAAGTATGTTTTTTTTAATCTGGTGGGAGCTGTTCCAAAAGGACAGGGCCATCTTGACTGTCAGACTGAGGAGCGCAGAAGCAGCTGACTGTGCCCCCAAGTCAGTGAGATCTTTCCTATGGCAGCACTGCCCAGGGCAAACCTGAGGAGTATGGATGTCTTTCCTCAGGCAAAAGCCCCTTTCTCAGGAATAGTACTGCTCATCTGCTGGCAGCTTCATGACTGTATCTTAAGATGGAGACCAAATCTGGCTCCCAAGTGCCACAAGCTTCTTTGTTCTAGCTAAAGTACCTCTGTTTCATGCACAGGCAAGAGGGTAAGATGCCATCCATCCATCACCCACATGCCCTAACCACATACCGCGTGGCACTGCAGTACCTTTTGCTGCTGGCACTGGTTGGGAAACCAAGAGCCTGCACAATATACAGGAACCAAATTGCCCTTGCACCTTGCCTGCAGACTGAGCAATGATGAAAAAGCCTGCCACAGGTGAAGAGAAAATGAGCTCACTGTGCCCAGGGACCACCACAGACTCCCTGTCTGTGTCAGCCTACCTACCCTGTCACATCCAAGCACCATCTCCCAGCCCTGCCAGAAAGCATGGCACAGCCAGCCTTGGGCTGGTGCAGAGGAAGAGGTAGAGAGTGTAATAAGCAAGCAGACTTCCCTGCTTGTCCTGCCCTTCTTGCATAGCCTCTCTCCTGGTGCAGCGACAGCCATGCCCCTGGGGTCCTCGCACTGAGACTTTTGGGGACAGCGATGTTTGAGAGAACAACTTTTCTACCACATCGGTCTGTCACATAAGTATGTCCTTACTTAGCCTGTGCTAAGGGCCAGCCTCGCTAAATGCCATGGCAAACTTCTTCTCAGTCAGACTTGCAGACTAGAAAGGGTGATCGAGCCTCATCCTGTAGCTTCCTTAGGGAGAAGCAGACAGTTCTCTCTACCAGGGCTGTCAATTTAGGTAAAAAGTTTCCAAGCAGAGGATGACAAAATACCAATTGCAAAGCAGCAATACATTGATTTGCATGAAGTGTCACAAATAGAACCTACAGACATTTATCTTTTTTTTTTTTTCTTTTTCCAATTTCACCCTCATATATCTGTTTATAGGAAGGTAAGTTTTACTGTCCCTGTCTCAGGAAATTGAGGCACAAAGAAGGTATTAGATTTGCCGAGCTCGTAAGTCAACTTTCTCTCCTGTGAGCACTGCAACATCTTTGTACGATGCTGAAGATGAGCAGCCCTGCAGAGTTCACCCAAGCACAGGTAGCAAGGGCCAGCTCTCACACACAGAGTGAGACATTGGGGCAGGTGAAGGAGTTGGTCTTCTCCCAGGAGCAGACACAAAGAGGCACCTGAGCTCAGGACTCCACTTCTCAGCAGAGGATATAAGTTAAAATGACTTCCAGTGACAGTTCAAGTTATGAGAACTGTGAGAGGTTGTGGTGGCAACCCCAGAAAGTGCTGCAGTTAGTCACAGGCTCATCTGTCAAAACCCTTTGCTGGCCCAGACTACCTCCTTAATCAGAATTACCCAGCTGAAGTTGGCAGCTACCATTTCCAGATAAATACCCACCTATCTTCCACTTACATAAGCAAATGCTGGTAGTCCAAGTAGTCTTTCTTTTTGAAAGAAGAGAAAATATAGAAGCCTTACAGTAAATGAAGATGACTGTTTAATTATCTTCTGATAAAGTCTAAGTTTCAGTGTGTTTCTCATACTCATTATCGTATGAAACCAAGGCTCTGCCTAAACTGCACCGCTAACAAATTCCTTGTGACTTGATATTAAAGATGCGGTCTAGTTTATTAGAGAAAGAAATTGAAGTGGGTATGATTTTAATATTAAACAAAATCTAAGCTTCAGTGTGTTGGCCAAGTCTAAGTTTCAGTATGTTTCTTGGTTTAATATTAAAATCACACCCACTTCAATTTCTTTATCTCTCAAAATGCATACTCTTTTGCTAAAGGAAGTCTGACCTGCTTAGACTTTACTGTAAAAAAATCAACTTTTTCTGACCCAAAGAATTTTCTGCATTCAATTTTCAGATAAACTTCAACAACATATGCATTCTTACTAGGAAGTCAGTCTTAATATTATAAGTCAAGTGTCTGGATCATTACAGTATCTGGATGGGGAAAATACAAGGTCTAACACTTACTTTGCCTTATAAACATTCTCCTGTGACAAAAACAAATGCACAGGCCGTTGAATTAATTATCTCACCTTGGAGTCTGTTTAATCCTATGAAATTCAAACACACTGCTCCATCAAAGGGGCTATCCCAGCTCCTGGTGGCTCAAAACTGTATCAAGAAAGGAGTGTCTTAGTGATGTTTGCATAAAAAGAAAAGTAGAGTGAGTCAAAGTGAAATCCTAAACTTTCCAGTGATTCTCTTAAAACCATTGGCTTTAGGAGTAAAGCTTGATATATGACAGTTGCTACATGCGCAGAGCTTCATTCAGAGCACCTCCTGATTTTACTCACATTGAGGTGGATTAGAATAACTCCAATGAACTAAACAAAATACATCTCAGAAAGGAGGATGCAAGTGGGAAAAGAATAAAGCCCACAAAGTTTAACTTCTCCAAATGGGGATTTCTGCTTAAAAGATATTTCGGTGTGACCTATCCACCACTGAACCCCTGACACTTGGCTGTATGGCTTCAGGCAAGAAATACCCCCTGTTGCCATAACACAAAACCAGCTCATTTCTTTCCAGCTATGTTCAGAACAGTAGCTTCCAGCCTTTTCAAACAGCAGTATCACTTTAACACAAAGAGAAGCCAGGTCTAGATACCTACTGCTTTGCACTTCATTTAAAAGGACACAGATAAACTGTTCCCAGTCTGCTCCAGCAGCTTCCTCTTGTTTTGCCAGGTGGTACATAAGTGTGGGAAGAACCAAACCCATCAACCTTAGAGAGCTTCTGGGAGCTTTCATCTTCTACAGCTGCCTCAGCTGCCTTTTGCAGCTCTCTCAAACCGTTCCCAGCAAATACAAAGGTGGGCACATCAGTCCCACTTCATCAGGACCCTCTGGCGCTCTGATCTGAGCTCAGTACTGTTTCTAGAGAGTGGCCACAGTGGGACCACGTGGGTCTGGAAAAGGCATCCGTGGAAAATAAACTCAGCAGAAAGCAGCAATATAAGAACAAGCTGCTACCAGAGGGGTTGTAACAATACTCAGAACAAGCAGGAAAGACAAAAGCTGACAATCAAAAGGGTGGGTTTGCTAAGGTATAGCCTGCTAGACATCAGCTAATACTTTGAAACAAGCACCTTGGGTTGCAATCTTAATATCCATAAGCAGGAGTGAACAATGCGTCTTTAACTCCACATTACTAAAGATGTTTTTAATAGAAAATTCCCACTGTTTCTAATTCCATCCAAGCTGCAACAGATTCAGCCACATCTGGAGCCTTAGTAGAGATGACTTCAAGCCTTTGGTATCTGTGGGACCAGGCACAGTAGATGGTTTCCTGGCAGAAGTTAGGTGACACGTGCTGACGGAAACCAGATGCTTCTCTCCGTGAGGACTCCTGATGTTGCTGCAAGATCTGGCCCTGCACTGCTTGTACCTGGTTTGCTGGAAAAGCACTCATGTCCCTCATTCTGAACGCCTCAACCCACACCCCCCAGCATCAGAAGAAGTTTTAGGTGCTACACAGAGCAAGCTCCCAGATCATGTCCTGAACTCTAAAAAAACATTAAGCTCTCGGATCAGTAGTAGGTACTAAATGGGGAAGAAGAGATACCTCCTTAATAGGAACAGGCTTAGCTTGGTTGAGAATGGGCCAGTGTGGAATGTAACAGACATTCAAAGCCTAAGGTGAAAGCTGCTAAATGGTATAGAAAGTGGATCACAGAGGGAGCTGCGGCACCTGCTCACTCTTTTCTTACACTCTGCCACAGACATTTGCTTCAGGCTGCCCTCAGACGCAACACAGCCCCTCCTCTGCTCCCAATATAGGGACACAGACCATGGAGGCACCCAGGGCTTTAGATGAGAACAAGCAAACACCTGGATTTGATGCACAGGAGAGCAGAAGAGGTTGCAACCTGAGAGTGCTGTGCTCTGGCTGCAGGTGGGTATGCTGCACCATCTCTGTCCCCTTCAGTGCTGTACCCAGCTCAGCCTGCTGGAGCATGCTGAGTATGTACCACAGCACAACATGCATCATACAACAGTATTGTTGAATTTATTTTTTCTAGGGCTGCCTGCTGACTTTCTGATTTTGCCAAGCTGACCCAAACAAAACCACCCAAGCTCCTTTTGACTCCAAGGAAAAAAATTATTTTTTTCCTCTGGTGGATATGATGACTCTTCCTATTTAAATTACACCACTGATAAAAAACAGAAGTGAAACCACTGTTGAATGGGAGTTAGCAATGCAAGCAAAATTATTTTAAGTTTGTACCAACAAGTCAGTGGACATCGGCTTTGTATAAGAGCAATTATGATGATAAGGACACAGGCTTTGTCTTGGAACATGGCTGTGGGAGCATCAGCTCAGAGAAAGGTTGCAGCAGCCTCACATCACACCAAGCATATGTGGATGAGCAACCATCACCTTTGCTTTCCAAATCTCTCTAGTTTGTAATGATCCTACCCAGGCAAGAATTCTTTGAGCATTCCTCGCTTTCTTCATCACAGCCTTTACCAACACAGGGCACATGTGTTGCTCATGTGAATGCACGCTGAGCCACCGTCCTGAAATCAGTGTTCCCTTGATCTATCTTGGCTTATCTTGCCTCGGCAAACTTGGGACTTGTGAAGACACAGTTTGGAAAAATCTTAGTTAAAATTTCTGCAAAATTCTGTAGTTAAACCAGTTACAAATGCCTGCTTCCATACATTTTCAGCAAACTGGCTTCCACTGATGAACTTTGTGCTCACAAACTATCTACAAAATTTGCAGCAGTTTAATCAACAGCTCGTCTGGGACCGTTGAACTGGATGAAGGTTTACAGACCATCAAAGTCAATCCTGTGCTATTATGAGCCTGTCATTTAGTCCCCTGTAGCATGTCATTTTAGGGAAAGGGCTAGATTTCTTGACACTTCAATTTGTAGGAGGATGATATTCTAGACTGATGATTAGAAAACTGCCTAACATGCAACCCAGATATGGTCATCACCATTTCTCATAGTTTAATTCTTCTGACAGCATTATCCTTCAGTTTAGGCTCCTGTCCCTTCCAAATATTAAATGCTTTCATTTTGTTTAGCCTTCTTGTAGGCTTTCTTTCAAAATGATCTTGTGTAATAAACACCCAGCAGCGTTGGACATCTACATCATTGTTCTTCACAACTGGACCACACAAGGGACTGGGGCCCATCACAACTCACCTGGTGGATCCTCACACTAAATTTGTCTTTTTCACAAGAATGTCATATTGATGGTTTATAGTCATCCTGTGATAGCCAGTACACTGACATCTTTCTCCTTCTCAGTATTTTCTAACTGATGAGCTCCCTGCTTAAGAATAGGGTTTTGTTATTAGTCACTGAGCGCCCTTGCACACTATACTGCTGAATTTCAGCCCATTTCTACTACTGTGGTCTCAGCATTCCTGGTATGATATTCTGGCCCTTCACCATGCTGAAATGACTTCCTAACTTCTCTCCAAAGTACATTTTGTTAACCAGCACCAGGTTTTTGATCCATAGGAATTAACGAAAATAGCAGATAAGGAGTACTCCTCACTTCCAGTCAGCTCAGCATCTCCGATTTTGGTATTGCTGGTTGTCTCCCAACAGGACAAGTCCTAATGTACCTTTTAGCAATCCCCATCTTTTCTAACAAGGAGTAATATTCTGTGGACTTACATACTGAAGGATGTCCAGCTGGGTGAAGGGGCAGAACAAGTTATGCTGATGAGATTTAAGTTGTGAACTTCAACTACTTAAGCTGGATAGGCACAAATGCTCTAGATGCTCTTTTTCATTTTAGGAATTGCTTGTTTACAATCAGCTTTAACTGACTCCTAATAGACTGAAACCATCTCATAGCAAACTGAAAGCATTATGGCCCGACAGCCAAAATTCTACAAATATTTGTAAATCATGAGAGGCACAAGTGTGTTTATGCATCAGGGAGGAAAGCGCATGACCAGCCTGCACTCAGATGCATTTCACCCACAATCAAGGAGGACCAAGAGACACACATTTCCTCAACAAATGCAACCACTTCACCTAAAGGCACTTTAAATCAATTGCATACCCAAGTCCCGAGTTCCTCTCCAGGTTCTACCCCAGTTTGATGAGCAAAGCTTTTAATCACAGCTTTAATTAAATCCAGGCAACTTTCTTCATTAATTACATATGTATGGTCCCTGTTTCACCCACAGAAATTACACCACCTTATCTAATTAGCTAGTCAACTGACTGAAAAGGCTACTGCTGTATTCTTACAATAAGAATGTGCCCTGAGAATGACTTCTCTGCCTTGACAGACAGAAAAGACATGACACAGACAATACAGAGCCAGGGAAACTTCTGAATAAGCATTTCAGAGACCCAGGACTCAGGCCCCATTGAACTTCAAAATCATGCAGGAGCCCAGCTGCTGTTCCTGTAACTGCAAATGAGATAAAGATACTTCTTTGGATTTATTTGGGAATTTAGGCTGTACTTTCTTTAAAGGCTTCTGAAAATGTTACTAAAGGCTCCCAAACGCACATTTTCATCAAGATCAGCCTTCTCCTCCCAGCTTTGTGTCTGTTTTCAAAGCTACAGAGAACAAAGGTAGATGCTCACATGCATATAGATTTGATCCACCCAATTACACTGAACAGATTGATTAGGTGAGTAGTGTTTCAGAGCTCTAGGCTACCACTGCAGTCAAGGAGCGAACAAGCAAGCCCCATGGGCACAAGCCTCCTGAACTAGGATAGCCACAGCTGGGGAACTTGTTCATCTCCAGTCATCACCAGCTCTCAAAACACTAAAACAAGAGGCCACTCAATCCCTTTTCACCAAGAAATAAGACCATAGACAGCCTCTGCAACCAGCACTTAAATTCATTTTTCTTTAAAAAAATCACACTGTCTGGGCAGAACCAAGGCTCCCTACCATTGCACACCCTGAAGCACTGGGACATCTTTTTGATGATGGCCACTCCACGTTGAGAAAGGCTCCTTTCTTTGTTGCAAACTTAGTCGTGCACGTTTCACATATACATGGGATTTCTCAAATGGAAGCAGACGTGTTAGGAAAACAATACAGCTAAGCAGATCACTCCCTCCTATCTGCAGCACAGTGTCACTGGGGCTCCACTGTGCTTCCTAGCCTCTCTCAAGATGGCAGTGGCAAGACAAGAGCACCAGTTTCAGTGGTGTCTGTGGGAAACACCAACCCACATAGAGGCTGTCAGCTGCCACAGCCAATAGCTGCTGGTTTCAAAGCAAGGTGTCATGCTTGACAGGGTATAAATAGCATCTTAAAGTCACCTGAGAGTGTGACCTCTTACCTACCATCCCTCTGCAAAAATATCTAGGGCATCACAACCTCATATTGTTCTATATTCTACACCAGCACCTTCTTAACACTTCATCAAATATAAAGCATCTATTTTACCTAGTTGGTTACACAGAAAAGATAAACTGTGCTACAAGAAAAAGGATACAGGAGCCATACTAACAGCATGTCTGCCTGGCACCGTAGCTGGGTACCAGAGGTGCCAGCAAAATCCTCTACATTCAGGCCAGCCTGATGAACAGCTTTCAGACACTGACACTCGTGTAGAAGACAAAGCGCTTTTTTATCTTCTAGGATCTTTAATGGTCAGTGGTAGGCAAGAAAGGGTACCTCCCCACCACTCTGCATGGATGAAGGGAAGGATTCTGGATATGACCCCCAGAGCACACATATGGCTTAGCACAGCCCAAGGCAAACCAGGTAGGCAGGAATATTGCCAGGCTGCCAGAATCAGATGCTGGATTGAAGCATCACCCATTACCAGCTATAAGCCTCTCACTCAGTGGCACCAACAACAGCAGAGGCTGGCAAGGGAAGCCACTGGTGACAGGATTGCCACAGGAAATCTCAATCCATCCTGCAGTATCAAGCACAGGATGTGAACTCTATCTGTATTAAAATCCTTCCCCATGTTCATGCAAAAACAAAGTCTCTTGCGGCTGAGTAAAAGATAAAGGTCACAGCAAAACCAGCAAGTTTCACAAAAAACAGATAATTCTAAAAGAAAAAGAGAAGAGTTTTGTTCGTTTCAGTGAATCCGAGTCAACTCTTCATCTCTGTTTTTTGTGAAACTCCTTTGGCTTTCGGTGACCTTTCTCAGACAGCTGCACAGCTGCACCAGTCTTTGAGATTGGAAGTTAAATGCATCATTGCACAACAGGATGAAAGGAAACGGGCCAGGCCATGTCTGAGAGGTTGATCTGAACATCGCTCAGGCCTGTGTCCCAGAATACTCAGACCCAAATATGATCTATAGGCATGCAAAGTCTCTGCACTTCCAAATTAAATCTGTCAGTAGGAGCGTAGGGCAACTATATGGCAAGAATGAAAACACAATCTCGAAATTTCTATTTGTAAGCGACTCACCTGTGCTTGACTTACTAAGAATGAGTGACATAAGAAAACACCACAGAAAGACCTCAGCAAGCTAGGTAGCTCCATTTGGAGTTCATCCTGGATATGCTACAAAGATGTGGCTAATTTTCTTATTATGGCTTTAAAAAATAAAATAAAATAAAAAAACAACCACCAAAAAAACCAAACACAGGAAAGGATTATGAACTCAATGTCAGGACCGAAACACCATAGGAAAATGTCAATTCCTTCACAGAAGAGCTGTTGAACTAAAGAGACTCTTGTGATAATGCTTGCAGTATCCTCTGGGTTGTTTTGCAATTGTCAGGGTACTATCAGAAACTGGGTTTTATTGTTAGTATTACTTCCTTTCCAAGGGACAGTATTGTCTCATATCATTTTGTTCAGAAGTAACACCGAGGAATTAAAAGAGACAGAACCCCAAGGCAAGAGGTTTTATGGGAAATCTCTCAGTATCTTTACGTAGTAAAACATTCACCTCTCTAACAAGAGCTTTAATTGCATTCCTGTTTTTATAAGAAAGCTCTTCTCAGATTGAGTCTCAATTCTGCGTGACCTCAACCACCAGTTTCTATTTTTTATCTCCAGCTGCACAACTCCTTTTGTTTGTGCCTCTCACCGAGCAGTTTTTGTTTCCTTTGGTGCCATTTTGGAGCAGAGCTGCAGTCACCTTCTCATTTAGAGCACCCTCTTTCCTATCATCCTCCCACTACTGATAAAACATCCTGCACATCTACTACCGTTACCAATACTGAGTGCCATTACCAACACAATGTGCTATATCTCTAGCTATGAAGTGGTTCAGCAGAGGAGGGGGGAACCTTGCTTTGCTGATTAATGGGGTCAAGCCTTGTTGAAGGCTCTTCTTTGTGGTTTAGCTGGCTTGCTAACTTATTGCTGTGAGCTCAGCAGCATTCAAGCAGAGACGTGAAGGTGCAGTTAAGGTGGCATGCATAGAGCAGAGAGATTCACACAACCTGCAAGTTACTGCAAGTGTCCTCCTGTAAGCTAGGAGGACTCTGCTGTGCACTAAGTCTGTTCCTGGGTATCTTCTTCTCTAAAGAGCATCTTGGTTCATCAGCTATGCCACATTTTTCACTATCATCCCACTAAGTCAAAAGAAATGCCACTCCTGGCCCTCTGTGATTCATGCTACTTCTCTGCAGGTGCACTGAATTCAGCTCCTGATAGTGTCTACCTCCAGTACAGCCTAATATAACATGAGATTCTGTGTCTGTATGAGAAACCACAAGGTTTGGACCATCAACAGTCTGGTAGCTCCAAACTACACTAGCACCCACTGGACCCAGGGTCTGACACCAACCTGTGCCTTGTGGAGAACGAGAAAGTTGGAGACGTACTGCTGAGCAAGAGCTCGGTAGGTGTTCTTGTATCGATGGGAAGGATGCCTTGGGATCAGTAAAACAATGTCCTTATATTATGTGTGTGTGGTGTGAAATGCAGCAGACAGCAGTGTACTGAAATAGTAATGTTTTGTTAGCTAGGCAGTATAAACATTTAAATGTAGCCAATTGTATTGCTCACAACGGTGTATGGACATCCGCTTGTAACCTATCTGTGTAAAGAGCACAACGTGTGATCAAAAGACAAACTATATATACTGGAAAAGTGAAACAATAAATGTCTTTGCTTCACCCCCCTGCAGAGTCCATGCTCTCTGTCACCGCAGCATCTCACTTGCAATTTAGAGAAACCAATGCTTCTGCAAAGTTTAATTTCTGGCATTTTCTTTGCCATCTTTTAGCAGAAAATGCACTGATTTAGCACCATGTTCTAATGGCAACATCATGCCTGGCCTCTTTGTCATTGTCATGGCAGCCTGGCACACAAGTGTTTGTTCTTTATTTGCTTAAAACACACAGCATGGGCATCTGTAGAGCAAACGTCTTCAAAGCCCCCACACTGTGGCAAGTCAACACCAGGAATCTGAATCTTTCAAGATTCAAGCATTGCATCAGATTATCAATGGAGCGGTGATAATTTGGCAAGTGAGGAATGAAATCAAAGCCCCCCAATAACTTCTCACTGCCCCATAGATACCACCTAACCATGGGAAACTTTATCGTATGTTGATGGAGAGCTGGAGTCCACGGCAGCTCAGTGCAATGACTGGACGCATAGGGTGTCCCCTGGGGCAGCGGAGTAGTTCTGGGCTCCACAGTGCCAGCTGCAGCAGCACCCAGAGACTAGACACCCACAGTAGGCACAGGGACCATGCAGGTTATGTTAGAAGAAGATGACCCTCTCAGTGCCTCTCCATGGTATTTACATGTATGTCCTGAGCAAGGCTCACACTTGCTTGTGAAAGTGCACTCACTGGTGATTCAGAAAATCAAAAGCACAGGAGGGCCACATGAGCAATGTTACATGTAACCACAAACCACATCAGAGCCAGTCAGCCAGCTCATATGGTGGGAGAAGCTACAGCTCTGAGCTTGCTCAAAAAGGATGCTTAGAGGAATCAAAACATTTTTTACGCGCTGAGAGAACTGTCTGAACAGCAAAAGAGTGAATCCATCAGCCTGGCAAAGAAATGGCTACAATGTTTGGTTCATGGAGAATTTCAGCTGGCTCGCCTTTAGAGCAAGACTTTTCTGGGCTGAGGAAATAAGTTTTCAAGCTTGTCAATAGAAAGCTGTCAACCAAATAAGCAGCTGCCTTCACAGAGGCAGACTTACTCTTCACATCCAGACTTATTCAGCATCATGTTTCAGAAATGTTAGAGCCACTCAGTGCAGGACACTGTGTGGTAGTGTACTCTTCCTGTTTTTCCCCTTTCTTCCAACACCCACCCACCCGGCTCCTGCTCAAGCCATAAACATCAGTGGCAGTTGTGATGAGCTGCACCTGGACCTTGGGGAATGGCTGGCAACACAGCTAAAACACTGTCTGGAGTGGGGACCTGGATATTTTGTTTCCAGGAGAATACGATTATAGGTCAATTATCTTACTGTATAAATAGTGGACAGCCCAAGAGCCCTTTGAGCTCTCCTGCATGGCAGCAGGCTGCATGCCAGGATCTCCCCTTTTGTGAGGATCCCTCGCTTAAGGTTCTACTCCTCAAGATTGAGAGATACCTTGCTGCAACAGATTCTCAGTAAGTGACTAATAGCATGCTTAAACTTTGAAATTTTAGCTAAGTAATATAAAGAATTACTTGTGCATATATAATCCTTTAGACATAAACTGCTGACCAAGTCTGGGACTAGGATTGGATCCAGCCACACCTAGACTCCTCCCTGAGGAGGAGTTTAGAAAGCAAGGGGGTCCTTTCTGAACCTTGTGACTCAATGGGATGGTCTCCCTGACAGCTTGTCTGACCCTGTCTTCTGTGCAATAAATGACCAAGTGTACCTTGCCATCGAATCTCATAAAACATTGTCGCATTTACTACTAATTTTGTTAAATCACTGCTTCACCTTAATAAATAAATATTTCACTACTTCTCTCTTACAAGTGAGGTTAATCACTCTGCCCACGATACCTGGCATAGTCAGCAGAATGGCAAGTGGTATTACTGATTATTACGGAGGCATGGAGTGAACCTGAGCCCCAAATTCTCAGAGGAATGGGCTCATGATAATTGGTACAATTAGAAAGTTGTTGAAGAACACTTAAAAGCAACTAGAGGCCTCACAAAGGATGAAAAAAATAAGGGAGTTATCTGCAAGACGTTAGGCACTTGTTTAGAAGCCGCCTACCAGGGAGGATAGAAAAAGGAGAGAACAGGACCTTGAGAAGGAAATAGAGAGCAGGAAGGCAACTGAGTTAGTGCTGTCTTTAAAAATTGAACAGTTGCAAAAAAAAAAAACTGCAGGAAGAAAAGGTGAAAAGGCAAAAATTGGGCAAAAAGGTCAAAGTGATGCTTATACAGGCTCCTCACCCTGCTGACATTGTACAGATTAGGAAACTGATAGTATCCCTTGAAGACTGAGGTGGACACATTTGGGGTCATCCCAATGATAGCAAGTCAGAAGAAGACATTCCTCTGTTCTCCACAGATCCTCCTGAATATGAAGTCAGAACCACTGTTAAAACAGAAATAACTGCAGGACCTCAGGGTGGTAATCCATGGCATGCTTCGCAAACAGGCCTCTGGGATCTGTTGCAACTGACCAACTTGCAAGAGGAATATAGTAGAAATGCTGGTGCAACTGGAAGTGTGGCAAATATACTTAAGTGGCAGTAACCGAATAATGTTAAGCCAGGATGAAGCCAGCGGTCACTGGGGTCCAGGAGTTGTCTTAAATCTAGGACCTGACCCGGCAGATGCACCCCATTCTATCACCAGCCGAGTAGCTTATTGGGCAGGAGGAGTTGACACCACGAAGTGGGGTGAGCCCTCCCTAATCCCCATTAAATCTCTAAGTGAGTTATCCACAGCTGTCACAAAAGCCACTTCCATACAAGCCATGCATGAATGAAGACACCACGATGTCCCCCTATCTGCTACAGTACATTTTACAGTGTTAAAACCACTGTTCAGAGGAGCCCCAGCAGTTCCTAAACCCCATCTACTCGCAAAATGGGATGAGATTAGAAGAGATACCAAATTTACTACATAGGGAAATCACTCTCCCAGGTGACTTTTCTATATGGGCAGAATTAATGCACAACATAGTTGTGATAACTATTACCATGAATTGGGGTGGAATGGTACAGCAGTTGAAAAAAAATAACCCAGAAATCCTGGGGAGGAGATCACAAAGTAAGAGCAGTGAAACAGGGAACAGGAGTTAAATCAAAGGAAAATAAAAAATTGCAAACACAGTCAAGGAATGAATTGTGGAGGAAAGTATTAGCACTAGGCATTTCCAGAGTTGCGATTCGAGGTCAGTTTACTGGTATTATCTTGAGCCTGATTGAAGCATTCCAGAAATGAAATAATGGTGAAAACAGAAAGCATATTTCAACTTCTTTGAAGTAGGATAATCCCTTTCTCTCTCTTAAGGAGGAATTGCAGGAAAAACTGAGCTCAGTGCTCCATCCACTGAGGAAAGAGAACATCTGGTATTATAGCCAGGAAAGCCTGTGATGGTCAATTTACCAGTTATAGGCACTGTGCCTACAACTTCAATTAAACCTTGTGGCCCACATGCCTGGGAAGCTACCGACAGCAGTGATAGAAAACACAGAATTAGTGCACAATGGATCTTTTCTTCTTTTTAGTGGAGTAGCCTCTTTGGACTCTCCCAATGAAACAAGTCTGTTTTCTCTTACAGCACCCCACAGGAACGGAAACACTGTATTCATGGTAATATTCCAAACCTCAAAAATGCTGCTCCTAACCTGTGATCAAAGAACTCTAGAATGGCCATGGTCTCAAGCTCATGTTGAGTATACCAGCAGTATGAGAATACACTTTAGGAAGGGAGATTTAAATCTTTGCATTACAGTCATGCATGAAAGCAAAGTATACTTAGAAAATTAATGGAGCTGGGCTGCAGACAGAACTGATAGAGTTCTCCGACTTCAGGGAACGGCAGGGGAAAGAATTCAAATAGGGTGTCAGAGGATCAATGGGTCTACCCATGAGAAAGCATCTCAGATTTCAGTGTACAACATGGTATCAAACACAATAATCATCAGTACGAAACATTGTGCCTCTGAAAAAAAAAAACCAAAAAACGGACTGTTGGTACAATTTTACCTTGGAAGTTCTGACATCTTGCTAGTGTTGTTAAGGTTTCCACACCCATGGCTGGTTCTGACCCCATGATTTCACAGTGATGTAAACAAGTCTGGGTGTTAACCCAGGCTTAGAGGCTACTCATACACTTTCTGTTAACATAGTTGGGAAGGCCTCACGCAAGGTCAGCTGGTGGATGCAAGTTCTCCCACTTCCAGCTCTTGACCTCACCTTAACCCTCCAAGAAGTATTTTCTCTTGTCACCATCATCTCCACATTGAAGTCTCCTCACTTGCATTCAGAAGAACAATACCGGCCTTACAGCAAGTCATTGTGAGTCTGGATTGTCTCCCCAAGTCCTCTCCCAACATCTCCAACAAGGCTGTTGCAGTTGCAGTCATGAGGTCAGGCCATGGGAATAAGTCCCACCTGGCTGCAACACGGATGCTGCCAAGAATTTTCTTGTTGGGGAGAAACAGGCCAGAGGAATCTGCACTGCTTCGGCACTCTGCTACGGAGACAGCAGCCAAAAGATTGGGAAAAATGTGACAAAATAGGATGCGGGTTGAGATGGAACCCCTAATCCGAAGGCAGTAAATCAGTCATGAATCAAAAACCAAGTAGAAGCCACAGCTGTGAGCAGTAAACACAAACACCAATCAATGATTGCGACTTCTGATGCTGTCAAATGTGTCCCTGATTACCATGTCACCACCTTGCTCATTCAGTAGTTACTGGAAAAAAAATATCCTCACTTGGGAATAAGAAAATATATCTCTGTCAGGGAACTGCCTATTTATTTTTCTCCTCCTTGGATCTTTGCTGTGCTCTTAGCTGCTTCCTATTTCCTCTCCATGTTCTGTCTTCTACTGGCTTTGGCTCCTTCACAAGCTGGACACGCATCCAGCTGAGTCATGGGGAGTAAGCAGACTCTAATGTGCTGAACACAAATGTTTGTAGAAAGAAGAAACTTCAAAAGGAGGGACAGATACAAATCTGAGAAAGGAAGGGGCACTTAGCAAAAGGGTCCTGTACTTCTGAACTTCTCCAGTTGACCACAGGCACAACTTGGGGATATTGTGTCACAGTTCTACTCGGCAAGAGTAGAAGAGTAGAGCCTAGCCGTTATACTGATTTCAGTGCCAGAAAAGGGCATCCTGTCCCAGAGCATCTACAACACTGAAGCAGTTTTCTATCTCTGCTGCTCTAAGAAGACCTTGGACTGGCAGCTCCCAGAGAAGGTAGCTGTGTTGCAGACCCTCAGTGATTTTGTGATATTCTGCCAGAGATTCAGAGCTGACTGACCCTCAGTTCATGTCTTTCCAAAGGCTGCATCAAGCACTGTCAGGAGGCTTTCATTCCTGAGAGGCAGCTTCTACCATCTCCTGCTCTTGTCTCACATGCTTACTCTGTATCCAGCTACAATCTATTTCTGCCTCTAGCCAGTTAGGAGACTGTAGAAGGTGGTGCCATTTTTCATGCTCATAGTTTTGGGTACAGAAGGTGTATACTGTCTTGTACTTCCAGAGAGCTCAAACACTGTTAACGGTGCATCTGTTTTGGCTTGGGAATAAATCCAGGGTTTAGAGATTTAAAAGCCCGACTGGCTACTACTCAGCCCCAAAAACATCCATCCACAGAGTGTTGAAGTACAGTTATAAAAAAAAAAAACTGTGTGTCCAGGCTGCCAGCAGATACATGTATCCACACTGTCGGCATAGCACACGAACTCCCGGTTTGAGACAGCCCAAGATGCAAGGTAACCAGGTCAGCATTGGCCCAGCCTTCACAGGGCTCCATGATCTCTTCCCAGCTGTGTCAGAAAGGCAAGTGTTTGTATTTTCTTTCCTAAGAAAGAAATACAGTCCCCTTCCCATTCCCTAGACAAGCTGGCAAATATGTCTGCTGAATTCAAAACTAGGTGCAACAGTGAAGAGCACACTGGAGCAAGCAGTGGTATCTTCCCTAAAGTATGGATTCTGCGTTTTCCTCAAAGGGTAATCAGAGCTTGTCCAATGATTTACACAATCAGTTTGGAGACTATCTGTCCAAACTAATTTCAGTAGATTGCCTTGCTAACTGGAATTAAAGTGAAAAAAAAAAGGAAAAAAAAAAAGAAGACGACAAAGAGAGGATCCAAGAGACACATGATCTGCTTGCTTCATATTTGACAAATGTATAAATGGAATAAACACCATTGAGCAATACCCTAATTGGGCACAGATATCTGTAGGCCGGATCATCCTGAAAGCCCAAGCTTCCTTCAAGAAAAGCCAGAGGCAAACATTCTTTTAAAGGTAAGGGTAGGAGAGAGAGACAACTTTGTCCCATTACCCCCTTTCCTCATATACACCCTGTGCTATGGCTCCCAGACCCTTGTGCAGTACCCCAGCTTCCTCTGGCTCATCTGCCAGTTGCAACCCACTCCACTTCTGGGTGCTTTACCCCCAGCTCTGCTAGCCAGTGCACTGAGGAGCATAGCATGGGTCCGATACAGATCTTCAGAGAGCACACCCACATTCCTGGGAATTGCAGAAACACCCACAGCTCTGACCAGGTCACACTCCCAGCCAAAGAAAGCCTCTAGCCACATCCTTATAAAGTCCTTCGACTCAGGGAACACAACATCCCTTGTTTTTCCATAGCTGCACCTTCCCCTTAGCCCTGCTGTACTCCCAGAGTCACTTGGGTGGGCTCAAGCACAGCTGTGGGTCATTCACAGGCCAGGTCCCCATCCCCTGCCCCAGGGATCCCTTGAATTGGGCTAACCCATGATGATCTTTAAGGTCCCTTCCAACCTGAACCATTCTATGATTCTATGATCTGCTGTAAGGGGACATGGTCCCGTTGCACACTGCCCCTTCCTATCACTTCTCCACAGAGCCAGCACGAAGGGGTGTGTTACTCCTCCGTTACCACACAAAAGTAATTTCCATCTTGTACAATCCTCATGCATTTTGCATTCAGGGGCTGGCACTCAAGCTCAGTTGCCAAACCCCTCTGTTTTCTCAAATTTCAGAGAAGTCAAAAACCAGGTGCACCAGGCAGGGAGACTGCTTGTCCCTCAGAGCAACCTCATGAATTTCTACAGCAGGGCTGTGCATCCCAGGCAGGCTAAAGTAGTGCTCTAGCCTGGAAAGGTGGAACTGGAACATGGGATGGATGAAGCATGGTAGAGCAGAGGAGGGTCTATGTTGATGCGGGGAGGTGGAGCAGAGGAGGAGGGGATAGAATTTGGGGAACAAGGGACTGCTCCTACACGAGGCTGCTGCAGCGAGTCCAGTCTGCCTCAGGACCCCTTCAGGAAGCAGAAAACAGGATCCTTCCTCAGGTGCAGACTCTCACTCTAGAGAGCGCTGAGCTCTCTCCAGCAGGCTTTGAGGCTGCTCAGCTCGTTCACAGACCTTCCCTGCCCTCTAGTGGTTTTAGGGGAATTGTGCGAGAGGACAAGCACGGGGAGGGCCTCCCTGTACCTCCTCCTCAGCAGGCAAGTGGGCAGCTGCTCTTTGGTACTGGCAGCAAAAGTAAAGCAAACCAGTGCCACCACACACCAGCACTAGCACCACGATTTGGTTGCATTGTCAGAGTAAAACCAAGGCATCCCTGTGCTGGACACTGCACACGTACATAAGGCATCAGCATGCCCCAAAGATCTGCCAATTAGATAAGGTCATTTGGGGAGCCCATAACACAAACTAAATACTCCAGATCAACCCAGTGCTCTGACCATTTCTAAGAGGTCTGTCCCTATGGGAAGCATACGATCTGTATGATGCAAGTCTGGTAGAAAGTCTGCCCATCTCCTCACCAGAAAATACAACAGAGGCAGATGCCAAAGCAGTGTCTTGCCAACACAAATCTTCCCCAATCCAAAATAAGAATTACTGGGGGATGACAGGAAGCCCAGTGTTGCACCTGTCAATGAGTATTTCAGCAAGCACAGGCCCCCAGGGTGGCATGACCCAAGGCATCACTTACCGATCCAGCGCAGGTAACTTGCCTCTGCTCTCCCATGGGCAGCCATGTACTGCAGGGACTTTATCAGGGGACCAGAGCACGGTCTTGGAGCCTGACGGGTTTAAAGGCTTTGCATTTCCCTCTGTGGCCCAGCATACTTGAAAGGTCCCAAATATGCAGCTTAATACTCATAGGGAAAGCAGAAGCTGAGAAAGCTGTGTCCTGCAGGGCATGCCTCGGGGATGAATGCGTTCAGCCTTGTCTCTGAATCCACCACCACCACACCACTGTGGTTTATGCAGTCATCCCCTGGTGGGATGAAGCGGTTGTGACAGAGCTTGCTTAAAGATCATCACCCTGTCAGATGCTTTGGAGTACTCCAAACCAGCCAGGTTCAGCCTTAATTTACTTGTGTTTCTACCCCTCTACTTTGAGACGAGGATAGCCTGTCTCCTTCCACAACATACCCTGAAGATAGTAAACTCAGTCTTATTTCAGAATCACTTACACAGGATGGTGTGGGGAGCAGATCGGAGTGTCTGAATGTTCACACAGTTTACAGCCAGACAGTCATGAGTCACTATCTAGGTATCCAGGAGGGACAAGAGAAATCCTGAACACCCAACTGTTTTGCCAAATACAGCAGAAATTTCAGAAGGAAAAAGCAAGACAGAGTCGAGATGTATTAGAACTGCACTGGCAGCAGTGTGTACACTAGGCTCTGTGACCACAAACTGCCTTGGTTTTCTGAAGTTCCGACTTAAAGCAAACAATTTCAAAATGGAGAGAGACAGCCTCCCCATTGCTTCTGCCAACCCTGCTCTTCTCACCCCGGTCTGAACTTCCCCCATTAGGCTTTTCCTAGGGCACGGAAACACTGGCAGTACGCTACACACGGCTGCTGCAGAGGAAAGGGTTGGATTACAGGACAGAGCAGAGCAGAGAAGCAGGCAGCCTCAAAGGGCAAAACGGTGCAAAGCAAGAAAGAGAAAAGCCACCCCCAGGAGGAGTCCCCGCCTGCTCTGTACAAAGGTGACCCAGTCTCAGGCTGCAGCTGAGGCACTCAGCTCTTTGATCTCCAGGGTGTATTTGAATTTGAGGGGGTGGGGATACCCCTGGAGCTGCTGCAAGCAGCATTTGAGAGGTGTCCCACCACCTGTGAAGAAAAGGAGCTGCTTTTATCAACTGTAGGGAGATATCTCTTGGTTTCCTGGAGGGGTGACAGTGTGAGTCACTCGGCAGTGGGAGGGTGGTTTCTTCATGTGCTTATTGGAGCAGCCAAAACATGTGGGCAGGGTAAAAACAATGCAGATGCAAGTGATTACAGGGGCAGGCAGAATCACCAGAAGGATAGTATTTTTCCTACTTATTTAGGTACGTGTAACATTCATCACATCAGCATGCAGAACTGCTTACACCTTTCCCCTCTCCTGTGCCAGGGCTGACAAACACGGTGCCTATGTCCCAAAGTTCTGGGCTATTTGTCTGCTCCATGCCATGCCTCCCTGCCATCACCATTGCTGCTCTGCCTCCACGCATACTTATTACCCTCTGCCTACCAGCCAGGAATACCCCTCCATACCCAATACACTCCAGTGACTTCACCCCATACCAGACTTTCCCTCTTTGCAGCCTCCAGCCCAGGGCAGTGTGAACTGGGGAAGTTTCTTACACCAACTGCCACTTTGGGCAGCGAGGTCACAAGAAGCTCTGCGCAGGCAGGCAATGCCATCCAAATGAGCTGCTGGCTTGCTGAAGGGGGCCAACATTCATTCTCTTATGCTCCACATGCTCCTTTGGAGGGCGGGGTGAAAAACAGCTCTAGGAACTGACTCATAGCTGCTGGTACAGCCCTTCTCCACATTCTTGCTGTCCTGGGGCACAGCTCTGTTCAGTGCTGGGCTGCACCTTGGAGTAAGATACAGTTCCCACGTGGGGAGAGAAGAGGGCCGTATCTCCTTTGAGTCTCAGCTTTTCCACTTGCTCCTCCACACACAAGGGCTGCCTCAGCAGCTCCTCCTCACTCTGTGACTGCTGGAGACTAAGCATTTGGGAAGAGCAAAAAATCCTTCCCAGGACAGCCCACTAGCTGCAATTGATAAGCACAGACCACTACACCGCTCAGGGTACCAACGCACCTCTCACACCACCCAAAACAAAGCCATATGCATGGTAATAAAGCCCAGGGCACACGGGGACCAAAAAGGGCTGTGCTCCATTGCACCAGCCACCCTTACCACTCGTCTGCACACCCGCTGCCTATGCACCCAGGCTGAGGGGCAGCATTTTCACCAGGAGCAACGCCCACAGAATTACCATTCTACAAATAAACACAATAAGATCAGAAACATGATGTAAAACATCGGACAAAAAGGCATTACAAGAATATTCTTCTCCTAACAGAGTTCCAGCTAGCACAAATATCTTTTGTCTTTGGGGGTAATTTTGCAAAGGATTCCAAAACACATCTCCCTTCACCAGCCATCACAAGAAAGTAGGCAACCAACATGGTTTTCAAACAAATACTTAAAAGAACAGTCTCCCGATAGCTGGGAAATAGGAAACATCCTGTTATCCCAAACCTGGTGAAAAACATGCATCCTTTGGCAGAGGGCCAAATGAGTAAGCCTGGGCAGTTGCAATGCTTTTGCCTACAAAGGAAATTTAGAGAACAAAACAGCTTGGAAAAGAGAGATGGTATTTCTCCCACTTAATTAAAAGCAGCTCATTTCATACATGAAAAACAAAAACTCCAAGACAAAACTCTCTGATTGCCATATCTCAGTAACAGTGCAAATCACTTCAGCATGGACAAGAACTTGGAGGTGGTACAGCATGGGGGGAGCACTGCAAAAAAGGCAATATGAACCTTCCTCACTCAAAACCTATTAAAACCCTTTCCAGAAATGTATGGAAGGACTCCCATCCCACCTTCCAGCCTCACGCAACAACCCTGGACAAATGCAGTTTACCTCGGCGCTACAGCAGGAGGCCCTCACTCTGGGCACAGCTTTGAGGTCCCTGGCAGGAAGACACTCTGTCTTTGACATTCAAACAAACCAGGGGGGAGTACATGGTAGTTACAAACAAACTGAAAATAAGTGTTGGGGAGAGTTTTGCATTTAAACGCACCTCAGCTAAGGCACAGCAAGGCAAGAAGTCAAGGCACGAAGTGACATAAAAGGCCCCTTTATACAGGGACTGCTGCCAGCTAAGCAGTCCCTGTATATGTACTGTATATGTATACTGGAGCACCAGTATACGTTCATTTCTTCTGAAGCCTGCTGCTGCTCCATTTTCTGTGCAGGCTCCCAGACTACGGAGAAGTCCTGGGTAAGAGCAAATAGCCCCATGGCTGCCGGACCCTCGGTCAGCACTGGTCTTCAGAGGAGGCAGGAGGACCAAGTGGGTAGAGCTGCTACCCTCCAGAGGTACTCCACCAGAGCATGGAACCAGTGTGGTGGTGGTGGAAAATGGGTTGTTTTCTTTTATGTCTAATGGAAATACCTACTGATAGTACTTTATCTGACCAGATCAGGTTTCAGAGGGGAAGCATTTGTATTACACAGCTTCTGATCAAACACAGCCTGAGAGAGTTTGAGTCAAACTGCCTAGAGACCCCAACACTGCTCTTAGACTCAAACCCACACCAGGCAGAGCACCCCAATCAGCTTTAAGGCAGGAATCCCTCCATGCCATAAAAGATTGTAGAGGCTCTCTCCCTCCCTTACCTTGCACAGCAGCATCCACAGCTAGCTCCATCCATGCAGTTGCTCCGCTCCAGTCCAGCATATCCCAGGTCTGCACCAGTGGGTTTACAGCAGGAGAGCTGCCAGGAGAGCTGGGAACACTTCGGTTGAGGTGCCTGTGTTGGGGGGCAGCCACACACATGCCTGTTTAGTCAGTCAGCCTTTATATATCAGGCAGCAACCTAAGGGAGAGCCTGTGCTCAGAGGTGCAGAAAGGGAGCACAGATCTGGTCAGGTAAAAATCATCAAGGCTGATTTCACGGGCGGTTTCCTTTCTTGTAAACACTTTTTGATCCCTGTGCGACTGATGGTTAGCCGAGTCTCACCCTCTCTCCTTTGACTGCATTTTCCTGTGTGAAAAACACATGCAGGATTTAAGGTTCACATTTTGGTTTATAACTGCAGAAGAATATTTTTGTGACTGCAGTCCTGAGGACTTCAGAGGCCCCCCCCTCCCAAATGAGGGGGCCTGCAAATAGGGTGATATGGAGCCACATGTTAGCTAAAGTCACAAAGGCACAGCTTTCATCACTTTTGCTGCTAGGCAGTATAGACAAGACTTGAGATTTTGAAGAGACAAGGTATACAGGTCATTCTGCATTTCGGGTATTGGTGACATAGAAGGGAGTTAGAACAATCCTTATTGAGTAGGATTTTGCTGCCTTCAGAGTCTGACTAGCCTGTGTATCACCAGTTGTCCCAAAGAACCACCAGAGAAGGGGTTTGGAGCAGTTACACTGAAAATGAGATAACCACAGAGCACTACACCAGCTCCTGGGTTAAAATGAGGGCTCTCCAGCCTCTGTGCACTTTCTAACAATACTCAGTAACAGATATTTGGTGGTTATTAAGAATCCAAGCTCCTCCTTTTAAAGTATTTTTTCAGCTACTAGTGCTTAATCAGCACAAACCCAGGCCACTTTTACATACAAACAGCAAAACCCAAGCCAGTGGTAACACCATAAGTCTAGACAGGAACATTAAGCCACAGTTAAAAGCATAAAGGTAGGATATCACACAGCCTTACCTCCCAGCCAGGACTTCACAATCAAACTGGTCCCAAATGACCTTTGCCCTGCTTTAAGTAATTTGCCCAATCAGGGCAATTAACTTCTGGCAGAACCTTGTTCCCCACACAGGTGTGAGGCTGCCTCAAATTAGATTTCCTCAGGTGAATCAAATCACCCACATTAGACTGTTCTTCAGTAGTGGATCTCAAGCCTGTCTCCATTAAGGAAAAAAACTTTCTATATTTTTCCCCAATAATGGCAGTTATGAGCCAAATTTTAATTTCTTCTCAGCAATTCTTTAAACACTATGATTTAAGTTCCAATCTCACTACAAGATAGATGCTGCAGAAGTTGGCTAAGAGGTAGGAGGAATGAAAGCCCCCCACTGCTGCCTTTGGCTGCTGCTCCTCTGTCTGTCTGTTCCAACTCAAAGACTTTTCTTCTACCTTCCACTGGTAAGCCACAAGGAGTTGCTTGCTTAGGACAATCCTAGAGGGTCTCCATGGTCACTCCATCTGAGAAAGTGCTTTTGTATTGTACTAGAGAGTTGCAACCCTTGAGCTGGGGTTTGCAGTAACAAATGATTCAGTGGCAGTTGTGCAGCCAGGTGTAGGTCACCTCCCAGGGCCCTTCCCATTCTCTGTTCTGCTGTTCTTGCCCATTCCCACATTTTTGCAGGAGGAATTTGATCAGTCACATCAATAATCTGGAGGCCCTCTAAGGAATTTAAAATGCTTTTAGGTTTCGTTTTGCTGTCTGTTTAGAAATACTCCAATGCATTAAGGATTGCAGACCCAGTTTGAAATTAAAAGCACCTACAAGCCAAGCCTGCAGACAATAAGGCAGTTCCAGATGAGACCTGTGAACCATTGAAACTATGGAGACAGCTTCAATTCTTCTCTGTTGACTGGGCTGGGATTGGACCCTGTCTAACAGTTTCCCAGTATTCTCTCAGATGAGATGTTAGATGTTTGGTCATTGTTACATCTACAGTCACGTATTACTGGTATGTTTCCAGTCTCTGGAATTTCCCTCTCTTCCAAGGATTCAAAGTTAACACACATTTTCCCACACAACTCTGTCAGACTCTTAAACGTGAGTCGCTAGGCCAGGACAGAAATCAACAAACAACTTATTACTGAGGGAGCTGATTTCTCTTCCCACTTCTTTCCGCTTTTCACAGCAAGTCCTGCTCACCCAAATAATATAGTCTTTTCCAAGCCTATGGCAGTTTTATTACAAATGCTTGACTTCGTTCAGGACATTTTTTTTACATGCCTAGCAATGAAGACAGCAGTGGCCCATCTCTTGGTAAGGACATCTCAGTTAAACAGGTTATCAGCGGCAGAGGAAGAGCAATGAAATACTGCTAGCTATATCCAGTGAAGAGGTATTGTAGGATGCCTCTTCTGTGCATTCAGGCCCTTTTCTTTCACATTAATACTGAGCACTTTGCTGACGAGCCAACCTAAAACTTTCAGTTGGATACAGTTCATATCACAGTAAACCCACACTGGTCCCAAGAGATCTATGTGGCAAATCTTCAAAAGAACTGGGAAAGCTCCAGTCCCAAAGAAGTTTAATACAACCTTGTTTCTAAAACTCTGCAGGGTTACAGCTGGAAGTAATATTGTCTAGCTGTGAATAGTCTCAATAACACAGTACTGTCAATAGTTATCTCTAATTTCTTTGGACTCACTCAGATGCTTATTTGGATCTTAATCTACTTTTGAGTTTCCTGATGGTTTTAATTTTAAGATTACTCTGAACTCAGCTACCCACTTAACATTCTCAAAGCAATCCAGGCATGGCTTTGCCAAAACCCACTTTGACACGGTCACATTTGATATCTTCATCCAGAAGTCACGTATTATCAAGTCTACAAATTTATGTGTCTAAGGCAGGGTGTTCATTTAAATTGTGCCTTTTAAACCTCCCTGCCCCAGGGAGTCTTCAAGGCCTTCCTCTATTTCATCACAGCAGTTCATAAGCTGTCCTGACTTCAGCTCCTTCCTTGCAGAAGTGTTTCCTGAGAGCGCTCATCCAGCCATAGCTGGGAGGCACAGGATGCACAGCAAAGCAAACAAACTATCTCTCAGGCAACAAGCCTGATATCCCCGCTCCCCCTCACCAAAGTCCTTTGAGGTTCCTGTGACCCCACCAGAAAATCAAGATGGTGACAGTTCTTCGGAGGAACAGTGGATCAAGACTACTGCCAGAAGCATGCAAAACTTCGCTAGCTGTCCTGTCTCTGGCCTCAGTAACCTCTGCTTCCTGCCCAAGGTAGCTCCATTTCCTGTAGCTGTGTTTACACAAAGTAAAGAGGAAACATTTTCTGTTTGTATCTGCTGTTCTAATAAGCCCCAAGCTGTTTATCACTATCACTGCTGTTACTCTCCCTTCCATGTGGCAGAGAGGTGTCACATGGGACAGCCCACTGCAAGCACCTACGGGTGGAACAAGCCCGTCACCCTAAAGGTGTCTGGAATGATGTGGAGCTGTTCAGCCCCCTCCTGCACATTCTCTCCTCTTCCCTGGCTGCTGGAGAAGTTTTCCTGCTTGAGAGCATCACCCTGGGTGCAGAGACTGCACAGAGGAAGGACAATTCTAGCTCAGGGCTGAGCCAGGACCTGGTAGTGAGCCACAGGACAAGAAGGTTGGAAGCACTCTTCTGGAGAGCCCTTGTCCAGCCTCCAGCACCAGGCAGGGCTATCGAGTAGGGCAGGGTGCTGGCATGTGCCAGCACACGCAGTAGTTCCAGTTCCTGAGTTCCTAACCCGTATGGAGCTAGTATCTCTTCCTAGGGGTTGTCCTCCTGAGCAGAGAATGCACATTCATGCAAAGCCCTCGTTCTGTAGCCACAAGCTGTCACCTCTGCCTCCCAGCTACAGGGCAAGCCTCATTTCTGGGATTTAGATTAACCCACAGCAAGCCTGCCAGCCAGCCAGCCACTAGTGCTATCCCGGGCTCAGGGACCCACAGTCCGTCCAAGGCTGAAACCAGAAATCTCAGGGAAGAAGGTCTCCTCACACAACTGCCACCATTTTGAGCATCACCTCCCACCCATCAGGGAGGGCAGTGTGTGTGGTCACCATGGCCTTGCAGGAGACAGAGGACCTGTCCAAAGTGGGCAATATTTCAGCCTCCAGCAGCATGGGGGAAGGCCAACACATGGTTCCCATGTGGCAATACTGCACACCCTTAATGCCACCCCAAGCATTTGCCTCGTCACAGGGAATGGGCACTGCTGTGGGATTGGGTGAGCACCTGGCTCAACAGTGAGGAGGAAGGAGATTCCAAAAAGTCCTTGGCTCAGCACAGGTCATGGTACCAGAACACCCAGGCTGTGGAAGACTCTACTGCCCTTTATGGAAAGGTCCTTATCTCCTCGCAAGCCCTCACCACCACCAGATGTGATTCACACATCCCAGTAGAAGAGTCATTTGCAGAATGCAAATATTTATGAAACACCTGTGGGCCTTGCTGTCTCCAGGCTGTCTCACCTCTCTCTCACAATGCTGCATTGCCCTGGTGGGTGAAGATGCTAACATCACAGACCACAAGTCCTTCTGGCAGCACTGCTTCCCTTCAGCTGAAAATGTCCCTGTAACCATGCCCTCACTCACAAACTGCACACCAAGAGTCAATTCAGACCAGTGTCCCCAAGATACCAGATTCTGAGACAAAGCAGATAACATCTGTGAATCTAATTTCCTTATAAAGTGAAAGGATGAGCTCTCTGCTTGTCCAAATGGAGTTTGAGGGGCTCCAATATAGTTCCCCCTTTCTGTGTAGTCAACCCCCATAATGAGCTCTTACTCAGCTCCCGTCTCCAGGCAAGGAGATCGGCATTTCCCACTCCCCAGCACTTGTTATGGCACCCATGTGTCCTAACCTCCCAAACACGTCCTGGCTGCTCACCCAAGTCACTTCACTGCCAGGTCCTGAAATCTTGCAAACACAACGACTGCAATATTCATCTTCCTCAGCTTCCAGGTCCCACCTCATGCCACAAAAGCAAAGTTCTTAGGCAAAAGAGAAAGATGCTATGACCTTGCTTAAAAGGTGCCTGAAGTATTTTTACAAACCAGCTCCTCCCTCCCTCAAATACTGGAATGTAGTCACCTTTGGGCAAGATAAATGGCCCATACAACATTAGCTGAGAAAAACCTCATCTTTTCTTCATCAGCGTTGCTTCTTTTGGGGCATTTGTAACTCTCTGCATATGCTTCATGTCCCAGTGCAAGAGGGATGGAGTGCACTAGCAGGAGAAGCTCCCAAACACAAGAAGTTGTTCCCAACTGCTACTTGCAGCCTGTCCTGCACTCTTCAGCTTCACCAGCCATTGCCCCAGCCTTTCATAGAAAACAACAGCTCCTCATGCCATCATTTTCTCCCCTTTCACCACTAGTCATGTATCCTCCTCTGCCTGGGCACAGAACTATATGCCATGTAAGCTTCATGGAGAAAAGTCACCTTTAGAGATGTTGTATCAGCTGTCAGCCCAGCAGTAGATGGAAAATAGTTCCATTTCGGACATTCACCCAAATGCATATGTGCACAATTGGCTTCCACCTGCCAATGTTCACAATTTAAGCTATTTTTTGCTTACCACAGGCACTGCCATCTCCAGTCAAGCTCAGACTCCTCTCATCCTTAGCATTTCCAGGTACTTATTCCAGTATCTTAATGTTAAATGAGTATCTCCCTTGAAGAGAACTTTAAAATAGAGTACATCCTAGATTTCAGTTCATGCAAACATTAACAATGGTGAAGGAAAAAACAAACAAACAAAAAGGATAACATGAAAAATGTGAGTCATCACACTGAGAGGACCTCAGTAACACCTGTCGATGCGCACATACACACCCCATGACACTACCGTACATCAAAGTGTACTAAATGCTGACAAGAAAGATATGCATCATCAAACCAGATAAATACAATGCAGAGTGCAAACCACAGCTACAGATTTCAGTCGCCAGCAAAGGCTGTGTGGGAAAATACTGCCTGGGATCAAACATATGTTGCTCTGGGTGAGAAAGGAATAACTACTCCCAACTCCAAAGTTTTCAAATTTCAAAGAGGGAGCTGGCTGTGATGAAGAAGGTCCAGCAGTAAGTAAAGCAAAGTGAACTGGCCTCATGCTTTTATACCCACAGTCTCAAACTCCTACATTTACCTGATGTGAAAGAGCTTGGTCTTATGATGCGTGGACAGGGCATTCGCAGGACATCAAGCCAGAAAAAATAAGACCCTACACAACAGCTGGGAAACATACTTTCTAGCAGGGCTCCATGGGGCAGCATTCCACTTGGGACCGTCTTCTCACTGCACCTCAGGCAGCTGCTGCAGCTATTTTGGGTGCCACACCAAACAAGTGTCTCTGGCATGTGGGGCACACAAAGGGCAGGTGTCATGGCCCTCTGCCACAGGGGTTTGACACCAGCCTGGAGCAGGAGAGTTATTTGCTCAGTGCCCCAAGCTTAATGGCTTTGCCCCACTCTTGTGAGGGAGGCAGCAGGTCTGAAGCCCCTCTGTCCTTGGGAGGGATGAGCCTCAGCTGCTGCTCAGTGGCTGCTTTTTCACTGTTAGACCCACTCCTTAAATTCCTCATAAAGCTTCATCTAACGGACTTAGTGTGTTCACCGTTTCTTACCTGCTTGTAAGAGGAGGTGAGGTGGGAATCTCTCTCATTCTCAGGGAGGTGCTGAGCCTGCCTGGGGAAGGGGCCTCTAGACTTTATGGGGAAAGCAGGGAAAGGAGTACCCATGGAACTGGGCGTCAGCCTATGGCACAAGGACAAGCCTTGGGGGTGACAGAGATCTTGCTGGGGTAGCAGGGATGCATCAGTGGCTGAAGAAAATGTCCCAGCTGTGAGGACCAAGTGGCCCTGGGGAACACTGTGGGGAAACCTTTTTTATTTCTGTTTTGTTCTCCCACCCGTCTCTGAGTTTTCTCTTACTAAAAAGAAGCACGTAGTTTCTATTCAGGTTTTCCTTTCCAGCTGCTAGCTCAATGTTCAAACCGGCAGTTTCATTTTTAACAGACATTAGACTACTGGCCCATCCTCAACACACATTCAAAGATTTGGTTCAACCTAAATCCAGCAGCTCAGGTAGCTCCAGTCAGAAATACGAAACTAATAGAAGGTCTTCGTGGAAGTCCTCCAAGCCTTCTGGTTTTAGGCTTGATATTAGTGAACGAGCTGCCACTGATAATAAAAGTATTACATAATGGTTACAATACGATTATACTCCATTTCCTTCCACATGTAAAACCAAAACACTTCAACTGTTCTGAGTAAATCGACAGCAGTTTTATCTGCTCCATGGCTGGCTGCAATATGTATTATGTTTGGGGGGGGCCAAAATCTGCCTATAGGTAATATACATAGGTAATACTTAGATAAAATTAATAATTACTGTCTGTCTTCCCACACAGACTGCAGCCAGTCATTTCTGATGTCCCAGCTACAGCCACCTTCTCACATTGCTCTCTACAGCTACCTGAAAGTAGGTTGTAGCGAGGTGGGGGTTGGCTCCCAGGCAACAAGCAATAGGACAAGAGGAAATGGCCTCAAGTTGTGCCAGGGGAGGTTTAAGATGGATATTAGGAAAAAAAATTCCTCACAGAAAGGATTATCAAGCATTGGAACAGGCTGCCCAGGGAAGTGGTGGAATTGCCGCCCCTGGAGGTATTTCAAAGACAGGCAGACGTGGTGCTTAGGGACCCAGTTTAGTGGTGATTTTGGCATTATTAGGTTGATGGTTGGACTCACTGGTCCCTAAATCTTTTGCTGTACCTGTCTCTTCTCCTCCACAGCCATTTCCAGATCCTTCTGTGTGCTGCCTGCCCTCCCATGACGAACACCAGGCATTGCTCCGTCACGCTCAAAGCCACAGCCCCAGAGCTCAAGAACCTTACATGGTTGCACCTTAACACCTTTCTTCTTATTAATACCTTTCCAGAGCTGTGCCACCACTTCCCAAGCCTTTCAAGTTTTATCTGAAGGAGGGCGTCAGGTGCCGGGGCCTGGGCAGGTGTCTGTGAGGGGAGCCCAGGCCGCCCCGTACCAGACACGGCCGGTTCCAGCCAGTTCCGGACGCCTCAGTAATGGACCCACCACTGGCAAAGCTGGTTTTCATGACTCCCTGAAAATGTGTTTAGGAGAGGGGGAAACACTGCCTGGCAGTGAAAAGTAAAAGGCAGGAAAGTGTGAGAAAGCGCCCTGCGACAGTGTGGACGGAGGAGGAAGGTGGGGGGCAGCTCAAGGCGCTGGGATCCCCGACAGCCCCGGGGAGAGCACGTGGGAGTGGGGTTATCCTGTGGAAGGGGAAAAGCAGGAGGAGGAAGGAGAGGCAGAGAGGAGCTGTTATGGACCGACAGCTGCCCCCCCATTCCACATCCCCCTGTACCGCTTTGGGAGGGGATTATGGTTGGAAGAGATCTTTAAGATCCTCAAGTCCGCTGTTAACCTGGCACTGCCAAGTTAGTATGAAACCACGTCCCTCAAATAATAACAACTGACCCTTCTACTTCCAGCTCTGGCCGCCCTCACTAGGAAGGCAGCTGAATCCTGGCTGACTGCCACTTGGCAGTCAGACTGCAGGCAAATTCTTTGATACGGTGGCAAACTGCACCTGCATCACATTTAAGCCAATGCCTCAAATTTCTCACTATCCAAATCTCTTTCAATCGACAATAAACTGATTTCCCCAAATGGAGCCTGTTTTTAGCCATGACAGTAACTGGTAAGTGGTCTCCCTGTCTTTATCTCCACCACGAGCCTTTCCACCTTATATTCTCCCCCATTCTATCGAGGAGGGGGAATGAGAGCGCAGCCGGGTGGCTATTGGGCAGCTGGCCAGAGTCAACCCACCACGAGTGCAAAGTAGTATTTAAATTTGAAGTATTCGGAGATATGTGGGGTAGTCATCTAGCAAGCTTAAAATGTGTCACTTCTATTGCATATTCCGGGTGGGAGCCTGAGTACTTTGAACACAGCTCAGCCCTGGTCCCCCCCGGGAGATAATCTGCTGGCCCTTTTCAGCACATTATAGAGAGGCTGAAAAGGAAAAAAAGTAGTGTTTCCATCTGCATCTCCAGTGGAGACACATTTGGGATGCTGACAGGGCCATTGGAGACCACAGTCCTGCGCAGTGGCATGGGGAAGGAGGGATTCCCGTCAGACATGTTGCCCTGCTGACTGGGCAGCCCCACAAAGGGCTGGGAGTTTCCTGGAAATCAGCACAGGACTTCACTGTCTACCTGCTCCCTTTATGCTCAGCAAGAGCATAGGGTACTTCAGATTCACATTTCTGCGTTCAGTGTTCTCTTCAAGACCACAGGAAATCGCACTTTTTAAAAGTAGGGTTGTGGGGGGCAACGTTACTTTTTTTCTCCTTTTTTTTTTTTTTTCACAGAGGAAATTAGAATTAAAGAATGAGAGGAGTAAAAACAGTTAAAGAAAGACTGAATTTCCAAACCAATTACGTGAAGCGTACTGCTAACAGGCAATTCAATGGTTCTGCAAGAGGTTTTCACACCCTAAGAGCAAAAGCCAAGTGTTCAGCAGTGGTACCAGGCTTGGAAAGGTCACAAATCACTAGAAAACAGTCACAAGAAAATGAAGGAGAGCAACTTGGTCCCAAGTAAGAAGTAAAACTTCCCAAGAAGGCTGTACAAAGAATCAACACTTGCTGTGTAAGTGAGGTCCCTGGAGAGTCAATGCTTCAAGACAATATACATTAGTTTCTTTTCTCTAATCTGCATTCTCTCATTCATATAACCTTATTGTCTCTCTCCAGAGGCCTCAGTGTGCTGATTTGATCTGGCTGTGGGCTAGTGGAGGGGGGAGATTCACTGCTGTCATCATTTCCTTATGCACTTTTGATGCTGGTCATAACCCAAATATGAGCACTGCGAAGAAATTATCACACTTTTCTTCACAGTGTCCCATAAAGTTAGGTGCTAAGCATGGTTTACAGGCAATGAGCCTGTAACAGAGAAACGAAAGCACTGCTACCAAGTGCCAATTTCAGGATATTTTTTTTTTTAAGAATTCAGAGACTGTACAGCTTTTTTGGTGTGCTATGCATTCAGCCTCAACAGATCCAAACACCAGTCTCGAGCATGGCAGCCTCGAAGTCTGCCGCCATGTCCCTGTGTTCTTTTACTCTGTCCCTCAGTGTATTTTCCACCTCCCTCCAGCAACAGGGCTGGATTTTTGTTTACTTATTTGCCTGCGTGGAGACAAAGGATGGTGGTGGCAGGAACAATTCTGGCTGAAGTAGTAGTTAGACCTTTCAGGCCAAGGTTCTGCAGGAGAGAGGAATCAGCACATGGAGACAGAAGCTCCCAGCACCCCATGCCACCTGAGGCCATCACCAGCCCTCATCAAAGAGCCTGGTGCCAATAGGGACAAGTGCTGTTCGTGCCCTGTTCCCTGCCAGGACAGGCTTGCCCCTGCCCCTCGGTGCAATATCCCAAGCCCATTTTTCAGGTTCTCTCCTCAACCTGTCTGATGAGCTAACAAGAAGAAATTACAAAACCCCCCAAAATTACAAGACCCACAGGAGGCATTTTGCTACAATCTGCACCTAGAAGCCTTTCTAACTACTCCTCCTAATTGAAGAGGAAGTGAGGGGGAGTTCTGTGGCATGGTTTTTCTTGGCATCCTAAGCAGACTCCATGCTACATGTATTGCTGCCACAACGATACATGTTGAAGAGGCACTGAAGACGGGCTCCGCTGGACTTGTATCTCAGGATGGGAAATTATGTCTGTATCTTTTCCATCCTATGTGTACCCTGGCAATGAGGACCACTCAGAGCAGCAAGTTACGTTAACTTCAAAATGTAAGTCACACATCTTCAGGCCCAGTGCACTGCACTGGTACTTCTCTTGCGGCATTGCATAGTCAGTCCTGCCAGGTCTGAGACATCTTTATTCTGTGACTGGGAGGGCACTAGATTCAATGACTATGTGGATGTATAAACTGCCCAATAGATCACACCATGTCTTGCCACTGAACTCCCCCCTGCACAGAATAATATATATGATGACTTCAAGGGCAGGGAGACAGTATCTAAGGATGGTTTGAGTTGGATCAAGAAATAACCATTGTCTTATCTCCTTTAGTAGCCTTGCCTGAGTCACATCCTGCAGTCCAGCAAGCAGGGTCTCCACAGAATGCGAGTGGGGAGTTTTGAGCAAACCTTCAGAACAGTCATTCCCTACCCTCACTGCAAACTGACACACCAGGGTGGCAGAAGAACCCTCAAAAGCTCCTCACACAAGTCTTTGGTAGCTCAGACAAACAAGCAAGTGCAGCTGCAAGTGGGAGGAAGAAACACCCCTCCACCCCCAAACTTCAAAGGCTTTAACAAAAATTTTGTGTTTGCTATGGCCACAGCTCTGCTAACAGACAGTATTTGGCTGAGCCACAATAACTCCCTGCCACGTCCACCCCTTAAATTAACTCTCAGCAGCAAAGCAGTGCACAGGCACAGCTGCACAAAGCCTGGCAGGACCGCTTGATGGCTAGGACATACAGTACCAATTCCAGAGCACAACAGCAAGGAACACGGTGAAGGCTGCAACAACACACTTCTGCTGCTTATTTGTTATTGCTTATTGTTTGGAGTTCCTCTTTTGGGACTTTAATGAAAGCCAAATCTCAGACACCTGTTCTCCATGCAGAAACCTTAGCAGATAATGCGGGTAGCGAGCTTCTCTGTCAGCACATCTTTTGGAGCCTGTGCTGAGACTGGGCAGCTTGTACCAGTTTTTTGGTTGACCCCTGATAGCTGAGAATGGCACCAGCCATAAATACATTGCACATCACACCTCCAGCATGAACAGCTAGTTTGTAGATGGTTTCAGTTGGGAGAGACAAATCTATCTCTCTGATGACTTTTTCTGAAATCTTTTGCCTCTGTGTTGACATAAACCTCACTACCAACACCAGGAGGAACACAGGGTTCACGAGAGCACACACTCCAGTTATGATAGCCATTCAAATGGCTCAAAAGGCCAGCTACTCCCCTGGCCAATGCAGGTTTCCAAGCTGAGCATGCCAAGGAATTAGCTGGCCGGCAGGATTTCACTGCTCAAGGATGACCTGACAAAGGGAGACTGGAGGAGCACCCTACAGCAAATGAAAACTGGGCAAGGAGACTTTTTCAACTGTTTTGGGGGGAAACTGGTTGTGGAGTATGGGAAAAAGAGAGAGAGATTTAAAATCTCTATGACTGTAAGTGGGGAAGAGAAGTTAATTCTCCGTAGAGAGGGCTGAGTTCTCCAGAGCGTGCTGAGGACTGGTGTCACAACTGGGGCAGAGGAAACCACATTGGGATTTGCTATTCCATCTAGATTTTTTTGTCTCTTGGCTACCCAGAGGAAAGAGCAGCTTATTTTCAAAAAATTTGAGTCTTCACAACAGAAAACCTATGTGCGTGTTCACACAACTGGCAGTGTCCTGGCAGGGGTAATGAGCCAGAACACTGCTCACTAGTAGTATCCTAAAGCAGCATTGCTGGTCACAGCACAGGTGGGGGCCAGGGAACTCAGCATCAGAAGACACCATTGCAGACACTGCCAGGGGTCTCCTGCACCACAGCCTGCAGTCCCGCGTCTCCTGTGTCAGGGCTTCAGTCCCGTGCAGGGAATGGAACATTTGACTCTCCATGTTACCTTGAGAGATGAATCAGCAACAAGACTTTTTTTTTAATTAAAATCAACAAGAAATTCACATGCAACTTGCTTCATCTTGCATCAAAACTCCTCTCTTTACTCACTTCATCATCTCTTTCACGTTAAACCTCAGTCACTTAGTCATGCCTAAAATTACACTTTAGAAACCATGATGTAATATGCCCACATGTCAGAGTACTAGAAAAATAATAGCAATACTTAAGTTTACCTCCCTTCCCTTTTTCTCCCCTCTCTACACGCTAGGCAATGCTCCTTCCCAACCTAATAAAATTTTGGCAGAGTCTTTACATCTCCATGGGCTGGAAGAAATAAACCCACAAGATACTGTAGCAGAAATTTAGGAAGCCCGAGGCTGGCTTCAGGTAAATGAATAATCAAACAAAAAAAAATCAACCCCCAAAAAACCAACTGAAGCAACAGTGAGATTTGTAAGATCAAATAGAAGATTACTGTCTGAACTCTCACAGGATTTGAGTGGTTTCAGACATATCAATTCTTCCCTTCTTACTCATGCTCTGTCTTCTCCCTGAGAGGGCTTCAGAAACTGTCATATATAACACATCTCAACAGTTCCAGTTCCAGCTAAGTACAACAACTAAGCTGTGAGGTTTCTGAACCAAAATGTGTATCTGAGAAAGCCTGCTGAGAGCCAGTCCACATTATGTTTCTTGCCTCTGACACCCTGATGCCTCAGCACATGCCGCGTATCAGCTGGAGATCAGCAAACGTTCCTTCTGCTTTTACATTACAGGTGCTCTTCAGGCCTCTGCTGTGCACCAGTCACCTGCCTCCCCATCACGACTGACCATGGGCTGGGAAAGAGTCAGGACGCACGGATGCAATACGCAGTATTGATATGAGGATTACTGGCCGTAGAAGTCTAGGGAATATCTCCCCCTCTCTGACTGGGGTTTCTCCGCTGGGCAAAGCAGAGCTGCTGCAGGCAGGGCTGTTTGCCAGCCCACCACCTCCCATCTCCACAGATCTGTGAGAAACAGCACCCATCACATGCCAGCCCTGCTCATTGCTCATCCTGCCTCACTCTCTGCTCATACTCTGTTTCTCAGGGCTCACTGGGCATCCCTGTGCTTGCACTGCACTTTTGCTGTAGGAGCAGCAATGACACTATCCATACAGTCCTTTCTATGAATGCAGTCCCTTCTGCCCCTATGCTGCCCCTACCCAAGGTTTTTAAGACGCTAGAATGCTGTTCTCCCCTCTCCTCCACTGGGGTAGGTAAATAGGATGCACCATCTGATAAACATCAACCACAGAAGAGGCCGTATCTCTATCAAGAAGCTCGCTTTCTTGGCCGCACAGCAGCACAAATGTTTCTATGTCAAGCAGAGCCCTCATTTGGCCAGCTGCACAGCCAAAGGGACAGGCAAAGGCACAGCTGACCATGAGAGCTGTCTGCATTCCTGCAAGGCACCCACTGGTTCAGTGCTGGCCACATCCCTCAGGCTGGAGTATGTAGAAAAGTATGTCTATGCCTGGGAAGAAAGGCTATGAACCCCAGAAGACCCCCAGCCAGTGGGACCAGACCAGAAACCTCTTATCAGGAGATGATCTGAGCTTGTCACTTCTTTTCAGCCATTGTTGTCCACAGAGGAGAATTCTCCCTGGGACCCCAAACCCTGGGGTACCTCCACAGGTGGCCCAGCCTGCTCCAATAGGAGAGAGGAGATCAGCTCAGACCACTGGAACCCAGAAACATGACCCGCAGGTAAGAGTCACTTGTTTTCCTCAAGACAGGAAAAAGCCCCACATATCGCAATGGCCAGCCCTACTGATGGAGCTGGGATATCCTTTCTAGTGCAGACACCCTTCCCTTGCTGGGGAGAGAACAAAAAACTTGATAATTTAAAAATAAACTTCAATAGTTTGAATATTTTTATTAAATAATTTTAAATATAGCTCAAGAGCTGTTAATAATAGCAGCATTAAATATTCATTACGTATTTAATGGTAAGAATAAATACTTCACTAAACGCACCTCTCATTAGCTAAACAGATGACTTTAATAAAGCCATTGCGGTATGAGCAGTCTACACACTGACTCTGTGCGGTTTGAAATTGTATAATCCTCTCACAACCTTACTTGGAGTCTGTATTCAGAGCCCACAGACTAAGTAGCAGACTCGCTTTGGGCAGTTTAGAGTAATACTCGAGGAAGGGATCACAAAGCAGAAACACGTGTCTTACTGGCAGCCATCACACCGGCTCAAGACAGTCACAGCCGCTCTCTGACTGAGGAGCAGGCCTAGCAGCACCTGGCTTTGAGGATAAGGCAGCTCTGTCCAACTTGGGAGCTCCCTGAACTATTTACAACACGACTGTCCACCCCTCTGTGGACACTCCTACCTGTCTCTGAAACACGCAGGTGTGCATTGCCTTTAGCATTTCATAGAATCAGGTGGGGTTGGAAGGGACCTCTGGACATCATCCAGTCCAAACCCCCGGCCAGAACAGGTCTACCTAGAGCTTGTCCAGGCAGGTTTTGAATGTTTCCAGAGAAGAAGACTCCATCACCTCTCTGGGCAGCCTGTTCCAGTGCTCTACCACAATCACAGTAAAGAAGTTCCTCCTCACATTTAGGTGGAACTTCTTATACTCAAGTTTGTGCCCATTTCCTCTTGTCCTGTCACTGGGCATTGGGCACCACTGAGAAAAGACCAGCCCCATCCTCCTGACAGCCTCCCTTTAAGTATTTGTAAGCATTTGAGATAAATAAACCTGACAGATCCTTGCCTCTTCCTGATGTGCAGCAATAGCAACTGCCACATACTGCCCCAGAGCTGACCCCCTCCACAGTCCAGATGAGTTACTGTCTGCTGACTCACAGAAACTCTTTGGGAGCTTTCCAGCCCTTCGCCAATGCAGTCCCAGCAGAGAGCCTAACCTCAGCCTGGGCTTCCTCTGGGCACAGAATGCCCTGTCTCTCTCCCAGCTGCTCACCCGTAAAGACAGGGAGCATGCAACGTGCTCAGCTACTTTTGCTACAGGAATAGCTACAAGCTTGCAGGCATGTGTGCGTACAGGTGCCCACCCCCGTTGGATGCCTGGTCGCTTGGAAAGCAACACTGCACAAACAGCAATCGGAAGAGGGTAGCAATTTCCAGGCTTTCCTGGCAGGGTCTGGATCCAGCACCTCCATCCCTGCACTACGTGGTTCGCCCCTCTGATACTAGGAGGGGGTGGGGACAGTGAGAATGCATTATCAAGCAAGAAGGTCCCTAAACTTTGACGTTTGAGGCATTTTTCATCCTGAGAAAAACAGTGGAAATACCTGAGTGCAGCAACAGCTGTGTGACCAAAGGTTCACTTCATGCTGGCCACACCAGTAGCCAGTCCACTTCCAAGTTTCAAAGAAATAGGTTTCCCTGAAGCAAGCACCAGCAAACCACAGGCCACACACCACCAAGCTGAGAGCTGCACCGTGGAAAAGGAAATAAATGCTGCAGGCTGCTGAAGAGCCACTGCTCACTGTGACCGACATCAGAGCTGCAAGACGCCTGGACCACAAGCAAAGATGACAATGCACCAGAGCCACAAAAAACCCATGGAAAACCATGTCACTGCCTAGGGGAAATATGGCAGACAGCCCTGGGGTTAACCCATGCAAGGGAAGAGTTCCGTGAAGCAGATACCAGAGTGAGAAAAGGGAGGGTTTTTTTTAACACCAAAGCGCCACTTCCTTTCCTTGCCCTTCAGACTGCCATGTGGGAAGTACTGCTTGGGCCAAAGGGAACACGGAGAAGCCCGGTGCCTTTAGGGACAGCAGCACTTCTGCTCAGCAACAAGCATCTGGCTCCACTCAAGGTCAAGCTTGTGTTTTGAGATCAGTTCCTTTCCTGATGGCCAAACAGGGCTTGACCGGCCTGGTCTGTGCTGCGCCCATCACACTTCCCCGGTCCCCACGTCCTGATGTTTCAATGTTGCAGCCCCAGAACTCCATGGCAGGGACCCTGTGCCCCACCAAGCAGACAGGGAAGTGGGGTCAGGCTCCCAGATTTCTGCCGTGCTTCTGGAGAAGGAATGAGGTGCTGGCCCCTGATCACAGAGGCCTCCAGAACTTTGGCCATTGCAGAAGCCTACTGCCCCAAATGAGGAGAAGACAGTGCCACTTACTAGAAAAATATACCTTTATTTACTATCTGTGTTTTTGCTCATGAGAGCATATCCCATGACAAGGGGGAGAGCTGAAGCTATGTCATTGATGATGGCCAGCATGCTCTCACCTGCACCATGCAGGGGTGGCAGGACCAGGTCTGCATGGGGGATGCTGATGTATCAGAAGGGTGGGAAGGGGGTTGGAGATGCCACTTTCATCTCAGGCCCCACTGTTCTCCATCACCATGCTTTTCAGGTCCTGTCAGCACAACATGTGGCTCTACAAACACGGCACAGTCATTGTTTCTCTCCAGAGTCAGGACCTCTTCTGAGGGCTCCTTCTGACATATTCCTTGCAAGACAGTCAGGATGAGTTAAATAAAGGGGTTGGGGGACTTTTTCTGGGATGGGAACAGTCGATAACTTAGCGCAAAACAAACATATCATACATAATGAGCCTGCTGGTGGGTAGGTGCTTGTTGTACAGCAGTCGCAGTGCTAAACGCCCAGGCAGGGTGGTCAGCCATGGCTCAGAGCAGCCAGCTGAAGCCTCTGTGCTACTTTTTCCACATCACTGCCTGCAGTGATGCCCCATCATGGTGGAGCATGGCATGGCTCAGGCACCTTCAGGCCTGCCTCGAGGAGCCTCCTCGATACTTGCACACCTGCTAGCCTAAGCTCACCAGAGCTGTGACACCAAGTGGGGCCCCTGGCACCAGCATCTTCTCAGGTAGTAAGTAGTGAGTTTCAACAGGGTCTTCAGTGCACAATATTCTGAGTTTGTTGTGTTTTTCCGAGGGGGAAAATGTGCAATTCTCTTCAGGTTGATGCAGGACAGTCCTGGTGCTTCCCAGGGGTCTGCTTTCAAGCCCTTACCTTGCTTGAGCCCTCTCAAGCTGAAGGCCAAAGCATGGTTTCTTGGCAGGCTTCGCGATGCAAGACCCTGGCTTGGCAGCTGCTACTCAGGCATGTCTCACCCCTGATGTACACATAGTGTGTGTGTATGAGGCTGCTGGCCACATTCTAAGCGGCCCTATTTAAAGCTTAAATAAGCCAAAGAATGTCTTGGATTCCTCAAAATTAACCAGAGCAATTTTGGAGACGTTGACATACAAACTGTCCATATTCCTGAGCTGGAATAAAGCCCCCAGGTAGCTTTTCCGGGCCCACATTTTTTCACCCGTACAGTAGTTGATGGTTTTGTCCTCCATCAGCACATAGCTTCCCGGTGAGCTCGGGTTTTTCTTGTAGACGACGTGGCTCAACACCTGGCTGCTGCAGACACTGCCCCTGAAGAGCACATTGGAGTACACAAAGTACAGGCCAGTTTCATTGATGATGAGCCCCTTATCACGGTATTGAATGCCATTGGTGAAGGCATGGCCAGAGATGGGTTCCCACTCCAAAGGGAGATCCCGCTGGGCAGGGTTCCCTGGAAACCGAAACAAGAGAAAAAACACAGTAAGTACAAGCAGTTGTGGGTTTTTTTCCTCAAGTCACACCCCCATATCACAAATCAACTCTTCTCCAAGCCCCTGTCTACAGCATGGAAAGTCTGCCCTGACCTTGTGCTGGTGGGAGCTCTCACCTTCATCTCGCTCAACATTGGCAGCTTCTGACAGCTTCCGCCCCGCATATCCCAGGTACAAACCAAAAAACAAATGTAGAACAGAGCCCTCACTGAAAAGCATGAATTGTGGGAATCTTTTAGCTGTGGAGTAACTTCCCACTATCAGAGCACACACATTACGAAAGGAAAATAGGAAGGCCAGTGTGAGGTGAGCTCCTCACAACTACAACCATGCCACCCTCTCACCTCAGCCACGTCTACCCTGTCCTCTGCTCCCACATCTTGCTGGCCCCTGGGCACATACCTGTTAAGTGTGCTGCCTTCCTCGCTTCCTTTTTCATTGATTGCTCCTTCTGCCCTGCACAAAAATAGGAAAGATGTTAGCCATATGCTGCATGGAGAAGCCAGCCCAGAGAGCAGAAGGGAGCCAACCAAGAAGCTGAAACGGGGCAGATTCAGATCAGGACAGGGCACATGAGCGCCATGGCTTAGCGCAGTGAGGTGCTTGGGCAAACACTGCAGGGCAAGAGGAGGAGTTAAAATGGAAGAATTACAAGGCGACAAGGCAAGGAGAGCTTTCATCTTAAAATGGCTCAGTTGGTGAGCTCAAGCAGAGGCTCAGTCAGGGTGTAGGAGAGGGACAATATTTCCCCTTTACCCAGCATCTCTGGCCCATGCCAAGGTGACCGCTCATGCCTTATCATAGATGAGCCTGTTCTATTGCCACTCTTCAGTCCAGCACTGCTGAGGGCAGATGTACCCGTGGCAGCGGACTTCTGTCTGCTGAGTACCAACCCTCCTTACAGCTAGATCAGAGTGTTTGGGTCCCATCTCACTCCATCCTTCCTTTCTTCTCAACATCTACTTCCAAGCACCATGTTCCCAAATTTTAGAAGCAGCCTTTTCTTTTTTCGAGCCACTTAAATTTTCCTTTTCTCTCCCCCTTCTCTTTTATGCTATTTCCCTGGCTTGCTTTATTTATCCACCCCCCTCAAGAAATTCAGTGTTACTATTACTGAGCATCCCGTTCAAGTGACAGTTCCCCGTCCCCCAAGCAACAGATTACAAAATTTATTGATATGGGAGCTGATGGAAGCAGGACTGCCATTTCCAGAGAGTTTTGTTATTTCCAAATTTGCTTTCATTCAATATCAGAACAAACTTGAAATGAAATTAACTTTCCTACTAACAAAAATCCACATGGGAAAAAAAAATAAATCTTTCCAGACCTAGTAAAAGTTGTCAGGAGAGCTGAAAATGTCTGACTTGGCCATCTTTAAAAAGGGATATCCTCACTGATAACATTAACATGGAATGTAAGAGTAAAATAATAGTTTGGAAGTTCAAAATATGATTTTTAA
The DNA here is from genome assembly GCA_026546715.1 of Gallinago undulata. Taxonomy (NCBI): domain Eukaryota; kingdom Metazoa; phylum Chordata; class Aves; order Charadriiformes; family Scolopacidae; genus Gallinago; species Gallinago undulata. Next base: position 4,146,565 of record JAOTQQ010000004.1, on the reverse strand, counting down.
ATTGTTCCATTCAGATTGAAACTCTTTGGGTTTTTCCCTAAATGAAGTTTAGAAAAATTAGCAGGTTCTTGTGGAAAGTTTTGATTTCACCAAAATGACATTTCTAAAAGAAAACCCTCCCAGGCTCTTCTCAACTAAATTTGGCTGCAGTGAGATCTTGTACCAAAAGAATTTAGGAAAAAATTGCACTTTCAAGGGTGTGAGTGAATCCCCCACCCCCAAAGAAAGTAAAACCCCCAGCACCCTTCCAAAAAATCTTAAGAGCAAGGAGAGAAAGACACATGTGTGGCACCCAACTCTGTTCTGCTTCTATTCATGTTGTTGCTATATATTAGGACAGCCAGAATCTCACTTTTACAGCAGAGTACCCCCAGTACAGTCACCCCACTGGGCCTGGGAGGCCCCAAGGTAGAGGCACACTGTCCCAGGAGCCTGTGGCTGACATCTGTAAGCACTCCAGCACAGTGCAGGACACCATCCTCACGCCCCAGAGATAAAGCTCTTTTTTCAGCCAAGCAAGTGAAATCAGTGCTTTTAGAGCATCGAGCTGCAATCCTGTCTTTGCCCCTTGATGAGGACATATAAGAGTTCGACAGGAGCATTCATACATGCTAACGCAGAGGAGTTCCTCCTCTACATGCATCAACTCACCTATGAGTTTCTCCAAAGCTGGAGGGATGTGTTCAGTGCTTGCAGACTGTCAAAAGAGAAGAAACAAGCTGTCTTAGCAGAGCGAGACCATAAGGACATCATCTAAAGGAGCCAAGGACTATCTTTGACAGCAGCCAATTCTTGGTGCTCACAGGGAGCTGCAAAGTGCTAAGAAATATACAGGGAGAAAAACCTCACAGCACTCAGAAACATGAAGGCAGCCAGATCAACCAGTCACCAATAGAGTAAACCCGCACAGTAATAAGCAACCCCACTTACACTGGCATGGCAGACATTTAAATGCCACCAGCCTGCACCTTAGGGAGTTTTGCACCACCTGAACATCTCAGACCCAATTTTACGTTCGGTTGGTTTTTCTTCCCCCCCTCTGTCCCCAGAGCCTCTGTGACCAGCCAGCCACACCTCACCTCTCTGAGTTCAGCCAGTTGCTTCTCCAGGTGGAAAATCTGAAACATGCTCAGCCCCACTCCAGTGAGGGCCAGCAGGATCAGCAAGGAGATCACCAGGAAGCCAGTACTCCTCCTTTCCCTGTTGTTGTCCCTTGGCTTTCTCCTCCGGTCAGGCACTGGTGGTGGGAAAGGAGCGACGGGGGGTGCCGGTGGGCAGGAAGTACTTGTGTTGGCAGAGCCGTCCACCCAAAAGATCTGGGGGTACACATAGTTCAAGTTCTGCTGCATGGCCGGGAGCGGGATGGGCTGGACGTGCTTGGTGTGATCTTCCATATGGCAGCCAAAAACTGCTGGGGCCGTCCCAGAGAGAGCCCTGGGGGAAGACCCATCTCTGCCTTTATACGCCTGCATCACTCCAGCAGTGAACACTCAGCTCAGATGCTGCAGCTCTATGAAAGCCTCAAGCATCAACAGCAAACCTCAAAGAGCTTCCGCAAGTTCGGGGCAGCCGTCTGCTCCTCCCACACCACGGCAGCGCACACACAGAGCGGGGCCAGCCCAGCAGCAGACTCTGCTTGCACAAAACCACACTCGGTGGCCGGGCTCGGGAAGCAGGTACACTCAGCAGCGAAGCGCTTGTGGAGCCAACAAGGGCTGCCAGTCAGGGTCTGAGTAATCAGCTCAGTGCACACCCACCAGCCAACCACCTTTTCCAGCAGCCCACTCGGGCAGAGGCAGCTGCTTTTCCACTGTGGTGTCCTGGACCACGAGCAGAGGACAAAACCTCTGGTGGCCTGCACAAGATGGGAGGAGTCCTCAGCTCTGCCTCTCCCCTCAGCAGAAGGATGAAGACCTGATCCAAAGCGTAGGCTGTGGCTGCTGGGGAATTGCTTCGCTTCACAGAGGACAAATTACTTACTATTGCCTGTTGCATATCCCACCTTTTCTTTGGCTGCTCCACAAGGCATGGATCCTGAGTCACAGAACAGTGATCAGAGACATTGTCCAACTGTGACAAAAAAAAAACCCAGTCTAACCGAGAAGAGGTTGGGAGCACATTGTCCATGCTGTGGCCTCAGCAGAGCTGCCCCAGTGTTAACAGCCCAAGTAGAGCTGGCTCAGTGTGCTGCCTTCACCCATGCCAAATCACTGCAGGGCAGTGGCCAGGCTGAACCATCAGCATGCTGTAACTTGTGAAACACACAGTGCCATGGGCCACAAGCAGGTTCTTCTAGCAGCTTCTGGTGCACCTCTTACCTTTGCAAATACTATCTCCAATCCCACAGTCCTCTGTCAACACCTAAAGGGAGCCTACAGGAAAGATGAGAGGGACTCTTTTTCAGGGAATGTAGCAATAGGAAAGGGTTAACATTTTTAAACTGAAAAAGGGGAGAGGGAGATATAGATTAGATATCAGCAAGAAATTCTTTACTGTGAGGGTGGTGAAGCACAGGAACAGGTTGTCCAGAGGAGCTGTGAATGCCCCATCCCTGGAAGTGTTCAAGACCAGGCTGGATGGGGCTTTGAACAACCTGGTCTGTTGGGAGGTGTCCCTGCCCAGGGCAGCATGGTTGGAACTGAATTATCTTTAAGATCCCTTCCACTTCTAACCTTTTTATGATTCTAACCTGAATAAGCCTAAGGGAGGGAAGGGCTTTTTTGTCATTTCTTCAGAACAAGGCTGAGCATCGTAGCAGGAGCTAACCTGGCTGAGTAAACTTGTGATTAAAGCCTGGGGTACACACTGTGCTACTCATTTTGGTAGAATTTATCTTGCCTTACAAGAAAGTAACCAGAATTCAGACCATGCTGCAAGGACCAGCACTCATAAGAGCTCATTACCAAAACATAATGAGGAGAGACATGGACATTTCCACTCCTCAATTTCCAGTTTCTCAATTTCCATTCCTCATTGACTGCAGATTTCTAAGCAGTGGCAATTAGATTTTCCCATAGATTTAGAGGTGCACACAAGTGGTCATAAACAGCAGTTTGCTCTTCCATTTTACAGACCTACACTGATGTGTGCATTTGTTTGGGGTAGTGTTGAAACAAAATATTAAGTATTTAATACCAGAACAAACCGGAGATTTGTCTCCTCTGTGGCTGAAGAAAGTGATCGCAGTGTGCAGGCTTTGATCTTGAACATCAGAAGTGAGGTCTGAGAACAGCAAGCTTTAGCAACATATGCACGCTTGTTTCCCCAAAGTAAGGGCTCAGCTTTGCCTCCAACCACACCAATAAGTCAGATGTGTCCTCAAAGCCTTGCCTGCACCACCAGATATCTCACTGCTTTTTGAAGATGTTCACCACAGCCACTTGCTGCAGCAGTGATCCACAGCACAAGAGGTTTCAGCAACCCGTCTGGCTCTTCCTCATACTTCTAGGTTTCTGACGTAAGACATGAAAGCAACGTAAATCTAGCTCAAGCCTGGTCATGCCTAGCCTCAACTCAGTCCTCCTATGCATCCCAGAATGGTGGTCCCCAGCCAGCCCAAGGGCAGGCCCACAGCCACTCCTACGGTCATTAGAAGAGAGGATCTCACAAAGGGCTGGGCTCAGCTCCACACCTCCCATGCCACATGGTGAACCCCAACCTGCCAGCCAGTGCTGAGCATGGAGAAGGAGAGGTGCCTCCAAGGCGCAGGGAGCCAAGGGAGGCAGCAGGACAGTTGGGCAAACACCTCTCCACCACCCCTCCTGAGCAGCACCCTTTTTCTCTCAGAGCAGCAAGCACAGCATGCCTTTAGCTCTTTGCAGCATGGACATGGTCGTCAGGGAGTTCCCATTTCTTTAATGCCCTCCGTGGCCCACTTCACTGCTGTAGAGTACAATGGTGGCTTTGGGAGCAGAGACTGAAACCCAGGACTTCCTCAGAGTTGGAGACGTTGCTGACAAGCATGGCAAAAGCCATTGAGCTTTGGCTGGAGAGGAAACTCTCTCAACTTTTTTTCTGACACTGTTTAATGCCAACAGCTTATCTTGGTGGGATTGTGAGCACAGGAGCAGTCTCCCTTAAATGTCAGAAATGTACTTATTTTTCACCCACTGCTTCCTATTTTCACAAAGATGCCCTTTTTTTTTTAATGGGTGGGTTAGAAGACAGAGATGATGCAATCAATGAAAACCATTTCAGCCGTATTTCCTGCATCTTCTCTTTCAGATGCTCAGATCAAGATCTTCCTAATACCATATGCTGCAGCAAGCAAAAGATTGGGGCTGGTTTACCAACAAAGCATCATTTTTGGTGTACAATGTGCTTTCAGAGACCTTTCCTTTCCTAGCAGTCTTTGCTGTGCTGGTCCTCTTATCACACTCCATTTTCCCTGTCACCACCTTCAGAGATCACCAAGATGATACAGGCTGGAAGATGGTGGCAACTGGGGCTGTGTCTGTGTCGCACATTGTGATGCCCGCAGGCTGTGATCTGCTGGCTTCCCACTGCTCAAGCGACACACAATGGTAACGGCACTTTTAAAAATAATAGCAGGACAGTTTGCTGTAGATAGACAAGTAAATCACATGAATCTATTTTGCTAGAAGACCTAGAACCAGAATTTAGACAAGGTTGAGGTCTCCTAAAATATGGGGCAAGGATAGCTGGATAGGAAAGAAGAACATAAGAAGGACAAAAGGGGCATCAGTTTTGTCTCCCTGCCTCTCCCACTCTTTACCCACTCTGCAAGATGTCCACACCCTGCTAAAAAGCAGCCTCATCAGGCATTTGAACCCAAAGTAATATTTTCAAATGGAAAGACTTTCCATGCCCTTTGATCAAAAAATTGATCCCCTCTGCCAAAACTGACAACAGACAAGTCACTGTTACACAGACAACAAGAGAAGATTTACTCAGAAGAACCTTCTCCATCCCTATCTCGCCCCCAGAGGAAAGGTGGGAGCTTTTAACAACAATACACACAATTATGCTAAAAGTTTACCTTGACAGCACTGAGAATCAGCCAGCAGCTAAAAGTTTGTGTCAGTAGATTTAAGGACAAAAGGATGGCCTTCTTGAAATACATGAAAAAAAGCAGAACTTGAGCAATGATCTAGATCTAATACTTGACAGAAAATAAAGTTTTTAAGAAATAATAAGTGTGAACCACTGTGTAGGAGAGGCTCTCATCAGGTTCTGGACAGTCAGATACACGTCTGCCTGAAAGCGATTACAAATATTTCCTATTACACTAGTGACTAGTGGAAATGCTAAAAAGCAACTATCGAAAGCCCACAAGACTGCATAAATTATACCCAAGAACAACTGAAGTAGTTGAGAAAAATCATTCGCATTCTAAAAAAACAGGATTCAAAACACAAACCCGAGATATTAACAGCCTCAGCAACCTTTTGTGGTCCCAGGCTGAAGTGTGCTACCACAGCCAACCCCGTATGCATCAGCCACTGCTGGCTGGAGAGATGGGGCCCATTAACGCTCAACTGATGGGCGCAGTGGAAAGAGTAACTGAGAGCACCATGCAGGGACAAGCTTCTGATGATTTTCCTCTGGGGATTGTTCTCAACAGTGTTATTTCAACACCTTTACTACAGAGCTGGAGAAAAACAAGCAAAATATTACAACAGTAATATTTGCAGATTAAAATAAGTGTTAAGAGATCAGAAGTCACCTTGAGGACAGAGAATTTAATCAGAAGAAAAGTCTAGAAATAAAGACCACAAGTCAAACTCTTTAGGACAGATAGAAATTATGTGACATGCTGAATTTAAGCATACTAGTCAGCAGAGGAAAAGAAAATAACATCATAGAAAGAAAACAGTTCTGAGGCTACTCATACTGACATGAGCTTCCAGCAGGGAAAGCCCAAGTGCTCCCATGGGTAGAAGGTCACATATAGCACTAGGCAGCTACAGACAGTCCCAGAACCCATGCTGCAAGTTTATGTTCAACTTCAGAGGGGCTCAGAAGGAGTTGCAATAACTGCTGGGCCATTCACGAGCAGATTGGCAGGGAGGGACAGACAATGTGTGAAAAATCTATACAAAGAGGGACAATGTCCAGCAGCAGAGGGCTCTTGAATCTCACAGAAAAAAAAAAAAAAGCCTTCCCAGGGAGCCACAAACTGGCAGCCAAAGCTGAAGGAGTTTGTGCAAAAAAGACATGGATTTTTGACTGAACACTGGAATGGATGCTTGTGAGAACTGCCTCCAAAGTTAGCAGGATCTCCATTCACTGAAGTCTTAGAGGGGCATGGAAGATACCAGAACTCACACACCCTTTGCAGTTAGCACTGACATCTTTCTGTCGTTTCTTTATTACATGTTTTTTTAACAGTTTGGTTTCCCAAGACAAAGGTGATGCTTTTCATTTCCTCAACAACTGCTCCCTTTTCTAGAAGCATTTGTGGCACATGTAAAGCCATGTCTCAGTGCCAACAGCTCAGGAGGGAGGAATTCACATATTCACACTCAAGAGAAGGTTTCAAAATCAATTTCTAACAGGTCAGGCCTGTGGCTGCTGTGTTTAATACAGCCCTCTTCCATAGGGAAGTGCTTTGTTCTTTTCTTCACCGTAATCCCAACACACAGGCAGCAGCCCTGGGTTCAGCGGTAGAGGCAGAGGGCTCTGAACCTGAGGCAGGAGAGAATCCAAGCAGAGGAGCCAAAGCAGCTGAGAAAAAGAAGAAGAATTGAAAACAACAGAGGAAGGTTTTATTTTTTTGTGTCTGTACTCAGAGCAAGAAAATGAGGTAGAGTGGTTATGGTGTAATGGGATTTATTGCACAAACACCTGAGAAGAAGAAAAGCGGGTAATTTCCTAACATACAAATAGCTTAAGTCAAGGGAGAACATGGAACAAGTGGTTGTGGCCACTTGGAGGTTGCAAGGAAGACCACAGAGAATATGCAGATGTCAATTTTCCATCCTCTCAATGACTCAAAAGAACTCTCAAAGAGCTGCAATCGCAAGCTCTTCAGCAGGACCCATGCCCTGTGCCAGGCCAGGCTGCCAGCACAAAGCCAGCCTTGGCTCTGGAAGATGCCAGCTGGCTCTGCTGACCAGTGTGACCTAGTTGGTCTCTGACAATTTTACTCCTTGGGAGCAGCTGTTCTCAGCCCATTAAAAAAAATAAACAACAAAACACAAACCCAAACAAAAAACAGCCCACCATGCAACAACACTAAAGCCAACAACAACAAAAAAAAACCCAACCAATCACCCCCATCCCCCAATATCTACCTTCAGATCTTTACTGAGTTCCACCAGCATCACACCTCAGCCCTGTGTCACTAAGCAAATTCAGGCCCTCCGGCATCAGTTTCGCATATGGAGAGCCCGACACCAGATGTGCCCATCTCATTACACAAGCCCCCTGACACCAGTGACCCACATCAGCAGACCCTAAAACCTTGAGGGACCTTCAGCTGACTTATCTGGGATTTCACTTTGAGCTACAGGTGGTTTCACAGGCCATGTACACAACCTTGACATTTCAGAGTACCTGCGTCAAATTATGATGAAGATATTCATTAGCTGCTTCAAGTTATTTTTCTGCAAAAAAAAAAAAACAAACCCACCAAGGAAAAACATACCTCAAGGTGGCAAACAAATTCCCATTTATAGGTCCAAAGTGCAGTGTTAACTTCAAGTCCATTCCCTACCAAATGGCATACATCTAATCTGTCATTTAATTAGTGGCTCTAATGAAACACAGCAAAGCAGCAGATAGCTTCTTGGTAGCTTATTTTAAAATTACTGTTCTTGAATTAATAAAGGGACATGTAAGAAAGTTTCACTATGCTTTCCTAAGCTAACACATTTTACCTAAATGAGCTCTGGGAACATTAATTCTTCTCCAGCTGTTACAAACCCCAATAATTTCTTCAGCAGTACCTGATACTGTTTGACACTCAGGGTTTCCAGGAGATGAGACACACACACACATTGCTTGATGGGCCTACCCACAGATCTTTGTGGTCAGGGCTCTACACTTTAATTGTTCCAAATGAAGTGGAACATATTTGTACCTAATTAAGTGAAGCATGCTAAGCTGTTCCATCTTGTTTCATCACACACCACAAGCTGGCAAAAGCAGAAGCCACACAAAGACACCTTATACTTTTAATTCTCTACTTGCCAACACCAGACAGCTGGCAGAGTTTGCATAATTTAAAAATATTTTATTTCCACTCTGATGCTTAATCTAACCCAAATACCTGATTTTGGGGTACTAACTCACTTAAACAACGTGTATTTTTGTGACTATCCGTCCTCCCACAGAAACATTTGTGCTCCTTAAATATTTTTTGCCCTTGGACTCAAGACCTGCCCAAGGACTGCAAAGATACAGTACTCACTACTGCAGACAAATGCTGGTTTCTTAGAACTTTCCACCAAGAACTGCCTGATTTTATTATGCAATGTCACAAGACAGACTAGGTCCTCCCTTTAAGTATCCAAAACACCACAGCGATTTGTCAAGACTTAGCTGTCTTCATCAGAAACTATTATGTCTACAGAAAGATTGTGACCAATTTAAGAGGGACTTGATGTCACCAAAGAATCAAGTTTTGAAAGCTAGAGTCAGTATGATACTAATAAAACTGGAAGTAAAAAATGACTCAAGAGCCCACATGAAAGGATAACATTAAACAATAAGAATTTGACATTAAGAGCCTTTTTTTTTAAAAAAAAAGTGGTTACAAATAATTAAAAGCAGCAAGGTAGCAGCAGGAGGAAGCTGTGGTTCTATCCCCACTCTACTGTGAGCACACTCAAGTTTGCAAGAGCACATCACAGAATGGTTGGGGTTGGAAGGGACCTTAAAGATCATCAAGTTCCACCCCCCTGCCATGGGCAGGGACACCTCCCACCAGACCAGGTTGCTCAAAGCTCTATCCAGCCTGGCCTTGAACACCTCCAGGGATAGAGCATCCACAAATCCTCTGGACAACCTATTCCCATGCCTCAGCACCCTCACAGTAAAGAATTTCTTCCTGAATTTCTTCCTGATATCTAATCTAAATATCCCCTCTTTCAATTTAAAACCATTACTCCTTGTCCTATGACTAACACTTCCTAAGAGTCCCTCTCCAGCTCTCCTGTAGGTCCCCTTCAGCTACTGGAAGGCTGCTATAGGTTCTTTCAGGTGCTGGTTCCTCAGCAGCTGAAGCATAACCCACGCTTTGATTGGAAAGTTTAGACCTGGACATACTTCAAATGGTTAGGCAACTTACTTAGGAGAATATGAAAGTCACTCATTGGCTGACACGTACCAGCAGTGACTCTGATAGATGTGCTTTATTCACAGGAGTCATTGCTGCCAACAGACATCTCCCCTTTTCACCAGGCTGACATTTTTCACTGTATTACGAAGTTTCTGTTAACCAGATACTTAAAATACTAGAGAAGTCTGCACAGAGAGAAATGCCTTTGCTCCCCATCACAGCCAGAGAATTCACACAAGCTCCTGTTGACTCATACCTCAGAAGCAGTATTTCTTAGGAACAATAAGTAGCTTTGGGGAAAGCGAACCTACACAGCCCATGACATCATTTATACTTTACATTGATTTTAGGGTACACTTTCAGAAGTGGGAATGTTGTGAGGTGTTCTCAAAATGATCTTGAAACAAGGGAGCCTGAGGGAGAAGTTTCCCACCCTGTGTTATCTACCACTCACACCATCTGCCACATCTCCAGCTAGAATTTCCAGCCATGTAGACTTAAGTCATGTTCTCAACACAGAGCTCTGCTCTGTCCATTTAGGATATGCGTTATTCCCATAGCATGTTTCCTATGTGTTCATTAAATTACAAACTTTATCACTGGTATTTTTCCACAGAACATAGCAACTCTAGAGATCTAAAGTCACACCAAATTTTTAAAATACATAGAGAGCAGGGTATTAAAGGACTCTTTTTTAGAAGGCATTTAGTTTCACACTGGAAATTGTTAAGTTGGAAATTCGACCATGTGCTTGGAATTTAAACATGCACAATCTACTCAAACTTAAGACCTAAGGTATGAAACAGATCTTATCATCAGAAGAGTACCAGCAAAAAGGGATTTCAGCCCAAGGTTAAGCATCACCTTCCCATAGGATGGGGACGTATACATAAACACTTTTAAACAAACAATACACTTGATGTATTATTTGTTGTATTCATGCAGTTTGTTGATGTTGACAATGAGGAGGAAAGTTTCTGACCATCCCTGGAACCACTGCTTTTAGGAGAGGCAACTCTCCTTGCCCCAAAGTTATATGCTCACTGTGTATATTTGATAAATATATATGACTATCACCATAGTTGGGTTTAACTTCACTTTCAGAACCAAATCTGCTTTCATCCAATGCTTACATTCCAGCTAGAACAAAGTGAAAATACCTCACTCTTAGAAATTGTCTCCATATTACATCGTGACTCACGTGGCCTCATTTACACCTATCAGCATATCCTAGGTCTGCCAGTCTCTGGTTTGTAGCCAGATAGCAATGATGGGCTGTTTTAAGAACTCTGTCACATCCAGCTTCAGCCGATTCTTATTGATGAGAAAAGCAGCTCAGTGACTGCCAGGGCAGTAAAGGAACGCACGTCTCCTACAAGCAATGTATCAAGACGAAGGCCAGTAAATAAAAAGCTGCATCACAAAAAAACCACACACAAAAAAATCACATCACCCCACCCCCAAGCAAAGACCACATCCAATTGCTTTTTAAACCATAGAGCTCCCCATGAAGCAAAGAGTCTTGAGACACTCAAGGGAGAAATTAGCGCAGGGGAGGTCTCATTTGACAGGAGCAGACACTGAGCAGCCGGTGAACTCAGCATTTGGCTGCACAGTGTTACTATGCTTGCTAGAAACCAGTTAGGAGGAAGGAACCAGTAAGGGGCAAACTACAAGCTGAAAACTCTGGTTTGAAATGATAAACGACTAACATTTTCTTTTCATGGCCTTTTATACCCTTCACAAACCTTACCTCCAAATACCAAGAGGTAATTTTATGCAGTCATTCTCACAGAAAGCTGCTGCTTCTAAGGATCCCCAAGGCCAAGTCATGAACAGATAGCTGCTGGAAACTTCTAGCAGTTTTACGTGGCCATGGTTCCTGAACATTCACAGTATCACTTCAGCTTCCCTCCCACCACCCCCACCTCTTTGCTTTTCTTAAATAGACAAAGTTCATAAACTCCTTATTATAGGCCAAAGGACCCCAATCCTAGTCCTGTGCTGAAATTTACATAATTTCATTACTAGAAGACTAGTCCTTCTCAAAGAATTTAAGCCACAGTTCATTTTTGAAAGGAAAAAATGCCAGTAAATTAAAGACAAAGTGTTCAGATTTATTTGGAAATTCACAGTTTCTAATGGCACTACAGGTCTGTAGTTACATACTCTTGTTCCACAACATCGTACGCTGCACTCAGATGGTATGTATTTTCTTCATCCAGGCTTGAAACCCTTCTGAATTCCCATTCAACACGTCTGGCTCATGTGCTCTGACTGGCTAATTGTGCAGATCAACTCCAAAAGTACATCACCTTAAAGTATTCATAAACTAACAAGAAAGCAGCAAAAAAACCAAAGGCTTTAAATAAGTCACATTACATACAATACCCAGGAAAGGCATTAGATCTGTTAAAAAGGGTACCACTAAAAGTGCTCAATAAGTTAACTTATTTTTTACAACGTGAACCTGTAACACCAGCCAAAAGGAATAACCTTTTGTTCCACTCATTCAGATACACACTCAACATTTTAGCAATCACACATCCTATAGTATCCAAATATACAATCACAGTCAAAATAAAAAACATTTGGATATGAAAATACCAACCATACAAACACTGCACATTTGTTAGCCAATACAAAAGCAAACATTATGGAAATACCCACTTTGAACCAACCTGACTGGTCAGACCTCAAGGCTTTGCAAACTCAATGCATGCAGAGCTGGCTCACAGAATGGCACCATTATGCCGTCGCATTCCTCAGCCGAGCTTTTTTATGAACTCTCAAGCACAGAAGCGGTGAACGTTCCCCATTCACTTCCTTCAGAGAACTACAGCAGGCAACTTAGATAACAAATGCATTCATCAGCATAAGATCCCATCGTATATAGGAAATCCTAAAAAGCAACTGTCATTCATTTAGTACAGACTACAGCTCTGATTTGTAACTGAAGGTGGAAACAAACAGGATTACCACCCCTCGTGAGATATTTTCCTCAACCGAGTTTGCAAAACCAGAATCTAGTCAGGTAAGTCCATCTATTAGTCCATGTATTTTTACAGTATCCAGTCCACATTACTGAGTCCAGCTGAAGGCCAACACATGTCCCTTTACAGCACTGTAGTGTTGCATCTTCAAAAAAAAAGGTAGAGAAATTACAAAATAAATCAAATGACAAACAATTGTATCTCCCCTCTTCCAGTGGCATTATAAATAGACAAAAGGCACATAAATATGGGAAGGTGCAAGAAATAGGAACAAAGCTAAAGGAAGAGGATTAGGCTTTTATCCCTATTCTACCCAACAAACTGGGTTTCAAAAAATCTCTGCCCCAGGAACTGTGAAAAAAAACCTTTATAAAATGAACCCTGCCCTCCCTCCCCCCAAGCTGTTCTCATAGGAAATTATCAGCCTTGTAAAGCTGCAGCTTATAGCCAAGATTGACACAATCCCATCTATTTTAAAAGGCAGAAACCAAATTTCTGAATACTTTCCAATTAGTTGAGCTCTTCGTCTCCCACTATCCTCCCACAGAATACCACAGACTGTTCTCAAATGAACAAACACTCTCCTGTTTGAGAAGTTCAGCTAGTTTTAGATGTGTCCAGAAACTGCCGTGACACCAAGTGTTCCCACTGTTATATCTTTGTTTCCTTTGATTATGTCATGCAGGCTTGGCATTGACCCTGACTTAGTCTGTATTAGAGTTTTTATGAGCTTCCCTCGGTCAGAAACTTTAGACCGTCTTCGTTTTATAGCCCTCTTCTCAGTTTTTGTCTTTTGGGTCTGTCCATTGCAGAGACTCGTACATGCTGAAATGCCACAAAAATAGGACTCTTCAGATTGTGATGACGTTTCGGAGCTTCCTTCAGATGGGGGACCCTTATGTGAAGAGTGATAAACTTCCCCAATGTTAGAGAAGTCCCTCTGGTTCGTAAACGGCTTGCTTCCTTTAATTTCCCCATTGGCTATTGGATGCAGAGGCTCTGTTGTTGGCTTAATAGTCTCTATTTTTTCACTTTTGTATTTACAACGCTTTTTCTGAAACCACAAGTAAAAAGAGATACTGTTAGGTTCTGGAAGGCTAGCAGAGCATAAAACCTAAGCCTAGAAACAGGCTGAGGGAAAGCAGCTGAGACATGCACCACCTGCTGGCAGAAACACGCTCGGCTCCACCTGCCCTTCCCATAGCCACTGTACCTTCTTCTCTGGGGAAAACTTCAGGGGTTCTACAATGTACAGGTCCTCTGGATCCACTGTAAGAGAGGGAACATAAGTTTAGCAGTCCTGACACTGCCAGCTCTACAATACAATTCTAAATAAATAACATCACAACAAAATATTCCACTTGTCACACATTTTTCCTCCAGTTATAAGTTAATGGAGGTACAACATGTGAACACAGTGAACTCAACACTAAGATGCGTTCTGTGTTGCCATTGCAGCTGTCAGTGATACACTTGACCCCCCATAGATTAGACCACAAGAGAGGTGCAGAGAACACCCTTTGGGGGAAAAGGAACAACAGTTGGCAGAAGTTAGCTTCTATGAAAACAGTTACCAATACCATGGTGTTTAATGTGCACAGCCTGCCCACCACAGGACAGATATTAGAAGCACATGTACCTATCTGGACACAAATGTTCAGACTGACATGAGACCAGTCTGGCATTGCTCCATCAGAGCTTTATAAATCATTCTTCCAAGGCAAAGCAGGAGAGAATTTGGTAAAAGTATGGTTTTGCAATAACGTAAGTCTTTGCCTTAGCTACACTCTATTGCAATGGTCCCAATTCAGCTCATGCAGTTTTATTCACAATAGAAAAAAACTCCTGAAGCAAGTTTGCTGCACCCAGAAAAGCAGTGTCAGCTGCTTTTATAGTTACTGTAACCTGCACTTTTGTTTTTTAATGACAATGGCCTCAAAAATCAAAATTCAGTTGTTCCAAGTGTAACAGGAATATTGAAAAGACCATATCACTCCAAAACAAGATAGTCAGTCCAGATTTTCTTAGTACAGATAATAGATTTGGATATTAAATACCTGACAAGTTTCAAAGACAGGCTATCAGGACTTCTGAGAAGTAGGGCATTTAGACTTCCCATGACCAGCATTAGCTAAAAATAGCATTTTCTGCAAGCTTCATAGTTTTGTAGACCTCAATGTCTGCATGGACTGTTACTAACCCCAAGAATGCTATTGCTTATACTCTACAGATGCTAAGACTACATTTAATGTTTTAGCATAATGTAGCACAACTGTGGGAGCGTCTGGTAACTTGCTCATGAAGCACCTTGTCCTACAGATCATATACATGAACTACTACAATCCAGTACACTTTGACATTACCCTGCAATTCCATTTTCATACGTGGGCAACACCAGACATACAGACACCAGACACTGTATAGCACTAATTGAGTAACACTAGAGACTAGATGTGTCATATGTGACTAGTACCTTCTTTACCAGCTAGTTGAAAAGACTGTGATCTGACCAGTGGAAGAGAAGTTCTTCTTTTCAAATTCATATCATCATAGGAGGAAAAACATCTAGGGGGAAGAATAATAAGAAAATAAATTGACAAAGCTTTTAAAGCACATTTTTCTCAGGACTTCATCATATACATTTTCCCATTGAAAATGACAGAATCGGTCATTCGCTCAGGTGCACAAGAAAGCCTAGCAAACATACACAGTACTATCATTGCAATAAGCTATCAAGGCACATTAAGAGTAGCAGCCACAAAACGCTCCTAGCAGAGTGTTACTACAGAGCAGTAATGGTTCTTTGCTATTAATTTTGAGTTTGCAGAAAGAAGACTCAGAATTAAAGCAGATGTGCCAGTCCCAGTGGATTTAGGAAACAGCAAATAAAAACTGCAAGAACAACTTAGTTTCAAATACTAACACATTACCTTTTGGGGCTAGGGTAGTGATTACTTTTGGGAATTTTTGAGAGGTAATCTTCACAGAACTGAGATGTGCTTCTGCACCGCTGCACACAAAGCACCAAGCCCAGAATGACACAGAGAACCAGAGAAATCACAAGGTACGTTTGTCGATCAGAAACCTGGAAGAATTTTATACAGTTGTTAAAGACAAAGAATAATTTAATGATACTAATATTCTTTTTTTCTCGTAAAGGTTAATTAAAATTTAGAAGAACATAATTAATTGACATGTTTTCAAGTCACTTTCCTTCAATTTCACTAAACACTTGTTCAAAATTGAGTATTTTTTCAGAGGTTTGATGTAGTCTGTTGGCTGCAGTGCTCAAGGAGTAAAGGCTGGAAACCAATAGCTGCTAACACAGGACAATGTCACTGACAATGGTATTACCATAACTTGAAAAACTCTTGCAAACAGCATTCAAATCTACCTTATGGAAAATATATTCCTTTCAGAAAGCGTATTAAGCAAGTAACTTCTCTGTTTTACAGTTGATATGGATATAATACCATCTCAATTTTATGTGATGCTTTTTGTCAGCTGATGTTGCAGTACTCGCAGAATAAATACCATTATATTCACTTGACACAATGAGTTTCATCTTTCTAAATACTCTTCCGCTTCACAACCTAGCAGAACGATTTTTTTCTAGTATATTCATTTCTGAAGACTGGCAGATGAAGCTTACGAGAACTGTACAGAAGCTGAAAATCCGAGGGTATTTTGCAGATGTTTAAAAAATAGGAACTGCACAGTTGCTTTTCTATTAAAAAAAAATATCTCTTAAACACACTAAGAGACCTTAGAAGTCATACAAAGACTTTAGAAAAGATAAAGAACACTACTTCCCATTTTGTAATAAGCAAGTGTCTCACACTTGGGTGACCAGAGCTGAGTTCTATAGTTATAGAAGTGAGTTATATAATGCAGCAGGTGCCAGAAAATCAGCATGAACTTTACCATACTCTGACACATGTCCATCATTCTGTATGTGCAAACTCCATTATTGCCATTTCAAAGTCAGCAGTTAGTCTTCTAAATTCATTAAGAAACACATCACAGAACAACGTCAACTCCCCTGCACTACAGGAAAACTGAGATATTAATTTATTCCAACTAAGTTTTATCTTTATTGTTAGCTCAGACTACAATCATGGGGCTAATAATGCAGTAGTAGAAATTATTACCAATCTTACTATGCACAAGACAGCTCAAGCTACTCAAACTTTCCTTCCCTCCCATGGCCAGCGGCAGGCTAAAAGCAACTCTACCAACAACTTCTCAAGTGAAAAGTTTCACTTAAAAATTCCAGGCTTCTTCAAATTGGGATATGTTTATGCATCTATTTCCTTTGAGTTCTTGTGCCACATTGCTGAACTGTAATTACCTCACGTTTTAATTCCGCCACAGTTGTTGATAGATTGGAAACCAGCTGTGTCACATTGGTGAGCTGTGCTTGTAACAGCTGAATTGCTTCTGTTTGCCGCTGATCCTGCAATAAAGACAGTCATAGCCATGCTATTTAGTTGTTAAGTTCTCAGTATCATATGCTCTCACACGTACTGAGCTAGCATTCCAACACAGCCAAGCATTTTGTAGCTACATGATTTATTCAGCATTATTTTCTACACAGCATTCGTATTTGAACATTTGAAACTGTTTAAGCAGCATTAGTCATATACACACATGAACACATCAACATTTTTACTTATCAAATAACATTATGTAGCATTATGCCAAATGCATTTTATTACAGTGACTTCTGCTATCTTCATTAAAGCAGATTAAGTAGCCAGCTCCATGCAATGGCTATCAGGAAGCTGAGTACTGTCATGTTACAAAACACACATGCAGCTGACCACACAAAGCTATAGTCCAAGGGCTCATGCATAGCTTCTGCTCTGGGATCAGGTAGCCAGCCACCTAGTGACAGGAGCCCAAGCCAGCCAGGAAAAAGAACTTTGCAGCTATCATCTTTCTGGAAAGAGCCCTAACAGGATTCTTAATCCTATGAGAAATTAAGAAAGATGAGCAGAATACCATGGAGGTTAACCAAGAGCAGCAGCACAGACTGACCAGCATTTGATACTAATCAGAAAAAGCAGAAAAGAGTGCACATGATCTCAGGGAAGTTGTGATTTTCTTCACTGTTGACAGATGAACAAACTACAGGCCTGGGACTGCACTTCAGAAGTTTTCAGATAGTTTGGGGTTAAGCCTGCTATGCCACACAAGCAGTTTCTTTAGTGACTATTCAGCACTGTAGTTAGCCCTGAATTCCACTGCTACTCAGGAAAGCCAGGATGCAAAGCAGCGTAAACCTCCTTCAGTTCCCACTTCTTTAAATCACATTTTAAAGAATGAACTAAAGCTTTTTTTACACACACTACAATTTCAAATGCAAATTTGGCATAAACCATTACTGTACCCTTCTCCCTTTCTAGAGGCTAGGTGTCTTCAGTAACATCAGGGCAACTGACTATCTATACTTTAACTCAGAGTTGAAAAACAAACCAAGTTTAAAAAAAAAAGAAAAGGGGGGGGGGCGAGTACAGCTACAACCAAGAAACAAAGGTTGGAAGAGACCCGGATAACTTTTTCATTGAAAAGACATTTAAAAGTTTTAGCCATTGCCAGCTGACAACTGATTCTTTTCTTCAAATACAAAAATCAGGAAATAAAACTGGAAATGGCTTTATTCTTAAACAAGTGGGAATATATCTAAAAATTTTATTACAGAGAAAAAAATTAGGAAGCATGGAAGGTAGTTGCGTTTTTAAAAAAGACAGACACATAGCTAACAGAAATCTTCAGTTGAAAAGAGAGTTTCTGCACCTCCTTGCAACTCCTTTTTCAAGTAAACCTTTCTAAACAGGGAAACATTTAAGTACTGCAATAAACCATACCTGCTCTTCTGCTATTCTTGAGGTGTTCTGAAGTTTTATTATTGTTTTATTGAAAGCCTTCTGCATTTCCTCCATTTGCTTTCGGTACCTAAAACAGAGTGTAAACATCTGAAAATACCAGTTCATAAAACTCCTAGCACTAGATTTGTCTTTAGCAAAATACCATAATGCAAAGTAAAAAAACTTCTTTGGACAAAGAAGTTTTACTTAAACATCAAGTGTTATTTCCTTTTAAACTTCCAACATAAAACAGGGATATGTCCCTTCCCAGTTTCTTTATGGGTTTTTTCCAAGGTTAAAGTCAAATCTATTTCAACACTTTAGAGCTTAACACCGGTTGACTAGAATTCACTACAAAGTATTATCTCTAAAACGCTGACTGTCGAGAGAGAACCACAACAGTAAATATGACAAAGAGCACCTTCCTGGGAACCACTTCTCAAGTTGGTATAATTTCCTGATTCTCCTATGGCTAAGGAGCATCATAGATAACTTAATATTAATTTATATACATTGCTCAAAAAATTCTGGGTCTCCATGCTCCCTTCAACAAGGGTTATTACAGGTAACAGTAGTTTAAGTGGAAACAATCAGTTCAGTTAAGGTGACATTGTAGTGCTGTGTCATTCAATTTAACAGCAACAGGAGGATGTACCCTTTTGTTGAAAGGATTAGGGACAGGATTAGTGCTTTCCTCCTGCCAACACTTTATCCTTTTATAAAGCCCACAGCAATATTCCTAAAACAAAATAAATGTAATTGTATCTGACATACAGAAAGGGAACCCTTGCCACAGACATCTAGGTCTCTGGTAAGACACCTAGGATTAAGTACTTTTCTCAGTTTTCCATAAAGATTTATGCTGTGGTCTAAAGTATACTTAGCTTCCACTGTATTACCTTCCATATGTGCATATTCCTTTGTATAATTGACTAAAATCATGTTTACACTCTTACCAGTCTTCCTCAGACTTACCTCTGACTAAGTTCTTCTAAATAACGGCTGCTGAGAGACATGTTTACTTCCAGGGCTTTTATGCGATTATTAAGGCGCATGAAGACAGATTCCTTTTGATTAGATCCATGAACAAGATTTCCGTTAGCATAGCCTAGATCTGTTGAATTCTGCAATTCAGCATAGAAGTCTGTAGCTGTTCTCTGCGGTCCCCCAGAGACCGGGATCGCCATTAAAGCTTCTTCAGTTGCCTGATCATCTTCCTTTGTTTCGGCAGGTACAGAAGACTCAATAGAAGGCAAAACAGGTTTCTGCACTTCTGGAGTGCTTTCCTTTCCTTCCTCAGCATCACTGGCTAATGTGCCCACTGTATGTTCAGGCTGCAGAACAGTCTCTGTAGGCTTTGAAATCACTGGAGTAGCAATAGTCTCTCTTGTGCTCATCTCTTTTACTTCAGTGGCCGCACTGGTCTCAGAAGCTACAGGATTTTCTTCTGCAACAGAGCTCTCAGACTTTTCTGTTTCTGCACTGACCTCAGCTATATCCAGGTGGGGCGTTACACTTGGTGCTACCTGGTCTGCATCTTCTTTTGCAGGCTGCAAGGCCATGTCTGTTGTTGGCAACAACTTAACTTCAGAAGTAACTTCTAAGAGGAGGGATTGAGAAACAGTTTGAGGGTGGCTTGGCTCCAGTTCAATCACATCTGTGGTTTCATTACTGATCTCCTTATGAACCATACTGCTAAAGTCAACTGCAACAGCAGATATGGTTGGTCTCTCAACTTTGCGATCTGATTGCTCAGGCAGAGGCTCATCTATTGACATATGTATAGATTCGGTCAGAACTGCCTGTGGCTGCTGAACATCAGCAGAATAATCTTGCCCTTGTTTACCTTCAGTTTTAGTATGCTGCCGATGCATGGCTACTGCAACTGAACACCATTTAAACAGATACTCTGAAAAGGTGGAAATACAACATGCTGTTGCCATATCATAACAGTACTTTTCTGTCTCAAGTTCAAACCATGACACTGCTTCTTCTTCCTGATCCTCATCACTAGGCAGCAAGGTTACTGTTGACTGGCTTGTATCTTCTTCATACTCTTGTACTAGCTGAACAATAGGACTTTCTTTTGTCAAATCCACAATTAGTTGGTCTTTATCAATCTGTGGAATATCTGTAGTAACAAGTCTACAACGAAAGAGTTAAAGATGGGATGTTACTTCAACAGGTTTATGGGCCCGCTCTGGAATACTGCAAAAGTAGTATCTTTTAGAAAATTAGCAAATCTTATTCCAGTGACCAAAGGCTAGTTTGGACAGTCAGGAATTCTGTAAATTAGTACTTTCTCTGGTGGTTTTCAATCCCAATTTGGAAACAAATTATTTCAACCCTTGCTTCAGAAACAGCAAGCCTTCTCAATCAGATATTGCCCCTTCCTTCACTCATGAAAAAAAGTCACCAGTTCAAATATCACTAAGTTCTTATAAAGCAAGCATCTTGCTCTTCTGCTGCAATCCACAAACGCAAGAATCACAACCTGCCCACTGACCTCTCTCTCAGTCTCTCAACAATGAGAGTGCTAGGAAACCATAAAACCACTAAATGGAGCACAAGTCATGCTTTAAGAGTTAGAGAATCAGCTCCAAGTAGGCAAATCAATTCTAAGCAATTGTGAACTGAAAAAAACCCTCTCCCATAGAATACCTATAGACAACTCCTCCTAACCTAGTTCCTTTTATTTGCATACAAAGCCTAGCAAAAAAATGTAAGCTTCTAAATCAGACTTTCTTTCAACACAAGTCAGTTTCAGCAATGCAACTTGCACTCCAAATTAGTCTCCCTTGCAGGAGACAACCTGCAAAACCTGGAATAATATTAAGTCAGTTTCCACCCAAGAAATCTGCAATAGTCAAGAGAAAAAACACTCCCACAACTTCTTCTAAAGTAATACAGACAATTAAAATTAGTGATGCATTTTGACATTTAGTCAAGTGTAATAGTGACTAAAGTACATTACCGTACTACAGATTTCACCAAATACATTTTCACCAAATGCTTTTTATTTGTTTAAGGCTGTGTGCCGTATCTAAGCATTCTACTACCAAAGATTCCAGGCTGGTGCATGCAGGCTTCTGTTAAGAACACACTGAAAAAACACACAACACCAATCACTTACTCTGGTGAAGGAACAGGAGTTGGTTCAGGCAGTCTTGGTGCAGCTGTTGAAGTTGCAGGGGTGGAAGTAACATTTTCAGACACACTGTTGTTTCCTGCTACAGGGAAGAATAAGATGTGAACATGAAAATTTAAGAACCACGTTTGTTTTCAATGAATTTTGGGGTGGTGGTTGTGGGGTTGGTTTTTTTTATATTATTAACTACCATACCAAATTAAATGCAGATGTCACTCAAAAGTTATTTGAATGAAAGTGCTACTGACAGTTTACGTATAGGATGCTATGGAGAAAAATACTTCCAGGAAGAAGCAGCAAGTTAGACTTTACAGCTGGAGCAGGATAATACAGAGAGTAAAGTTCTCTGAATATAGCTGTACAAACATGTTAACTTTGTACCAGTTTCCTTCTCAGCAAATTCAGCATCTTTCTTCCACTTTTCACAGTCAGTAGGATAAGAATCCTATAGCACTAATCAGGTATGCCATAAAAGGTGAAAAAATCATTTAAACATACATCATCCAACTCTTCCCCAAAAATTAAACAAAATAACAAAAAAATGAAAACTTTCTGGAATGCTTTTCATCATAAAATAATAAATACCTTCAGCTTCAGACGACTCTTCAGTTTTGGCTCCAAGCATATTAGCAGCAATATTCACCATACTTAGGATAGCATCTAAAAGAGAAAACAACTATTCAAAGAGGACATATTCAAAGTGCCCAGAGATTAGCACCACTGAGCAACCTGTTATAAAATAACACTTGCTTGAAATGAATCACAACATAAGGACAGAAAAAAATATGGTCATTCTATTACACTGGATGCATCTGCTGCTTTTAACAGATAAGCTAGAAACCTATATTTGACAACCCATACCTAATCTTTAGCAGCTAGACCTTCTAACAGCAGTGAGAAGTACTCAGTGGCCATTAGCCCACTGAAACCATGGAACAGTAAGACAAACAGAAGAATATTTAAGCATGGAATTGGCTGACAATCTAAGTGTGTGAGCCACTGAGGGAGGTTCTAAACCAGAAGTTTAGAGCTTGAACACTCAAATGGAGGAGCTCTAATAAAGACAGGTTGGACCATTTGTCATAGTAACACTGAAGAAGTGAGTAAAGAAATGTCATTTGCTAAATGAGCAAGACAGAATTCTGCTTTAGAACACAGAATGTCCACAGCAGGACAAACACAGAAAACTACAAATACATTCAAATTACACTGGAGTCTCATTTTGCCTCATACCTCCCCTCCTTAATCCTGAATCTTACTTTCGGCTCTGGGACATTGCATCATAAAAAAAATAATCTCGGTATTTCAAGATTTGAGGAAAATGTACACTTTACAATCTGTTACTTGAAGGCAATCAAAATCAGTTAAGACAACTGGAAGAAAACTGTAACAAATTTGACTTAGATTTTTTTTTTTAAGAATATGTTGAGTAGAACAGCTTGTCCCCCTTTTCCCCTCCCAAAATAAAATTCACAGATGTAAATGCAAAGAGGATCTGTTCTATAAATATGTGCTGATATATATTATTATATATTAGATTACATTAGATATTAGATACAGCTAACTCTTTGGTCTTGATATTGAAAACATAATTGCCAGGCTTCTATAGAAGACAGGTAATAGAGAAAGAGCACCTTACTGTGCATGCAAAAATTGGCCCAACTTTGTCCAATTCTGCCCCACCCACCAACATACATCTATACTGTTCATCACATGGAGAAGTTAAAAATGTCAGAGAGGCATTTTAGTAGTAACAACCAATTTCTTAGACTCCAGGAAGCTCTGTATAAAACCTTGGTTCTGCCTTTCCTTCAAAGCATATCAAAAACTACATTCCTGAATTATATTATTTATCTGGGGCTGTATTCTTTGAAAAAGTCATGATAAACAACAGATGTTAAACAAAGTATGAATTGTTTCTCACTATTGATGGAGAAGCAGAAAAAGAGAGAGAATTAAGAGTTGGTAGTGAGCTGCCCTCACAGGTTAGAGCAGCAGAAGACTACGAAATACTTCTTACAAGATTAAATGTCTGAGAAAAAAACACCATCTCCTCCTCAGAAGACCTTTGTCGCTATCTGTCTAAGACAAACGATGCAAATGGAAATCCATCACATTTGTTTAAGCACATACATATAAAAAGACACCACAAAAAACAACACCCATAATAGGAACACTGACTGCCCTGCTACAGATGAGAGGTCTCAATAATAAGATCCACCAGCCAGAACTAAATAATGATCACTGCAATGTTTCAGAGCTCAGCTGTCTTTCTACAGCACTATCAGTAATAGGTGTTTCAAATCTTTTACTCTTAGCTTTAGTACTCTAAAAAAAAAAACAATTGAGAAGTCACTGCATTTTTCAGACAGTGACAAAAAGCCACTTGCAATACTGCACTTGCACAAACAACATGTGAATATACTTCATCAAGATAGCCTGAAAATTGAAACTTTTAAAGTCACAGATAAGAGATAAGCAGCGTCAGGAAAGAATACACTGCTTTCTCTTATCTGAGAGAGGTTAACATTTAGAAATAAGCTCTTTTCCACTACTTTCCCTTTGAAAACTGCACTAAACTGTGCAATATTCCTGGGACAGAAAGAAGAGTGGTGCAGTGAAGACCTCTTTAGAAGTTGTGTGGCAACTAATACTATCCTAAATAATTTGGCAGTTAAGAATACCATTAAAACTGAATATTTAAGTATCTTAGCCAAATCAACCCCACACCTTGAGTTTTTCCAATAGGAAAGTGACAAGAGACAGTCAAGAGCAAGTAGTTATCTCAAAAAAAAAATACAGCTCTTATGAAGAATGTAGAAGCTGCAGTATTTACATAAAGCCTTCTCAGAAAGTGTTTTCCTTACCTTCCTTTCAAGCTATAAAAAGAAAATCTTTATATTGTCTCCTAAAAATAAGGCACCTTAATTAAGAACAGATTTTCAAGTTTTAAACAATTAAGGTTCTACAGCACTTTAGTACTGGTTATTTACAGCCCTATTTAATATTCATATTATTTTAAATGCTCAGGATCCTTAAGTACAGAAAATAAAGTTTCCAAAAAACAGAGATCCTTAGAACTGGAAACCTCTGTTTTTGGAACACTAAGGTACCCCAACTTTGAATTGTTACTATTTAGTCTTATGCAATTAAATTGTTTCAGCAGAAAAATGTAAAAGTCATAGCTGCTGCATGACAAAATGACGTTCCACTTTAAGTTCTCATTTTGTTTCAGCACAGCAATTTTTTTTCTAATAAACCATACTCACTTGTAGCAGAACCAAGGAGATTCTTTGAAGATTTTTCTTCCCCTGTATTGTAATCCAATAGATAATCTGTATACAAAGAACACTTTATGACTATCAAAATCAAACATGTCATAGGCAAAGAAAACAAACCTCAAGATTTAACATGGCATTCAACTCTTTTGGTTTGACAGTGTGAAAATTAAACTGCAGAAATAAAGTTAAAGGTCAGAAATTACATACTGAAATATCAAGCTCCAAGCAATGAGAAACCCAAAGAGATTCAAGGCTGATGCTCCTGTTTCTCGGGATTCATGACACACATACAGCAAACAGCTCATTGAGATTCATATATTGTTCTTCCCCCTCCTCCTCATGAGGGTTGGAGCTGGACATTTGCATATATTTTTAAACACATCTGCAAACCAGAATAAGCACCTTCACAATTGCTTGCAGCATCGATCATACAAGCAATCTCAGGAAATGGGCCATGGACACTAAGAATAAAGCTGTTTCGTATGAGTTGCTTTGATTATTTTAGTTATCCTTTGCTGCTGCCAGCATATGAAGATATTGCCTAGCTTGCCAAGTGAAATAGAGACTTATTGCTAGCATTCTAAAGTAATCCTCCAAATAGTTACAATGCATTGTTTAAAACTTAAAAGAATTGTTGGATAAACCCCGAAATGCTGAAATAATGTCAACAAGACAGTAAATTTAGCAGTCAAGTAATTTATCATCATATGCAGGAAGTGACAAGCCACCAGAGTAGCACAAAACATGTCTGAATGGCTAAAAACGTAGAAATTATTTGCTTACCATAATCTTCATCAAAGAGCTCTTGTCGTTCAGATTGATACTGCGAATCAGCTATTTCTTCATACTCTTCAACCATGCTAGTACCAAATACCCTATAAACAAAGGTTTAAAATAAAAACCTAGTATTAGTCATGTAATTAGTTGATACAATTGAAAATTAGATAAGCAATATTAACATTATGTAATATGTAGTAAATAAATTAGATAAGCAATAGTTGCCTTCAGTGAAAGAACAAGCAGCAGGTATTCTTATTTTCTCAAATTTGTATTCACAGAATCCATTGCACACTTTTAAGTGCTGCACTTGAAGTGCAATGTGCAATGAAAAGATCCTCTTTTTAATTCTAGTAATTCCAAAGAGACTTTTTGTCGTTTTTAACTTGAACTCATACCTAGACTTCATTTTAAGCTCTCCAGGATCTCTTTCTTATGCCTCCTCTTCAACTTCACTTTTGACTAACTTTAGTAGTATCTATTCACAAATACCTCACTTTGCATGCCATATTATCTTTTACCTGCTCTGCCAGGATAAAATCAAATCAATCCAATTTAAAGCAGTCTTGTTAAATGAAAATATGGTTTGGTTTATAACACTAGAGCACTCAGGTTCAAATCCTGACATCACTTTGACAGAATTGAAATTGGTTTTTAGGAGCTGTATAGAGGCTAATTATTCTCTTAAGTACACATTCAGTTTAAACAGGTGTGAAGCACTTTACACAGCTGGCAAGTTAGGTAACTACTTCAATTCACAGTATTTCCAAGTAACTTAGTAAAACCCAAAACCTAGAAATTGGTGCCTTTTATGACACTAATTGTCACTACACTGAGGTAGAAAGACAAAGCAACCACTTAAGGTATTACCTTATAAGACTTAAAGGACAAAAGTGTTCCGATCCAAAGTGCGATATCAACTCCACCTAAAGAATAATAGGTACTTAAAATAAACCTCAAAGACCCAAGAGTTCATTTATCATATACCTCCAAACATGAAATCTCAAGTTTCATTTACTAAAGGATTTATGGATTGCCCATAACAGAAAAGACTCTGAAAGATTTATTCTTGCCATGCATTAAAGTACTGAGTCGCAGTAGAGAACACCCCAAGCCCCATGCATTCATCATTCCAAAAGAAGAGGTTGCTAACCTTTATGTACTTGATGAACATCTGAAGCGAGAGAAAGGAAAAGAGAAAAAAAAAAAGATGTCAGTACAAAGGCTGAACACATGCCACAGGCAACTACAGAGTTTTGCTGGTTTTAATTCACTACTATAAATGCCTAGGAAGACAAGTTATGAAGGATAAATTTGCAATACTACTTCATCTGCCTTAGGTAGCAAGATTTCATTTATACCTTGTATCTTGCAGATAGAAGGTTAACATGCAACAAGTGTTTTATTAATGAACTTAAGTTATTCAATTTTTCTAGGCAGCATGATTGCAGAAAGAATACTGAAGTGTGTTAAATTTACTAAGTGCATTTTTTTTCCCTTAAACAGCACAGTCTACAGAAAGTGACTCAAAAGTAAGAATGCATGCTATAAAGGTTTTTTGTGTACTGCTGCTGCTTCAAGCTCAATAGTAACATGCTTCAATGTATAGAAACACTACTGGAAGAAAACTTACAGAGCATCTGACAATACATCTGAAAATTTCAGTCATCTGTATTTCTAGTGAGAACTTGACTACACACTATTTAAATTAATTTGCAAGTAGAGAATGCATTTATTAAACCACTATGTAGACACTACCAATGAAGGACTGTAACAATCTGCAAAACGCACCCTTACAAAAAAATTTCCATTATTTTTTGATATTGGATTAAACCATTTAAAAAAATCAAACTTCTTGAAAAAATATTGGACTCTTCTTCTATAGACTAGGCACACTTAGAACTTGCTTACTTTTTCTGCTATAAAAGAAAAACATTACAAAAACAATCCTTTGAAAATTTTACTATGCCACATTATTCAAGACAGGACACGGTATTCGCCAAGGGATTAAGAGCTGAAGCATCTAGTTTAATTTTGGAACTTCAGTGACAAGTAAGATTCCAGTTACCTTAAGGCATTAATTCAGCCAGAAAGCAGAATTAAAAATAAATGAAATCTTTATCCTGTGACTCATGCAGAATTTTGGAGTAGAGAAGTTAGATAACTATCATTTGTAGCTACTTGTTCATGAAATGGTAATTCAGTGTCACAAACCAAGCTGCATTTTTTTTGGCAGCACCATAATCAGAAGATAACACACATCTCTGGAGAGGACCTAAAAGGTCTGAATTTTATCTGAATTTAAACCTCCCCTCCATCCCAATATTTTCACAAAAGCTTTTATCCCAGTCCAAGTACCACATTATTTATGGAGTTTTATTTTCTTTGAGTCTCCTGAGTAAAGATAGCTTGCTGCAACTTATTTTGAAGGCAGAGAGATCATGGCAAGTGCTCCAGTAGCAGTAAGCCTAAATAATTTGCATGAGTTAAAGTTATGATTGAATAACTGCAAAACTGCACTTCGAGTCCATTGATAACAACCAGAATTCAAATGCTTACTCTTTCAGATTCACTTAAAACTGCAGAGAGAATAAAGCACAAAGGTATCAGGAAATACGCACATTCTAATCTTTGTTCTAGGTATGTGCGTATGTGTTTGTGTATATATAAAGCAGGTTACAGCCAAGAGACAAAATAGGTCGATCCTTCTAATCTTATATTTAGAAGTTGGTTAAGTCAAATACAACAGAACACTGTCTGGATTTTTCTTAATTCAGGTATCAACTAAGTATGTACTTGGACACAAAGTAATAGGTGCTTCCCAAGATCCTCTTGGTCACCATTATGAGGAAGGTAACACACTTGTGAGTGTGTGACAAGTGTTGAGTACATGGCCAATCGCACCATGGCCACTAAGAAAACAAGTATAAACAGTGGTAAAGTATGCTTTGATAACACGTTTCTCTGGATGCTCTGTGTTACAGAGTCAGTCCAGCAAACCCTTCCTTCCCTGAGAAGCATGGATGCTTTTGCAGTGTTAAGTTACCTTAACATATTTTGCATACATCTGTTCGTCCAGAGGAAAGCTTTGGACATTTCTCTCATCTCTGGCATGGAAAGTACCTAATTTAATCCATTTGTTTGTTGGATACCTAGAAAATAAGCAATGGAGTCAGCTAATGAAATGCAAACCCCCACTATTTACAGATATTTGCTGAGGTTTCCCAAAACAAGTTTTTACAGAAGTAATTATTTTTTTTCAGTTGCAAGATAGCAGCAATATGGTTTTTTATGGAAAGAAGACTTGCAAGATAAAGCTAGTCCCAACACAAAACCTAAGTGGTATCTCTTCACATGCTTAAAGAGCATGCAAGCCCTTGAATGATGAAACCCTATACTTGATCCAATTCCTGAAATTCAGCCAGCCTACAGTAAAGTTTCTGGAACTGAAAAAGGTCACCTCAGATGAACAGTGAAGAACACGACACAAGTGACAGACTGTAAATATTATTGTAAGCAACCCTCAAAAAACTGAGCAAAGCAGAGTTAGAACTAGGCAACAGACCAAGTGTTACAAATCAGAATCTACACACTTTAAGCACTGAAGAAAAAAGTAAGCTTTTTGATGCAGTGTATGAACATCTCTTTCAAATAACAAAATGATCTGGTCACTCCCAGAAAGCAGTGTGGGTACAACACTGCTTAAAACATAATAAAGCCACCCTTTAACCAGCCATTTGCCCAACCAGTAGTACTCTTATCCCTTCCAATTCCTCAATAGTGTACTACAATTTTTTTTTCCTTTTTAAATAATTTGGGGCTGTTTTAGACAGAGTTCGGCATTGAAGACAGCTTAAGCCATGTGAAAGTTGTCTGAATGACAAGGGACAAGACAACTCACAACAAGACCACTTAACATTCTGTTAAGGATGTTTATTTTATAATCTGCCATGCACTACCTAGCTACTGTATCATTTCTGCCACTTCGCTGCTATTTTTCAACAAATTTTTCCTTTTCATTTTTAAGGTAGCAAAGAAAAGGGAAATATAGGAAGCATGGAAAGAACTCAAGACACATACTCTAGGAACTCACAGTTGCCCTTTCCCGGGGGAAAAAAAATGCTAGTAACTAATCATTACACTTTGCATAGTATCAGGCTTACACAGACCATGTTTTAGGAAGCCATCCATTTCGTAATTATTTCATTTTTAATTCAGAAAGGTGGGACATACCTGTCACTAATAGACACTAGAAAATCTTTAGGAGTAGAAGAGAATAATTCATGATTTGCAATGTCAAGCTGCTTTACTTGGACTGGTTCACAGAGCTCAATAACAAACCTTGAAGACAAAAAGGAAATATTAAGAAAAGCACTTTTCCTTCTACTATTACAATCCTCAGTCCTTTACCTTGTTACTGTATCCTTCACTGGATATAAAAGTACACTACAAAAATGCTGTACAATAAGGAGGCATCACTTGTTGCTCCCTTCAAAATCACTAGTGATGCATATCTAGCTTAGTAACTTGAGATAGCACTTGCATCTTCTATTCAACAGCAAGAAGTCACAGAACTAAAAACTAAGGATAGCAAACATCATTCCAACCACAACTGAAATACCAGTTAGTATATAGTTAATTCTGATCATATGTCCTACAATTATTTGACAGATGGGGAAAGAAACAAAAATCTTCACTTGAATACTCGGTGGTTTCCCTTCTGTAAGATTATAATTATGCAAAACCTACAAATTCTAAAGTGAACAGAGATATCTCCTTAATCGTACTTCTCAATAACAGAGACAGAATTATATGGGGGACATAATAAAGCATCCAGTACTAAGTTCATCAAATACCACACAGAACTTTCAGACAGAGACATAACAAGGCCAAGTCAGTCCCACAGGATACACACAGTCACATCTCAATGGAAAACCATAACCACTCCCATCATAGAAGCAAACCTCAGTAACCTACCAGATTTTAGTACTGCAAGGATTTAGCATATAAAGGTCCATATTTTCCATCAAAATAGCTGAAGTGCTCTGTATAAACAAGAGAATTAGTATTTTAAACAGGACCGATGGGATTTTCCCTCTCTAAAAATACATTATGTAGTACTTATGTAGTCTAATACCAAGTTTCACAACATTCTAAGCAAGGTAATATACAGGAGATACTATGCCATACTACTTTTGGGCAATCACAGATTATTTACTGTGGCAAGCTGTTTAAAACAATTCTGTTCAGTTATTTAATTTCTGTACTAAACAGACTCTGCTCCCCCTTCTAAATTCACTTGAAAAGACATCAATTTCTTTGTAATAATACCTTTTAAGAGGGACAGATCATAATTTACAACCCATTTTTATAAACCAAAAATCACCACAACCCCAAATATAGAGACAAAAGATTACTTCACAAATGAGTGTTCAATTTTAAGTAAATGTACTTTGTACTACTTCTTGCTTAAGAGTAAACTGAAATAATGCACACTAATAATTAGTAAATGCTTACCTTTGCCTCTGGATTTGCTGCCAAAATTTTGGCACCACACTCTACAGAGGCATAGTTATTTCTATTTTTCTGGACTTTTTTTGTGGAATGCTGCCCACCAACAGCAGAAGGGTGCATTGACTGACCTAGAACAAGAAAATATTGCTACTATAACATACCACGCAAATAAACAGTATTTTCCCTTTCAGGGAACTTCTGCTCACTGCTTTTGTATATAAGTGCTATTAATTATGTAGTTCTATCCGAAAGATGAAGTTCCAGGCTGCATTCCAAATTGAGACAGTTTCACTAGTCAAATCTGATACAAGATGAAAGTGGACTGTATGTGGATTAAACCAATGAATCCTGAACTTACTCTTTTCTTTCTCCACTTCCATGACTTTCTTCTTCCATTCATCAAATGTTGGAATGTCTCCAGGGTCCTTTGGAGTTATCACTGACGTAGGGTCAATGTCTCCTGTTTTCTTATAATCTTTCTGCAAAAGAAAGTGTCACCAATTCTGAATATTTTTCAGTGCCAAACTTGAAAACAAAGATGAACTGTAATGCTTTAAAAAAGGAAAAAAACAAAAAAGAAAAGGAAACATGCTCTCACCAACTCAAGATCAGATGCATTATTTGAAATGTTAAAAAAAAATTGTGTCAAGGTAAGCACACAAACCGGGAAAAACATGTGATTATTTCTTCCCGGAATTACAAATTCCTTCACTAAGATGCTGATAATTTTTGAGCTTACCCTTACATATTTTAAATAAAACATAAGCATTGTCTCACAAAACATCTGTTTTTCTTCAAGATTTTTGCTTTTCCTCTTCCTAAGGAGAAAAGGTTTCCCTGTATCAGAAATCTTCAAATATGAATGTTGATTACAACAGAACTCCAGAGGTGCTCTGGAGTTTCTGAACACTTTAAAAATAAACAGCAGAATGAGACATTATTTAGAAATCTTTTACTTAATGCTTAATAACCAAAGAAATGTTTCAGACATGCCTGACAAAGCAGAAACCCTTTAAAGTTAACCATATGCTATACCATTTCGGGTCTTAATTCTCCTTTGTACAAACACATTTCCAGCACACCATCAGATATGGCAAAAGCTTTTGCTAGACATTTCAAGTAAGGAGGTTATTTTGTAGACAACATTTTATGAGTGCTTTGTAGGTTGATATTTTCTCTGCACTTGAAGCAAGAATTATTTCACATATAGTTCTCTAGCTGAAAGTCCTCAAAAAAGAGCCAAACCCACCTATTTGGACAAAAGCGACAACAGAATTCTTCACGACTGCATCACAACAGAACTTGAGATATAGCATAGTCAAAAATATATTCTCACATGTATTTAGAAATGAAAGAACCTAAAAAAACCCCATACCCTCCTCTCCCAAGAAATTTCAAAATATAAGATCGTCCTTGAACTATTATGAAAGTGGCAAGTCAAAAAACTGACTAAGGAATGTCAAATCACGCTCTTGCTTAACTGTGACATCAGACCAACGCTGTAATTATTAGCCTTAAAAGCATTAGGTTAAATAAAGGAACTCTTGGCTTTTTTTTTTAAATAATGGTTTACACCAAATTATTTGTAGTAAGTTCTTTAGAACACTCTTCCTAACTGCATGTAATTATTTTAAGGCACTCTGTAGTCTGTTCAATAACCTTGGGAAAAACTGTTTTAAAAGAGAGTTACCCAAGTTATTAGTGACAATTTAAATGTGATACTAAGATAAAAAAAAAATGGTATTGCCATTGCCTTGGTCATCATTTAGCTATTTAAAAAACATACGCTTTAGGAAGGGTCTCACAGTAAGAATATAAAAAGCAGTCTCACAGTTAAGACCTGTCCTAGCTAAGTACCCCCTTTACCAGTGGCCAAATAAGACATCCCAGAAAGCGTAAAACCACACCAAACATTTTTTATTTCCTCTGTCATTTCTGCTTCTAGCCACCTGCCTGCTGCTCAGGAACCGCCCATCTCAGCCAAGATACAACCTGCAGACTTCTCTTCGACAAGCTTACCTGGACCTCCTGCAACCTGCCCCTCCTTCCTTTTTTTTTTTAAGCTCATGGGAAAAAATTCATCATTCACAGCATCCATTACATGAAGAACATTTCTTCTGGATTCTGCTCTAGATAGCTTTATTTGATTTCTCCAAAATATTTGAAGAGAATATCTTTTCTGTGCCAATGAATTAACCTTGCTGCCCTTTTCTTCCAGTTATTATAGACTTATTGAGATAGCAATATCAGAACCGAACACAGTGATCAAAATGAGGGCTGGGTATTTATACAGTGACAATCAGAAAAGTGATGGATATCACTTATTTTAACAAAGGTGAGGACCTAACACAGGTGATTACACTGCTGTGTGTACTGAGTACATAACAGCACTGCTTACCTCCCTTTTTAAGTTCTCTGAGGCATTCAGAGCAGATTTTTGCTCATCTGCCCCTTTTTCAGGAGCTGAAACTTTTGAATCAAACTCAGATTTTGTCTTCTTCTCCTTGCCATGTGAAGATGATATGTTCTCTATAAGTTGACCTGCAAGGCTGAAAGTTTTAAGAGTATTAGGACCTATAAAGTGATCACATTTTCAGCCATATGCAGTATTAAACACACACACAAATAAGTAGATAAGCAAGCACATGCAAATGTTTGGTGCAAGGCCAGGACAGAAAGAACAAATACCTCTAAATTATTCAAACTCACAACCTACTTCGATACTCACCTCTCTGGTGGACTGACAAAAGAGGAAGGCTCACTCTGAGGGTCAGCCTCAAGTGTCCCACCAATATCACAGTCAGGTTCTGACTGCTCAGCTTCACTAGAGCTGACTACAGGGATATCAGCACGGGAATTTTCTATTGCACTAAAGGGAAAGAAATAACATGCTTTTTACCTTTCTGATAAAGGAAGTAACCCTGATAATCAACCACATAAAGATATTTGAAAGTTTTAAAAAAAGCAACAGTCTCACAGAAATAATTAAGAGAAATGAAGTATGCTATACTTGTAGAGCTGCATTCTCAGCTGTACCCACGCAAGAATAGAATCTCCTTTTCCAGTCTGTTTGTCCCAGCAAAGGAACTCAAAGCTGGCTTCTCATCCCCCAGAACTCTCTTTTAACATCTTACCAAACACTGCAATGGATAATTTTTCCCATCATCACTACAAACTAAGAACAGCTTCATAGTTATCTGACTGCCAGAAATTTTCTTTTCATTTTCAACAACAAAATCAAACACAAGACTAAGTTTCATCACTAAAAGCTCTTAATGTGCCGAAGTCAATAGGCAGCAGTCAGAACAGAACTTGGCTAAAACTAAGGGAGAAAAGGCACAGCATAACAATATGAAGTAGAGCCAGCCCAACTTCTTTTCCACTAGATTTTTTTTTGCTAGTGTAATAAGAATGAGGTAACCCAGTAGACCATTATCCAAGCTTCATCAACAGCCTGAACTAGTTAAATCTGCCCACTGCTTCACTTCCCCTCTCCCAGAAAGACTGAAGACACTGCATCAGACAAAATCTATGGCAAAAAATGAAAAAGCCTCCCTATATGCTCTCTTCAGAAATAATGGAATGAGTGGGAAGGAGAAAATGGACAAATAGTAACTTCTGTGACTTTCCTCCCTTCTCTAGGACAGGAATTACTTTTATATTGATCAAGACTTTTCACTATGTCACAAAAATCTAAAACACTAGGAATACAAGAATTAATTGGCTACAAACTTGCAGTACTTTCTCTGAACCCCAAAACACATCCAAGATGCTCAGTTTAGCTCTGCATGTAATGCTTTAACACTTTAATGACTGAAGTAAGGTTGACCACTACACTTAAAAATCTCCACATAGTCTTGATCTCAGTGGATAGATGACAGTATGAATAATTATCAACTGAATAAAATCCAGGACTAGTACATACTTAAAAATAACCTGATGTCAGGGTGTACCTGACTGGCCTCAAACGACAAATTTTGGAAAGAAGGTGAGTAGCACAAGCCTAAAAACAAGTGCTCCTCCTTTGGGTTCTTTCATTTGTTAGTAGCTTTGCCTTAAAGTGCATGATCAAGCTCACTTTGCATGGCACCTGTCTTCAGTTGCTGCCAGAGGAGGAGCTCAGATTATTTTTCAAGATATTTTCCCCAGATTAGGCCTGGACAGAAAAGGTACAATCCACGCTGTCCTAAAAATAGATTCATTCCATACTAAAAGTAGTTTGGAATAAAATTATTTCCAGAATATTTTGACTCAGATGTCCTGCTGGAATATCAGAATGGTAACACCTAGGGGAGCTGAACTTTGTTACACTGATGGGAATCAGCATCTA
Organism: Gallinago undulata; assembly: GCA_026546715.1. Classification (NCBI taxonomy): domain Eukaryota; kingdom Metazoa; phylum Chordata; class Aves; order Charadriiformes; family Scolopacidae; genus Gallinago; species Gallinago undulata. The sequence goes on along the minus strand of JAOTQQ010000004.1, from coordinate 4,111,408 downwards.
AAAAAGAAAAAATGCTGTCTAAAGATGAAAAATGCAACTGAGTCCTTTTAAAGATCTTCTTAGATGTTCTGGATATTAATCTGCACAAAAAGAGACCATCTATTGCTATTTAATGCTAAATTGAAGTTTGAAATAATGTATAAATATGCACCTCTCCTATACTCATTCTACCCTTTCTTCCTCTAAGTGGTACTAGTGTCAGAACACTACTGCCAAGCATGAACTAATATATCACACGCTCCAAAACAAGTTTCCATTTTCATCTGTTTCATAGTTCAAGTCTTCAGAGACAGCAAGACTATTTTCAATAATTACAAGACACCAAGCTGAATGTTCAAGAGAAAACAAGATCCTGAATCTCCTTCTAAGACATGAGAACAGTAAGACTTACAATACATCACACAAACAAACCTGTACAGTAAACAAAAGCTATAAAAAGAAACACACTGAAATTACATTCCAGTTTTGCTTTATAAAAACTGTGAATTTGGGAAGCTTGATTTTTGAAGACTTGCAATTAAGATACTTATGAAGTAACGAAACGTGCTTAAGTGTTACCCCCAGCATGCTAGATGACATCAGTCAACAGCCAAGAGTTCCAGACCTTTCCTAGTGTAAATAAACTAAATTCAGTAAACCAGAAAAAAACAGACTCTTAAAAAACGCAAAACAGCAAGGAACAAGAAGTCTACTTCATTTTTCATAAAGTTTTATCTACCAAAACACTCAACCTTTATCAGCAGACAATCAGAAGAATATATTCCCCTCAGCATACATTAAGAAGCCCAGGAGAATTTTGTTAGAGTACCTAGAAATATATACACATGAATTTCCATACTACAGGTCACATTTGATAGCACAGCATTCCACAAAAGAAGGGAAACAAGATTAACTACATCAACTCCTGAAGACTGCCTATAGCAGAGGTAGCTCTGCAATACACTACTAATTACCCAAATTACAAACTATCCTGGTTGCATTCATACTAAAATTTTAGTATATTTCATCTAAAGTCTCTTAATAGCAGAATTTATTTTAAACTGCTCTGGTCCATGTGCTGGAGTAAAATCCTGCAAAGTTCATCCTTTAATGAAAGCAGAGGCCACCACTGAAGCAGCCCTTGATGCTTGTTATCACAGATGTGAAAGCACATTTGTGAAGGACTGAAATCCTAATGGTAAAGACCTGAGGCCTTTTATAGTACAGATTATTTAGCACATAAAAGGCATTGTGTTTTTTTTTTCTGTCAAAGCAGCAGCTTAGTAACTGACAAGGGTAATACTATGACACTTCAGGCAAGTATACAACTCTTAATCCACACACTGAGTAAAAGATAGTATATTCCAATAGCATAGACACCATATACCAAAGTATAGCTAAAGAATCCTGTGTAGCAGTCTAGTCTTATCCCTACTAAACCTGAGAAGTGACCCTTTCAATGACATCGTAAGTGATAGTCTCTCAAAGACCAAAATCATAAAATAAAAAAGCTTACTCGGGCTGTGAGACTGGAGGTATCTCTGAGGTAGGTGAACTGGAAATGTTTTCAGTGCTTGCAACTATGCTAGATGAAGCTTCATTTAAATCTACTGAAGGTGGAGTCTCAACTTCAGGCTGGCTTGCTTCACCCATTTCTGTAGTCTGTGAAAACATTACAGATGAAGATCCATTTTTCAAAACTTGACCAGGAAAAGCATCATACAATAACATCTACTACAGAGTTTTAACAGTTATGTAGTTTAGATTCCTGTCATCAATGAACCTGAAAACCAGAGAGCAAGACAGTTAAGAAATAAATTTTCTTTCTTCGTAAAGCTAGGTGGTATTCAGTGCTACTTTGGAATAGCTACAACACTCTTCCATAGGCTACAATAATAGTTTAAAAATATTAATTGGAGAAGGCATGTGCAACAGCTTCCTTAACCATGCATGTCTATAAGGAGAAAGCCACAAGAAAACAAGCTTGAATATTTCAGCAACTGAAATAAACGACTACTTGCCTACTCCGTTAGAATAAAATTTACATTTACTATTTTCATGCTAAGCTTAATTTTGGGGATGGCTTTTGATTTCACCACTGCAATGGAGGTGATTTAGAATGATTTAGAAATCTCATGTCATAACTGAACAAAGAGATAAATCACTTCTCACTTCTGAGAGTCTAGCAGTCATGAGTCTTATTTATTCTAGTTCTTCAGTTTTCATAAGCCTCCACACAGCATAATCAAAATAAGTCTGAATCTGGAAGATTACATAACTACTGAAACAGATCAGATTAACTCTTCAGCAATACTATTAAACAATACTAAATTCCATTAATACTATTAAATACTGTTAAACAAGAGCCTTCTGTCAATACTGGTTTACTTCAAGTCATCTAACTGAATGTGAAGAGGTCTAAAATGCTTTACTATGGAATTACTATTTAAACCATGCAATATATATTCAGAAGCATGTCCTACATATGTCGTCCTCTAATCTACAAAACCCCAAAATACATGTCAAATTACCTATAACAATGGGCTTTGTAACATTTGACATCAAGTGCTGACTTAATGTTATCATACATATAACCCTTTTTCCATTTTAACAATGGAAATAAAACTGACAGAAACCAGGAAGGATCAAAGCTAAAATGGACTGCTATATTCACCAAGTCTTATTTATATAAAAGATCTCAGTTTTTTTATGTATTATTTATAAAGAGACCCATAACACTGAATTTTAATTTATCCTGGACAGATTTATTTAGTCAGTACCTACAACTATTAAGTTACTCTTATTACTTATGCACACAAAAATTTCAAGATCTGTTAGCACACACTATCCGGAGAAGTTATCCTTCACTGGAAACATGAGTCTGACAGCAACACTATGTGCATGGGAAATGTGATAGATTGTTACTATGAGCTTTAGACAATGAAAATGATAGACTCTGAAATCCAAGAAGCATTTGAAGAGTGTATGGAGACAGCAAATAAAATAAAAGTCTTGCCTGGTCAGATTTTGTAATGTCATCAAGCAGTTCTGTAGAGTAACTCCGTTTACTTGAGTCTGCATGCTCAGACTCCAGTCTGGGATCAGCCTCTTCCCCCTAGTATATTAAGGTAAAATAACAGTAAATATGCAGTGAGAAGAGTTACCTTTGGTACAGACTGAATAATGCTATCTTTACTACCACCAAAATAGCAACAAGAAGTTACACGAATCTTCAGAGCCACTGCTCCTCATATGTTTAAAATCTCATCTATATAAAGACTACAGCAAGTTAAAACAGTTCAGTTAAATCTTCACAGGAAAGACCATTTTAGGATTGTCTTAAATTACTCAGTTTCTGTGCTAAGTTACACATTCTGCTATGACTTCCCATGTTGATAAACCCTTCCTATCTCCATGCTACCCAAAACAAGAGGGGAAAAAGAAAATAAACCCTCAGATGACTTGCACCAGATAGCCATAATAAAATATAAAGTAATAATTAAATAAAATAATAAAGTAAAAATGTACCAAAATAACACTTGTCACATTTCAGTTATAGCAGTCTTATCAGCAGAATAAGTCCACAAGTCTGTTGTAACATTTTAATCAACTTTTTTTTTTCACAGCTAAATATTTATAATCAAGTGCAGTGAATTAACAAAGTAAAAAAGAATACACATTTGAGGGGAAAAAAAAAAGTTTTAAAACCACCAGACTGTAGAACTAAGAAGAATTTACTTGCCCCTCAAACTACAACACATGCAAGTTATTTTTGAGGAAGAAATCTGGCAGAAATTTACACACCCCTTGTTTCATAAGGGCTACCAAAAATCCTGTGGTCAAACATGGGAAGTGCAAGTGTTTGGATCCAAAATGGACTGCTATGCTATACAAGATTACACGATTGTATTAATTTGAGAGTGTTAAGGTATACACCGGAAGAGCAGGAAGTCCAAATTTCAGCAAGCAAATCTTAAAGACAATAGCTAAGCAACATTTTTCCCAAATATTATTAATTCACATCCTAGTCCATAAGATTAAATAGCACCAATGCCTTGAAGGGACAACTGATCTCCAGCATCTCCAGCAGCCTAGATCAGAGTAATAGACACAGGCTTAAGACCGCCCATACACCCAAGTGATTTCTCTTTAATGAGTGAAAAGCACAGTATACCACACTTCTTTGGTTTTAAGTTGAGAAATCTGCTTAACAATGCAGCCCATGTTAATAGAATGAAGGGAAGAACGTTGCAAAAAGGTAGGAAAGCACACACCAGTGGCCTCTCAGTCTCCAAAGCTTACTTGATCTTTTCAGTTTTATTACATCAGCAATTAAACTTGAGCAAGACTTCTTTCAAGCAGGCAGAAGAATAGGACTGAATGCTATTTGGCCACATAAGCTGACAAAAAAAAAATACAGCTACCCTAAATGTTGAAACGCTTAAGAAACCCACACTATTTAAAGTATTTCTTTTCTGGTCAGGCAGCTCTCCAATTGAGTCAGCTAGAATGCTCAACACATTTTCCAGGTTTGATATGACATGTAAAAGCTTTCTTGAAATGAGAACTGTGATTAGCTCTACTGTTGATTGATGAAAGCAATGGGAAGGCTAAAAGCATCAATACTACCCATGCGTATCATAGGACTGATTTTTCTCTGTAAATAAATGAAATTATGACGACTTTCTGATATGACAGCTTGGGAACTCACTGTGAAACTGTAATGTGCAGAAATTTGTAATGAATTAATCAGGGTGGGACAATTACACTCAATTTAACCTTAAGCACTGAGTAATGTAAATAAGGGACAAAATCTTGTTTATTATCATTTCATATTTTAGCTTTGTTAAGTTTTATTAAATGGGAGGAAACCAAACAGATAAATACTGACAATAAAACAATTATTCTTATATCTTCTATTTAAGATAGCAATCATCTGTGCACTGGCTTTTCAACACAACACAGATGCAACTGGCATACTGTGGCCTAGACTTATTCCAGTCACCAACTGCTACCGTGGTCTCTACAGAGCCATATACTATCCCTGATGACCACTTCTTTAACATCTGGCAGCCAAATAAAAAAATATGAGCCATCATTCCTAGCTTTACTATTTGTTTCTCCCCCACCCAACTGTCCAGCTGTATTGCCACATAACAGCAATAAACTTCAAGTAAAGGAAAACAAAAACTTGGGAAGAAAAGGTCACAGTTCACAGAACAACTGAGTGCATTAAACATTCTGGCCAAGAAGGCATTATGAATCAAAGTATATGAATCAATTTGATTTATTTATTAAATATCAAGTCAGAGTAGCTAATTATTCACCATACCTTTTCCTGCACATTTTCATCATTATTTGCCAGGGCACAAGCGTCACCTGAAGCGTATTGCACTGTCGATGAAGGACTGTCTTTACAGAAGACATGCCAAATAGGAAGCCTATAAAAAAAGACAAAAAAAGACAAAAACACAAAAAAAAGAAAAAGACAGCATCAAAGTCTTGATTTAAAACTAATAAATTATATCTTAAAATTCACTCAGCATTCTGTCCCTCAACCTTTTTCCAATTGTTCCCATGAGGTACCTAAAAAATAAAAAGACATGAACAGTTCATAGATATTCATTTATCAAAACTATTAGACGATTTACCTTAAGAAATTATACCAGAAAACACTCTACAAATTTACTGCATCCAAAAGACAAAAGTATCAGGAAAACCATTATTGGGTGATACAACGTCACAAAGAGGAAGCTGACACAAATTTGTTAAGTTACTGCAAGCTAGAAAGAACTTGGATCAGCTATATATAGGTATAACTACTACTAAGCAAGAACTAAACCCACAGTTTAAAAAAACTAAAGCTCCCTATTTCCCTGTACAGATCATACCTGAGAAAATTCTATACGGTCAGCATCAAACACAGTTAAGAGAATTATAGAAAATAAGTATATTAAACAAAAGGCCCATGCAAAAAGCCATGAAAATGTAGAGACAAATGGCAAAACAGGTGCTGGCTTTAGCTATAACGTCCATAGAGGTTTGTTTTGTAGTTTCAGTTCAAAACAATTTTGCTTCTCAGTAGAAATGGATTCATTTCCATCGAAAAGTAGCCAACATCTACATAAACACTTGCATCAGAACAGCATCTTTTGTTGCTTTAGTGCATGACCCTTTCACATCCTAGGTAACACCTGTACAGCAGACCATTAGGCTTAGAGGCCCAAAAGCCAACAGAGGTTTTCATGCAGACTTATGGTAAGTCCAGCAAAATGCTATGCAAATTGAGCTTTAAGTGGAGTTCTCAACTACACTGAGTCACCTGTCACTTTAAAGCCAAACACTTTTCCAGAAAATATTGTTTACATGACAGCCAGGTGATCAGTATGACCCTGGGCAAATTCACATCACTTTGCACCTTGACATCATCCTGCATGCTGATAAAAGAGTGGTTTCAATCATTTCAGGGAAAAATTCTCATGCTCTTAATTCCAGTACCTCTGGTCTCTCCTTCCACTTATAACAACTCCCTGGTTCTTCATAAAAATACAAGAGAAAGATCAAAAATTATACAGAACATAGTGTAGCTCATTCCACCCCTTTATTATACATACACATAAATGTTATTTCTTATTTTGCTTACACTAAGGGGGGATCATCAAGCAAGCTGTACAGAGCAACATTAAGTCCCTTAATGTAGAAAAGGAAAGATAACACCAGCTGTGAATCAGCATTTTAAAACAAGGTATATTTTCACCACCACATGAATGCATACTTGAGCACTCGCAGTCACAAAAAGCACTTAGTACAAAAGGCATAAATTTCTTGCCTTAACATATTGATAGTTTTAATACAACAAATCACACTTTATTAAAGAATGAATACAGCTTTTAGTAGAATGCAGTTTGACAGCTCAGATTTAAGCTATTCTGACAATCTGTGTCCAATGTGCTTACTTACACAAATTCTTCAGTCTACTCCCCAACTCAAACATGATGCTTCAAGTCTCCCGAAAGCCCTCTAAGCAAGGGAGGGAACTGAGGATTCATTTTGTCTATGTGTGCATGCACGCACCCACAGGAAAACCCATGCCCTACTGCAACAGAGGATGCAGCAGGCAGGATATATCCTTCAACTGCTGCCATCAAGCTCTGACAGAACATTAAGAACACAAATCCACAGAATGCAAGGCCACGTGAGATGAGCTATTCTGTGAGAAGTCAAATTAATCACCTTATCAGGACCACCACTCCTCTTTTTTAATTCAATCTTTCAGCATTCCACATATTCATTCACCAAATTAGCCATAGGCTGATAAACGATATAGCCCATAATAAAAAAAAAACCTGCAAAATGGCACAGCACCTCTGTTAAGCATTTCTCTATATGCAGAAAGACAACAAATACAAAAACTTAAGCATTAATTTACAGATAACAGAATTCCCCTCGAGTTTAGTAAATTTGCATGGTACGTCCATTGAAAGCAGTGCCACTGCTGCATCTGTATATATTAATACATCCTTCCTTTTCTCAAGACAAAAGAGTAGTATTTTAATGCTGACTTGGAAGCAAGCAGATCTAATGTCCGAATAGTACTGGAGATAGCAACTAGATATACTGTCTCAGGTACAAGGCATATCTTCAAATGACCTAACAGTGTAGAAATACTTGAAGAGATTGATCCAAACACATAGCCAACAATTAATGACTTACATGAAGACAAGTTCTCGATAGTTCTATTTTTGCTAAGTATGACTCAAATAGCAGCTGCTATTAAATCTCATAGAGAACAAAGAAACTTAAGCACAAGTCTTTTAGTATCATCATTAGTGTAGGTTAAAAGCTATTTTCTCTAATCCACCATAATTTTTTCAGCTTCATATGCACAAACCCAAAAGCAAAAGCTGCAAGCCCAGACACAGAAGGCAGGGGGAGGGAGGAGGGGAAAGGAATCCACTCTTCACAGGGCAGGCACGTACTATGGTTTTCCACTGAAGCAGAAAGTCTGCTCACCCCTATCTGAAGGGTATGTTAACACTTATTGCTACATGAATTGGCTGTGCTTCTTTCGACAGGGAACACGCTGATATTCAAAAGTGCAGGTGCTTTTGAAACTGCAATGTAGGTTTCACAGGAAAGACCATTCTGTTCTAATTTGGCTCAAACTATAAGAGATTGTGAAAGAGACTGCAGAATACTATCAGAGATAGTAAAGCTACTGATAAGTGTTTTGACAAGCATAAAAAACAAGTAGAAAGTTGTCATGGTTTTGGAAAGATCAGCCAATCAGAAAGACAGATGGTCCCTCCCTCCTCTCCAAAGAGAAGAGAGGAAGAGATAAAGAGATTTGAGTTTAGAAAAAGAATGACTTTAATGAAAATATTAATACATAATGAAATAATAAAAAGAAATTATAATTAAAAAGTATACAGTATATACAAAACTGTATCAAGCTTCCAGGATGACGACAACATCACCAGCAGGCACAGGGAAAAATCCCAGATTGGACTCAACCACAGACAGGAGCTGGATTCTGGATCTGGAGTCAGGAATGGTCAGATCAGGATCAAAGGCAGACAAACAGCATCCTCCTCAGACATCAGCCATTGAAGAAAGAGAGCTGACCTCTTTAATCCCTCAGCATGATGCAGGTGGGATGCAATACTCTGTTGGTCAAGTTTTGGGTCACCTGTCCTGTCCATTCCTACCTACCTGTGTGACTCCTCTACACTTTTCCACTTCCGACCCTCCAATGGGGCAAATAATGAATTAGCTGACCTTGGTTGTTACAGCAATACATATAAGCAAGAGCCTCTGCATACCATTCCTTGGTATAATCAGGTCTTATCACTCAGAGTGAACAGTTTCTGAACAACATGCTGTTAATTTCAGAGTTTAGTTAGAAGATGCCTGGCTAAAAAGTAATATTACTGAACAGAAAAATTGGTTCTGTTCTACCTCAAATCAGGACAAAAGTAAACAACCAGGGGGGGGAAAAAATAATTCAAGGTAATCATTCAAGTTACAGTTAACTAAAAAAAAATTCAACCTAGCAAAATCCGAAGGTAAGAGCAATTTTTCCACAATTTGTTCTTCACAGAGAAAAACAGAGCAAGCTTTCCTTTCCAAAGACTTCATATACACTGACACACAAGATCCAGTTGAAACGCATCTGTCCTGTAAACGATGCAAGAGTTTTCTTAACTTCTCTGTAAATGAGACCTATTTCTGGACACCGGAGAGTGAAACAGTTCAAAAGAGTTTACAGTTGACACCTGTGAGAGAGTAATTTTAAGGAAAGAATCACCAGTGTACCAATTACCAAGCCTTCTTTGAATGCACAAGGAACAGTCTCTCTCCAGGACGATCACTGACATTTTCTGCACCTCAGAGGATTGTATTACCAACAGGTGCAGATGTGCCAATGCCCAACAGCTGAAAAGGAGAACGAAGATGTCACCATCCTTGCCGTGTGACACTTCTCTACTGAAAATATTCACAGGATCAGTTCAGTATAGGCCTGTGCAAGAGAAGGTGGGTGAGTTTTAGAGCTAGGGGGCAGAGAGCTAGCAGAGCAGGCCTATGAATGGTGCAGAGGCACCTATTTGTTGGTTGAGGCTTACCTTCTTGATTACAGAATAATTTATTCTGGATTAATCCATTAAAAAAAGTGAGAGAAGTTGTGAAATGGTGAGAAAGGCAGGGAAATATCTTTTGCTTTGAACAAATCCTACAGGTCTGTGACTGCTATCACTAGCCTCACTGTCAAAGAGAAAGAAGGCTCTGTAAGAAAAAAAGAACTCAGCGGATCCACAACCAGACCCTTGAGCCAGCAGTAACCTCCCTTCCAGCTATCAGTAATGCAGGAAAAAAAAAAAACAAAACAAAGCACTAAGAGGAGAGGACCCTCACCCTCTCTCCACACTAACTCAGTGGATTAGTGGAACAGTACAAGAGGGACTTGCATTTAAAAGGGCCTGGAGAACAAAGCGTATCTCAGAAAATGAAAACTGGGCAACATTATTTCAAGCAGTCAGAGGAAGAAAGCTATTCACAAGGCACTGACTGCTTTAGCACAATCTGCCCAGACACAACACTCATTTCTGAATGTGAAGTGGAAATAATTGTTGTTAAACACAACCAAGAACTGTTAATCTTCCTTATGTTGTGGGGAAAAAAAAAAAAACAAACAAACCACCACACAGACCAAAAAAACCAACAACAAAACCCCAAACCAAAACAACAAAAACAGCCAGACAACATTCATTCAAAAAAATGTATAGTACATAAGAGCAGCATGTATTACTAAGATAATTTTAAAAGTTATGATTAATCCTTAAGGGAGAAAAAAAAAATCTGAAAACTACGACCTACAGATCTAAGCTAAGCAAGGACACTGCCAGAAAGGCACCAATACCATCTTATTTCTTGCCCCTATCCACTAGCTTGATTAGTTTGCCAAGAAAAAAACCCCAACCAAGCAAAAAAATACCAACCGAAAACCCAACACAACTGAAACTGGTGCTTTTTTGCAAATCCTTTACCAATCCATTGCATTTGGCAACGAATTTAGGTTTTTAATATCTTGCCCACTCTTTGCAAAGAATGCACTCTCCTAACTGGAATGCAAAACAAAAAAGACAATTATTTCACTTACTCAGAGGAACCCGACACAAAGATACTATGGACAATACTGAATTTCATTGCTTCAGACAATGAGATTCCTAGCTTCAGACATTAAAATTCCAACCACCAGTTTAAGAATACGGCTTTCAGCATGTTGAATGCATTAGCACGCAAAGACCACAAAACAAGGTTACAGTTGCACCGTATACTACCTCAGATTTAGCTGATTTACTGCCTGAGAGGGGAGTCCTGCATGTCACCTTCAACCACACATTGTCTGCACCCCCTCTGATCCTGAGGTTGTGGACAAATGCCAGTAACTTCTGAGAGAAGGAAAGAAAATTAGCTTTTAGCTTTTGTATACTCAGATATCAAAATCCAAGAAGACAGAGGGAGAACATACACTTACCCATGACTGTCCACCATTGTCCTAAGTTAAACAACAGAAATCAAAGCCAAGGATTAACGGTGTTACAACCTCTTCGTTTCCTTTTTACAGTGCTACCAATACTTCTCTCATCCTTTCCCACAAGGCTCCCGAGATAACAGCCACCTTCATTGCACTATAACTGTATATTGTTTTGATACAGTGCCTGTAACAGCCTATGTTAGATACATGCTGCAAACTAAAACTGAAACATGCACCTCTTACTGCTTTCTTGAAAGGAATATCCAGGTACCCTATTTTAGGCACTTAAAGCAGCACTGAAGTCACAAACCCAAGCCCTCAAAAGGTGTCCATTTGGAAGTGCTCAATGGAACAGGCAGTTCCTAGTGATCCTTGGTAACAGACCTCTGTAGTACTGCCCTGAGGACTGTAGCTTAAGAGAATCTCCCTGCATTGTCAAACTCTTTAATGCAAGAGCTTGGGGGAAAGAACACACACTGGTAAAATACAATAAAACCTGATACTGACCACAAAGACTACAAGAAAACAGTAGAATAGCCATGAAGTGTGATTAAACTTTAAGGCTTTTAGAGTCTGTAGCAGTATCTAACTTACACACCTCTGAAGATTTCCCTCATCACTTAAATTCATAAGATTGTCTACAGGGGGACGATACTGCAACAGTAGGCTCAGAATTATCATCATCTGCTCTGCACCACTGTAAATACAACACAGCTTAACATAGAGCTGGGGAGTAGAATTTTAGCATCAATTTAGCAACACAAGTTTTGCCCTAGATCATTGTAAAGCTGCTGTCACCTAAGTCCCAGACATTTTATAATGGATTTTTAATAGACTTGTTATCTTTCAAGGATTTCAGCAATATCTTGATTGCCATTCCAAAACTCAATCAAGCCACGGAGGTTCCTTTGAGCACCCCAGATAATTTCAAACTGCTGGAACCTTTTATCGATGTTCCAATCTAGTTTAAGTCATTTATATCAGTATTTTCACTCACTCAAGCAGAAGTTCTTTGCACTAGCTTTGGGATCTGTCTGTCTGTTACACCAGATCAGTATTTTCACCTAAAATTACAAGACAGTTTTTAGACTTGCAGTTCTATATTAGCCTGTTTCAGCCAACAGTTTTCATGCTCAGAATTAACACTCTCTTCCGGCTGCAAGTGTTAACTATAAAAGATGTTGTAGATCTCCCCCTTGACAGAAGCACAGACTTTACCAAAAGCTAGATTAGTAGTGAAAACTAAAGATAAGAAAAGCAAAGAGGCCAAGAAGTGTTCTGTAAAATACAGTGTTAAGAATATTAAAGGGAAAGAGAACTAATAACAGGTTAGAGAAAAACATTTCGGAAAAAGCTGAAATTAAGTGCTGAAGTAAAGCACATCTCATTGCAACAGGCAGGGCCTTGCACATCAACGTCATGAGGTACATGCTACTTTGGTAAACCACTTGCATAACAAACAAATAAATTTGAAGTTTCTAGGACAAATCTTTTAGAAGATACTGCAAGAAAGTACTTCACTGATTTTCAAATAATTTTAGAAGGTAAACATTCAATAATTGATTAAGTCAAGCATTTGTTTTGTGTAAGACACCAGAACCCCTGGTCACATACAGCACCTTCAATCTGAGCAAGCTATAAGCTAGGCATATTCACACTTCAATTTTAAAAAACCCAAGAATTCCAAAGCAGCTTTTGTCCCAACCTTATCTACAGAGCAAAGACACTTCCAAACAAGATAATCCATATCTAAGAACATACTCTTCATTCTGGAATCTGATGCCTGGAACAAAAGTTTTCATTATATGAACAATGACCAAATAACTTCATTTCTTCCTGCCGCAAAATGCAAACATGCTGCTTATTTTAGTGTATCAGTCTTCTGAAGAGATTTAAGTAACTACACTAAAGAATCTGAAACTCTGCGCCCCAGTACAAGCAAGTTACACTACCAGTTCTATCCATATCATTAGGGCACTCTCCTGTAAACATTATACTCTGCTGAAAAGAGATTTCTATGGTAGGAGGTGTGTTACACTAGAACACGAGCCTCTCCCCAATGTTACCACTCAACACCTTTCTGTTAATAACAGGTGCAAGTTCAAGCTTTAATCCAAAAAGTCAGGACCAATAAATGTACAATTAGCAGAATCTCTACTTCTGTGATCTCTAATCTGGCTTGTATAGCTTTTGCCTGTGCAGGACAGGAGCAGCAAAATAACCACAAGTAGTGTAAAAGTGAGGATGCTAAAAGGTAAATAAATCATGATGTGCAAAGCACTTTCTGGGATAGAATGAATTTCAGAAAGACAAATTAGTGCATGCACAATTTCTTTATTAAACTCATAGCTAACACTTTGAAAATGCAGTTTATGGCAGGCAAAAGCTGATTCAGAACAATTTATACAGGTTACTCTTCAAACAACTGTCACAGCTCATCTTAATTCAGATAGTTCTAGTATTTTTTCAAGATGCTAAATCTACTCCACTTATTCAGCTTTGTATATTGTCAAACTATGAAGCACTACAATTTCTAAAAGTATTTTTAATATTATAACCATCCACACAAAGGGATTAACTGAAGCATAAAGAAAATCTTTGTAAATTCAGGACAACAGGAGTCATTTATCACATACAGTCAAAGCTCCAGATTGCACACATGCGTTTTATTTTTAGAGCACTACATTCCTAAGCCTTACCTCCATCAGAAGTATTTCTCTAAAACCATGCAGCCATCCCACTCTTTTGAACTACTTGGAACAACCTCGCTGGCTTAGGTTTGTCAGAGAGCCACATTTGTTCCATGGACAGCTTGCTTCAGAAAGCCGCAAGTACCAACCACTCTCTGATCCTGCACTCCCAAAGAGCACCACATAGCCTTTATTAAATGACCGCAGCTAACAAATCCCTCAGCTCAAGCTCCCATTTCTTAGTACATTTCCTAATACATAGTTGCATTTTAAACTTACAAGATGAGATTTTTTTAAAACAGTTTCCAATTAGATGACTGCCACATCAATCTTTTTCCCTCCCACTTGATTTTTACCAATTGATATTTCTCCATTGGACAAACTTCTCTAAGCAGACTTTGAAATATGTGATAGGAGATTAAAAAAAAAAATAATCATAGTTTAAGCACAGAAAAAAGCTACTGTATATCCAGAAATAAAACAAAGTTCAGATTTAAAAAAAAAAATTATAGAGTCCAAATAGCCCCAAGCATGTTCTTTCAGCAATTCTGGTTTGTCTTTTGTTCTCCCTTTCCCCCCATTATTTTGTTTTTAATGTGATCATCTGTTGACCACTACTTTCATCTGTAAGAGAGCTTCTCTCCTACTAGCATCAAATCCTTTGAAGATTATATTTCAAGACAACTAAATTTAAAAAGCCAACATTTGTCACACATGCCAACATTTATAACACAAAGCCTTCCATTTACTACTAAAAGTTTCTTAACTGCTTATGTGAACAAAGTCATCGACTTTCTTTTTAGGCCAAAGTTATATACATCACAACTTACATTATGTAGTCCAGCACCATGGCAGGAATTAATAGGCTTCAAGACTTTCCAGTTACAAATCTGACACGGCTACTGAAATTAAAGCAAGCCATAATGCCATCCTGTAAACTGAGGTATTTCAACTCTCTAACGTGAATTTATGTTTGGACAACAGAGACTAGAGAACTATAGTTGAATCTTCCCAACATCTAAATTAATCTACTGGCTCTTTAATCAAAAGCAGACAGAGTGAGCAGGGTGAAGGCACAGTCTAAATTTCTTTTTTTTTAACAGCAAAAGGTTTGGGATACTGTAGTGCAAGCTCTGAGATCAGTTAAGACACTACTTGAAAGAGCAACCTCTTTATAAAGAAAACTCGGCTCAATTTTTTTTCCTAGCTATACCCAAGATGAGTGCAGAAGTTGTCCGAGTTTAAAGAACAAGTATGTCATTTCAACGAATTGAACAAAATATGCCTTTATCAGTATGGAATAGACATCTGAACGTTTTTCTTAAACGGCTCCATCAAAACAGCAAACTAAGAACTCAACAACAAAAAATTAATCTGATCATCACTATATCATAAAACTGATAACACCTTCATTAACAAATTACCTTTAGGCAGAAGCAGATTATCAACCTCCAAGATACAGTAAGAAACAAAAACTGTCTTCCTAATAAGAATCCTAACAAGTAGAACCTTCCTTGAGAAAAAACTTAATTGTCCAACAAGAAAAGCTTTCTGGAGGCAGTTACATCAGGGCCACAGCTTATCAGTTACCTGTGTGGCTGGGAGCTTTTCCTTTTAATATTTTGCTAAATATAAACACAGCGGCAGAGTTCTCAAGCACTTTTCAGACTCACTGGTTTGACTCCTAAAAATAAAAACATGATGACACAAACCAAATTTGCTCCAGAATTGTCTAAACTCAGGAATGTCACTGTCAGCACCAGATTTGCAACTGATTCTGTACAGAGAGGTGCCTGAGCTCCCCCTTCTTCATCCACCTACTATCAACTGTGAGACAACCCAAAACTTCAAGACTATTTCCATTTTTTTAAATAGACTATTTAAACAGTTTACAGGAAATGTATTAAAATAATACACCAGATACACAATTATCTCTAACAACTGCTGCTCAGCTTTCAATATTTGTAGTTTGCTGTTCAAACTAGCTAGCATTTCTCAAACAGTGAGTCACAGAGTTCAAAGGAGGCTAAAGTTTAAGAAGCTTAGAACTTACCATATAGAAATATATTCTCCTAATATTTGTGTTATAATAAACGTGACATTTGAAAGAAGTTTGAAAACAAAGTAAAGGGAAGATAGTGGAACAAGGTATAGCTAAGGTAATCACTATGAAAAACCCTCAAAGACCTAACCAATGCAAAAATAAAAGGGCTCACTGACTTCAATTTAACACTACTCCAGACAGGCTTAGCTTCAAGAATAAAGGCATCAAGATTTTTCAGAAAACACAGACAGAGTTCAGCCCGCAATTGGAAAAGCAAGCAAGCTTTCCAGTTAAAAAAGCACAGAGCGGCCGCAAAAAAACAGGGAAGCGTACAGCATAACTTTGAACGCCTGATACTCGAGGGCTGACTCTACATCTGACACCGCTTGCTTTCACGAATGCAACAAATTACTATTATTCACAGCAGTGGGAATCACCCTCCCGAGAGCTGTTACCTGCCTTCGCCTTAGCGTAACACCCCGCGCCCCCAGCACAATAACGCAGTTTTGTTGGGTTTTTTTCCAAAAGGAAGCATCCTTCTTTCCCTAATAGCACCACCTCCGCTTCCACCTCCCGCTCCGCGCGTCCCCCACCATCAGCTGCCACCATCCCGACCAAGGCGGTCTCCCGCCCGGGGCCGGGGCTGCTAGGGAGGGCAGCAGTGGTAGGGCTGATGGCGGGCCCGAAGAACCCCCGCGTGGCGGGACACCCCCTGCTGCCGGGAGGGCCTCGGAAGACCCTCCCTCCCCGGTGTGAGGGGGAGGGTGAGACGGCGCGGCCGGCACTTACCAGAGCAGGGCGAAGAGGAAGAGGCAGGAGCCCAAGGCCAGGAGCCGGTGGGGCGGCTCCCTCATCGTCGCCCCCGTCTACCTGCCGCGGCCGGGCAGAGGCGGCGCATCCTCCCCAGCAGAGGAACGGCGGGAGAAGCACGGCCGGGCAGCAGTGGCCGCTGAGGAGAAACGACCGTTGGAGAGGGCCCCCCACCTCCCCGCCCTCCAGACGCAACGCAGCACGCGGCGGCGCGAGCGCGGCCGTTACTGCCCGCCGAACCGGGCCCCTCCCCCCTCCCCCCCTGCCCCTTATCCCTTCACGCGCTGAGCTGGAAGGATACGCGTCACCCTCCCCGCCTCTCCGACACGCCCCCTCGCTCCCGCCGTCACCAATGGCCGGCGTGCCTGGGGATGGGCCCCGCCCCCCAGCACCGGCTGCCGGCGCAGATTGGCTTCTCCGTCGCCAGTGCGGCGGCGAATCAAGAGAGCGGCCTTCTCTTTCCCCGCCCCTCCAAGGACCCCCTCTGAGGTGTCCGCGTGAAACAAGCCCTTAAAGGGAAATTGCCGAAGTAGTACATGACGGCTAACAGCAAATCCGGGACCCGCGGGGCGCGCGATGAACGTCATTCCCTCCGATGCAAGGGGTATTTTAAGAAACGGCGCCTCCCACATGACAACTTTTTTAATTTATTTTTTTTTTTGATAAGGCTTCTCCAGTAGTTGCCCCAAGAGCCGAGCGCTGATTGGTGCTGGCCGAGGCCCCCAGCGGAACAACCGCCACGGAGCGGGCGGAAGAACGCCATTTTCCAGCGGGGCGGGGCGCGGGGGCTTCTGGGAGCTGTAGTTCGGACCCGCGATGCGGTGGGGTCTGCCACCGCCCGAGGGTCCGCGCCGCCATTTTGTGGGCAGCCTGAGAGACCTTATGAGGGGCTGTTGGGCTCGGGCTTCAGCCGATGGCAGCCAAATGGCGGCTTGGCCCATGTTTATTAGCACAAGGGGTGCCACAGAAGCGTTTAAATTTTTTTTGTGCCTGTTTATTCATCATTGTAGGAGGAAGAGCCAATCCAGGTTTTACCCAGCAGCCAGCTGGGCACGTCCTGAGGCCCATACAGGGAGGGCTTTTCTTGGGGCCCTGCCTGGGACCTGGCAGCCTGGCCAAGCTTTGCTGTCCCAGCTTTTCTGCACAGCCCTGCAGCTGCCTTCACAGACGTTCCCTGTTTTCCTCCCTGGCACTGCCTTTGGTCTGATGGCTGAGGTTGGGGGAGTGTTTCTGGGAGGTGCTCGGGTGAATAGAGGCCAGGCAGCTCTTAAGTGTGGTCTTGGCATCCCACTGTGGGATGGAAGAGAGGTGCCTTCCCTGGTACTAGCATATTTGCATAGACCAATAGAAAACCACAACAGTTATTATCAAAACAATAGGGATTCTTTTTGATAGGGATTTCGATAAATCTGCCCATCTGAAGCATGGTGTTGTAAGGTGGGCTTTGCGTTGAGCTCCAGTAGCCAGGAAAAACATCCTTGCAGGTCACTCTTGCCAAAAAAAACAGCCTTGGGATTAGGGTTCCTGCTGCCACAGCGTGATTGGTGCCGCAGTGAGCAGCAATGTGCGCCGCTCTCCCAGCCCACAGGGCATTATGACAGCCCCAAAAGGCACAGATGGATTAGTCACAGGCATGCCGCGTTAGAAACGTGCACATCTCAGGACTCTGAACAAGGAAGAACAGCTTTGCCTGGAGGGAGGCACGGGAGGGTGTGAATCACAGCAGTCCTCACAGGAGCAGGGCCCTCCTAGGCCACAGCTGCTGTTTTCCACAAAGGAGCTCCAGCCCCAGCCCCATCAGCTGGCCCTTATGGCCATCCAGGGGTGCTCCCAAACAGAATAAGGTGCCTGCAGGGCTCAGCTTGGTGCTGCCAAGCTGCAGGATGGCATGACTGGAGTCAGCCATCTGCGGGTAAATGTTCTCCAACCTCTGGAGACTCTTTGTGTCTGTTCTTTTCCTGATTTTTTCACCCGGTAATTTTGTGCTTTCGTTAATACTTGGCATCCCCCCACCCTTCCGAGAGCTTCGAGTGCCACAGACAGCAGACAGGCCTACGTGCCAACACATTGAGGAGGAGGGAAAAGGGAGAAGCTCCAGCTTTGTGCCCCATCTCCACACAGGATGGGGTTTAAACACCCCTGGCCAGCAAAATGTGGGCTGCCCTCTGACAGAAACAGCCTGCCCTGCAGTGCCCGAGGAAGGGGGCTGTCACAGGAGCATCCCAGGCAGATCCCTGCTCTGTCTCTTTGGAAAATGGGGGGACAACAGCAAAGGGCAAAGCGGCACCTGTTGCCCCATATGTTGTAGCTTATCCAGAAGCTGGGCTTGGAGCTGCTGGATGAGGCTGTGACTTGGTAGGTTGAACGAGAGGAAATTCCGGTAGGTTTTGGAAGAGCCCAGGGAATTTAATGTGAACCTCTAGGAGAGGAAAATGGGCTCGCTAAACCACAGTACAGATTATACTGAGATGAAAGTGGCCAGGAGGGTGGCTCTGACAGTGAGCAGCTTTGCTTTGTGTCCCCGGTTTGAGTGCTCGCCACAGAGGTGGTCCTCTCAGTGGGTTAGTGATGAGCCTGGCTGCCCCAGCACCACCCAACTCCCTGGCCAGGTCCTGTCGCCCCAGGAGTGGGGATGACACAGGAGCTGCCTGACTGGTTACAGGACTGAGACGAGTCCTGAAAAACACCGAGGAGCTGCTTTGTGGCGCCGTCCGGGCATGAGGAGCACCTTTGCCACAAGGATTTCTGCAGGCGTTGGCAGTGCTGGAGCTAAGATGTGGCCCAGTGGCAGTGTGGATCTGTGGCTACGGGGGCATCTGACTGTCGTTGGGAGGGTTATGAGCAGAGGTGTGGTGCAGAGGGCCCAGCTGTGCCTCTGGAGACCTGCAGCAGGGGCATGCCCAGGGCAGCACGGGTGCAGAAAGCCTCTGTGCCCGGGGCATGCCTCTGTGATGGCCTCTGGGAGGTGGGAAATTCCCCAAGCTGTGGGAGCAACAGCGCATGTCCCACCCGCAGATGTTTTAACCACGTCAGGGGGTGCCCCAAATCTCCCCTTTTCGTGGCTGGAGGGTGCCGCAGAGAGGCAGGGCAACGCGAGCTGCAGCTCTCCCTCTGCCTCCTGCCGGGAGATGACACCCAGGAGGCATGTAGGACTCATCTCCTTTATGGATGCTGCCAGCGTTATGGTAACTTCCTTTAAAATGAGAGCACTGTGTCTGCATGGGGAGATGGCAGGCAAAGCATACACCTGCACACCCAGCATCCTGCCTCCAGCTGGAGGATTCGCCTGTGGCCATTTCAGCCAGCAGGCAGAGAGCACACCGACACAGCCTCGGCCACAAACTCTGCGTGTTGGGGATGGCTTGAGCGGAAGAGTAGAGAAATCCATCCGTGAAGCACTAGAAATTTAAACAAATGGCTTAGCTGTCTGCTAGAAGAGCTGGTAAACATTTATTAACCCATTGCTAAGCCATCGCTAAGTATTTCCAGCCAGAGCACTTGCCTCAGTGCTGGCAGGTGGTGCTTTGCTCAGGGCCATGCCCCAGCATATGGCTGGGACTGCCTCTGTTGTCAGTCTCTCTCACACTCTTGTAATTAGAGGATAGTAATTCTCCCTTGCCAAGAGCTTTTCCCCAAGAGGAGAGGAAAAGGCTGTGAAGCCACACTTGTTCGGTCTATACGGCTGCTCTCAACTGGCACACCTCCCGCATGCCACAGTCCCGTTACCAGCTGGGGATGAATCACGTACAGCTTAGACCAAACACAGCTAAAGAGCTGTCACAGCTGATGGATCATTTCAGAGGAACCACTAGAGTGACCAGTAAGGTTCCTGGAGAAAAAGCCCCTTTGAGTCATTCAGCAGCGGGTACAAGCAGCCACCAAAAGAGCGTGGTGCCATCAGCCACACAGAGGTTTCGATTCATCACCTCTAACATAGCCACATACCAGCGCTTGCTAAGCTTGTTTCTCAACCACTGATAAGATGAGCAGCATAATGGTAAAAAAAATATATGAGGGATTACCCAATCTCCCAACACCAGCACATAATTAACCCAAAGCCCAAGGTACTGTAGAGTTACCTGGGAGCAAATACTTGCATGGGATTCTCAAAAAGCACTGCCTGTTTTCAGCAGGGGTTTGACTTACTCTTGGCCAAATTTCTCTTGACCAAATCCCAGGATGAGGCGAGCTGGTGCAGTGCTCACAAATGGTTAGTTAGCCCTGCCGGGGGGCTGAATTACAGTCACCATGTCACCCGATGGTACCTGTACCTGCGTCCCCTGGGGAGGGAGGACTCTCTGTGCCTGCCCTGTTGATGTGCAGCTGCAGGAGACTCTGAGCATGCAAAACCCGGCCGGTCACATTGGCATTGATATGAGCATCACTCTGCTGACTGGGAATGAAAGCCATGTTGTGGTGCATGGCACCCCAGGTAGGGGGAGTTGGAGGTGGCCACCCAAGGGGCAGCTCGGTGGAGTGTTTCTGAATGGGAGGAAAAAAAAATGGTGCTTCTGGTTTACCCTCAAACACTTCATAGCAATAGGGCAATGGTTGTCTGTTGTACTCAGACAGACCTGGTGTGTTATACAGACTGTAGACTATTTCCCAGAGACTTGGGCAGCAAGGCCATGGAGTAATATTTGACTTCTGGAGAGACACCTGATCCTGGGTTACACCCTGGGCCTTTGTCTTTCAGCACTTTCCAGCATTTGGTTGCTGCTTATGCTAAGCCTTCTCTCCCATTCAGCCCGATCTGCTCTTTACAAAGGCTTCTTGTTTTCCCCAAGTGCTTGTTTTTTTTCCACGTGATTTAATTCACACAAACTCCTTGCTCTTCTGACTATTGATCTTGGCTCCTTACTGGTTAAAATAAAGTAAATCTTCCGTAAGCATGTTCTGACAACGCAACTTTTGTTCCTTCCAGACACAATTTCCTGTTTAATTTCCGGACCGTTTCTTATTTAGTAACAGAAAAGTTGTAAATTGCAAGATTGCTTCAGAGAATTTCCTCTGACTTTAGATGAACCGTTAACCACTTGCAGGAGAGAATTCAGCGAACCAGTGCAAAACTTTTTTTTTTTTTAATTTTGAATTTCTTTTATTTCTTTTGCAGCTCACACTGAGAGGGAACACAGGGAACAAAAAAAACCAAAAAAAATAAATAAAAAGAGGTGGGAGTCTTTCCTCTTGCAAAACCAAACAGGAGCAACCGTGCCTCCAGCTGAGCTGGTAATTGCTCTTTCATCACTCATGATATCTCCATGATGTGGGCTTTTGGGGGAGGATTGCTGCAAGGTTGCACCCCTGGGCTGAGGCAGCAGGAACCATCAGAGGAGTTTGAACTGGAGATGCTGCTCGTGTCACGTCTCTGCTGGGCTGGGGCTGCCATTCTGTCCCGCAGGGACAAATGTGGGTCCCAGACATCCTCCTGCATGGATGCCAATTCTTGCTCCCAAAAACCCGTGGGACGCCACACCAGGCTGCTGCCACGGTCACAGCAACCAGGCGATCAGACTGCGGGCGCCCACAGACCAGGTCACCGAAATGCTTGCTCTGTGCAGAGCCTCGTTAGGTTTACTTAACGTGGGCCAGCGCAGTGGTGTGCGATGGCGCCGGGCAGCTCTCCTCTTGGCAGGCAGGGACGATGGCACACAGTGACATTTGGCAGGGGCTGTGTGACCTAGTGTAGGAGAGCGACTGCTCTGATCTCCAGCCAGCCAGCCCCAATCCCGCCTGAAAGAGCCTTGAAGTCTGGCATGGGTAGATGGTTGGGCAGTCCCGTGGCTCCCAAAAGCACTGACGGAGCTATGGTCGGGACCAGCTGCGGCAGGCTCAGACTCCTCACATGGCTCTTGGGGAGTCACAGCCAGGTCTGGAAGAGATTTCTTCTGCCTGGCTCTGAGCTTCTCCTTTAGTGGCTCAAAACCTGAAAGTCAAAACTTTAAGTAAGATGAAGAAAATTAATTGAAATAGGAATTCCACTTTTGAAAACTTTTATACTTGGTTTGCTCATTGCAGGTGGCTTCATTTGAATTTTAACTTTGCCTAAAAATAAGAGATTACTCCAGCAGTGATGCCCAGGGAGGGTGCAGTGGGAAGCCGCAGCATCTCCTGGTGCTGTTTGGGGACCACAGAGCCCTCACACAAAACCCGTCGGTGCTTGGGAGCGGATGGAAAATGGCTTTAAGGAGAAAGGACCCACCAGTTTCCCCTAGTCCAGGTGGCAGGCATTCAAGGTACAATCTTCAGCAGCATCTCGGCTTCATGCCATGCCCCCGGTGCAGAGGCCACTGCCCGCTGCCCTGTGGAGAAGTCAACGCTGAGCGGGGTGCACAGGTGGCAGCTGAGGAGCTGCTCTTGCCATCCAGGAGAAGTTGATGGGGTGGGGAAAGTCCAAACACTGTCTGACAGCTGAGAAACAGAGAAATCAAAATTAACTCTTGATCGCATGATGGAAATGTGGTTTGGGACCAGCGGTTGCCCCACAGGGTGAACTGCTGTGGTGGCCGCCTGCTGGTCCCCTGGGTGTTTCCCAGCAGCTGCTGGCTGTGAGCCCCCCTGGGAAGAGAGAAAGCACATCTCGCTACAGAAACTGAGAAATGGCAAAACTTGATGACAGAAGTGTAAAACTTTTTTGGGGGCTTTATTTCTGGGAGGATGGCGTGGGCTGAAACTGCCCATAAGCACTGAGGGTGAGCAGAGGGGCTGGGAAAGCACCTGATGCGACAGGGTGCTGGGTTTCCTCTGTGGTTCTGTGCAAATTGAGGCCAAAGTGGGCAACATCACAAGCATGTGACCTAGCAGGAGGGCACATCTGTGGCTTGCTCAACTCAAAACCAAAACCAAGAGCCCCCCCTGGGGTTGCGAGGGTGGTTGGGGCCCTGGAACAGCAGTGCCAGGAGGGAGGCACAGTCTCTGCCGGAGCAGCAGATGGAAGCAGTGGGGGTGAGAGACCAGAAGCGCTGGCTGGGCATGATCAAGGAATGCCATGGACTCAGCTGCTTCCCTTCCCATTTTGCCGAGCACTAAAAGAACCCAAATTCCCACCTGGCTCCTTCCTTCCCTGGCAGAAATTTAAAAATAGGGAGGCGGGTGAGGGGGTGACTGGTGGCAGGGAGCAGTACTCCTTGGAGACCCATGGCCTTGCATGAGAACGTGCACATCCTGCAGGGCCTGGCTCAGAGGACTCTCCTTCCTGTGTTTTGGGGTAGTACGAGCTCGTGTTGCAGGGAAAAGCACTGCATGGGCTGGGGTTTCCCAGCAGCATAAAACATACCTTGACTTGATATTGCAGCACTCTTCCCAAGCACGCGGGCTCCTGCTTGGGGGCTTCAGGTAGATGTTCATGGGAAGAGGGCAGGAAGGGCTCCTGCGGTGAATATCTCCTCCAAAGCTGCTGTATTTCCAGGCTGAGGCCATGCTGTGTTTGAATAAATACCTCTTTTCTAGTCAAATGGGAAGGTGGATCCTTTTGCAGTGCACCAAGCTAAAGCAGCGATTTACAACCTCTTTTGACCTGTCCACAACAAATTTTTCCCCAGCTATACTTCCTATAAAAGCCAGCCTGTTTGCATACACTGTTTCACCCAGTGTCACCGTCCCCATCTATTTTTGGCTTTGTTTGCACTTACACAGCTAAAGATGAAAAATATCCCCTGGGCAGAAGGTAAAAACCTTGTTAGGAAACTCCAGTCCCTTTGCACTGCTTGCCCCACGTCCCAGAGCTGCAAGGGGGAAGAAGCGTATGCCGGATGAGGCTCTGGGCGATGGAAAGATGTTGCTGGAGAGCTGGCGTGTAGCTCCACCACCCTCCTCACTCCTGAATCTTGAACTGGGGACATTATCACCTTCCAGCTTCCATGACAACCCACACTCGGGCCCCACAGACAGGTTCTAGTTTTTTACCTCCAATGTCTGGTTTCTTCACGGTGTCTGTGCGTTAGGGACGTGCCACGTACGGCTGAGAGTTGAGCTGAGCATACCTGAGCAGCTGAAGCTTGGACTCATCCCACCTCGGAGCACCCTGCACCTGACAGAGAGCACTGCTGAAGTCATTAAGTCATTTTTGGCTGCAGTTTCCTGGGCTTTTTTTTTTTTTTTTTAAGTCAGGCTAAAACCAAAAAAAACTTCTCCACTAAGTGACAGCTTGACCTCCATGGAGTTTCCAAGAAAATGGGACCCTACTGACCCACTGGCCTGGGGCTGGCTGGGACCCCAGCCGGGTCAGCTTGTCCCTCTCCATGGAGCCCAGCACAGGCGGTGGGGAGGACGTTTTGCCACAGGACTTCACCGGTCTGTGCTGACCGCCAGGGAATGCTAGGGCCGAGGGAGCTCAGTTTCACAGCCTCCCCAGAGGCTGTGTCTTCCAGAGGTCACGTCTCTGCAAGCATGTGTCTTTCCACATCGCGTCTCTCCCCCCTCCACAGCAGTTTTCCCACCCTTCTCCCCCTGCAACAGGCTCAGCAAATGCCAGACCTCACCCCAGAAGGTGCTGGCCCAGCCTGAGCTCCTCAGACCCAATCCCAATTTCTTGGACCACTCTCTCCAGCCCTGAGCAGGCATCGCTGGGTTGCTCCAGCAGCCTCAGTACCTCCTTGTCTCAGGTGGTTGCCTGGGAGGGTACTAGCTTCCCCCTTCCCTGGTGGCTCTGACTCCCTTCCCACCACCCTCCTTTTCCCCTGCAAGCCCCCATGTCTTACGCAGCCTGTCCCCCATGTCACTAGGATGCTGCCATGAGGGGAAACAGTGACTCACCAGCATGAAGTCCTCTCAGTCCTGGGAAGGCCGTTCACCCAGGAATGCCACCATGGAGTCTCCAGCAAGATTCTGGCTGGCACCTTGGGGCAGGCCCCACTCCACAAGGCAGGTTGTGCTCTGAAAGTGACCTGCCTGGGACAGGGAGCTCTGATATTGAAACCAGTGACACCCCTGCCAGGAGCTCCTGGTGCTCCCACACTGTCCAGCCTTGGGATGGAGACCCGTGGGGATTGTGGCATGCTCCCTGCCCTGGCTGCACTACCAGTGCTGTGGCACATGGCCGGGGCCAGTGTGGCCTTCCACCAAGCCTGTATAGGATAGAGCATCCCTTATCTGAGGCTTCCTGGGTGGCAGAAGATGCTGTGGAGGGCAGGAGGGCTTGGGGGCAGCTGGTTCTGGCCATCAATACCATGGGCAGGAGCTGTGCCTGGGGGGCCCAGGAGCATCTCCTGGTGGCACGGGCTACCCACAGCAAGGGTGTCTCTGTGCAGAGGATGCCACTGCTGGCTCACTCGCTGCCATGTGGCCCAGGTCCCCGTAGAACCAGGAGGTGGACCTGGATCCAGGAAATCTGACCTGCACACAGGGAAGGGAGATGCTTGGGAGAGCTGGAGCAGCACTGGCCTCTCCCACGCCTGAGCATATTGCTGCAGGGGACCACAGGGCGACCAGCCCCACATGCCCCAGCATCCCCTCACAGGGCTCAGCCCAGCTGCAAGGCGCTGGGCTGGTGTCATCCCATTCCGTGCTGGAGCCTGGATCCAAAAAACCCTTAAATAGGTGACTGCAGGAGAGCAGATGCTGCCCGTGTTATGGGGCCATTTAAGGCAGGAGACGGTCTCTGGGCACTGAAAAATGCAGCAGCTGGAGCTGCGCCAACCTGCCCCCCATGAAAAACATTCCTGCAGAGGGAGGGTTCGGCTCCAGGGTCAAAGGGGAAGGCTGGGGGATGCCTGGCAGGGAAACGAAGCCCCAGTGTCCATAGCTGAGCTCGCAGGCAGCCCCGTCCATGCCATCGCCCCAGGCCCATGGAGGGACCCAGCTCCACCACAGCAACCCGGGACACGCAGCACAACTCGCCAGGCACCGCTCGCCACACAGGGACAGCAAGAAGGACGGAGCCCACACCACCAGGTAGCCTGCAGAGCTGCCGGGGTCATGATGGACTTGCAGCTGGGGCAGCCCTGTCACCTGCGGGATGACGAAGATGGGATGGATGCAGGGGAAAAGCCCCAGCCAAGGGACCTGGAGAGGTGCAGGATCCGCAATCCTCCACATAGCCTCAGGCAAGCTCAAAGCCTAAGCAGGGTGTGCTGTTCAGTTACACTGAAGCCTACTTCTCTGCAGCACAAGCGATGGTCCCACTCTGAGGAGAAGCAGACACACCTGGAGGCAGCCCCAGGCTGGCGGTGGGGGCGTGCAGTGCCCTCCATACTTTGATATTCAATTATCTCCAGCGGAGACCTAGATCAGTCACAGCTATTTCAGTCCCAGCCTGTCACCTTTTCCAGACTTAGTTCCAAACAGCTTTAGCTTTCGGAGCCCAGCAGACACTAAACAAATCCTTTGCAAAGGGCAGGGAACAGCCAAGCCAGCAGGTCCTCAACAGATACAGAATTTGTGGTGCCGTGGCATCCAGCTCCTCATTCCTGCACTTCGGCAGAGGGTGTCAAAGCACTCGCCATCTTACAGCCTCTCCAGAAGCTTAGTGGCACTTGGGGACACCTAATCATGGGGTGAGTGAGGTCTTGTTGCATGGAATCCAGGGTGGGAATTAAGATGCTCACAAAGGGCATCCTTTAGCATCCTTGACCTTAGCTACTGCACTCTCTGCCAAGCGAGTCCCACCAGCCACGTAGCCCCAGGAGGGCTGAGGGGTGACTCCACAGCACAAGTTCCCCTCTGACCGGCAGGTACAGATGGTGACGTGGCCAGTCCCACGGCAGGTCCCATGGCCAGTCTAGGACTGTTGTGTGCAGGTGAGTCATTCCCCTGCAGGCAAAGTCTGGGCCACCCGGGCAGGGCTGAGCTGCCCTTTGGACTCTGGGCGGTACGTTCACACCGTGGCAGGGCACACACTGTCCCCTCCTGTGGGGACACTGTGCCAGCACAGCAGGGAGAGCTGCTTCATGCTGGAGCCCATGGAGGTTTCCCAAGCACCAAGTGGGCTCTGGGCTGTCTGGGTCTCAGCACCGGGTTGGCACTGCCAAGGGTGTGGAGCCAGTGCCAGGGTGATCCCCTTGTCTGGGGGCTGGGTTCTCTGTGGGGGGACTACAGCTGCTCTGCTGGCATCTCCCAGAGGGGCTTGGCTTTGCCACCACCATTGCTGGCATCACCAGGGTGGCTTGGCGATGCTTCACGTCACTGACCAGCAGCTGTCTCCTGCCTCTCCCTGCCTCCAAGGAGGACTTCAGTGGCCCACAGCAGAGGAGATTTCAAGAGCCATGAGAAGCACCCCTCACCTCTGTTCTCCCCACCTCCACTGGGTGGACCAGACCACATGGAGGCAGCATCGTGCCCCAGCCTATTCCTGGTCCCCAGAGCACCACAGTTACGCACAAGAGTCCAGGGCCAAGTCAAACCAAACCTGCCATAACCTACTCACAGTGACAGCACAGCATTGCCCTGCCTGTGCCCACTGGAGGTGGTGTCCCCTCCTTCTCAGGGGAGCAGGAGGGGCACGCTGCCCTCTGAGCTTTTATGTGCCCCAGCTCTACTCTGTGACTTTGGGAGAACAACATTTTGTTCAAAATCTCAAGTTCCCAGGCCCTGGGCTTCAAGGCAATGCCAGCAATCGTGGGAGCTGGCAGCACTCCCTGTCCCTGTGGGCACCAGCTTGTGCACATGGAGTCATGAACACAAAGGCACTCACATGGCCCTGTACAGACCACAGGGACTTTTAGGTAGGTCAGTTAAAACGGAGTCCAGGTCTATCTTGACTGCTGGCTTTGCCCCTCAGCATGGGGTACCTCCACAGGGTGAGCAGATGCTCCTGCCCTGCTGAGCAAGTGCAATGGCTGAGCCACTCCATGGTGACATCTAAAAAGTGCCACCTCCTCAGCCCCAGGTCCCCTCAAAGGCACGCCAGCGGTGTGGGGGTTACCTGCTGCTGTGCACGTATCTGGACAAGGTGGGTTCCTGCTTGGAGAGTCCCCCGCAGCAGGCACTGGCTGGCTCCTGCTTGTGCAAAGGCAAACATGTGAGGGCTGGGGGAAAAAAACAACCATCAGCTCTTTTGCCTGCTCCCACCGTGACAGGACGGCCACAAACGCCCCTTCCTGAAGTACAAACAGGGCAGTGTTCAGGGCTGCTCTACCCTGGGCTGAGGCCTCTCGGGTGAGGCCAAAGTAAGCAGCTCCTCTGGAGCAGGCACCTCTGCGGGGCTGGGAAGGCTGTGCCCTAAGCACAAACACACACCGACACACACTTAGGGAGACCTTCCCTCGTCCCCTTTTGTCCCCCAGCCACTTCAGTGCGGGCCAGCTCGGTCCCTTTGGTGGTGGATGGGCAGTGCAGGAGGTGGGTGTCTGCACTTCTCAGCCCCTGCTCAGCCACGACTTCTCCTTTTCCTCCTCCTGCTCTGCTTAGGGGCGCTGGCAGGCTCGGGGAGCGGGGCAGGACCGAGCTGCCGCAGGTAGGAACCGCAGGGAAAAGGCAACCCGTGTTCCCAGCATCACACCCACATTCCCCGCCGTGGGTGCTGGAGCCTGGTTTGGCCAGAAAAGCAGGTGCCTCACTGGGCTGGGCTGGGCCAGGGAGTGGGGCTTGCGACACGGGATGGGGTCACTCACCGAGCAAAGAGGCCAGACACATGTGGGGATGTCCAAACACAGAGGGGACCAGACCAAATCTCACTGCCCTTCTTGATGGCAGCTTAAGGACAGCACATTGGGACTGCAGGAGGGTCCCCTAGGAGAGCCCTCCACCACGGTGTGTGGACACAGCTGCTGCTTGGGACCACGGCGGAACCTTCCCAGACCACAGCAGGAGCATCCCTCCTTCCCACGGGGCCAGTGGTACCTCCTGTGGTTTTGGGGGCGACAGGCAGAGCGAGGCAGCCCCAGCAGCACCTCCATGCAGAAGCCAACATGCTGGAATAAGGGCTGTGGCACTCGGGATGGCCAGGTCCTGGCATGGAGCTGGGATCTCCCCTGAATCCCCTGTCCCCCAAAGCTGACTGCAGGGAACAGGGCAGAGGGGAGGACAGCCCTGGGGGGGGTGGGTGTTACCCCAGGGGAGGAGCCCTCTCAGCCCTGACGGTGCCCAGGACCGTGGTGCACCAGGACCTGGTGGAAGGACCTCCCTGGCCTGGGCAGCCCCGTCCCCATCACCCGCCAGCCCCCCCACCCCCCCCCACCCCGCAGCGGCGCAAAACTCCCCCCCTCGCCTCCTGTTCCGGGATGGACACCACCGCTTACCGGCGGCTCCCGCCAGCAGGTGGCAGCACCGAGGGCCCCGGCGTCCCTTGCGCTGCTACTGGGGCCTGGCGGCGGCGGTGTGTCCGTCCGTCCGTCCGTCCCCCCCATCCCGGTCCCCAGCCGGGCCGGGGAGATGGATCCCGTCCCCGGTCGGCGGTGGCAGAAGGTGCTGTACGAGCGGCAGCCCTTCCCCGATAACTACGTGGACCAGCGGTTCCTGGAGGAGCTGCGGAAGAACGTGCACGCCCGGCGGTACCGGTACCGGGCCGTCGTCTTCCAGTCGGGAGCGGTGGTGCAGCAGCTCTGCAGCGTCTGCGTCTTCGTCGTCACCTGGTGGTACATGGACGCCGGGACGCTGAGCCCGCAGGGGCTTTTCGGGGCGGCCCTGCTCTCCTCCCTGCTGGGCTATCTCCTCTTCGACGCCGTGGACGGCGGGGCCGGGCGGCGGGAGAGCGGGCGGACGCGGTGGGCAGACCTGAAGAGCACGCTGGTGTTCACCGCCTTCACCTACGGCTTCTCGCCGGTGCTGAAGACGCTGACGGAGTCCATCAGCACGGACACCATCTACGCCATGTCGGCCCTCATGCTCCTCGGTCACCTCATCTTCTTCGACTACGGCGCCAACGCCGCCATCGTCTCCAGCACCCTGTCCCTCAACATGGCCATCTTTGCCTCGGTGTGCCTGGCCTCCCGCCTGCCTCGTTCCCTCCACGCCTTCGTCATGGTCACCTTCGCCATGCAGATCTTCGCCCTCTGGCCCATGCTGCAGAAGAAGCTGAAGGCCCAGACCCCCCGATGCTACGTGGGGGTGACAGTGCTCTTTGCGCTGGCAGCGCTGGTGGGGCTGGCCACCATCTCCAGTGTGGGCGCCGTGCTCTTCACCTCGCTGTTGCTCACCATCTCCTGCCTCTGCCCCTACTGCCTCATCCGCCTTCAGCTGCTCAAGGACAACATCCACGGACCGTGGGATGAGGCAGAAATTAAGGAGGACCTCTCCAGGTTCCTTATGTAGGCCTGGCCCGAGCGGAGAGGGGACCTTCTGCTGTGAGCAGTGCAAAGGTTTTGTCTGGGCGACAGTGCTGGGGGGAGGACACCAGCCCAATAAAGCCTCTCGCACAATGAGGAGCACATTTGTGTTACCCTCAGCATCTGTTTCCAGGCCTGACCTGCTTGGTTTTGGGGAAGGAAGGAGCTGAACCCCACAGAGCAGCTCAGGGTGCACACGAGTGCAACAGTGCGTGCTCTGGCCATGCAGACCCATACCTGTATTTTGGGGTAGGTGCAGAGAGGCTGTGCATCCCCTGAGCAGAAATGCCACATGGAAATGCACACCCAGCTCAGACGTGCCCCACAGCATGCCCATGGAGGTCCTTCAGCCCCAGGGACCTTAATGTGTGTGGTGGGAACTGACAGCACCTCCCTGGAAGGGCTGGAGAGGAAGGGGGCTGGGTGAGGGTCACTTTGGGCAGGGTGGCAGCACATGGGGCTGTGGGTCCTGCCGAAGCTGCAGGACCAAGCACAAGGGCGCTTGAGATGAGTCCGGTCCTGAGCCCAGCTCACCTGCACCCTGCCAGTTGCTGATGCCAGATAGCCTCATGATGTTGCTGAGCACCATGTTACCCTAAATCCTTTAGGAGAGGGGGTGGCAAGGAGGCAAGATGCCTTCCTCCCCTCTCTAACCTCCTCTCAGAGGTGGATCTGGCCTTGCCATGGCCTGGGGAGATGCCAGGCTGCTGTGACAGCGATGCTGGGGCCCAGCAAGGTCCTGTCTGGCACCGCACAGAGGGCACTCCTGGGACTTCTCTGACCTCCTGAGGACACATGCTCTGCAATGCTGCTGAAGTTATTTAAGATGCTGAGTATTTACTCATTATGAGTAGGTCTTTATGCCTGAGGTCAGAAAGTGCTCTACAGAACAAAGCTTCAGCATAACTCTACGCCCAGTTTGGCAGTAACACTGGACGCCCTTTGAGCATTCTCCACCTGAGCATACCGGTCTGCAGCTTCTCTGATGAAGCACACGCCGAGACCAAAGAAATAGGTCCGTCTCAGATTTTATACAACCAAATCATCACCAAACAACTCAAAAGAGTTAAGGAAGTGCAGTTTCTTTCTCTTAACTTTCCAAGTCCACTGAGATTGAGTACTGCAGTGGGACATTTTCTTTTGATTTGAGGCTGGCCAAATGCGAGTAATTGTGATCTGGCCGGGGATAAGCCTCACTCCTGGGGGAGCTGCTGACACGTGCCGTCTGGAATCTCCATCTACAGCTTCTGCTGCAGGGAAAGGCAAGTGTCAGCCACTCATACTGTCCTGTCATGGCCCATATCCCTCCCCACGTGGGAGTCTGGGATCTGGGAAGCCTGGAAAGAGGCAAGTTTTAATCTTGAAGGTAAGATCTTTTTACCTCTTCAATTCCCACCATAACCACCAAGCTTTTCTCTGCACATCAAACAGCTTTGTGACATGAGGGGCAACAGCAACAACGTGTACAATCAGGAAACCAAAATAGGATTTTGGTCCTAACTCATCCATTGAAAAGCAGCCCAGGATGCGTAATGTCACCAGCTGGTGCAGCACCCTTAGCCTTCTCCTCCTAGCCACAGACTAGATACCATTGCAGGGTGAAAATAGCACAGACAAGGTTAAACATCATCTTCAAAAATTCATCCCTTGAGTTGATGCCAAAAAGCCTGTCAACGTTTTCCAGCACACCAATACCTTTATTGTTCTACTTAGGAGATTTTAGAAATAGCTACCAGAATACCATGAAGTTAGAAATCTTATTTCCAACAGATTTTTTTATCAAATACTTCAGAAGAAGGTAAAGATTTCTGTGAAAGGTTCAACACCATAAAAATGCCACAAGAAAGTTGTTTGTGCCTTACAGCCTGATGCATAGAGGTCAGCTAGTAGCTAGGGGGACAACCCTCCTGGTTGGGGTGTTGTAGGTAAGGCCATACAACTAAACTATCACCCACCTTTTATTTGTTGGTGGTACTATGCCATATCCCAGAAGTAACACAGTGAGAGCTTCCCCTAGATTTTTGAACAACTTGGAAAAAAAGCAACTTGTGAGCCTGTTCCCATTCCCTCTTACCTGAGAGGTGAAACACAGACAGAACCTCCTCAAGGTAGAAACGCTGTCGCAGTCCTGAAAATACACAGTTCCTGAGCCCTGCTGAGGTTTTTGCCTCAGCACCTGACATGAGTGAGTTACACAGATGAGACAGCCAGTCTGACCTCATCCCCTCATCCCCTACTTTTGTGACAGTCATGTTCATGGGACCATTAGGGGCCTCCATTTCTCCCTTTTCCCAGGGTGCCGGGAAGCACCCTTCCCACAGCTGTAGTCTTTCCAGGTCCAGCAATTCCTAGTTTAGCACATGCAGTTCAAAGGTCTAGTAGGAACAATTATTTATCTCCCTCTCCTAAGAACTGCTGTACTTGGGGGATTTTTTCCCCTTTTTGCTAATGCCATTTCTTTTGTTATACTCTCCCAATAAACAAAGCCTAAGTGAAAAGAAAGAAAAACCCGGGTAAGTCTACAGCTCTCTGGGCTTCTACCCCCTTATAATTTGAGCAAACTCATTGCCTGGTGTTTACCAGTGCACACAGGTGGTTCAGCAGCTCCCTAGATATAGGAGAGGTCAGCAGGGACCTAAATCATCTGGAATAGGAGTTGCCCAAATTCAGCAAAGCTGTGTCAGACCTGGCTTGAAAACCAGCACAGCCTGTGTGTTGTCAGGCCATTTCTACACACATGATACTGATCTTCTCCACTCTCCTGCCACCACCCCCTGAGCAGCACCACTGCAGCTTTAACTGTGAAGTTCCTACAACAAAGAAATGTCTCCTTGGTGCTCCTGAAACCAATGGGCTGGAGTTGTGATGCTGTGTTGTGCCTCCAGCTCATATCTGTGCAGTACCTTCTGATTTATCTGCAGTGGTTTGTGAGTCATCCCTTCTTTGTTTTCATATGAGAAAAAAAATAATCAGTAAAACCCACCAGTTTTCCCTTTTTTTAGACTTTTCATATATGACTCTGGTGCCCAAAACAAGCATATTTTCTAAATGTTAAATCACAGATTTTATCTTTCACATAGGGACAGACACATTTGGAATCCCAGAGGTAGCTACTTACAGCCATTTGAGCTCAGATGCTCCGACGAGGTCAGCTCGCAAGGAATTCAGATGTTTAGCTTGAAAGAAACGGTCAGAGCAGCTGTGAGTTATTTATAATTGTGCAGATTCATCAATCTAGAGACTGCTGTAATTCTTCTCCTTTGACTTTCCACTCAGCCAGGTGCTGGTCCGTTAGACATGTTTTAGGACTCTCATTCTTGAAGAAGGTGGCTACTCCTCCTGCTCAGGCTAAGCCAAAGCCATTTATATGGAGCAATCCTAGTGGTTAATGAATTCAGAAGCAGTGGTGGAATCCCAGCAGAACATCCCTCCCTCCACCACCTCGGAGGATGGGAGTCTCCCCAGAGCCCAGGTAATTTCTTCCACCAGGTGTGAATGGCTCCATTTGAGACAGACTGGGTAGACCCTTCCATAGAAAACCAGCACACATTTGGTTTGTAATCAGAATTTTTATTTTCTTTACATCCAAGCTTATCATTGACATCTGAAAATAAAATCTTTCATTTACAAATAGGCCAGTGCAAATTAAAGATAATTGTGAACAAAAAAAAAAAAAAGACAGATTGCATGTAACAAAAAAGAATTGTGTGTGTTAGGATGATCTTCCTGGAACAGCTGGCGGAGGTCGCCTAGGAAAAAGACAAAAAATGACCCAAAACTCACGGGGCGGGCAGAGAAAAGATTTTAAACTAAAGGTCAAGATACAATAAAATGACTTGCATACAAAATTATCTTAATAACATGGGTTACGAGAAAAAGGCACAGAACATGCACATTAAGGAAAAGAGCAAGAGCAAGATTAGAATCAGCTGGCTGTCAGCACAGCCTCCGCTTTCATCCTCACCGCTTCCCATCTGACTTGCTGGCGCCAGAGAACTAGGACAATCTCATCACAAACATGGAGGTCGCCGGTCACAGGCTTTCTAATTTTCTTGCAGCAAATAATATCCTCTGGAAGAGCTTTTCCCCAGCCAACCTGAAAATCTGCACCACTATCTGCTTCAAACACTGTTCTTGGGGTAGACCTTTTTAAAATGAGATTCTGATGATATTGGCAATGATCAATCAAGATGGCTCTATGGGCTGGATTGAGGTGTCTGGAAGGGACATTGCTGGGGAAGGTTAAAAATATGGGTGATGGCAGTGCAATGAATCTACTCCAGCCCTAGCAGCACAGATCCTTGCCAGCTGATGGCCCAGTGCCTTGGTTAAAGAGGGGTTGTTCCTCCTGTTACCCAGATCACAGCACTGATGTGTCCCCGACCAACGTGCTGGGAACCAGAGTCATACAGGGGCACGTAAGGTACTCCTCCAGCCAGATGGGACATGTGAGACACTCCTGTTCTCCAAGGGGGAGTGCACAGACTGCCTCAGGCAAAGCCTTTAAATGCTATTAAAAAAAATAAATCTCTCAAAATGTTACAGCAAGCAAGCGAACACAATGGGGATGTTGCTGCTTTGCTCATCCCAGCTTTTGCTCTCCCCTTTCCCAAAACCTGTCTAAGGAGGGGTGTAGGGACTGTTGTGGTCTGTGAGAAATGAATTCTCCCATAGGCAGCTGTTGTGCTTGCTGTGCCATACACAGCATCTCCTCCAAGCACCCATTCCAGTTACTCGGCTCGTACTCATCTGGAGGAGGAATTGAGTAATTGAGACATCTGCGCTTCAGTAGACGGCCACTTTAGGGGGAAATCCCTTCTACACATAATGCATACACATGCACAGTTTTACTCCAGCTCTTGCTTTGGAGGACTCAGTCTGTCTTTCTGCTCAACTCCAAATCTCCCCCAAAACGTGCTTTCCCCAGCAATGAAATGAATACCAGGTATGGCTCAAAAAATGTTCATCCATTCCCCACCAAAACATCTCTGCAGCACTCCAAGCCCCTAACAGGGCAGCAGGCTGAATGCTTCCCATGGGTTACTTCTTCCCCTTCATCCCTTTTAATGACATCTCTGGTGATCTCAATGCAACACACATCTGATAAATCCTCACTGCAGCCCCAACAGAGGTGGAGTGCAGTGTGCTGAGGAGGTGGTGTGAGAGACAGAAGACCACTCATGCACATCCAGAAAGTCATAATAAAAGCCCATCAAGAGTTACAGTTTATTTCAGGTTCAGAAATGCAGCATAACATTTTTACAGCAGGTGTATGTGATGCTCAGTAATGACCATGGTTTCGGGAATCGACTTGCTGTGCTCAAAGGTCAACACCAGGAACCATTTACAGATTATGAAACCAAAGGCAGATGCATTGGCTCATATGAAGTAGGGCATTAACATACAGAGCAAAATTCAGAAAGAAATTAAGCGTTTGCTTCTTACAAAAAGAAGTCATCGTTTACACCATCCTGGAAAAGTAAAGAGACAGGCAGTAAAGCAAATGGCCGGCAAGACGGGACAAATCATATATCAAGCAAGAGTGGAGGGCTGTCTGGACGGGAGGAGCCATCGGTATCAGCTCGCCTGCAGACAAAGCAAGAGGAAAGACAGGCAGAGTAACATTCATTTACACAAGGGATGCTAGATCCCGTTCTGCTAGAGCCCAGGGAGGAGGTTCAATGCCACAGCAGGAGAAACTGTGCCATAAGCACACCAAGAGGTTGGATGCCTCTCTGCTGTCACAGGCCTGCTTCAATTCGGAAGGTTTGGAGTATTTTAAGACAGAAAGACAGAACTAACCAGTAATCTCTATATGCTGTAGACACATTGTGTAGTGTAGCTGTCTGCGATAGAGAGTATAATAGTTTCTATGTTACGCTTTAACACGAAATGCCATAACCTATAATGTTATCTCCTTTAATATAATAAATAATCTACTTTTATGAGGCTTATTCAGAAAGTGCAACAAGATCAGCAATAAAATAAACACACATTAACTATGTACATAAGCCTTTTCACTGAACATATAATCTTTTTAATCCTAACACAAGATCCCTTGAGATTAAAGGCCAAGAGCTACTGACAGCACACTCAAGGCTCTTCTGAGAGCTGCTGGTCAGCAGTGATGAGGTGAGGGGGAACACGTTCTCTAGGCAGAGACCCAGGCTTAGCCTAAATGTAATACTAGATGAGCACCCTCCTGAAACTCAGCTACATCACCCAGCTAATTATACACCTCACATAAGATCAGAAACTCTGCTGTTGCTTAACGGGAGTCTCCACTATTCCCTGGCAAAGGAACTGAAGAAAGGGAGAGCAACCTGTCCTTCTTGGCTATGAGAGTTCAGGCTTAGCTCACCCTGTGGAAGGGCGTCTGCAGAGCGGGCAGTGGCCAGTTGGAGGTAGCCAGTCCCTTCCATGGGGTGCTTGTCCTGTTGTCCTTCAGGCATGGAGCGAGTTGCTGCCAAGGCTGCTCCTCTGAGAACAAGGGACAGGAGAGACACGAGCTGCCAGCATCAGGAGTGAGCAGGACAAACCACCCTGTTGCAGGCGCTGTACCACAGGAGGAAACGGGCCAAGGTTGGGGGGACAGTACTTACTCAATTGGACATGGCAATTTCTCGGGGAGCACTTAGCATTTTTCCTAGAAACAACAATTCTACGTAGTTTATTCTGAAAAGCGCATATGCAAGAAGTCTGAAGTAAAATCATTGAACTCTGGATCTGTGCTCAAGGTTAATTACTAACCTGCACACCAAAGTGTTACATTTTGGGTACAGGGCCAGATTCAGATGAGGATGCAGAGGAAAGGAGGGCTGTGCAGCTGTGTCCCACGACCTCAACACTAAGCACAGAACCAGATGGTGCGGACAGTGGGGCCACAGGCGCCTCAGTGCCTCCTCCTCCTCCTCTTTCAGGTAAATCCACCCTTGAGAGCTTCATTTACAATTCAAGATTACTGCTGAGAAAGAATTTCTTGGAGGGCAGAGTTAAGGACAGCACTGAATTGTGCTACCTACTTCCTTATGCTTGACAGAAACAGTGATTAAAGGAAATTAAGGAGCCTCAAGTACAGAGGATTTAAAAATGTTTTTAGGCCAGGATCTGTGTCATCTAATTAAAGTTCCTAACTTTCTGGCAGTACCACCCTCGTCTACCATGCAGCCACACCGGTCTGAATCACCTACTGGAGGTGCTGCCTCTTTCCACTGAACAAAAGGGACCTTGAACAACTAACTCAAGCGTTTAGAGCACAGTGGGATAAACCCAGACCGTGGCCTTGTGATATCACTGAATGAATCTCAAAATCCGGGGCTAAAGCGACATTTCTGTGGCTGAAGTGGAAGTGGCACGGAGCTTGGCTTTCTGTCAGCAGGCGGCTGCCAGCGAGTAACAAAGAGTTCTGATAAACTATATACAGGTTTACTGGTTAGGCAACAGTATGGACTATATAGCTATTTATAAAAATACACCTAATAGGTGGGTTGAATGTTACAGCAGAGAGTGCTACACAGTGGAAAACTGTGTAGAACACAAGAAAAATCATCATAATATGTTTTCCTTTTTTGTAGCTAAAAAATCAAAATGACTGCAGTTGGGCTTGCAACCTTTTTCCTTGGAAACTGGTTCTGCGCACTTGGTGTTGGACATCTGGGCCTGTTCTCCAAACAAACACCGGCCACTTACGCAGTCTTCTGAGATCACTGAGATGCCGGTGCTCTGACAAACTCCGTCTTCACTGTGCTTCAGATGTTGACCTCTACACTCCCCAGGTGTGTGTCACAAGTATGAGGGTGACAGGAAATTAAGCTAACATACAAATCATGATGCTTTCTCAAGCTCGCCTCTCCTATGCAAGCTGAAACATGATTTGGTTCAGCAGTGAGCACAACGGTTAGTTAATCAGCAGTCTGGGAATACTTAATAGGCAAAATCTCCATTGGTTGTGGCTTTGATTGGATACTTCCTAACCATGGGGCTACAGCATACTAAAGCCCTATACGCAGGCTCACTAAATAAATTTATTGGAATAATTATACTGGGGGCCTTTGAAACCACCAATTGCTTTGCCTAGGGATCTGTAACCATAATTGTAATAGCAGCAATTAGTATTTTTCTGAAGAAACAAGGCCAAATTAATCTCTAATTTAATTCTGTTAACTCAGTAAATTTTAAACTATAAGGGTGACACTGACTCTAAGTGTTTAAAGTGAAGTAATGCAGTTAAGACAAAAGGTTTTTCTAATTCATTAATATATAATGTGCAAAACAACAGGCAGAGAGGACCTCTGCAAGTGAACATCTGCTAAAATAGTTCATTGCCAGGGTGCACAAGTGAGCAGTTCTCAGTACCCAGCAGGAAAAGCGACCCTAATTCTGAGGTGTGCGGGACTCTAGGAGATGTAAAGAGGAAAATCTTTATATAGTGGGCATAGGGGAATTTTACCAACTGGCACGAACAAATATCTCAAATCCAAACTAGACCCTTGGAAAGCTCAGATGAAAATCTAGGCCATAGCTCACACAGCGGGCAGAGGAGCGGTAGGCCATTTCAGCAGTGCATATATCCGTGTGTGTATAAATATATATATCTCCGTCTGTTTCACAAAATGACCAAAAGCAACGCTCAGTTCTCTGAGTACATTTATACATATTACATGCACTCACATACCCACAGTGCTTCCCATGAGTTCAGTGGGAGTATGAATGTGAGCAAGCACTAGGAAAGGACAAAGCGAGCCGGCACACGCCACTCTGTCACGTACTGGGTCTTCAAACCGCCCTTCACATCCTTGCTGCAAGGCAAGATGTCTCCACACTGCAGCCTGGTCCCTACCAACCACCCAACCAACTCTGCACATCAGCCACCAATGGGGAAATAAAGCAAAACAAGCATTGTCCCACACACACCCTTCTTGTTTATCAACATTCCTTAAAAACTAGACTTTGGATAAGAAGAAATTATAGGAGAAGCAGCCATCCAGCAAGCTTCTCGCAAGAGGGATGTGGAAGTATGGGGCCTTCAGAAGAGCTTGATAAGAAACCACATTGTTTTTCTCTGCCCAGTTTAGCCATTCAAAAAGAAAATGGGCATAGCTGTGTAATTCCAAACGACAGAAAACCTGAAAGGTACAAATAAAAGCAAGATTCCTTTCAGAGAAGAGGAAAAAAGAAACGGATCAAATCAACATGTGCACAAACACACACAAAGTCAAGCCCTCTGTACAGGACTGTGAGCACAGTGGCCTGGGTGAACAAGTGTGTCAGTAAGTTAGCTAACATCAGCTATTGCAAAAGGAAAAGTCAAGATAGCACAGACCTTCCCAAAACATTTAAGACCTCAGAAACAGTGCGGAATGGACAGAGAATATATCAGTAAAATCGGTTACTTGCCTATAGATGTCCATACATGCAACTATACATTGGTTATTGCAACAGTTATCAAGCAATTTGCTTCCACATATTTGGTTAACAATGAATGACGTGCCAGAAACTTCTTTTAGTCTAACAGGGATGAATCTAACGGACGAATTACAGTGGGCCGAGTAGGTGAAGGGGGTGGTCTTCGACTGGAGAGAAAGAGAGAAGAAACAGTAAGCACAAAGACTGAGAACAAACCTGGCACCTCTCGCCGTCACTTTGTGAACATGCACATGCACCTGAACACAACAGTCTTATTTCTGTGTACAATGAAGCACGACAGCCCTAAGCATCCACAGCAGGGAAGAAAGCGATGGGTTTGCCACATGCAGACCGTGCCTTAGCTCTCATGTATCAGACAGCTCGTCTCTCCGGTCCACAGCCTGGGTATTCTCCAAACACAGTTCTGTTTTCTCAAAGGGTCAGCCCCAGCCTGGACAGCCAAAGAGCAGACTTACAGGCACATTTCAGAGTGGCCAGCTGGATTTGGGAAGACAGCCTCCAGTGACATCAGCTGGTGTTTGCAGAACCAGAAAACCTGCAGCTTCTTGCATAGTTGGGCCAACTGGAGCCATGCCAATGTGATTGAATTTGAGGCACAAATTTCAAGCTTTATATCAATGGCCAGTTATGAAAACACTAGCCATGGCTATGGCTTCTGGATTCATTCATTTACCACTAATGTATTCCTCTATCAACTTCAATTACTGCTAAGGGAGTCCCAGATTTTTTGAGAGGGCTCATGACTCTTTATTTCCCTATTTCAAATGGCTGATTCAGCACAGACTCCTGTGCATTGCAAAGCCCTGCATTTCAATTCTGACTTCATCATCACCTGATGAGAGACCACAGTGCAAGAGTTAGCACCAATACCACCCCTGAGCATGTTCCACCTGTAGTCCAGGCTGAGACCTTCCCCTCCCTCACTTCATCTGAGGATGACACACCGACTCTGCTGGAGCTGTAAACAGATTCTCTCCGGTAGCTATGTAATTGTCTTTTACATTTTTGTGTGTATTTAGGGTGCATGGTTCACATCAGTGCTGTATGGAGACAACTCCATCAGCTTAGTTACAAAGAGCATTTTGCTAGTGCTCCATTCCACTTGGGCTAAAACACCCCACCACCAAGCAAATCTTATGCAGAATCTGAGATAACAAAACCTGTTTGGCTTCCAGCATGTGCACTACCTCAGGCAGTTCTGCCTGGCACTGCTTTGTGCCGTACAAATACACCTAAGAGACTGTTCCTCACAGCCAGACTGTTCCCTTAGCTAGCTATCCAGCACCCTCCAACAGGGTTTTGTTGCTCCACCTCTTACACTGTGTTTTTGCTCCCCATTTTCTGTAACGGGAAGTACCAGCTCTCTCTTTGTTCCTTAACCCGCTCCAGACCACCAGAAGAGAGTATAGCTGCCCTAAGGGAGGCAGGAAACCATGGTCTCAACAAGGTGGGGAGCTGAGGGGTCATCGGTTCCCATCCAGCTTCAGAGGATTTCATTAATGGCCAAGACAAATCATACAAGCCCTCCCTAACTCTGTCCTCCACCTGTGAAAGCAAGAACAGTTCCTGTCTCTGAAGATTACAAAGGAAACATGTCTCATTCAGCTAACACTAAATAAAAGATTAAAAGAATGTAACAATGTGTTAATCTTCTTTGAACTGGAACATAATATGAGAGACAAATTTACACTTGACAAAAAAAAAAGTCCTGCTTGGCTCAAAGCGTATC
The DNA here is from genome assembly GCA_026546715.1 of Gallinago undulata. Lineage (NCBI taxonomy): Eukaryota > Metazoa > Chordata > Aves > Charadriiformes > Scolopacidae > Gallinago > Gallinago undulata. The sequence goes on along the minus strand of JAOTQQ010000004.1, from coordinate 4,069,494 downwards.
TTATACGACAATATTCTCTTTTGGTGAAGAAAGGAGAATTTTAATCCCTAACATGCAACAAATACAAAATATTCCAACTGAAGCGTTCAGTTAAATCAACAAGCTAAAAAAATAGGCAAAATATAATTTCTTCATGGTGTATTTTTCTTACAGAAAAAATGTTACTGTGTTAACTATTGTTTCTTGTGTTGCTCCAGTGTAGGTCTTCTGGACCCATTTCCAAAATTTGTAGTTTCATAAAGAACCACTTCTAAGGCTCTGCATTTCTGCTGGGTTGCATTAAATTATTCCTTTGTTGAAATGCCTCACATTGCATTGTTTAGCGCTTACTGAAAACATCGTATCATGTGTATACAATTTACAAACAAGGGAAAATGCATACAGCTGTCTTCATATCAAATTTAAAAGATACAAGCCCAAGCATGCATTTTAATACCAGGTTGAATGCAGCACAGTGGATTCAAATAATGTAATTTAGTCAAATTGCTATTTAGCCCAGCAGGATCAGAAACTGGAGAGCACAGTGGGAGGATTTCCTGGATATAATCAGTCAAACCAAACCTGGACCAAAATCAGGTCTGAGCCCCATTTCCTCCTTGAACTAGAGCTGTTATTGCACCCTGACCGTTATTTTTAATTTTCATTAAACCTCAATCCAGAGCTGAACAGAAAAATTCCCCAGCAGGCTCTCCTTTCCACTTCAGAGTACCACTTCAGGGAGAAGCTGATACCCACAAGGGGTGCCTCTCCTACGTGGAGCCACTGCGAGGGCCTGGGGCACAGTGCCACGCTGCAGCTTGTCCCCTCGCTCCATGCAGTGGGCAGAGACACCAGCCTTGTTCTCCCTGGCACTGCCCGACAGGCAGGTCTGCTCAGCGAGGGGACCCCTCAGCCCAGCCTCTCCCCCCCACCAGTTCCCACTATGAATACCTCCCAGTGGAGATACACGTGTATCTGGGATGCTCTGCATACATACACTTGTGTGCCTCTCCCCAGTGGGTACAGGCAGGGATGTACGTGAGGAACAGGCAGCTCTCTCCTTAGCTCCAGTCCCTCTCCTCTGTGCACCCCATGAAGGTGCTGCCTGGCTCCCATGCAGTTGTGCAGGGCTTCCTTCCAGCTCCTTAACCCCACGCACCACGACTAGGGGAGTGGGAGCTGCACCCTGGAAATCAGAGGTGCCTTCCAGAGCAGTGGCAGATGTTTGGGAAAAGACAGCACTTCAGAAAAGACCTTCTAAAGCACCATTCACCTCTGTGTAGGCTGACAGCCTCCTGGGCACTTTCTGGTTCCCCATGCCACTAACACAGCAAGAGGGGCCGTGTCCCAACTCCCTTGGCAGAGCATGGCACAGGGTTCAGCTCAGGGAAGAGACCTTGGCTGAGATAGTCACCATCATGCAGGAACAACTAGCATGAGCCAAAGCTCAAGTCAAAGTGAGAGAAAGGACAAGCCCAGAAGTTGCCTGTCACTAGATTTTCCTGTCAAGGTGACAAGGGAATTTTGTGATCCATTATGTGACCGTTTTTGCACTGGGAGTAGGATTCAGACCTTTTTATCCCCCTAAAAGGAATCTCATCCCCATCTCTTACCTCTCCCCCTCCTTAATGCCCAAAGCAGTGGTTGGGAGCGCAAGCGTTCCCTGGGATGGATGGGTGCAGGAGCCCGGGCACCCAAACCACAACCTTGAGACAACAGAGCCGGCAACCAGCTCTGCGGTGCTCCTTGCAAATATGTAGTCCCACCTTCCTCTCTGTTCCGGGCACCTCAAAAAAAAAACAGGTCTGAGGGAAGCCTGGCCATGGCTTTCTGAGCACAGGTTACATAAAGGAGTGCTGCCAGACCCTCTGCAAGAGGAATAACCCGGAGAGGAGAGCAGCAGGGGGAGCTCCAGCATCCCTGTGGAGGGGAGCAAGGGGAAAAGCAGAAGAAAACAACCTCCCCCCAAATCCCTGCTCCGCACTAGCTGCCATGTCAGTGAGTAAATATGTGACTAAGCCCAATTAAATGTTTAGTCTGAGGCCAGAAGATGATAGCGGTAGAGACGGCGTGGACTGCGTTTTCCCTGTGTTATCGGACCGACTCCGGCTGTGCCGGGGCGTGTTGGCGGTGCTGAGATGTTCCCAGGCCCCGAAAGGCGGCTCCCGATTCATAGAAAGCTCCTTCTTATAAAAATGTCACTGCTGCAGTAATTCCAATTTGGTTATTGTCTCCAACATTTCAGCTGAGTTTTTGAGTTTTGGGGCTGAGTTCCCGCTGCCTGGCCCCTTTAATGGACTGCTCACTCTGTTGTGTTGGTTGGGGATTTTTTTTTTCTTTTTTTTTTTTCTTTTTTTTGAAAAAAAAAAAAGGGAAACTGTTTGTAAAAGTTAGTGCTAAAGGGGCAGGGGATCATAGGTCCCCAGGGTTGAGTAAATGAGTCTGCAGAAAGAATCAGTTCTTCTAACTAGCACACATTAAGCAGACATAAAGAATTTACCAATGAAAATTGTGGACTAAGTATGTATTTAATAACTCCCTGATGTTGTTGCAGGGACTCCTTCTTTGAGGAGCTCAGTGGGGTTTTGAACAGAGGACAACTCTTACCCCCATGCAAAAACTTTTTAAAAAAGGAAAAGTTTTACATTTATTTTTAACGTAAGCAGCATACCCCATTTTTCCAGTTTTAAAACAACCCCTAAAAGCAAATGCAGAGCAAAAGAAACTAAATAAAGCAAGTCTAGACTCAAAATTCGATCAGAAACATATGGGAGTTCTTCAAGCATTTGCCTTTTGAGAAGTGCTATCGCTTCCCACACAGAGCCTACAAAATATGCTTTCAGTAAAGCACGGCGGTAATTACCATGGGAGGCCCCACTCAAAGAAGATGGCTTCTCTTCTTGGAGCAGAACAAATGTATTTCTAAATAAAAGGCTTTCATTTCCACTTAAATTTTACATTCTTGTTTTCTTGTGACCACCAGAGAACGCTTGTGGAAGGCATGCACATACTATATGTTATGATACATCCTATAGATCTGAAATTGTAAACAAAAGCCCTTTATTCTTTCTCTTTTCCATGAGTTTGGTTTCCCTGTAATGCAGCCCTCTCAGCGTACCCCAATATGTGACATAGTCTTTGCAGAATGTAACAAGAAAGTGTTTTTTTTAAAAACCTCTAAGAGGTTTTAAGTCTGACTGCAGGCAAATTTTATTCTAAGTGACAATACAAATCTGGATGTGAGGCATACAGTGAGGGGATAAAAGACCCCCTACTTTTCTGGGCTCTTCAATCAACCTATCTTTTATATGGTACCAATCAACCTCTATCAGCTTCTGAATTTGCAGAAAATCCAAACAAGAAGTGAACCTACTGTAGTATAGTGGTTGAAGAACAGAGGTAAAACATGGTTTATAAGCCTGATTAGTTAGACTACAGTCTAGGCATACTTAGAACTCTTTCTGGACTACAGTATATGCAGTACGGCTACTACAGAGTCTCCTGAACATTGACTCAAGAGAAAGGATCCTGAGTGGAAATGAGAAAACCAAAAGGAGGTACTAATGCCACAGGTCGTAAGAAAGTAGGAAAAGCAGAAAAAGTAGGATGACATTAAGAGAAGCAAAGCAGGAATCATGGATGAGAACCAGGAGGAGATGATGATTATGGGATAAATGAGAAACAGCACTCAGTAGTGACGAAAGGAAAAAGTAATTGGGGAATATCTGTCTGATATTACCTATGTGATGGCCCAATAGAGTGAAAATTTCTCAGATTTGTTTCTGTACTGAAAAATGTCATTTTGTCTAACACAAAATGTCTCTAGTAAGCATGCCCACAGGATACTGTTGGCGGGCACGTCAGGATGGGAACCACTGAGGCACACAGCACAGTGCTGGAGGATGCGTGCCAGTTCTGAAGTAGCTCTGCAGCTGAACACATATGTATCAGGCTCCACAAATGCATAGAGGGCGTGCTGTGACTGTACTGCCAGATACTCATGCAGCTATGCATACAGCTGAACCTCACTATTTCAAGTGAACCAGCTGCACAGTACTCTGACAGTGGAAGAATTTTTGTGTTAAGTGTAAGCAAGTTAGATGCTGCTGCTTTTTCTGATGCTCATTTCTTTTATGTGAAAGAAATAAAAAAGTAAGAGTGATTGGGAGGAATGTGTCCTTCCATTAGCCACCACCACACTGCAGCAATATAAATCTCCACTAATTCAAATGCTAACACTACTCCAAAGCATTTGGGTTACTGAGGGTCCACTGTGTGTGCTTTAACTTAATACAGATACTCCTTTCAGAGGCAGAGGTCCAAAATATGATGCTCCACTAGATTAATTTATTACTTGTAACTCAAGCTACATTTTCTGTATGGCCATCAGAAATTAACGCCTATCACACACACATACAAATATATTTGTATGTTTATGCGGGCGTTGCATTTTCAAATTAGGCATTTCAGATAATTAATGTGTCATATGAAAAACTCAGCTTGAATAAACAAAAAATTTAATTCACTGGAGTGACCAAGAAAGACTATTATTCTTAACAAACTGTGTGTTCTTGTTGCTCTTCAGCAGGGAACGTGTCAAGCAAGCAAGCGTGCAACACATTAGTGAAGGACTGTCCCAACCTTTCAGAAGCCCTAGGTCAAGAACAGTCAAGAGGATCAAAACTGCTTGTGGAAGAAGACAGATTTAGGAGTGCTGAGCGATACATTCAGAAATGCTGCTCTACCTTCCTCTGTCCACAGATGATGACAACAGAAGGGCCCCAGAATCAGCAGGAGGAACACGTAATCTTTGTGCAACAGCTCAAGTCTTGTGTACTGGTCTGTGTTTAGCTGTACTGTTCAGCATCACTGCAAATCATGTACACCACACATCTTCTGCGCACTCTGATCTTCCTACCTACTCACCTTTGACTTTCCTCTGCCTTTTTGCCTCTCTCCTCTTTAATTACCTTGGTGCAAGAAAGGGAGCAAACATCCTGGTTGTCAACTTCAACTGGAATCGCACCTCTTCTTGTCCATGATGACAACTAACGTGATTATAAGTGTCACTGTTGTTAATGTAGCCATTGAATGCCCCCATTCACTAACAGTCCAATACAGCTTGCAGGGGACAGGAGAGTTTCAAGGAGAGCCTTTCAAGATGACTGCAGGTTCAGGAAGTTGGAATCATCACTACTTTCTTTCTATTTACTGTCATATGTTTTCTCTTCTAGCATAAGGAAGGCTAGAAATGTACTGCTATTCTGCCCAGTCTTTCATACAAGGCAGAAATTCCCTGCTTAAACTACTCTGTTATGAGATTAAATAATTACTGGGGACAAAACACATCTTCAGGTTCTTGACTTCTGGCAAACAACATTTGCTATTGTTTGACTCCACTTCTCTTTTTCAAGTTGAGAGACACTAAAAATAAAAACCACTTCCTTCTACTAACAGTATCTTGAGAGAGAAAAGGCTAAGGAAGCAAAAAAGAAAAACAAACAAACAAAACAAACAGCTTTTGCTGAAAATACCTAACAGAATAAATTACTTATTGATTCAGTTCACCAACTGACACTCCCAAAGCAGGCTTCAACTGTGCTTGAGATTGCACTCAACATCATCTTCTATCCCAGAATCCCTTCTTTCAACTCTTTTCAGGTTCCTTCTTTTTCCGTCTTCCTCTCTTGCATCATTTTTACTTACCCTTCCCCATCACATGGGACTGGACTACACTATGAGTAATGAAGAGCTGTTTCTCAGACTGATCCACTTCACTGAACTTTGAAGGTACCTTGCAACACTCCCAATAAAATGGATGTCTCCTAGTTCACCTCATTTAAAAACAACTTTTGTTAAATAAGGCAGGAGCAAGTAGCTCAGGAACAATAGTAAAGACAATCAATACTACCTGAGATTAAAAAATAAGATCAAACCGAAACCCCACCTAAAACAAATGACTCTTCAAATATGTTTGTTCAGTTGTTATAGTGTATTGCCCATCAGAAAATTCCTGGACCACTGAAGACAGCAAGTGGAAATCCTGCCAAAAGGAGATGCTGATGGGAGTTAAGAGTCAGTGGCAGCAGATGTAGTACCTGGGTGCCATGTCTGACATCCCACAAGATTTATTTTACTTGGTCTTCAGGACAGTCATCTGGAGAAGAGGTATCTGAAGGAAGACAGTGAACAACTTCTTATCTCTAGTCTAGAAGAAAGCCATCCTTTCAGGGGTAGCAATCAGTGAAGCTCCTAGAAGAAGTGGAGACCCTCCTGCATCTCTCACAGCATTACAGTTCAGGCAGCTGAAGAATTAGTTCTGTGCAAACGCCCTTCCAAATTTCTCCGAGAATTGTTTTTGCAGAATTACAACAAAACCACAAGAATTGACGTATTGCAATATTTTAAAACCTGTTGTGACCTGCTTTCTGGTCAATCCCTCCAGTATTTAACCTCATTCAGAATGCTAATTTTTTCATTGCTTCTGTTAAGACTGAAGCTGCGAGATGACCCCAGGTAAGACGAACAGTGTTCCTCAACTGTTTCTGCACATGGCAGCTTGGCTACCCTAAGTAGTGCAGCTAGTGTTTCTAATGGTTGTCACAGCCACTGACAACAGGCTGCTGTTAAGAAAGATTGCCAAATACTGCATTTTATGGTTTGAAAACTATCTGAAAAACTTTAAAAGAAAACAGAAATGCAAGGAGGGGGAGACAGATTTGCAAAGGTGCAAGGGATGGGATAAGTTGGAGAGAAACCAAGACAAGACAGTGAGAAGGAAAGGAGGGAATATGTGGGGAAGGGACACAAATGTACTGAGCAGGAAACCAAGTGAAGGGAGAAGGTGAAAGAGGAAGCGAACAGGATGGTCAAGAAAGGGACAGCAAGGGAACAGCAGAAAAAAAGGAACACAAAATAGTGATAAAGGAGCCAGTGGAGGAGGGGAAAAAGCAGAGCTCCTTTCTAAAAGATAGGGGAAAATGAATAGACTCTCCTGCTTGAAGCAGCCAGCAGCAAAAGAAACATATTACTGGGTTTAGATTTCAACAAGAAATCTAAATTAGACTGGTAACAAATTACACAGGGATGTCTTCCCCCAGGTCAGAAATCACAGAAAGAATAATTTATATTCTCTTAAGTCTTGTGATTTTTGGGTCCTTGGACAGGCAGAGTTGGAAATATACTGACTACAGAAGAGTAGTATCCTATCCTGTGGTGGTCTCTGGCTGTGCATCACCCGTGTAGCTGCATGTTCTTTTGATCACAGACATGAAATGCAGAATTATAGTAGTTATTCTTTGGTTTTATTTTTCCCCCTGAAATTCAGCAGGGTTTTGAAATCCCTCCATATAATGCTCTTGTCTCTTTGCTCACATGAAACACTCCTAATTGCTGATTATAGGCTTATACTTTTTCAATATAACCTTCACTGATGATCCATGCAAAGAGGACAAATAGATGCTACTGCTGGATGGAGCTATGCTCTTCTGTTTGGGTGTTCAGATTGAGATCATCAAACTCAGCATGCAAATGCTTTATAGTAGGCACTTAGTTATCCTGCCAGAAGAATTTGATGCGATGGCTATTTGGTTATTATTATTTATATTCCATTAAAAAAATATAGTAGTAAGCTTTTAAGGCTGCAAGGTCAAACTTTCAGAAGACAAAAAATTCCCAGGCTAAGGCAGAATAACCCTTGTGGCCTTATATGCCTATATACTATGACAGCTTTTAATCAAAGGATCACATGCAATTTTTTGCGAGGGAACTCCTTATCATTCAATAATGATACTGAATGTTATTTAGAAATTACATTAAATCTTTCCAAAGAACTCTAATCCATAAAAATCCGTCACAGAAAACTTAATGGTTGATAAGTGGCTGAGTACAGAGCCTGTGGACCAGGAAATGTCAGGCAGTGATGCTTTCTACAGTACTTCTCACTTTGTCTGGAAATTTCTAACTGTAATTACTGTCAAGTATAAGTTTCTGCCGGGTTGGCAGAAATATGTAATGATGGCTTAGAATGTAGATGTAAGATGTAATGTAGTTACAAACACGACAGGTCATGTTATTAGCCTCAGCGGCATAATAAAACATAGCTGCATAGCAGCCATCACCTTCCATGCTGGCTGACTGTGGGCTGAAATAAATTGCAGGGAGAGTATGGGACTGTTCATGAACAGCACAACATCAATTCTTTCCCCACTAATTGCCTTGCATGTAAAGACCACTCTCAGCCCCCAGCAACTGAGCATCAGCACGCCTGAGGGCGAGACACACATGCTTGAGAAGCATTTATGTTCCTGCCTGAGTCGATGGTCCATCCGTTAAAAACCCCTGTTTAACCAGATTCCAGGGTTTCACATCATGTAGGGTCATGTATGTTTTAATGGCAAAGTGAGTAACAATCTCCAGTGCTTCACTGGGAAAGCCTTCCTGAATCCACAGTAGCATTGCAGAGAAAAGAGAGAAAAGGGGATCACCCTCCCACCCCCACTAACACCATGGGCTCTGCCACCCGGAGAAAAACATTTCCAATTCAATTGTTTTCCTTGTGGCAAAGCTGAGATTCCCATTCAGGACATTTAAAAGCCATAAATCAAAGCATCCACAGTAGAACTAAAATTGGTCAAGATCAGGCTTTCCAAACAGGCAGGCAAACACACATGATGGTAAGCTAAAGTGGCTCTAGTGCCTGCTTAAAGCTATCTTACCAAAGCAAGCGCACAGCTGCATTTTCTTTCAAAATACTACTGCAGCCTTTTAAGAGAGAGGGGGAATAATCTAAATTCTGGCAGCGGGGAATATTTCACAAATCATATATGCTTTGGCATCAAGCCCTTAAAGCCAGGGGCCTTTACTCACAGGCTTTACTGGGAGAGATCCACCCACCTCAAGTGGGATTAATTAAGAGAGGCATGTATCATGCAAATAGTTTCTGTTTCCTTACAGAAATATTCAGAGCACATAACCCAAAACAGCTTTAGAATCAGAGCGGAGCAAGGAAGAAAATTGTTTCCTGCTCCCCTAACCCTTTTCCTTTCCCTGTACAGTAAGCGAGAACAGTGAGAAAATGCTGAGAGCTCACCATTTCAGTACAATTCCTTTGCTTAAATGCAAATAAAGTTGAGGGGAAAAAAAGTAATTTTTTTAAGTGGGGGCTATATTTCACTAGAGGGTTCCCAATTCTCCAAACTAAACATGTGCTCAGCCACTCATCAGAAAAGGACAGTCAACATCTTACCCCTGAAAATGAGAGGTTTTTGTCTTAAGGCAGAACAGGAGAAAATGGAAAGGTTATATTTCTTCAGCCTGTCAGGATTTTCAGCTCCACATGACAGCAATGGGGGCTGCAACAAAAAGCTCCTTTGGAAAGCTAGATGAACTTTAAAAATACAACTTTCTTCTCAGGAAGCTAAACTATTTCCCTTGATATGACAGATCCTGAAAGTTCAAGGAAACACTGCAGAAAATGGTGGTAGAACAGTCAGAGCACAGAGTGCCACTTCAAAAATAAGTCACAGGGAAGCTCAAGTTTCCACAAGAACTCTTCCTCAAAACTATTTTTTTTCCCCTTTTAATATCTCAGACCCATTTTCTGAGTCAATTTCCTATGGTCCTGCGAAGGCTGTTATTAAAACCAGACCAAGCGTAGCAGAAATTCCAGGGCTCACATTTAATAGGTGCAGGAGCCGGCTACACTGTCCCCCCTCAGGTGATTTCCCCTGCAGCCCCTTCCCTGGGATTTCCTCTCTCTGGAGTTTAGTCAGCAGGAGAAACCTGAAGTTTCAGCAAAATGGCAAACCCTTCCTTCATTCTTAAGCAGCTGAGATTTTTTTTATGTCTGAGGCTTTCATTGCTCTAAAAAAGACATCTAGGATCCAGTCCAGAAGATGTGTATTGCAGATATTTTTTCCACAAAAATGTCAGGCAGTCATACATTCAATTACATATCCAGCTACAGCATTTTAAAAACACTGACCTCCTTTATCAGCCCCTGCTTTGCATGCCACCAGTGGCAGTCACGAATTGAGTTGTTCGTGGATTGCTTACCCAAGTGTCTTTTGAGTGCTAGAAAATTCCTTTCTGCGTCCATCCCACCTATCACTTCAGCATCAAAAAGATTATTATCAGACACGCCCTTGGCAAGCCACCTCAGGAAAGCAGAGTTCATGCAAAATCACAGCCAGGCAGGACGAGGGAGACATGCTCATTTGCAAGGCAAGGTGAAAGACGCTATGGTTCTCTCCAGTAGTACAACTGACAAAACACCGGACCTCATTTCTGTATCTAGTATATGAATTATTTTCTGATGACACAGGGGAAACACTGGGGCCAGTGCCCTGGAGCTCAGTCCCAGGCTCTCCCAGCAAGGGGATGTTCTTCCCTTTCAGCGCGAAATTTGGTACCCAGAAAGTTCTAGGTTTCTCCCCAGCAGTCCTAATGCAAGCTATGGGATATCCACTAAGATGAAAGAGTGCATTTCTTGGTTGGGCGCTGAGGCAACAATACTCTTTTCATAGGAAATATATAAAAATACTTAATTCCTTTGATATACCTCATTTATTTATTCTTCATATTATAAAGGGGAATTATATTAGAAATAACTAGCCTCAAATTTAAGTTACTGACAGCTACAATAGATCTCACCTATTTAAAAGAAAGTTATTCTCCAAAGGTTCTCTTCTCAATTACCATTTCTAAAATTGAAAATATGCACATTTTCTTTTTGTTTCTATTTAACTGGCATTTCTTTACAAACTGTGACTAATTTTAATGTAACAGTTAATTTATTAGAAATAGAAAAACGCCTTTGTTCCAACATTGCCTAATCTGCCCATGCCTCTCATAATTTAGGAACTTATCGAAGCCCTTGGAATCAGAGGCTTTCATATACATACATATATTTGAGTGGTTACGTGTATTATGTCATTGTGAAAATAAATATTAAAGATATTTTATTCATATAACTTACATAAAAAAGCAGTTAATGCCACACAAAACTATAAAATATGCAAAGCTACTTTAAAAAGTAGCAATAAATGTAAAGCCCTGGGAGGAAAGGAAATTATCTGGTGATGAAAATCCTGTTCCTTAACTAATTGTTTTGTACCATATGATCTACACTGTTAGACAACTATGGACTGTTTTCAACTGGCTGTAAATTACTTGCCTTGCGGAATAAGCATCAGACTCCTATCAGTTTGTTCCATAGGTTCTACATGGATTGTTCTTGTTCTTTCCCAGAAGAGCCACTACTTCCTCTGGTGAGGAGTCAGAATGGCAGAAGTGAGTTCTTGTACCCCTGAGCCTCTTCTGGTGGAGGGGTACATGACCTCTCCCTATGTGGGTACAACACAACCAGAACAGGGGTTCTTAATGTAAGATAATCAAGTGTCTTCAAATTGACTTACTGGAACTTTTTTTTTCATTAAAATCTATCTTCTCAAAAAGTCTTACTTGGCCTGAAAGTTGGTTCCTCAAAACACCTTTGACTCTCTGCAGGGAATGTCCAATTTTGCTTTGTTACAAGACATTTTCAACAACAGTGCTTGACTTTCTGACACAGTGCAGAATCTGTCTGTTATGCTAGAGGGAGAGAACCATGCCCACCACCAGGAAGAATAGACATCTTACCTTGGGACGCTAGGAGGAGCCCGGGTTGGCCGAGAGGGAACCTGAGGAGGTCCACCAAGGGCTTCACCACCACTTGGAAATGGAGGCAGTGGTCCTGGGCGGAATGGGACTGGAGGAGCCCCCGACTGAGGGCCTGGAGATGGGATTGCAGGAGCGGGTCCTCGGCCAGATAAAGGTCTGGTTGGGGGATTGTTTAATGTAGGCCTCCTCTGAGTTGAGGGACTTGGAGGAGGTGATCTAGTGAAATATCAGAGATTTAAGAAGTTCAGTAAGGTGGGGCTTGGGGGTTATTATTTTATTTTGGTTTATTTTATTTTGTTTTATTTTATTATTTTAAAACTGAAGTTAAAACCTTTGACAATTGTTTTTTCTTGGCATTTTCCTTAGCTGTCAGTGTCAGAGCATCACATATATTTAAGTCTCACACTTATCTTCCCCACAGAGAGCATGATATGATTTCTTACTTGTGATAATCAGAAATAAACATACAAGCAAAGAGGTAAATGTAATGGATTTTAATATTAGAGTTCTAATAGTGTTCTGTTAAGTGGATTTTTTAGGACATGGAGCCTGAAATGCTGGATTACTGTAACAACTTCTAAGAAGAGGCCTTAAGGATACAGAATTGGAGTGACAGAAGTGTCTGCTATGTAACCATGAAACAAGCTATAAATCCATTGGATACTCTTCTACAAGGCAAATATCTTGTCTGGTGTTTACATATGTATCCATAGAATATGCATAAGTGGTAAAGTGTTCTGATTTCCCTCACAAATGTCATTAATGACCTGGAGGAGCGTCTGCCCAAAAAGACAGGCAGGGAGGGAGCTGCTGATGCTGACAACGTTTGCCTGTCCTAAATTTCAGTGCAATATGGATTTGAGGATCCTTACCTGCGGGCTTGCTGAAGCCAAGAGTCATCAACAGGAGGTGGTGCAGGGGTTGAGACAGTGCTGGTGCTAATATCTCCAATGATGGCTAGGGCTTCCTTTAGTGCTTGGTACATGCGGAGCGTTTCATCTCGCCTCTGCGCCTGTTCAGCTGACTCCTCCATCAGAGTGTTTTGGTCCTCAGAAGAATACAAGTGAGCCAGGAGCTCTGCATTGATAAATTCTTTTACCTATTTCATCAGACAAAAGAAAAAAACAAACAACCACCAAACAAATAAACAAACAAAAACCCCTACTGAAAATACAATACTGAGCAAATACAGCGTGGGATCCATGGAACCAGGAGACAGGTGTGTCTTAGTTTAATCTGTTTCTTCTACAACCTTACATCAATTCTACTGGTCAAATCAGGGCCTAAAAAAAATGCTGAACTGAGATTGAGCTGGCGGTGCAGCAGCCTCAGGTCTAGTTGTGGTCCAAGGAAATGCTGGTGCATGCAGCTGGGCAGAGCAGCTGGAAAAGGATGGACTGGACCTTTTGGCAGCTGCCTGCATGCAGATGGGCTTAACGCAATTATGAAGCCACATTCTGAGACAACAGTTCATGTGTGAGGATGAGATGGTTTTGTGCAGACAGTCCGTTTTCTGCATCTGTCTTTGAAACATCAGACATGGTTGGAGTTAACGCTGGTCTGTGTCTCTAAGGTGACACCTATGTTTCAACTGGTTTCCCAACAGCTCCCAGGAGTCAGATGGCATTTTGGTCCAATTCTAAATGGCTCAGAGGTAAATGGCAGCTATTAGCAATACCATCAGATATACTAAAGTCCCCCGGGAATAGGAACTTTCAAGCTTTATAGCATCTTTGTCAGTTGTTTTCTTAGCAAAATTTACCCTACTGTAAATGGGATTTTTCATCTCCAATAACTTGTCAAACTCTAAATATCCCATCCACATGCATTCAAACTGAAGGGAGAAGTCTTCAAGTAATCTAATTTACTGTATTGATTTCCTGCTATGCCTGCCCTGGTTATGGAAACCTGGGCCACATTAGGAGAGATAAAAAGCTACAGGTACTCTGATTAAATAAGACTGTGGTAAATAGACCAACTCCTGACCTACTAAATCCTTGCATTTGAGACTTTCATTGCTGTTCTGATCTATTTCTCATCTGGCTTTTTGTTCTATAAAGCTTTTTTGAGCCGGAGATACTGATGATAATACATTCCCAAGATTCTGATTACATATACCTGAGCTCCATTTGCACATGGGTTTGTGCTAGTTTAGCAGCGCTGATTTAAGTCCTGTCAGTAAGGCTAAGGCAATATTTGTGTTCAGACAAGGTCAGTAAGAGCAGTCAAACTGCACAGGCATGGGACCCTTTATGGTTACCTAGCAAGGAAAAGAAGGCCAGGACAGACCTTTCAGGGAAACAAAACCATATTGCCTGGGCTTGGTTGTCATTTCTCATTCATGTATGACAGGAGATGCACAAATTCTTAGCAAAGCCTGCAAAAATTTTCCATGAGTCTCATGCTGTTTTCCAGTAGATGGTACTGATCAAGAGCCAGAGTACACTACTTTCCTCATGATTGCCAAAAACTCCACATTAAAAACAGATATCATAGTTAAACAGCATCACATTCTACTCGATGAAATGAGCATTTTAATGGCATCACTTCAATAAAAAGAAGAAGTAGTCCTAAAATTAGATTAAGGCCAGAGCTGATTGTAAAAGCATTGTTAAACCACAAATATCTGTTTGAAAAAAATCAGCCTGTGACAATTATCATGAGAGATCCCTGTCTGCCACAAGCAGGAGATTCAAGTAACTCCCTGAACTCTTCTGGAAGGGGAAGACTGTTGCGTTAAGGATGGTTCTTGGATCAACCACCTTTCTTCTGCAATTGAATGTCCTGTACTAGATAGAAAATGATCTTCCATAATAGCTAATTTCTCCAGCTTGGAAAAGGAAGGGAAAGTGACACTTACTCTTGCCTTTGCTCCTTTCTAGAGAACAGGAAAAATCACAGAAATGGTGTAAAACATTTCTTCACAGACATCAGATCAGCGGTCAAAGTTGAACCACAGCACACATCCAAAATGCCAATGGCACGAAACCTCCCCTGTCACTCCGAAGTGGGGTAAAGCGGGCTTGCAAGGCAAATTCATTCATCAGTGGGCAGACTACAACAGACAGCACTGCTTCAAATGCAAACACAATCCATTCCTTAACCTTAAGTTTGGTAGTAACAAGAACCTTGGAGATTTTCTACTCAGTTGAGATTACTATCAGCACTGCCTATGGGGTATATGCAGTCTACCATCAGACCACCCCCCTTGTATAATCTGTGATACTAAGGCACCATGAAATCCAAATTCTGAAATGTGTTTTGATTGTGTTTGAATTGCTAATGGTAACCTAATGCAGTTCTGTGAGGGAAATGTATTTTCTTTTAAGGTAATCAACATCCACCCTAAGAGAAGAATGGGTGGATTTGGAATACAATGATCTAGGTTTAGGCCTAGGGATGCTTAGGGACAGCATCTAATTATTTTGTGTGCACTGAGTTTGAATCTGATATTTTCCTTGAATTCTAAGTGCTCATTTGCAGGCCCACAAAGCAGAAAGGAAGTTCTAGAGGGACTCAGGAGGTTATAATCATCATAGAAACAAACTCCTAAGGATTTATGTGTTTCCAGTATTTTGGAGGCAATATGATGGGGCAGCAGAAATTACAGAATATGGTCATTAAGGGGGAGGGAGGGTGTTTTCACTTAACGCCTGGTGGATGGGTTGGACTTCTGAAGACTCCAAGGAACACACACACCTTAACAGGACCCACCTTCCAACACAGCTCCACTGCTTTCCAGGTGCTTGCACAATCTTGTGGCATGGCTCAACAGTCTTAATTCAAACACTTCTTTTTCTTTTTAATAGTGCTGATTTTTTTAATTTGATATTTTAGCTATTGTTTTTAATATGGTATTTTACTGCCTACACTGCACAGAAACAAGTGCATAAATGCTTCTAATTTCAATCTTCACAGTCCTTTAAAACATTCTGATTCTTTGCCACAAAATGAAATTCGAGGATTGAGGTGCAGATCCTAGCTCACTAGCAAGCCCAAACACAGCTATGGATTATGAGGTCAATTGAAAGGTAGATGATGTTTTAAGTATGTTGATTCTGTGTGCCATGGTCAGCCAGAATGGCAGACTTTATTGATGTACCTAATAGCTGAAAGGGTTGAAAGTACAAATTCTTATAGTATTCTACTTCTGAGTAAAGCACACGCTTCAGAGACCCTTAAACTATTCTATATGATGAGGTGAGTGGCAGAAAGACACACACAATAAATCAAACCACCACATCTGCTTATCTAAACAGTGCCCAAGGCTTCTAGATTTATTCCTTAAAAACAATAACCTGAAAATATAAAAAAGCCCAAATTAAATAAGAACTGCTTTAAGAAACCACGACAAAGGGCTACAAATTGAAAATCAAGGAAGCATAACTCTGCTCTGCTGCTCTCACAGGCTGCCTAAATGGAGCTCCCAACTCCCTTTTCCTGTTATATCAAAAGCAACACAAAAAAACAACAAAAATTATTTATCTTTAAATAATACCTTATATTCTGAATAATATGTAAATAAATTCCATCTTTAGCATTTTGGAGTAAGCACTCAAGGCACTCTGCCAGCCTTTGAGAAGGCTGCAGAACTTCATACTACTACAGAAGATTTGAATATTTTGTCTAAGAGCGGGACATTTATGGGAGTGTGTTCTTCTCCTTAGTACATGCTGTTGTTGCTGCTATTTTCGAGAGGTGTGTTTGAGTGTAAGAGATTTGACAGACATGTTAAAATAATTTAGAACTCTGGCTGGTACTTACATTATTGATCATAAGATGCATGATTGTTTTCGGAATCAAATCTCGGATACATTTGTTGATAATAGACATGTAGGAATCCACAAGATTTCGAATTGTCTCCACCTGTCTCTCCAGCTGCGGGTCCATTGAAAAATTGTCTGCTTGGCCATTCTCATCATTTTCAGTCTACACAGAAGACAAAAAAAAAGAAAAGTCAAGTCTTTCAGACTGCAGTAATGTGGAAATATATAGGGGAAAAAAACTTGGACTTAAACTGTAGTAATCCAGCCATGTAACTCATACAAAGAACGTCTGGAGGTTAAAATATGAAGTAATGGCCTGTCTAACATTAGTGTTTAGCATCATGAAATTTGGACCTTTAAAGGTTAATGCAATATGAGATGCAAGTCCTTCTTCACAAAGTACATTATATATTTTGACACAAATTTGTAATTTTATATTAAAGAAAGTTTTCAGACAAAGACACATGGTAGTAAATGATCACTTACTGCAATCGAATATTTTACCACTCAGATTCAGCCAGCTCGACCATGTCACCATTCTGTGACCATGCCAGAAAGCAGCACCCTAAGTCTGCATTTTGAATTTTACCCTCCTATGGGTAAAAAACATTCTTGTTTTTCAAGGCTGACAAATTCTGCAGTTCAGCCTCAAATTTGTTAGATGTTAATTGCACCTATATAAACAAAGGATTTATGAAGGATAACAGCAAAAGCACCACTGCTTCCAATGCTCAAGACTCAGCATAACATAGGCTGGATTATATATTAGAGGTCTCTTTTTCATTGGACAGAAAAAAACTTCTTTGTATGTAAACAGCTGACCTAATTAAAGAAAATACCAGGTACTTTAACTGGAAGCTAAAAGGTATGTACTTTGCTTCAGTCTGACCTGTATAAATATAAGAAAACCTAAAAAAAAGAATAGTAGCCTTTTGGTGAAAATCAAACTGCTTTCTGAGGCTCAAAGATGCCAAAAGAATGGAATTTCAACCTGGAAAGTACAAAGAACAATGTTCTTTCCCCAAACCCTGATATATAATACTTCTCCCTCTAAACAACCACCAAAGTCATACTAGCATGAACAATAAAATTCAAATCTGTTTTTTGGTACATAGAAGCATAATGTTAAGAAACAGAAAGTACTTGCATAAAAGATAATAACACAATAATGAGAACTAGTTATATACCAGGCAGACCCCTTATAACCAGAAAAACTCCATTTGCAATATAGCATTGAGCTAAAATTTGCATATCACTAGTGCTCTACAGACTCCCAGAGCAGTTGAAATCAGTAGCTAAACCATTACCAAAAGACCATTAGAGCTAGATATGCAAACATGTCACCAAAGAGGCTTCTCCCTGCATGAAATCCATTCTTGCTGGGCCAGAAAGAGATTCCTAATTTCATCTCCTAACGCAGGGTCTGCTTCTGCTCATGCAGTATTTGCAGGTAGAGCACTTCATGTTTACTCCTTGTAAATTATGGCTTGGTCAGTCCACTCTAAATGAAATGGTGATGGTTGTTATTTGTTAAGTTACAGTTCTGTTAAGAAATAAGACCCAATGTACCATTTAGAAACAAAACTAAATGTTTGTAAAAGAAGTTTCAAAAGTTCAGATTGTTTTTAATTACAGATGAATTACTGGAAAAACAACTAATCTATGGACTTTAAAAATAATTAGCAGTGCTTCCTAAAACTCTTGGGACTGTGGAGGGCACTGAAAGAGCTCTTGGTAAAAATAGTGTTTTCAATTCTGTAACATCAGTAGACACACTACTCTATAAACCTTAATCATTTTGTTAATAAAATGCATATGCGAAAAAGTCACAGCATACAGATTGAGTATTTTCCTTAGCCTCCATGTCTAAAAAGAAACTAATTTTCCCTGTGAAATATCAAATAAATGAAAAATCATACATATATCATATACCCACAGATTTTAGCCAAGTAACTGCAGGCTAAAAATGCCCCCTTTCCCAGTTCCCATGCATTTGACTCCCATTCTCTTTCTTTTCTTCTTCTTTGTCTATATAAAGTGCAGTTTGTCTATGTATTTTGTTTTCTTTTTTTTTTTCTTCACTGTTTAAATTACAGATTGCAGTAAGATTCTTAACTGGCTAAGCAGCAGAGTGACAGATGTTTATCATTATCCTCATCAAGAGAATGTAAAGTAAAAATAGTAATTCGTCTCTGATCTTTAAGGCAAAGGATAATAGCCTGCAAACCATTTAATCTTTTATATACAGGCACATAGGTGATATTTACAGAAAGTGGATAATACGCCAGGAGTCCGTCTCTTGTTTGAAACTGTAATAGAGTTGACTTCATCCTGTTGATTTATTTTCTCTTAAATCAAAAAAGATCAATCTTTCATGAGTTTACAGTAACTTATTATGAAAGCTTCTGGCCATAGTATTCTTAATGATTTGATGCCTCGAGTGAAGGCTTTTCATGCCAGAAACCATCTTCTTTGCATTACATTATGACACAGAAATCTGCTTCTAACAGTACACCTACAGGTGTTATGAGGCTTTCTTTGTAAGCTCTTTCTGCTTTGTGCCAACAGCAGCATCTGAGAGCAAGGTTGCCTGGCAAAGCTAGACATCCCAAGAAGACAGAAGTGATGCAGACGCCCTGTTCCATCTCCATGTCATTCTTTAAAAAAGGCTGGTTTTCTCACTGAGCATCATGGTGGCACTAGCTTCAGTGCAAGCCACCCCACAGTCTAAGCCCCTGCCACTCTGCATTCTAGAAAGACTTTTGCAAGTCTGTTGTAATGAATAAACTCAAAGCAGAATGTGTAAGAAAACCCTCACATCCATCCCTCTGACCACTCTTCAACAGAACGTTCATGTAGAACAGAAAAGGAGAACAGAAGGAGCTGGGAACAGGTTTCTGTGCCTTCTTTCCCAGCAGCCAAGGCAGCCACAGTCCCTTTTCAGTGCTCCTCATCCTTGAGCCAGAATTTGCTAGTTCCAATAGGGAATGTTAAGCAGTAGTGTATGAGAATCTAGGTTAAGTTTTCATTCAGTTAACTCTTGCTTAATACTGCTATTAATTGTTGACAGGAATGGAATATTAGTACTTCAACAAAACTGCAATTACTTTAGTAACAAAGAAATGATGGAAGAATCTAAAGTGATAAAAAACAGGTAAAGAAAATTAGACTCATCTTGGAAAACTGAAATTCAGAACTTCTGATGAAAATACACCAAACCTACAGAAAAGCAATAGGTGAAAAAAACATGGACAAAAGGAAGGTAACATGGAAGCTAGGTCAGTGCTTCCATTTATATATACATAGCCACAGAAATAAGGTCCTTCTCATCTACTTTATTTGCAACTTAGAAAAACGAAAATAATACCCATTCCTTACACTCTGCAGTGGATCTCACCTGTCTTTCAGAAGCTGCTTTCTGATCCTTGCACAGAAAGGTACTTAAACACCAAGTATGCATCATTGCTGCTATTCTACCCTTCCTGCATTTAGATGCCTTCTGTACTAAGAATGTATTAAGGATTAACTGAAGAGTCATACAAGAATAGACTAAAAATGGCATGTGAAATCCAAACCAGTTAAGTTTGTGGGAATTTTACTGCTGGCTGCAGTGGGAATAGGATTTCACACTACACATGCATTTCTACCAGAAAAGTTATCAGTCTTCTGAAGACTATAAACTCTATACTTCAGGAAGAATTATTTAATGTGGTACAAAGGGACTCAAGCACGGGGAATTATGTGTAATCCAAAAAAAAAAAAAAAAAGGAATAGTACCTCAGAATATAAGGATAATTTTCCTGATTGTGAGAATTATAAGTGTGTTGATGAATGTCCCAAGAAAATTCACAGCAAAACTGAGTAACATACTGAAAACAGTCTGGAGCTGGCCACACAGAGAGTGCAATACTTCTAATTTCCATGATTTCATTACATTCAGGGCAGCTGCCAGCATATTTAAGAATGTCTTGTATAACATTCCTGATGTCAGTTTCAAGAAGGAGCATTTGTCTAGCATTTTCATTAGAACAGTGTATCAACCAATTTTCTGTAATCAAAAAGGCATTCTATTAAAAATGACTGAGAGGAAGCAGACTGGAAGGTGACTGACTAAAGGGTAAAAAGTCAAAGCAGCAATGCAATGCTTCGTATGCTAAGAAACAAATCCATGGCTACAGTGAGAAACTAATCATTTAAATATTGCTTTAATATCTTTCATGTACAGATGCAATTCCATAACAACAACCACAACCTGAAAAATAATCATTCTTTCAAGACTGTATTTATGGTTTAATTCACAGCTGCTGAACATATAATCTATTTTATCTATTCCTATCCAATAAAGGTTTTTCTTTAGTGTACCAACATTCAGCACATCACAATTGTCCTAAATTCTCCTGCCTTTTCGTAAATCTTTACAACTGATTCTTGATATTCTCTCTTCATTGCAGTTTGATGCTGTATATATAATTTAGATAATATACTCTCAGCTGTACATAGCGTGCCTTTTACCAGAGGACTGCTGAAACCACATGACGGCTTCACACAGTGAGGTTTTCTTACTGGAAGGAACCACAAGTAAATGACAATACATTACTTTTGTGTATTTACAACAAAGCAAGCAGCAGAAAAAGAACATTTCCCGGGTAGCTTGGAAGCTGTCCTTTTCCCTCACAGAGGGTGACTTTGCCACTCTCTTCCATGCTTTCAGCATGTACTGACTTCGTACTGCTGTCGCCTTTACTGAGCCACCCACAGGCTGCTCCTCTCAGCTACTATGCTTTCATTAGCAGCCTTGAACTGCTCCAAGCAGAGGTTATGATCCAGCTTTCCCTTGCACACCCGATCTCTCTCACTTCATACCTACGCAGAAGAAAGATATAGCCTGGCTCAATTTGATTCAAAAATATTTAACTCTCTGGATTAGGTTAAACAATTGCCTACTTAGATTCTTCTTTGTGGTTACAGATATTGTATAGTACAGACCATTAGCTAAAACCTTCTGCTGAACCCACATACTGCTCCCCAGATATTTACATAGCTTTGATGGTCCCAAACATTCAAAAACTGTTAGGCTCACTCCCTGCCTTCTTCAATCAAGAAGCTGATTTGGAACTCTGAGACAAAAAGGAATGATGTATTACCAGAATCCCAACACATTTAGAGTTACTTTTATCTTATAGTTCTTAACAGGTTGACAACTAATCATGTCAAATCAATCCAATCTCCTTTCAGAGCAGGGATTCAGATCTTATGGGTAAGGAATTAACATTAGATGCTACAAATTTCAGACTTAAATAAAGCTTTTTGACACAATCTCAAGTGATGTTTTCATCAATGGAAGTGTGCTCTCCTGGCAGTTACTCGTTAGATGCTCTTTTCCACAGAAAAGCTGTCAATGGGTCACTGTTAAACTGGAAAACTCTTACCAAGGGGACTTTCAATGGGCTATATTTTTAATGTGCTTATTAATGCCTTAATGCTCAGGATGGTGGATTACAGCATGTGCTTGTTACATTTACAGATGAGAATAAACTGGAAGAGGAAGTGAATACAGTAGATGATACAACCAGAGTTCACAATGATCTGGAGAAACATTTTAAAACTCTAGGTGAAATTAATTATAAATAGAAAATATTTGACTTGGGCAGGAATAAATCAGTTATAAACATACAGCATGAGACTGGCCACTAAAGGTGCAGTTTAGCAGAAGAGAAAGTGTGTCTTCCTATTATGAAATCAGTACAAGAATTGTACATCCAATTCTGGTTATCACACTGCCAGAAATTTGTAGCACATTTTGGGAGTGTTCAGAGGAAGCCGTTGAAGATGATGTTCAGGGCTCTGTAAAATATTATCTGAAAGGAAAAGCTAAGACCAACTAGCTAGGACTGTTGAGTTCAAAAGAAGCCACCTGTGGAAGGGGAGAGAGGAGTGTCTTTGCAGATAGGAAAATAGATCAAACAAATATTTGGAAAGTGTTATATGGTAAGAGCAGTGAAGCACAGAAATAGATGCACTCGGAAAGTTGCAGAATCTCCTCCAAAGATCAGACCAACATCCCTCAGAAATGGAACAGAGCACTTGCCTTGAGGCAGGGGAAAGAACTAGACAACCTCTTGCAGCACTTCCATCCAGTGGGTGATACTGGGTGCAAAGCAGCATGAAATTACAAGCTCACAACACTGCAACAAGAAAATGCATTTCTGAAAATACAAAAAAAAAAATTACAGTGTCTTCTACCTTTCTTTTTGTTCTACACAAAAGTAAAGTAAAAAATAAAACATTGTAGTGAATAGCCATCTCCCCTCAAAGAATTTGTACTCCAATTTCACCATTTGCTGCCATGTACATCTCTCACACAAAGGACTTTTACATAACCCTCCCTGCGCTGCAAGTTTTGGTTCAGAGCCAACAGCTGCTTCATGCCTTTCAGGACAAACTGCTGGACAAGCAAAAGCAGAAAGAGGCTGGCATAAGGAAAACAGCACCTTTGTTTATAAAACAAATACTACTTTGGAATTTGCAAACTTTTTAGTCAAAGAATTTCCTTGTCATAACAACACATGAAGTGCCCCATATTTATAAGAGTGCATTAGAAAAAAACCCCTAGGATGTGAGATAATATTGGCATGATATTTGCCATTATTTCAGTGTGGAAGGAGGTCAATGGATTTTGGGAAATCTCAAATACTGGTGAGTTACCCTGGAATTCAAGTCATGATGATGAAGACTCAAAGTGTGATGATTAGCCCAGAAAATGTTCAGGCTGAAATTTATTTGTGCATTTGTTACCAAATGCATGAAACACGTTCCAGAGACAACGGCATGGTCCAGCAGTGGACATTAATTGTGAAGGGAACAGGATCATTTGCTGTGAAAAGAGGTAATGAATGGGTGGAGGCATCAACCGGACATCTGAGGATTAAAGGATTAAAGCTACTGGCTGTGGTATGCAGTTCCCCTAAGAAGGAAAGCAAATAGAAGTCTTGGAGCTTCGACTAAAGACGGTGAAAATAGAAAGCAGGAGAATTAGTCATCCATGATGCTGATCAGAAAACTATTAAGAGTTCATCACGAGGACTGAAACAACACCTTGATTTTCATGTCTGTTATTTACCTCCTTACGAAAACCATTCTTAGAAGAAACATTGGCAGAACTGATCTCTATTGAAGACTTTTACTCAGCAGTAACCACCCAAGAGAGGGTCATTAACAAAATAGTTTTTATTCCAGCAGAAGTGCACAAGGCTCGGTTGAAGGATTCTTTAGGGACAAGGAATTGCCTTATTTTATGAGATTAAAATGTGGCAAATAAATGCTTAGTGCATGGACGGACAGTGGCTTGGTGAAGGCAAATCTTGGAAAACACACTGACCAAGTTTACATTTCAAAGCACATCTTATGACTTCATGAGTCTACATGCATGTTTTCCACAAAGTGTGATCATTTTAGAGGTAAGCACCCAGAATAAAGAATAGAAATCACAATTCTGTTTTTCCTAGATTCTGTATTGAACTCCTGTTCCAAGGTCTGCCTTCCTTTCTTCCAGCTAAGATGGTAACTCTTCAGTACCTACCAGTCTGGTTTAAAGGAATTTGAATACAGGAGGAGAAGGGCAGCCTGCATATCTGTGTATATGCTGGGAAGGACGGACTTGGAGGAGGCCTTATAGTGGGGGAGCTCTGTACAGAGTCCAATGCAGAGGCTCTATAAATTACAGCCTTGTCTTTTACTTTCAGTTGATCTAATGCAATGTGTCACCTATAACTGCACTCTTTTCTGTAATTAATGATGTCTAGGAAAATATTCTGAAATTCTCCTCTGATAAGCACCTAGACAAACTCGATGTTTCCTCTCTGAGACGCAAAAGAGCACGTTAAACTGTTTTCACCCCCACATCCCTCGAGCCATGAGAAGTACCAGATCCGTCTCTGCTGGGCCAGACTAAGCCCTGGTTCACCACAAACTCAGTGCAGTGCCGACAAATGATCTCCATAGTAAATGATGCAAATAAGAAATGTCAGCATGTTCCAAAATTCCTCACTTAATCTTATTGCCAGTTGTATAGTCTGGATAATCAGTAAATAAATCCCTCTAACTTTGCTCAAATCCTTAGGGGCTGAATACACAGAGAACACTTTCTAATTCATTCTCATTAACCTTCCCAGCTCTAAACAAAGTAATTCCCTACTTTTCTTAGCGTCTGATTTTTCCACTGGCCTCTGCAACACCTGATTTAGCAGCAATGATTTCTCACTTGTGATTTCTGTTTCGAACTGGCATTGTTCTTTCTCCTCACACATATGCTTGCTGGAATAGCACGAATCAGCAAGATTTAAAACCTCCCATTCTCAAGTTTGAAGTCCCTAAAGGGAAATTGCAGTTATGATGCCAAGGAACACAGTCGTACGTTATTTGACTTTTCCTCAGCCAGTCTGACAGCAGAGGGGGAGAGAGGGAGGAAGGAAAGGGGAAAGGAGAGGAAGATGGCATTTTAATAGCACCCACACTGATTTCACACAGTTGGATCACTGTGCTCCGGAGCGGCACCATTTCCTTTCCCCTTTGCCTCACAGGCAATACTGCTAAACCAGGCTCTACGGGAAGGATTCTCAATCTTTTTCTCCCAGCATGGACCACATCTTAGTACAGAAATCTGTCTTGTGGTCACCTCCCCTTGCAGGCTAGCTGGCTAGCCCACCCTTTACCTCAATTTTTGACAGACCATTACCAACTCAAGCCTTGCACAGACCACCCCACCCACATCCCAGATGTGACTAAATGGGCCAACATTCCTGCCACAACAAAATGGATTATCCCATCTCTTGCCCCAATTCTCATAGTCTCTGTAGTACCCACAGTAATTGTTTATTTGAAAAATAATAATAGCAGGAATGTGTTTAATCTGTTTAATCTAATTTAGCAAGTAGACACAGAAGAACCACCAGGATCTTCTGTAGATAAATCTACCTTTCCCAGATGTCATATGCCAAACATACCTTGACCAGAGTTCTCGTCAAAACATTTCATTTGATAATTCAGGCACTAAGATTCAAAGCTCTCATACACATTAATGGTTTTTCCATGACCCTCCATCAGGCAGAGTGACAGTGATCTACAAATTCTGTCAGGAATTCTTACCCCAGTAGAGCATCAATGACCACCACCATCCATACTCCCCATTTAAGAATTCCTTTAACTTTGCAAGTAAAGTTTGAGCAGCAACATTCCTGTAGCAGAAAAACCTCAAAACATATCAGAAGAGGAATTTGAAAAAAATGAGAGCTCTACTGAAGTTACACAAATATTACTAAACAAAAGAAAATCATCCATTCAGGAGTATTTTGGATTCAGGCCACAAGAACAGAATTTGAAAATTATTGGGTAAAATTATTTTCAGGGGAAGAAATTAATTGTGAGCAACTATTCCACACATAATCTTAGTCGAAATGAAATTACATACTTTGGGTTAACAGGATGTTAGATTGTGAAGAAGCAAAGACCAAGATTGTGAAAGAGCAGAGACCAGAGTGAGGAACAAAACCAAGCAGAAATGCTAACAAAAGACAGCGTGTGGACAGCTCATGATAACTCTACTGATTGGAGAAAAATCTGCCCTCCTGGCGGCTGAGATTTGCAAGAAGACATTGATTGGGCATCATGTAAACAGTGATAGTCTTAGTGGAAACGTACTGAGAGACTTGAGAAACTATGTAAGTCAAGTGTTGTTTGTAATAAACGATTCTGGTTGCACTCACGACCTGAGTCTGTCTCTTCATAAAGCACAAGATACTGCTTTATGATACAGCTTCCATTTTGTATAACTATGCCAAAATCCTTCTAAGTATTCTACAAAACCAGGAGAAAAGGAAAGATTTATTTTTTTTCTCCTGAAAATAAAAGTAAATTGTATTTAAGAAACAGTGATATTCTGGTAATTTAATACACACGTGTGCAAGCAACAAACATAAACACTTCGTGTTATAAGACCACATGATTGTTGGCACAAACCAAAATGAAACCATAAAGTTTAAACCTTAAGTCACTCTGACCTCCTCTCTGTGGGGATGTTAAAGGGCATCAGTGATGAGCAGTCTACCTCGAGGTCCAAGCGGACACAGTATGGAGTTTACCTTTGCAGTTAAAATTACTTGGCTTTATCATTGCCACAAACAACCCTAACCTCTCACTTTAGTGGGATATTTTTTGCAAATTAACATTTTAAATGACCTATGGCCTTTTCAGTTCAAAAGATTGATTTATTTTTTCTCCCTTCTGTCACCAGTCAGCAGCAAACAGTGAAGTCAAGACTCATTTGACATCTCTGATTTTTCAGCTTATGCATAGCACCGTACAATTAAGGAACCCCATTCTTACGGCAACATGGTGAAAATGCAAACTTCTTTCAGACAGGGAACAGTAGCTCACCCACGCTCCCAAAGATCAGAATTGCTTTTTTTTCAAGAAGGGAAAACCTGCTATAGCATTAGGGCTAGCCCCTCACTTTTTAAAGGGTTTGTGCCTGCTGAGCAAAGCTGGGTAGTAAGAACAGTGGTTTAATGTATTGTCCCAATGACTGAATGTCTCACAGTGCAGTTACAGATATAAAAGTTTCACTCTTCTTCCCCGATGGTTCTATTTTAAAATGTTTTCTGTAATAAAATTACTGAGAGACAGCTAAATCCAAAGGTGGGCATGGAACTTGAACCCATGGCCTCACTGGCTGAGAGGTGAGACTATTCCTAACTGAGCCAAAGTGACACATACATAATATGCTTTCAAGGTTTTTAGGGAGTTCTGTCATGATTTAAAAACACTAAGTCTTTGTGGTACAAACCACAGCGCAGGAAAGAACTGGGGCTCCCTTTTTACTGCTAATTTTAGCTGATGAATTGTTTATAATCTCCTGCAAAATACATAAAGCCTTATTCTGCCTTAAGCTAAGAGAGAACAGCCATTCAAAACTGATTCTTAATTATAGTGTTCCCCTGCTAGATGGGACAGAGGCAGGTTCCAAAATTGTGTCAGAGTATATGAAGTGATAAAATGAGGATGGGTGAGCTATTTTTAAACACACTCAAAGACTTTGAGGTCAAAATCCCTGAATTTATAGCCTTATGGCCATATTAAGACTCATGGATTACATTAAGACCTGCATGGTGAGATTCAAGTATCATTTCATTTGAGACACCCTCTGGCTTCAGAGCATGTGTTCCCCACCAGTCTGCCTGCCAAACTGGGGCCCCCCAGGGAGCCACTTTTAAGCACAGATTATATCCCCACTGTAGACAGGCATTTGGGAGACAAAGGAGATGAGATACTTCCACCCAAGTGTACTCCCTCCTCCTCTCTTTTCCCAAGACGTTTTGCAAGTGAGGGGGCTTTCTTTTCCAGATGGATGGGGGAGCGAGTGGGTTAGAGGGAGAGTTTGAGGATTCTTAGGCAAAAGCACATAATTGCTTCTTACTCTACCTAAGAGCGGAGCTTTTCCCAAGGAAAGCTAATACAACCTCAGGCCCTTATGGTATTTCCTCGCCACAGTTGTGTTTGCCATTTGAAGAGGGAATCTGGGCATCTGCTGCTGGGATGGGATGGAGAGCTGCTGCCCAGTAACCTTCAGCCTGGTTTAAACAGAAGTGCCCTCTCCTACACTGTTTCTTTCTCACCACAGGGAGAGAGGCTTTACAACAACTCCTGAAACACATCTTAGACTTTTTAGAAAATCCAGATGTGTAACAAAATCATTGTTCTTCTCATGGAAATAGACCACATACAGGCATCACCTGGGAAGGAACTAGCACTGCCTTTGCCCCCACAAGCTTCCCTGCACTGCCGAGTAACACGCCTGATCTCAGTTTTGACTCATGGCAGCCTTTGGCTATGTAAAAGCTGTCACCCTTTATACACATACTGGTTTCTTTTCAGTAATGATCAACATACACCGTTCTTTTGAAAAAGGAAGAAAGCTACCAAGTGAGGAGAAACAAACTGGACAGACTTTCTCTGCCTTACAAGTTGAAATGGCTCTCTGACCCTTTTCCCTATTGTTCTTGACAGTCTACAAAAGCTTTAGGTGTATTTACCTCTAGAGGCCAAATCAATGGTAGCAAAGGGTTTAGGGCTCTGATGACACTGCAATATGATTTGCACCGTTTACATTGTTCATTTTGTAACTGAGGTAAGGTTTTATGGGAAGCCACGGCACAGAGATGAGCAAGACAGCTATTATTTTGGAAAATATCAGACAATGGTTAGAAATGTCAGAGAAAGACAAAAGGCTCTAAAGCCATTTTCAGGTGATTGGATTTATGTGTCCAATTTCTGCAATTGCATTTACCTAAGCACCACCTAAATTTGTCATTTTTATTTGGATTTCCATGCAGTGATGTGTAACATAAAATACTAATGAATTGCAGATAGCCAAAGTAAAAACATTAGTCAAAAGAAAACTCAAACCTTTTCTTGATTGCTTATGGATTTATAAAGCAGTAAACCCTCTTAATATGCACAAAACAAAAGCCCTGTAAAAAAGGGTTAGTTAAAAAAATGCTTAGTGAGCAGTTAAAAAAAATAGACCAGTGTTTTGGTTCTGCTAGTAATTAACATACACTCATGTTTTGATCAAAATGAGTTACTGGAAGGGGTTCTGTATTATACCTTTCAGAAGACCACTATGCAATTATTATCATTAGAGGGCCTCCCACTTGGAGTAATGCTGAATGGATTCGTGTTCCTTACTTGGGCCTTTTGCAACTATTTTATATTTTTTTACAAATCCATGGTATTAGACTATCCTATAAGCATTAAAGACTCATTCTTTCAGAACTTCCTTATCTCAGTCTAAAAATGTTTACCACTACAATAGCAATGTGGTGAGTTCAGAGACACTTTCTCTCCTTGTGGTCAAGAGATGTCATTCCTGTATGGCTACAGACACCCATCACTTGAGAATTGTTCCTTTCAGTAGTTCGGCTGTATCCATCTCCAACTGCAGTCCCCAGGAATCTTCCTCCCAATATCCACCGGTATTTACTCAGACTAAAACTACTGCTTCCTTACATTTCAGGAGTGGCAAAAAAGCTTTTCCTACAGATGCCCTTCATGGGCAACTTTCAGGCCCACAGAATTCCTGAATCCTGCTCTACGCTAAAAATCATCCTTCAGCTACATCCTGTACTCTTGCATCTCACTCTGCTCCCAGCAAAGCCCCTGGCAAAATTCCCACTGAGTTTAATAGTTCTGTCCTATTCTCCCCAATCCCTAACCAAGGTTAATTTTTCTTCTCCAAGTATAAACAGAAATCAGCAGGTAAAAAATTTTTGTCTAATGTGGCACTAAAACTGTGGAATTTACTCCCATATGAGAATGGCACAATAAAGTCATTTGTTTAAAAGTAAATTGAAAACATTCCAGTCCTCTCAGGCTTACAACTATTAGCTTTAGTTTCTGCACAGCACTGTAGAATGTCTGGCATCAAAGGCACTTTGTACATTGCACTGAACTTGTATTGGACACTGTTAGTGGACTATTAATCACAGTGAACAAAGATCCCATGCAAACACAAAAAAGGACTGATTTTTCACATGTTCAGCATGCCTAGAAAAGGTTAACACCACAGTTTTCTGGATACTACACATTTTGAGACATGAAGTGTTGACAAGGCCTCTGAGAGGGTGCAGATTTTTCAATTGATAATTATATATTTGACATTAAACAATTCTTATTTGTGCCTAATACTCTCTAGGATTAGACAGAAATATACCTCAACATAAACTAGCACAATTTAAATTCAGATGCCTGCAGATGCATGTACTTCTTTACACCTACATGAGTGTGTGCAGGGGCAATGGTTATTGGCAAGAAAATCTACAGCGATATGGACCATTGTTCACACAACCATGAGTGAGCATGGCTGGAGAAAGTGAACGCCTATGCAAAACACGCACCAACAGACCAACCAGCCTGAGGGAACACAACTGATGTTGGGAAGTGTTCGAACAGGAGTGGGAAGTGAACCAGTATAAAAATGAAAAACTCTGAAAAGGAAAACCAACCAGTGGCCAGGCAAGCAGCGAAGGGGGCACAGATTCCAGACCGTGGTCTGGAATCACAGACTGTACTTCTAGGTGCAATTTACTGATAACATCAAAGGAGAAAATGCTGTGTTGCAGAAGTGTGAATTACTGCTTTCAGCTCCTCATGGCTTTCATGGGCAGTTTCTTGTCATCCAGACCAGATCAGGGAAAAACTTGAGTCATCAGCCCTGGAGCTTGCCATTTGACAAGATGATTTCCATTGCGTTTCTCACAGCAAAGTATTTCGGCTTCCAAGGCTACACAGACAAAATTTCTTGCACAAACTATCTCGGGTGAAACAAAACTTAATTTTCTAACTAGGACAGGAGATGTGAAGGGAAGCAGTGAGGGAATACATTCCTATCCTCTAAAGAGAAAGACACATTTGCAGAACGTCCTACAAGCATCACTGATAGACACTCATAACCAGTCATCAGCTCCCAGTAGAGCTAACACACCAGCTCCTGCTACTGCCCGTGGAGTGGGTGCAGAATCACATTATGAAGATATCAGCATGGTACTTGGGTCTACAGAACAGCAAGTGCAGCAGCCGCACTCAACAAAATGGGAATAAAACCAATCCAAGTACAGGTTTGTTGGTCGAACCATGTCTATTTGCAAAGCCTTTGAACATGTTTTTAACGAAAGACTTTGAAAAACAAACAAAACCCAAAAAACAAGAAAAACACAAAAAAAATCCAAAAAAATCCCAAACAAACCCCCTACTAACAATAACAACAACCATCCAACAAAAAAAGGCAAAAAAGCAAGATGGCAGAGCATGCCAGACTCAGTCAGTTAACTGATTTTCTGACTAAGGGAACCTTGACACATCTTTGGTTTAGCAAATGATACCCTTAGGAGTCTGGCAATTAAGTTCATAAAGATGGGTATTAATGAAAGAATGGTACAGTAAGAAACTATAAGATAACTAAATAGGAAACAGAATGAGCAGCCTTGAAGGATTTCACCAAAGTTTTCAATGGATCTGTTTTACTGAAACAAAACAGGATGAATTTGCTAGTTAAATTTGTTCCTGCCCATAACACAAAAACGTGAGGTACTGTCAATACAATCCAGGACTGAACAGTGTCCTGGAATAATGGGTAACTTCAAGGATTGAAAAAACTGAAACAGAATAAAATAATAGCTTTATGCTGACAGACTAATGACAGCTGTTGTGCTGGACTTGGAGCTCATCAGCTAGTAATAACTAAGGAAAGAAAGTCCAAACACCTCTAACTGAGCATCAGATAATTCTGAGACACTGGTGTAATGAGGTCATGAAAAGCCCAAATGCCTCAGTAGGCTCTGTTAAGTGCAATGCAGGACCAATAGAGGGAACACTGTTTCATACACTAGTGGTGCGATCTTGTCTGGGTCACTGACAGAGGCAGCTATGTGCCTTCTGGTGAAAGATGTTTTACACTTCCCTTGTTTCCAGGGTTGCTGTGCTATTTCCTTAATGGTCAAGTCATGGTCATGGCCAGACCAAGAGGATTTTAGCACAATTGCAGTGAAATTGCTTTTCAGCCTCCACAGGCTAAAGCACTGCAGTCTTTGGGAGCTCTAGACAGTTAAATTGAAATAGTTTTGCATCTTATATGAACTATATGGCTCTCTTCCTTCCTCCCCCACAAGGTCCTTGTCCAAGTTCCAAAGCATACTCCCCTGCCTCAGAGCTGGAAAGGGCTCTGCATCAGCTCTCCCATTAAGCTGGGAAGTATATCTGGGAGGAAAGGGCAAAGATATTTGCTTAGTGGTCTCCAAAAACTCACACACACACACGCTGCTTGACCCAAAGCTGCTCCTGCTGCTTACTAGGCCTGGGAAAAGAGGAATGTGGTCTTTGGAAAAGACTTTTCTTAAGAAGCCATTGGGCATGGAGACTGTTTGACCACTTTCTTCAGCGGGGCCTGGAGAAGCACTGCATGTCCCACAGGTCCACGCAGAGTGATGTAGGGAGGCTGGTGAGACTAAAGTAGAGAAGCAGTGTAAAGAAACAATTCCTGCCCTTCCGAGCATGATTTTCCCATTCCTGTCTTTGAACTGGAGGATCAGTCCTCTGAATCTTCACCTTCTATGGGCTTGTATGTATGGAGGAGAGGGAACTGGTCATAAAGAGTAAGTGAACTGAATGGCAGAAGGAGCAAACGGAAAGTGTCACTGTCAGTACAGTGAGCTGGTCCCACAGAGTGACTTGTCACTTTCTGTCATCCTTCCAAAGGGCTTTAGCCAACTTGGCAAGAGCCCGTGACCCTTGTGTGAAAAGAGCAGGCTGCTGAAAAGGCAGGTAAAAAGCTGACTAAAGATCTTGATGGTCTCGTTATCACTTGGGCTGCTGGTTACAGCTTCCTTGTAATGGAGAAGAGGAGGAAAAACTTTAACTGAGACACTAAAATTAACATTTAAATTGATAAAAGCAAGTTGGACTGGATCCTCAGAACTAAGTATCACACCTGAGACAATCACCAGGTCAGTGACTCGTCTCATCTAACAGAATGTTGCTTTAGAAATACTGCAGGATGAAATGACACATTTGAGGATCTGCTACTCCAGCTAAATCTTAATATCCGTCCTGTGAAAACTTTTGGGGTATTTATCAGAAGGGGAATGGTAGAAGGGGGTGAGAGGGAGGTGAAGTCTTTAAAATATAATTTATTTTCTGGCTACCTTCCTTTCATAGGAGAAAAAAAAAAGAAAAAGAGTTCAGCTTAAATTACAGGCATGCAGACAAGCTCTCTCAGGCCCAGAAATTCATCCTACATGTTGATTAACAGTCAAACTAAGAGCTTTAGCATGAAAAATGGGCTAGGCTTCAACTGAAGATTGCCTGTAGCTAACGATGCAGTGGAATGAACATTTTCATTCCAGCTAAACCATTCCTGTTCCTGTAAAAATAAAGAAATCCAATCTTGGTTTATGAAAGTCGAAGAAGTCGAAGAAATGAGCATACTTACTGGCTTCAAATAATACCACGCGTTTTAACAAATCTGTATATAGAGGATATGTTACCTGTGAAGTCAAACATACATAGAATTGCATACATGTACACACACAATATAAATATCTGAATTGAGGTCAGGGAGCGGAAGAAGTTGGTGACCATAACCTAGAATTTCACATGTACAAGCACATTACAGAGTTACTAGATTTTAACATAGCTCCTGTCTCAGGCTAAAAAAAAATTAAAATATAATAACAAAAACACGACAAGGAAGTGCGGTGGGCTGTATAGCTTCTGCCTGGCAAGGCTGCTTAACATAGGCAGGACTTGCCTGGAGATCTCCCTGTGGTTCAGCCCCTGGCGCCATCAGTTGGGCTTGAAATCAAAAGCAGTGGAAGGAGGTAATTAAAAGTGACTCTCCACCACTCCACTGGCAAAAGACAACTCGACTGCAGCCACTGAAAGAGGGTGGGAAGGGATTCAGAGGTATGTAAGGGAAGGCATGTGTCTCTCCAGTCATTTCCATTATGGAAACACAGCACTTTATAGCTTTTAACCTTCATGCTGCTGAAGTCAAATATAAATTTTTTGTTTTAATTTCAGCACATAAAATGCAAACCCCAGTTTGGCTAACGTCAACAACACATTCTGCCCAAGCCACAAGTAAGGTGCAGAGCTGAAAAAGCACCACAAGGCAGAAAGCTGAGAAGTGGAATTAC
This sequence comes from Gallinago undulata, assembly GCA_026546715.1. Classification (NCBI taxonomy): domain Eukaryota; kingdom Metazoa; phylum Chordata; class Aves; order Charadriiformes; family Scolopacidae; genus Gallinago; species Gallinago undulata. The sequence goes on along the minus strand of JAOTQQ010000004.1, from coordinate 4,035,344 downwards.
ACACAAATAGTGATTGCCACCAGCATGTCTGCTGGCTGGACCAACAATTTTCAAGACTATGGAACTCAGAGAGGGTGCGGGGAAGGCCATGAGGTTCAAACCATCCTGTTGGCTACAGGAACAAACATTAAAAGAAATTAAGAGCAAAGTCAGACCCCAGAAGGAGCAGAAGACACCGTGTTCCAACTCTAACCAGCTGAAGGAAAGTTTATATAAAAACAATCACTTGGTTAGTGACTCATAAGGAAAGAATCCCTAAGCTTTCTTCAGGGAAACCCCAGTAAATAACATGTCTAAAAACACATGAAGATGGTGTTTGTTCCGTTACGATACTCCGTCCACATGATAAAACCTCTGGCAGCAGAACAACCTCCTGAGCACAGTTCTATTTGGGAAACCCAAAAACCAGTAAGAACTGCCGTGGCTCCTTACAAAGTCTGCCTCGCGTTCTAGCTCCTGTATGACATGCTTAATGCAAACTGGGAAGAAATGTGAAAAGAATGCATTTTGTTACAGCATTGGAGAGTGCTTCTCTGTTGACTACATGCAGTCATACTCTCAAGACATATAAATGCCTGGATTTCAATACATTCTACATCTTTTATAACTAAATGCTATGGATTCAAATATCCTGCTGTACTACACCCAAAGAAACCGAATGAAAAGCTCGCTGCATGCACAGCCTCTCTGGAATATGTTATCAGACACACAGCAGGCTGTGCAAGAAATAGTACTCAATCCCAAGAAGGGACGGATGTAACTTACAATCTATAACTTCTCTGGCTATGAGCGGTTTTTTTTCTTTAATTTTTTTCTTTTTTTTTTTTTTTTTTTTTAATTACCACAACATTTTGGAAGCATGTTGTGTATTTTTAAGCACACGTTCCAGCAAAGAGATTTTAAACTCAGTAAAATAAGTTCATAAAAATAAGAGTGATTACAGTGGTTTCCAAACAAATTACCAGATCTGAACACCGTGACGCCTGAACTTGGACTGACTAAAAAACTCTACTGTTGAAGATTCCAGGTAGGAATATTAACAAAAGCATTCTGTGTCAAGCAGAACTTACATTCTGTAGCAAAGCTGCTTAGTTTTTGCAGATGTCCAAGAGAACAGAGTGGAAACTTGGTAGAAACTTCTTAGTAATTTTACCTCACTCTCTAATGAATTTTTAGTTTGTTAAGTGTGAATGTGGACATTTTAATTTGCACTGGAAACCTCTCCTGCCCAAAGTTATTACCTTTCATACCAAACATAACGTGTTTTAGTTTATGCTGCTCCCCATATTTTCAACTGCTGTAGATCCATAGCAGACTGCAGAAATTTTCCAGGGTATAGCCAGAAACTTGTCAAGAAAAAAACGGAAGGTTGGAAGCATTGAAGAGTCATTCCCAAGGGACTGTGGAGTTACCATAGTAAAGCAGTGTTTTTCACACAACGCTCAGCAACAAAAGAGGTAGCATCACTGATATTTGAACTGTAATTTTCCATTGTCAGTCGGGAATTGAATTTGGAAGGAACAGGGTATTTGTGACAATCTTTCAGGTATTTGTGACTATCTGTAAACTCTGGTAGATGGTTTAATGCTCTTCTATACATGATGAAATATATTTTATAAAAAGCTATAAAATGGCACCCTAAAGGCCATCGATACTGCAGAAGCAACAGCTTTGCACAGAAAAAAATGTAGCTGCAATTAGGATAGAAGCAACTGCTTTAAAACAAGAGCATCTTTTAGGTCAAGTTAACCAACCCAACATCCAAAATGGAAGATTAAACTAGAAAGAGCATAGGCAGAAACGACTTTGCCTGAAAACCCAGCAATGCATATAAGAGGAACAAAGTCACACTGAGAAGTGATGCATCCTTTTATTTTCCATTGAATTTCCTGAGCCTTACCAGGGAGAAGATGCGTGCTTAAGTACTCAGTTGTAAATTTGAGTTCCCTTGCTTTACTGTCATGTTGCCCATAGACAATTACCTAAGACAGTTGAGCTTCTGCTTCCAAGGACCCACTGTCTATGAAGGGAGAGTGAAGTAGTCTACATTCAAGAGACACTGAGTTCGAAGGAATAACACAGATTATTCTAGACATAGATCCCTAGAAATATAGGTAACTCCCCAGTAGGGTCCCCATCAGAAAAGATCTGAATTTTGATGAGAAAATGTTGATACTTGAATACACTACAGGAAGTCCATTCAGTGTATCTGAGCAAAGACACCACAGTTCTTTGAAAACACAGACATACAGACACACTCTGTCTTGGGTAAAATCCTTTGAAACAAAAGGATGGAGAACTATATATGCATGCTTACACCTAGGATAGTTCACAATGATTACTGATTTTAAATAATTTCAACAACTGACTCAAAAAAACCACTTCAGCAAATTTCCAATCATAGTTTAAACTGAGATGATTCCACTAGGTAAAGACAGATACTCAAATGAACTAGTGTCAAATTTTAGAGATGAATTTAAGAGAGCCTGGTAAATAAGCAGAACAGGAGGATTAATCACCACTTGTTTTTAAAAGACAGGCAGAAAGAAATCACTGCATACACAAACAATATTGAACCGACGGATTTTTAAATAACAGAAGATAAAGACATCTTGCCAAACCTGCTCCCATCCACTCATAATACTGCCTTCAGGCTTGGGTAGAGAACTCCCATGAAAGAAATCATGCTCCTTCTTTACAGAATTCATTAGTAGCAAAATAGTCCTAAATCCCATGCCCTCTGCTAGGCACATCAGTGACAAACAGGTAGTTTGCCTCGAGACCCCTCTGTTTCCAGAGGCACTCAATGGCTAGCGGCAAAGCTTTAACAAAAAACACAGACAGGACACAGTTCCATAATTATTCATTGATTCTCTGATGTCATTCTTTGACTGCAAGGAACCATGTTTTTACTCTAAATTTGTAAAATGGGGTCCTGGTCCACAACTGCAGCTTCTAGACAAATAGTATCTATTCACAATATTAAAAGCAGCTGCTGGAAAGGCATCATGCTGTGGCTTACAAAAGAAACTGTACAAATAAGATGGAACTAAATAAAAGAAATACGACATGGGGCAGGAATCACAGCCCCAATCAGACAATGCCAGGACTGGTTCTAGGAATGGAGAACTTTATTTTAGCAGAACACTAATTGGACTACAGAAAACATGGAAAAAACCAACAGCCCTCTAAAAAATACAACACTAAGGACAACAGACCCACTCACAAAAGGGCAAAATTCTAACTCTCTGGAAATTGATGCCATTGACTTCACCACGCCTATCTTCCAGCCTTTCCATGACCGAGACTGGTCGCAATGAAACCATTTCTGGGCACATGCATTCACTCAAAAGGTTAAGAGGCATTTCCTGCAGAGCAGTACGTAACTAAGAGCACAGATGACAGAGAGTTGGTGTTTTCAAACTACTGAAGACAAGTGAAGGATGAGCTTCCTAAAACTAGAGCCTTGATTTTCACCACATCAAGGGCAACACAGGTAGTGTTAAGGATTGTAAACGATGCTGTATTATGTTCTCACTGTTAACCTTAGATTTAACTTTTTAATCAGCAGTACGCACTTAACCAGAAGCCACTGCTCTACAAGTAGTCCTACAAAGGAGGGTAAGAATTTAGCTTTGCATAGGAAATTGGTTACTTGTACATACATACAGAGACATACATTGGCCCACATATAGATATACCAACTCTGGTTCATGTATAGTCTCACAGCTCTAGGCAATAGCACATTTGAGGCTGCCTGCTGGTGTTCAGAGTCAGACCATTAGCTACATTGAAGCCCTCAGCTGAGGAACAGCAAGGAACTGTGCCCGTAGAGTTCCCGGTGCACAGAACTGGCATGGAAACTTCACATCACTTGAGTGTTTGCAGCCACATCTCTTGGGTCAGAGGTGATGTGAAATCTTTGAGGATGCCTGGCTGTATGCAATTGCAAAAGGGGATAAAAGCATAGCCTCTGCCATTTTGTTCACTGCCCTCATGGCAGAGGTAAGGACAATCTAGTGCTCACAGTGCTTCTGAGAATTTCCTACCCAAATCAGCCAGATAACCTTTAATAACTGTAATTTAGAATTATGGTACAGCAGTTGTTTTCAGTCTGAGGTCCTGAGCAACTACAGGCTACTTCTGTACAGTGTCTGCAGAACACAGCTAGGGACTACTGGCCTATGACTGGAAAGACTTCTAGTTATTACATAGGGGTCTCTTGCTTCCACTGGAAAACATCTAGTTTTGGAAATCAAGCAGAGTTTAAAACCACCCAACTACAAATGAATGTCAAATTACACCACATATGACTAACTTTTCTCATGGACTTTATCTTCCTTGCTCTAGGCTCATTCCTTTAGGTGGTTTCCCTAAATGCCCTTAGATATGCTGCCCAGTATTGAAACCCTGACTGTTGAACAGGTCAAGATAATACCGTGCAACAAATAAGACACACAAGTTTGATTATCTACTATTTAGATGGTCTAATATGGTCCTGACAGCTTGTGTCAGACCATTTTAGACCATATTAGATCGTATTAGACCATTTAAATCGTAGATAGTCAAACAGCTCATGATAACTTTGTATCTACCCACCACAGGCCTTATACCTACCCAAATAATTTTACATATGTTATTTGTGCTCAGTGACATATTCAAGGATATATATTTCTCTCTTTGAATTACGAATGATTATAAAAGGGGAAAAGCATAGTTTGGATTTAAAAGAGAAAGATTATTAGGAAAACAATAAGACAACCTGTTTCTCAGCTGCAGGAACAGGGGTTTTAGGAACAAGAGTATGAAAGTCACCAAAGTATCGCACAGATCAAACACCACAAAATGTCCATATCCAGCTTTTTCTGGTGAGAAATCCCAGTTCTCCAAAATCAGTGCAGATGATATATCAAGTGTCACAGAATACAACAAATACAGAAGGATAGGGAAGACATAAGTCAAACAAAGGGCCACCATGGAGCTGGGAAACAGATGGGACAGGAGCTGTGGAGTGACCACAGAACAGGACACATGACTTGAAAGGAAAGTTACATGAGTGGAGAAAGCAGTTCCAGAATGGAGGATTTTACAAACAGAACACGGGACTTGAGTCTGACTCACCATATGGAAAGTAAGCATAAACCTATCTCCACAAAAATGATAGGGAACAAAGGTGAAAGAAATCCAGGATGAACCATGCATCAGACTAGACATTGCACATCTTAGTTTTTGTCCAAAACGGACTCCGGGAAAACAGCATTCAGTTTCTCCTGGTCATCTTGTTTTCCCTTGTAAATGAGAGAAAAAGAAGTATCTGGCTGTTCACCAGCTGCCCTCCACCCTCATGTCCAATGACTAAATTTCCTGTTACACTGTAAATGCTATGGAAGGGTGAGCTTGGTGACATTTTTGGCAGGAAAAAGTATTTTAAAATTTTATTTACTGACAGTTAGTACCGAGTAGTAGGTTTTTTTGCAATTACTGACTTTGAAGACAAAGAAGATATTATGGGACAATCCCAAAGTCTTGTGATAGCTGTGGTCTCCCTAATGGGTGACCCCATACTGTTGTACTAAAGGAGCAATCACACATTCCTGACTGTAGCTATTCTGAGACTTGGAGATTCAGGGTCTCTAAGCTGCAGGTATCAGCTTGGAGTCCAAAGGACCTTTGGGGCAGAAGTTGGTGCAGCACAGTCCAGAAGCACCTTCCTCTCCACCAGCCAACTCTCAGTGCTCATTGAGCAGGGCTGGGAAAGCATCCTTAGAGGCTTGGCCACCTTCACTCCCTTCACTATGTATCTAGAACCAAGCTGACAATCATGCTCCATTATCTGAAACTTCAGATCAAGAGAGTTTTCACCTTTCTGTAATTCTTCAATGAAATTCTTCATCAGAGTGGAAGCAGTGCAAAAATTAGCTGCTCCATAAAAAGTGAAGAATTTAAAGATATTTTCAATATGCAGATTCTTTGCCAAAAGCACAGTAAAGAGCCCACCATGAATACATTACAGAAATGTTTGCTCATTTCCAAATTTCCTGGAGTTTGCTTAATGTCAGCAGTCCCATTTAACAGCAGAATGTAAAACCCTGTGACAGCTATTGAACCCCCGACCCCGATAGGCAGTTACCAACTTTGCCGGGACTGGTTTTGAAATCATTCAGTCCGTTAGCCTGCATCTTGTTACAGTCACTGCAACTGATGCAATACTATGAATCTCTTTCTCCCTGTACATTTTTTAACTCTCTCATGCCAGCAACTATTTTACTCTTACAAGAATATAAACAGGAGCTGCTCTGCTTCTTGGGGAACGTTCAGGGAACAAGGCTGCACCTAGCTTTTGTCTGAACTGGTAAATCTAAAGGAGAACAAGAAGATAGTTTTTATCTGAAACACGTTTTCACATCCTTGGAACAGTGAGGCAGCAAGAAAGGGGCTGAAAAACAGCCTGCCATTTCCTTTCCTCCCTGTATTTTGGACTGCTTTTGACCCAGCGTGTGTGCGCATGCACACTCACTCGCTCGGTCTGCTCCTTTAGACCGTGACTTCATTGTAAAATTCAATTCATCTGTTCAAAGCAATGACTGAAACGCTGTCTATAAAATTATGGCATTTTTCCACTTAAAAAAAAATATAATAAATTAACACTTCTTCTTTTAAAAGTTATTTTTAAACCTAGCTGGCCTGGAGCCAATTTTAGTCATAACTGAAGTGGATCCTTCTTTTCCTAGAATTCAATGCTTTCCTTTTCTAAAATATACTAGTTTAAAAAAAAAAAAAAAAAAAGGGAAGCAAACCCGTAAATGCACAGTTTACACTTCTGTCTATGGCATTCTACCCTCTGACATACCGGTACAGTGTACTTTTCAACTTAATACTATGCAACAAACCCCAATGAATCTTTACTTTTTCTAGTTGAGGAACTTAACTTGAACACAGACTTTAGCAATCCCAGAGCAGAACCACTTGCTTTCAGTTTGAATCTGGCTGGGGCACTCGGAGAGCATCAGTAACTGGCTGAGTGAAAGTTTTATGTCTGGGAGGTAACTGAAGACCTTTCAGAAGCATGGCCAAATTTGAAAAAGAGCATAAGAGCATCAGAGCCTTATTACAATCCAGAGATACACATGGCTTCTGGCACTATATCTGCATTTACATATTAATAGCCAAGCATGAAATAGATGAACCGAGAGAGCTGTTGTCATACACATAGGTAGAGCGAGTATGCTGACTTCAGTAAGTTCCCATTATCCAGGACTGTCTCTCTCAAGAGACAGTAGGACAACTGGTCTTCTTAATGGAGTAGCTGATCTGGAATCTGGGTTTAGTAAATCTAGCTCCAGTCAAAAAAAAAAAAAGAAAAAGAAAAAAAAGAGACAGACTTGAATCTAAGCAATTAATATGTCACCAAGAAGTATTTTAAGGAATAACATGCAAACTGACCTGGCAGGGAGAGTATTTTCCTTCTCCTTTCAAGGGAATCCTGTTTTTCTTGAGAGAAAATTCAAACTAAATTACACTAACTGGATTTATACTCAGGGAATGTTCACACATGCAGAATTATCCACACTGTGACAACTCCATTAACTGAGATGCAAATATACTATTTATATACTTGGTTATACACACTTTGTAAAGGATATCAGCAAGCCCAGTAGTGCAAAATAAGTAAAAGATAAGAACTTTGTAGTCCCTTTATCCACAAAGAGAAATTTAATTGGATTTGTATTTTCCAAGTTGAATTTTCTCAGGTCTGATCTCAGCATTAAAATGTTTGATTCTTTCAATTAAGCAGAAATTATTGGCTAACTCAGGACTTAAGGAAAACAAAGGAAAGGTCTTAATATTTAAAAGTGTCACTTTGCTTTTTTTTTTTGTTTTTTGTTTTTTTTATTGTTGTTTTACTACTCAAGTACCTAAGGATTTGGAATCAAAATTTATTAAGGCCACAGCATCTATCTAATCTTTTAACAATGTTAGAAGCATAATGAAGATGGGCTTCACAAGAATATCACAGGCTTTGCTGTTGTTTTCAAACAGCAAGCTCTGGCGGGCTGTTTTGGGGGGATTTTTTTTTTTTTTTAAATGAAGCTGATGAAAACGCACAGCTTCTGTGTCTTCAGTACCTGGACTGAAGCTGTAAGACCCTGCAGAACTCTGTCCTATGCTCCGCTCTTCCTGCCTCTGTGAACGGCTGCTGAGTGGAGTTCAGTTTTAATATTAGTAAGATGGAGCTTGCCAACATGTGCTTGTTGAATGAGGTAGGTCTCCATTACCTCATTCTACACGACCCTTTTACAGATTTTATCCAGCTAAGCTTTTGAAGATATATTTATCGTTAACCATGTGAGAAATCTCACTTACGTTAATGATTGTGCAACAATAAAAAGTAAAAATAAAAATGATTAGTAGTCTGCTGACGATTATAAACCGTCTTCACTTCCCTTCCCCCTTTTTTTCTTGGGAAATTATTACTCCAATGTTTATGCTTATTTTTGTAAATCTAAGAGTGCAAAGCTAAAGGCAGAGATATAAAAGCAGCCACAATCTGAATGGGTGGGTGCAGGATCTTTATGTATGCACATATGACATGATCCACAGAATTAATGCCACACCAGGCAGCACTAGTAGGAGTGTTACAGCCCTGCTAGCTTCCCAATAAATCTGTACCAGGACAGTAAGGAAGGATTATGCAGTTTAGCAGCATAAAGCTGCACAAGAAGCTTTGAGAAATCATCATCAGCCTCAATCTGCCATTCCTGTCTTCCCCTGACCCCTTCTCAAAAACTCTTGTCACCTCTCAGGTTTACCCATTTCATTTTCCATGCCACTAGGTTCAGAAATCTCAAGATGTTTGTGGGGTTTGAGCCCCTGCAGGCAGCTGCAGGTTAATTCTATCTGTCTAATTGGGACAATATAACCTCCAGAATTCAGCGTGAATGACCTGTGTGAAAGAGAAGGGGGGGACACAAATAAGGATACAAGAATTCTTACAAGCAACTGGATCCCAGAGAAAGATCAGGATGGTTTTCTAGAGGTTTCTTTTAGAGTTACCTTCTGGCTGAGAGCCCAGGCCAGATGGAGATCATTTCTGAACCTGCAGCAAGAATTGCTCTTTGCTCAGAGTGAAAGGAGAGCTAACAGCTCCACCAATCCTCACATATCACAGGTTTCTCCTATACCTGCTTATAGCTATCCTGCCTTTTGCTAGCAACCAACTCTACTTTAGATGCTACTGCTCCTGACATCCCTGGGGTGCCCCCCATAGCTCATGTCTCTGGAGAACAGAGCTGGTCCATGCACCTCCTCTCTGGACTCTCTTTCTGCCAGCCTCAAGAGCTCTTTGGTGCCCCACCTATCCCCATTTCCCTTGACAGAGCATCTACAGTCTAACCTCTCTCCTCTGGATATCACATCAGCATCGCTGCAGCAGCAAAGCCTTAAGTCAGCATATCGTAAAGAAACATTATAAACATTACTTTCATATTTTAGTGTACACAGTTAACATTTACATTTCACACCATCCCCTATGTAAAGTCTCTTTCTCCATGCCATCAATACACCGCTTCTCTTAACCCTTCCCCACCCGACGCTAAGAGCCCCTTTTCTCAGGCAGGACAATAAAACAGAAAATTTTGGTGCTTCTGAGCCCAGCTACCATGGAAACAGAAGCAGCAAAAATCTGGTTAGAAATATAAAATTAAAAGCAGAAAAAATTCCCCAACCTCCAGAACGTTAAACCCCCACCTGGGTCTTTCCCAAATCCCCCAGAAATGCTTCGAGCTCACAATGAGATGCTGCCAGGCAATATTTCAGAGGCTAGTTTCAACATTTGCCATGAAGCGTCTTTTGATGCTCCAGATATATCGTCCTAAGGGTTAATATACCAAAACAGGAAAGGGGAAAAAAAAAAAAAAAAGGATAAAAGCTGTGCAAGTCCTTTTCGTGGTACGACACCCTCTCTCTCAATATTCCAAAGTGTGAGATGTGCAATTTCCATTCTAAAGCTCAGGAAAAATGGCATTAAAAAGTACTAACCCTGGGAACTGCTTATTAGTTTATCAGATCAACATCAGCAAAACTGTCTTTTTATGTGCTGCTTAGTCTCAAAAAACCTACCATGCATATTTCAGTTCTCCCTCTCCACACCCCACACCCTTCTGCTGCTGTCCAGCTGGAACACATCAAGGGTCTAGAAGCCAAGTCAAATGTTGACCCCACCCTCCTCCATCCATTTTAAGGCACCTTCAAAGCCAGTACACTGATCTAGTTCAGCTTAGCCAACAACGCCAGCAAATCTGTTATTTAAGACTTTAGTGCTGGGTTTTTATAACTGCCCATTAATACAAGCTTTGATGTATGGTCAAAAAATCCAGCTGTAATGAGTTTCATCAGACTGTAGTAACCTTTCCTCAGAAGGTCTTTATTACTATACCTTCATAATCTTTGGTCCCAATACTGTTTTATAGTATCATGCTTACTGAACCGACTTAAAAAACAACACTCAGCAACACTTAACTCTATCTCCTTCCCCACAATTAAAACAAAGAGCTGTTTAAATTTTTCTAGAAGACACTTTTGCACCTTCATTTGTAATAGGAATTTGCTGTTAAGAGTATGCAGGTAATAGCAGCGTGAACCGAAAGAGAAACCAATTTTCCTGACAAAACCCTTAAGACAGGATAGAAAAGGATTTTGTAAAATGACAAAGAACTTACTCTGTTGTTCCCCTTTGCAGGATGCAGCAGGGAGGAAAGAGGGGGAAAAAAAAGAAATATTAGTTACATTTATTTTACATCTATTCAGTCTAACTTGTAGAGTTCTGGAAACAGCTCAAACCAAATGAGGAACTGACTCAAAGAACGTTCACTGAATCCTTTAGCTAGACAGTTTCCAGGGGAGCATAGGACATTTGCAAAGGATTTAAAACATTAAGTTGTAAACTCATGTGGTTTTTTTTCAAAATCTCCTCTCTACTCAAACATTCTGATCCCGCTTTTGCTTCCTCTAGTGTAAATCAGGAGGAGCTCCAGGGAAGTCAGTGGACAGTAACACAAGGGAGAAGAAAATGAGGCCTGAAATGATCTAGGGATGGGATGGAAGCCAGAGGGATTTTCGTGCATTGGTAATACTGAACTTCCAGTACGCAAAGCAACCCACTAAACATGTCTGCTTACCCTTGCATGACAGCCACTCCCTACGACTTGCCAGTGAACGGAAAGTTTCACGATCCAATGCTTTTTAAAAAGCAAATGTTGAACTTTTAGATTAGTAATAAAAATAAGGAGGAGATGGCATTAGGGGAGAGAGGAAAAGGACTGGATGGTGCTAGCAAGGTAAAGTGTGCAAAGCAAGTTACGACAAACATCTGTGCTATTATTTTTTTTTTAATTGTGAGTTTTGCCATAAGCTGGCATGAACAGTGTATATTATGCAGTGGGAAGTCAGACAAAATAAACAGCAGCCTACAGTTGAGAAATACAGTCTAGAAAGGTTAGTCACAAAGTTGTAGTCATTTTTTAAAAAAGGAGGTTTTTGGATGCATCAGTCCAGAAACCCAGCAGTAAAGTCAGCTGGTAAATGGATATCCCGTTTCACAGTGAATTGGCCACAGCGTGATTTATATCAAGCAAGCTGACTTGCGTATGGGTTGGAAAAATAAAAACACTGATTCATTGCTATCCGGGTGGCTGTCAAAGCCCATGTCCTGACAAAAGCAAATCTCTTGAGCGAAGGAGGTGACTTGGCAAACTGCAAAAGAATTTGAGGACTTATAGAGCAATATTAAGGGGTGCTTAAAGATAGTTAATAAAGGAGTGAATATATGAAAGTCAATGTGCATCCCCATGTACAGGGGGCCAGGGAAGGCAGGCAAAGTGAAGTGAAATGGAGGAATGGGGTGATACCTCGCCTTTAATTTTTTAATATATTAATGAGATTTGTTTAGGCAAAAAGAAAAATTAAAAATCAACAACCTTGGACTTCGTTTACAGGATTAAATTAGTAATAAAAGCTTCATATTAGTGACAGTAAGTACTGAGCCCCATTACCACTATAGTTACACAATTTTTAGTAGCACTATTAAAAAAAAAAAAAACACCAGAAAAATTAATATTCTTAGTTGAGAGATTTTCCCCTAGTGAGAATTGAGAACAAATCTCTTTAATTCAGTGACAAGTTCCTACTTTTCCTGCCACTGCAGAAGCAACCCAGCTAGGGGCAAGTGCGTTGGGTTTCACATCAGTGTCCTTGTACACGAGCAGCCGAACTGTTAATGAAAGCACACAGCTTGGCTTTCAAATTCCAGGCTGCACACACTGCTCTGGCAGTTACAGAAAGCAGGCCAGCTTCGCCATTGCAACGCTCCAGGTTTACAGCACTATTAATCTATTTTTCATTTCTAAGCAGCATTTTTTTTTTCTACTTCTGGTGCCAAAGCCTTGGATACTCAAAGTTACCAGCTGTGCCTCACACATGAAAAAGAGTGAGAAGGTCATTCTGGGAAGGGGCTAGGGTACCTCTTTGCCTTTTTAACTCAGGATTGCAAAGCTGTTGGGAAGCACTAAAGTAAACTCAAGTTGCTGCCATTTCCTGGCAGTTTCTCTTACACAAAAACACAGTTCCTAAAATCTTTGAAGGAAAATAAAAGACTGGAGGGGTGTTGCTAAACCCATTTTATATTGTCAGAGGAAGGTGTGAAACTGAGGAGTAAGCACAGGATTTTAATGAAATGCTGCTAATTTTTATTTAAATTCTACTGGAACTTCTAAGGGACTCTGGGCCTTGGAGTTTTTGCTTTGCAAAATTCAAAAGTTTAACTGCACACTTGCAGTCCACATTTGAATCTCTAGTCCTCTAGGAACAAAAGTGCTTTGCAAGACTAGAGTAGCATCAAGCATCTTTCCTAAACAGTTTGATAGGCTAGTGGGTGAATTTCAAATTACAGGGGTTTGGAACAATAATATTCACTCTTTTTTTAATGTAAAGATAATTCCAGCTGAAAGAAGAACTGAATTTTGACTCCCTTCTATTTCTGTATTTCCAGGAAGTTTCTCATCTTCTATCTAAGAATCCTTTGACAGACCAACTTTAAACAAAAACAAGAATTCTTTATAAACATATTTTGAATACAAAATATTTTTAAGGGGAAAGGAGAGACAGGAAGAGAAAAGTTTAGAAATCCAACTAGTCTGGCTTGTTTAAAGATAAAGTAACAGATATATACAGAATACGAGATTAAGCCAGAGGCAGCAACAGGCTTTTTTGACATCATTATTAAAACCTAAGCACAACAATACCATAATTTGTTCCTAGTAATTAATTAGGTGACTTCTCATAACTAATTCTTGTAAAATGACTTCTGATGGTCTTAAGTGGGAACTGATCTACTGGGACAGGCAACACACAGAAGAGTAAGCAATTTTATCTTTTTAATTTTTTTTTTAAAAAAGGTAAAGTCTCAGATACCTGGTAGGTCTCCTGTTAAATTTGTGTTTGAACTATTAAAAAAAAAATCATTATCATCGTCATCATCACTGTTTATTCTTATAATAATTGAACAATCCAGCAGTTCAAGGATTCTCTGAATTATCTCTTGATGTTAGCCTTGAAACTTGGTATGAAGAGAGTAAATTGAGAGTTGTTTGCATAAATAGCAAGCGGAGAAGATGCAGACAGAATTACACTGGAAGCCATGGAGATAACTCAATTATAAGGGAAATATGATGAGGAAGAGAAAGATGAAGACACGTAAGACAGCACAAGATCCTGGACTCAAGGGACCTGGATTTCCCATGGAAAACAAGCAGGAAGAAAACCAAAATCCATCAAAATCAAAGCATCATTTCTCAGAACAGATCATTTGCTGAAGGAATCTAGTAGACCAGCAGACTTACTGAAGAAAGGTAAACCATGCATTAAGAAACTTTCAAAAACTGAAATGACGGGTATTTTTGCTAGTCACCATTCTCTCTGGATACATCTCCTCAAACCTTCATTCGATATTCGATATTAAAAAACAAAAAACAGAGTTGAAAAAATATGAAATGGTAGTTAGGCATATTCCGTTTCCCGACTTTCTGTCTTTTCTGTTAAATTAATAGAAGCTTTTTTACTGCATACTGTTCAGTTTGCTTCACATAATGATTAGCTGAGTAAAACTGCCTTTGGAAAGGTTTAGTAAGCATTTCATACAAAAAAACCTCATGCAGTGAATCAGTAAAATAAATATATATGATTGCCTGGAATGCTTCTGTCAGTTCTGTAATACAGAGCTTGAGGGAATAAACTCTTCAAAGCACATCTTTACCTTAGAAGACATTAATAGAAACAATGAAGCTCAGGAAACCCGAGATTGCTCAACACTTTTACGACACAGATCCAATGAATAACATTTTGGAAGGTTCAGTTTGTTTGGTCATTTGTTGGTTTGTTTTTGTGTTTTTTTTAACATTGAGGTTTGATGCATAAATTGATCTTAAAATATTTCATTATGAATATTTCAAAATTACCACAGAGGAGTACAACAAAAAGGCCACTATTTCTTGAAATATCTGCAGACATAGGTTTTTTCCTAGATGATACGATCATTTTTTCACGTTCAAACAGAGCAGCTACTGGAAAACATAGTGAGCTGTTTGACTTACTGAGGATTTATCAGGATAGACACCGGCTCGTAGCAGAGATGCCTTCCAGCTATCCACCTCCTCTTGGGAGTCACAGGCTAGCTCAAGGAAACGGTAATCCTTGTAAACATTCCTAGAACAAAGAGCACCACATTGTAAAACTAGCATTTTACTACTCTGTATCATGCAGACAGCATTTTAAATTAAAAATCTTTTAGGATCAGAAATTACTCGATAATTGTTTTGGACAACAGGTGCTTAGTTAATAATAATTACATGGGACAGGTGCTTAGTTAATAATAATTACATGAAGCATTTAAAAATATCTTAGAATGCTACAGCACAGCCCTGGAAATAAAACTCATCTGAAAGTACCGTGAAACTACTTAAAATCAATTTTCCAGCTCTTGCCAAAATGGAGCACTTTTAGGAAAAAATGGCTGTGGTGATGCAGAGAACAAACACACAGATGACACACCAACAAACCCACATGTCTTGTGACTGATTGGTGCTGTAACCAATAAATATCAAAATAATTAATGATTCAACTTTGTTCCAAGACTTTTCAATGCATATATACCATTTCTAGCTTTTAGACATCATCAGTAAAAGGAGAAAGAGGAGAAAGGAAACAATAATAATCCGAGATTTTAAACAAACAAAACAAACCTCTGATGTCTGCCATCATAGTAAGAAAATTGGGAGATGTTTAAATAACACCTAATTAGATAAATATAGCAAATCACTTAATGGAAGAAAAGAAAAAGGAGGAAAAATACATAGGAAGGTGATACTTGTAAATTCTCCAATAAATAGAACAGATTTTCCCCTTACGGTTTAGCCATTAGTTTCTGAATTCAAATTCTATATTCAGACCACATTGCTGTAAAATTGTCAGCCAACAGTCTTTTAAGAAAAGGCTACAAGCTTAGCCCACAAAGGTTAGGAAACCACATTTTGCTAGATCTTAACAGTTTCACAAGAATCAATCTTCCATCAGAAGACTGTTTTCTTCCCTTAGCAGGCTACGGGGAAGGAGGAGTAAGGGCAGAGGGAAAGGCTGATGAAAATGACTTAACTTTCAAAGGTAGCAACGGCAATGGGTTCTTTGGTTTCACTATGCAGCTACAGAGGTCATTTCTACCCCACATTTTCAGAAAATCAATTTTAATATAGAACCAGGAAATAAAGCTATTATTATCAGTGTCTGAACAAATTTCTTTAGCATTCAAGGGCTCATGGGATTTCACTGTCACGCTGCTGAAATACAACTAACTGATGTAATTCCCACTCACAGAAGCACTCCCTTAACCAACAATGTCACCAGACAGCTCCTATCCCTGCTTTTCGTGGCAGTCTCAGGAAACAGATGAGTAGAAAAATCATAATTGAACAGTTAGTGTTCATGCTGGAGCATGAAGAAGGCATGACACCCAATCATTAAATTACAGCCATGAAACCACAGTATGGCAACCTGAGTATATCAACCTCTCAATAGAGGGAAATCAGCAAATTTATGGATGGCATTCAAAACTGCAAAGAATAAAGGATACACTAGATTTCCTTATGTTGGTGACATAATTGTCACCAATTTCAATGGCTACATCTGAGCAGCCAGCCAGACAGGCATGTTCAGCTCTGGGCTTGCACTACTCCTTGCAAGCATCTGGATCACAAATGCCATCAGCGTGCGCTTCAGTGACACTCAGGGCAGCACACCTCCACTTCCTTCCCAGAGAAACCAGACCGCAAAGGGACAAAGAGACACCAAAGGGTCAGGGCCCATAGTTTAGGTAAAGCCACCAATAGTATGAACAACTGAAGGCTCTATGAGGTTTTTTATTGATTAGAAATGTAAAATTACACCTTTTTCTTCCCTGACCCCAAATGTACTAATCCTGCCTTAAGGCAAATAATAGCCTGGATGACCTCCTCAGATGCCATTATCTTGAACTGATGGCAAAACACCTGAATTTTATTCAATTTGCAATATTGTGAAACTCTGAGTCAACATTTACGGAACAAAACAAAGAACTCAATAAAAACAAAAGGAGAAGCAAAATGAAATTGCCAGAAGGAAAAAAAAAAAGGCCTTAATTTATTATTTACTGAGATAAGTTTTTTGGCTAAGTTAACTATGCAGCTATAACTTTGAAGGAATAGGAAGCTGAAATGGTAAAAGGGTACTCTCAGAAAAGAGGACTAAAAATAACAATACAGCAAATAAAGGCTACAAAACATTGTGATAGGGAAGTTCCAAAAATACTTATCTGCAAGAGCAAAACAACATGACACCAGCCTGTGAAAACATTATTTCAGGATTGCCATATTATATATTAAACTTCTTGGCATTTTCTGAGTTGCTACATCAAGCATAGCCATACGAGAAGGGATTTTAGCCAACCACTTTGAACAGATGGGAGCTGGTAGTCCTTCATTCCTTTCTTTGTATCAAGACTTTTCCTAGGTCACCTTATGGCCAAGCAACTGATGTCTCAGCTCTCCGAGGCCCTTCTCAAAGTAGCATTTGATGGCTCCACCATTTTGGTGTAGCTTCTCTTACCCCACCACCACAAAGGAACACAGGTTTAAACCTTCACAGCATAAATGAGCAACTGAAGGATATACACACTGAGCCAGAACTCAGAGGAAGCTTGCAGTAGGGTTGGTAAATGGATGCTTGCCTCCCCAATCACCTTCCTACTAGACTTCCTTTGCCTTCCTTTCTTCTAGAAAGGCTGTACAGGCACAGGGGGGAAAAAAAGCTGAAGTAACTTCTGAAAAGCATATGTCCTTTTTCTGTTACTAGTGGAATCTTACAAAAACACATTAACATGTTTTATTCATTAGGTATCCACTGGCGTCTTCATGGAAAGTTGTAAAAGCGTTCTTGAAAACAATTCAGATTTTCTGCTTGGTTCTCTCTCCCACTTTTTAAAATCGCTGAAGATATCAGCACAGAAATAGTTACTACTCAGTCCTCACCTACTTACTCCATATGGAATACAGTGAAGTCATATTCTCATTGTCATCTCCACAGCAGCTAAATAGGATGCTTTACATCAAAGAGAATGATATAATACAGGATACCAAGAAGTAAAAAAGATGAACTCTCAACAATACAAATCTTGTTGATATCCAGGCATCTTTAAATCTAAGGGACTGCAGAAACAAAACAGATACAATAAACGGGAACATGTCTAGAAGTACAATCTGTGTGCAACATTTCCCTTGAATATTTAAAATTTTTTAAATGTGAACATATAAACGTGGTATATGCATATAGCTTTGCAATAGCTTCCCCATCTTCCTATGCTGCTCCCTCCTGTAAAGTCTCATCATTGGAAGTTAATATTCTGCATAGTACATGGAAATATATCCATAGCAGCATTGCTGTAAATTAATAAAATACTACTAGCTTTTTTTCCAGAGTGAAAAATACAAACGATTACTATTTGTTATCTGCAGGTTTTATTATACTCTAAAAAAAATAAACAAACCTCAAGAACTGCATTCCAGAAAAACCACAACATGATTACTTATGGAGATGAACAGACAATTGGACTAAAAGCATAATTTCCAGTTCTGGAATTCTGGCCTATTACTTGAAAGTCCAGCAAACACTCTGCTGAAACTTCATGTACTCAACTTCTTCACCTTACTACTGCCTTTGTTTCCAGCATACTGGATTCCTTTCCCCCATATATTTCAGGGCCCAGTGTGAACTTTCTAATGCACAAATGATCTTTACATTGTCCTTATATGTCCTTTAAGTTCTCCCATCACAGACAAATTCTAATATGAAAATGCAGGAATGGAGTAAACTATTTGAAAGTGTACAAGAGGAAAAGGAGAAGTACCACATAAGATTGAAGACTGAGCCCAGCTGTGAGTTACTGAGATTCCTGTCCCACTAGTCCTGACGCCTGGCCTGTCGACATTGCATAGGGGAGGTTCAATTGCCTAAAAAACAATTGATCTATACAATCCAGGACCAACAGGTGAATAACACAAAATTGAAAATCACAAATAAAGAACCTTCTAGATACCTACAGCAGTTGCACATTGAAAGTGCTTGCTGTCTGAGCAGACTAAACTGCCAGACCTCAAGATATATAGCATCTCTCAAAATTTCCTAAAATTAAGGTCGAATATTTATCTCCCACAAACCTGGACAGATGTTAAGGGCAACCACTGTAGACACATTATAAACCAGTTGATATACATGCATATATATTAATGCATACCCCCTTATTAACTGTATCATAAACAACTTTTAGATTGAGTTGGATCTGGAACATTTCAGTACACAAAGATGTACCGTATGTGCATTTTCTTCACATAGAGAGAGAATACAAATGAAGATTAAATGAAGATGCATTTATTCTTGCCAATATGGGATGAGATGGAACAGCAACTACAGAGCAAGAACGTGAGATTTTTAGAATTCTGCCTATAAGATAACTTTCATACTCCAAAGAACATAGAACCACATTTAACTTAAGCAGTCGCACTGAAACAAGCGAAGCTACTCACAGACTGAAGGTAAAGGAATATATTGTTTTACAGGGATTTCAAACAACTGTGCTTAACACCTCAAATAATTTTTTGATAAACATCTGGTCTTTTTATTAGGATGCAAGCAGAATTAAAATGAACATTAAAAATCTAGAACCAAATGCAAATCAGCCCAATTTTCATGAACAACACAAAAGATTCAATTCTTAGATATTTCTTATTTGATTGAAATTGAAATCTTACAGAATATGAGTTTCATACATAATAACCTAAGACGAGAAAGGGAGAAAATAACAGAATCCAGATACTCCAAATATATATGTACAATTGAGAAAGATAACCTTCGATGAAACTCTACTATATGTTCCCTTATTCAATGTGCAACTCCACTATATACACTCTGCTTATTCAACATTAATCTTAGTCTACCATTTTAGACACCTGTAATTCCACAATGGCTGGTTTGAATGTATGCGCAATTTTTCATATAAGAAAGCTCTACTAGAAGCTCTAGAAATCATATATATTAAAGAAACAAAACTGAGCATCTGCTCTAAATTAACAGCAATGACTAACATTTTCTATCAAGGCATGCCATTTCAGATCAGTCCAATGTGAATGTTAATTAAAATTAACTGCACGTGTCCCTGAAGATTTTTTTCATAATATCCAGAAAAGCCAAAGTCAATGTCAGAGACGATGTCATGAAATAATAGCATCTGAGGATTTTAACACCTAAGTTATAAACACGGTCTCCCAGCAGTATAGGGATCTTTTCTAGCTCACACACACTAGTACAAATTTTAAGGTGAAAATTAAGAGATTTGCTGATTGCTATATAGCCAAACCTGGACAATGAAGTATCCAGACTTCTATATGTAATCCAGAACAGAGATGCAGCCAAAACTAACATCACATAGGCCAAAATCGGTAATGGTAACAGTAACTGGCACTAAAACATTCCATAGCTCCCTGGAGAAGAAGGTTTGACCATTTTTGTGGTGAGGGATATCAGCTTGTTGTGGAACCCGCCTTGGGGCCAGACAAATGCAAAAGCTGCTCACAACTGTCAGAGTCTCATCACACAAAGAGGGACCGCATCTCCTGCTCCAGTTCCTGGTGCTTCTCTGGACAGGGTAGCGGGACCCAGACCTTGCTGGGTCACAGTGAGCAAGCAAGGTTAAGCTGTCCCACAGGCTGAGCCAAGTTTACCAGCCATGACTCAGCCCATGCTGACAACACCCGTGTCTCTGGTAGGTGTTGGTAATGTTTCAGATCTCACACAATCACTTAGGGAATTTTCGTGAAGTCGAATGTAATGATCATCTTTAAGGTATGGGTTTGGCACTCCTGTTTCCTTTCCCTCAGAACCCCTTTTTGGTTTGCAATACCAGTCTCAAACCTCAATACCCAAACCACCTATCTACCATACTATGTTTTATTTATCATACAAAGATATCTTGTCAATACGAAATGATAAAAGAAAAAAATCCAGAAAATCTTTTTTTTTTTAATTTTTTTTTAATGGAATGGACTTCCAGGATAAAGGCTAGTTATTTCTTTGGTTTGTATATTTTTTCCTATTCTTAAATATTGTACTCATCAGCATCTTATAAGCTTGTTTACGAACATTAACAGCTTTTTTTTCTATATTAAATTTGTGGGGTTTTTTAGTTAAATAGATTCTCATTCTTCTATTTCTAGCAGACAGGGCTCTGAATAGTTTACAAGTCCAGTTCTTCCTGGAGCTTAGCTTTCCAAGTAATTCAAAAACAGTAACTAAACATACATCTCATCTTAGGCTTTATCCTTTAGCCTGGCTGCCATCCAACACCTCCTCTGACCCGGTCTCCTTTCACTAGTTCCCTCTATTTTGGCTCTTACCCAATTTCCCTTATATATGGATAGCAGTTAACCAGTTGCTGTCCATATGAAAAAAAATCAGCACTTAAAACTCTATTGCATTTGAGTCCCAGAGAAGGTTTGTGCTTCATCGCCTTCTAGAGCAACATTCAGACAGCAATACGCACCCAAAATAAATACTGTCATACCTTTCATTTAGTAAACACAGCATACTTTCCTGGGTCCTACTAGACAACAGTTTCTTCTGCAGTATGATTCTTTAGTCATAGTGTACTCAGGAGTCAGTAGCTAAAATCTATCATCTGGCAGTTCTATTTCCAGTTCTATTGTGTGCCCTCAAATCTTGCTTTTGATCACTCTCCTCTTGACATTCATCTGTTTCTCAGATTAAGGATCTGTTTCTACAATGAGCTTGCCCCAGACAGTCAGCTCTCATGCAGGGATGCTAAGTTCTGTCACACTGCTTCATGATTATTGAGGAGCATTTAGCTCTCAGGAATCTATTCTTGTGAAAGCAAAGAAGAACAGTTCTGTGCTTTGTATTTTCTCCTCACATTCCCCTATCATAAAGAACCAGAGAGGTGAGGAAAGCAACACCATTATTTGTTTTTGTCTGGATCCTGGTTGAGCAGGAAAGTAAAAGACAGGGAGACTTGGTGGGATCTTTCTCTGCAAGGGGAGGAGAATTTCACAGGCTGGTTCTGCATCTTTGGCTCCAAGGAAAGGAATGAGTCCAGCGAGGAACAAAGCTTCCCACATGAGCAGGCAGTGGGCACTTGCAGCCCAGAAGGCCAATCGCATCCTGGGCTGCATCAAAAGAAGTGTTGCCAGC
>JAOTQQ010000004.1:3990547-4013407 GCA_026546715.1 Gallinago undulata | reverse complement strand
GTCCCTGTGACTGCAGGGGGGCCGGACTAGATGACCTTTGAAGGTCCCTTCCGGCCCAGATGATTCTATGATTCTATAAGAAAGACTACTGATAAGAGACTCTCCGCCAGGTAACTCTTCCTCATTGTACAGTTGCCACTCCCAGTATTGGCCAAAAAGGCCTGAAAATTCACCAATTCAATAAACATTTCAGCCTACTACCATTTTATAACCCCCCAAATCTTTACCTAGTAGAACCTCTTCTCCCACAAAAGAGAAAGAATTCATCTCTCCAGACTTGGAGAAGAGGTGAAAAGGGAGCTTTTTCTCTGCGTGTAGCAAAAGAAGAGAGCTTTTACTCATAATTTCTCCTTTATTTAAAAGGGTAGTAGTATTTAGATGAAGTTGTAATACAGTAATACAATTTGCTGACCAATAAATCAGGAAAAAAATGCAACTACTCTACTGCAAATGCAAAGGACTACTTTAGAATGACACAGAATCTAGTAAAAAGTGCCACGTGGATCCTGTAGTTAACTGGGCAAGATCATGAGAAATAATGACTGCTTGCCCTTCTTAATTAGGGAGAGATGGGACCAGATCCTAAAGGGAGACACATTTAAGACTACAGCTTCTTGTCCTACACTACAGTACTTAGCTAAAAGAAAAAGCACCAATCAGCAAATAATTTTAACAGGAAATACGTGGGCAACAGGCAAAGTGTTTACAATTAAATCCTAGAAGGAAAGTAAATTTTGTGGCATGGGCAGAATTTGTTTTGTTTGTTCTTGAACTGAGGCACAAGTCTCACACATTCATTGATGAGGATATCACAGGTTAATCTACTGTTTGTAAGCACAGGCACTGACAAAATCCTCTCTCCTCCATTCTTAGCTCTGCTTAAGAAAGTCAATCAGCAGCTACCTCTGCACAACTTCACATTATGTTCTACAGCAGTACTGCGAACATTAGTTTCTTTCCTACAGTATAATTATTTTCAAATACATTTTACATATTCAATGTCTTTTCCAGTCTAAAAGACTTGTCAGCATTTTACTGTGGAGGACAAAAAGATGGTCAACACTAAATAGCACTCATTTTCTCGACAGCTTTAGATTTAGACACAACCTGCTTGACCCTACAACTTAAATTCAGTACTCACTTCTGCCTAAAGGCATACTCATGTAGACAGATACGGCCCAAAATGATACAGGAGTCAAAGGGCACTCACTCTAATATACACTTTGCTTTAATATCTAGTGCTGCTTAGTTAAGTAAACTGGAGGAGTCCAACTCCAAAGGTGTACCACGATGTCTATAAATTAAGCAGATGGACTCACTCAAAAACTTTAAATAAATTATTTACTTTGCTGAAATGCAAAATTCACTTCCCCACTCTTTAAGCAATGCTATAGCTATTTCACACCAAGATTTGTCCCCTTTTTTGCAGATTTTAATTAGAAAGTAACAGGAAAATAGTTTAATTATTTCACAATGCAGCCTTTTCATAGGCATGCAATTATGTTCATTTCATGAGAATTTATCTTCACTGTGAAATCAGTCGTCACAGTCTCCATTTACTATACATTACCAAGTCACATTTGATTCCTGTTGGAGAACTGTTGACTTCTGCAGTAAATCAAAATGACAGATACTGTTAGTTTCCTTCTGCATCTATCCCCAAGCCTCAGCTAACTCAAGATGGTTTTTCCTTCTATGCAGTGAAATGAGCATTTTCCTGGTAACTATATTTCAGAACTGGAAAGGTTTTCATAAATGGAAAAAATGCAGTGCATAATCCAGGAAACTATTGAAATGTACAGTATCAGAAACATATGGCTGTAGCAAATACCTTTGCAGTGAGGGGCTGGGAATGAAAAAGAGAACAGACTTATTAAAATTCTTCTCCTAAAGGGATTTTGCTTGAAAATTAAAATACTTTAATTGAACATTAAGAAAGTTTGCACCGTCAATGAAAATAAATTGCTGCAGATTTTGGAAAGAAAAAAAAAAAAAAGAGACACAGAATAATCTACATGC
The DNA here is from genome assembly GCA_026546715.1 of Gallinago undulata. Taxonomy (NCBI): domain Eukaryota; kingdom Metazoa; phylum Chordata; class Aves; order Charadriiformes; family Scolopacidae; genus Gallinago; species Gallinago undulata. The sequence continues at coordinate 4,011,388 of JAOTQQ010000004.1, read as the reverse complement.
TATCATAGAAGCTGAAACACATGATTTTGCCTTTGTTCTTTAATGATCTACATCTTAAACAGTAAAATGGTTCCATAACTAGAGCCCTTAGTGGGCAAACTCAGAAACAGAAAGATGATTTCTTTCTCAGTTGCTAGGGCTTTTTCTAATTAAAAATTACAAATACTCCCTTACCTCCACCTTTTCCCCCCCTCCTCCCCCCCCCAAAAAAAAATAGAAAAACAACCAGCAAGCAAAAAAAGCCCAGCAAGAAATTAAGTTAATTTTCACATGAATTTTGAAAAGCAAGCTGTATTAACGCACATAATTTAGAAATCATAAATCAACACATTAGCATAAAGCAAAAAAACCAACAAGACTCCTAATTTCAACAGATCTTTACAAATTCCCTGTTTCAGTGTCCCTAAGGATCCGGGATCGGGAACATGGTCCCACATTGAAGGCCAGATCACTTTACTTAAGCCTCAATATCCCTGCTTCTGCTGACACAATCTATGAATTTATCTATGATAGTGGAAAGTGATACTAAACTTATTTTGACCAATTTGTTCCAGCAGGCAGATTTCTAAAAATATTAAAAATCAGTTGTTTTACAGTTAGAAGAATTGGTGTTGTAATTAGAATTCAATAAATATTTCTTCAAGAACAAGGTATGTCTCCTTTTAAGCTGGGAGACTGTCTTCATAAACAGTCTCTCCCAAGGCAAAGTTATTTTGTCATCTTATCACTGTGCTGTCATGTCCTAACATGCCCATACAGATATAAAGATGTTTTTAGAGCAGCTTGCAGATGCTGGAGGGCCTACTCACAGCCCGAATGGGCAGGGTTATTATAGACATGGCAAACATTTTAGATATCTGATTTTGAAATCCTTCCTGTCCAGCGTGTGTGATTCAGTGAAAATGTGAGTGTGCAGCTATATAACACCCAACTAAATACCAAACTTGCCAATGGAAATGCATGCTTTTCTTGGATTTTCACAGCAGTTCAGTGATTATTTAAGATGATAAAAATACTCAAATCAAAGGAGAAACAATGAGCTAAAATTAACAGATTTTTCATGGAAGGAACTTAATATGTATAGCTGATATCAAGTCACTGGGACAAAGCTATCTTTCTTGTCTATGTACGTGCAATGTCGGCATGATTCACACATTAATTTCCAGCATCTGAAGATCATTCATGTTTTTTAAAACGTGAGAAGTTTTTCAAAGCTTTTTTCTGTGCTCCAGAAATGCAAGTGGTCAAGTGTTTGAAATCTTATTCCCAGCAAGTATGTATGTGACATACTTTCAAAGGGCATCTCCTGGCAGACAATGTCCACATGTAGCCTAGCTGAGATATCAGCAAATGTAGGCAAAGCCTTCATGGGGTAGTTCAGAGCAAGACTCACATTGCGTCCTCATGTTTCTGGGGCCAGCAGAAACTTGACAGCCCAGAAATCCTGTGCTTTGCTTTTGCTTTGCAGGAGGGAGGGGCATTCCTTGCTTCTGAAAGGATTATTTCTGGCCAGTTCAGGAGTAACAACAGCTGGGTCTGCAGGGAGCCACATCCAGCCCTCATCATCTTGAGCAACATCTGAATGTATTGCCAAACTTTGGCGATGCAAGGGGGGAATGGGTGTGAAGGGACTTAGCAGAAGAGAAGGGGAAAACAAGGGCATCTATCTATGCTACTAGATGCTCTATGCTCTAAATTTTACTTAATTTCCTGAAACAGAACTAACAGAAATTGCACCTTATCCGCTGAAAGGCAGTTCCATTGAGACTGCTGCAAATGCAACCCTCCAGTAAAAAAAAATAAAAATAAAAATTTACAGTTCACTTGTATGTCTGTAAGTGTTGTCATGTTTCCTTGACTTATTTGTGCACAGTAATCTGAATTGGCTATCCATCAGGAGCAGGCTTCCATAAAGTACCCACATGACTTAAATCAGAGGATGAGTCTGAAAGGAAAAATATGAGGCAAACACTACAAACACAATTCTAATTAATTAGGGAGGCAGATGAATCTCATTTGTTCTCCATTCAGCAGTATTTAAACCCAAAAACCCAATAGAATGACTCCCAAGATCACAGACAGGCAAGATTTTCCACTGGAGAAAGTGAAAAGCTATGACGCTTTTGTGATTTACACCAGTTGAATCTGGTCACAAGGTACAGAAGTCATGAATGTTTTGGTAAGCCTAGGTGACTGCCAAACAAAACAAAAATAGGATCAGGAGATGATTATTCAGCCATACAGAAGAACGAGATGACTAATCATGGAGCTGTTTCACCTCATGAGTGGCTAGGAGGACACTAACCTTTCATCCCGTGGATATGCAACAGCAAAGAAGCAGATAAATCAAAGGCATCAAGATCTTCACTAAACATAGTGGAAACATCAGAACTGCACTCCCAGTTATGAAAATGCTCAGCTAGATACAGTTTAACAGAAGCATCTGCAGAATAGCACATTTTCTTACCTCTGCTCCGTGTTAAACAATGCAAAGATATGTTTGCTAGACATGAAGCCCTTTTCAACATCTCGCACTTTCAAGTTGTCCAAAGGAAGCATATACTTCTTCTCTTTTTCCTAGAAAAAAACAGATTAAAACAACACTATCTGAGAAATCTTAAAGAAGCCTGATCTCAGCAAGCTCTGTTTAGTTGGTAATGCCTTCAATATATTTATTATCATAAGAGAATTTCCAAAATTGAAGTGTCTGCCTATATTTCATAGACATACCTGCGAACAGAAATGAAACCTTAATTCTGACCCTTTTAAAACATTTCCATACAAAAATTCCATCTCAAACACATAAGTATATATATTTGTTACTTTTCATTCCTCTGAATTATAAAAAAAGGTCAGAAGTAACTAAACCAAAAGCATCTAATCAATACAGAAATCTTCTACCATGTCTGCGTAGCAACTGGAGTAACCTGTGACACAAAATTCATCTCTATCTAGAATTACTATTACTAATTATTTAAGGATGGCATTTGATGATGCCAGGGATATATTTTCATTCCTCCAGTAGCAAATACAAGAATCATACAAATCAATCAAAATCATACCATCATCAAGGTTTTACATATACCATACACAAACAAAACCAGACTGTAATCTAAGCAGCTTGTTCTCCAAACAGCAGGAATGATCTATTCACTCTTGCTGTAGCAAACTCCTTTTGCATTTTCATCACAACTCTCATTTACAGCACAATCACTATAATTTCATCTGTTCTAGGTTTCTTGCTTCCCGTCACTCCAAATTAGAGACTAGCAACGCTCTCAAGCTACTTTATGATGTCAGAACAAAAAAGCCCCAAGTTTGTTAGCTGTTCCCATTGTGTTAAACTTCCCTGACATCCTTGTACTGATGGATAAACCAGGGAAAAACTCTCCATTTTGTTCTGCAAATACACCTGATACCAAGTAGAAGCGATCTAAAGACAAGAGGGGCAACACTTGCATCCTCATACTCTCATTTTTGTTTTGCACATTGCATTAAAATTGCTGACAAGTACAGAGTTTAACAGCTTTCAAAGGCCATTAAGGTGCTGTTAAGGCAGATACCATTATCGCGGCAGCAATTGGGTGGGGAGAGGATTTATGACCTGGAATTTGTGCAATACACACTTCCCAGAAGAAATACACAGAAGTAACTTCCACTGGACAAAACTGGAAGCAGCCCTAGATAGACTGAGATGTGTGTACTGTGAGGGCAGACGCAATTCAATTTGGCTAAGCCTCAGCCGATTGCAAAACTAAACTGGATGAGAATGTACCTACGAGTGAAACTATAAAAATTACAGTGGTGTGTCCAACAATGGTTCACTTTCCTAGACAGCTTCATAACTGGTCTCAGCAGATGAAAAAGCATATTTCAAAGGCCCTTCTGGAAAATCATGATTTCTCCTGTCTTGTTTTGCTGGGTACAAAAGTTATCAAATCCAGGGTATTAAACAAAAAGTACCGGATGGATTTTAAAACTGCCTCTAGCTTAGTCATCCTAGAAATTATTACCCACAAAAGATCATGCATACGTATATTCTTCATTCTCCTGTCTAACAACAATTCTGATGAAGGAGTCTCATTCTGTGCTAGTCTACAGCCATTTATCACAGTTTATATCTATATTCTGTTTCCAGGGAATATCTAGTCTCTGAACTTTTGGGGTTCTCCCTGAAGGAAGAATTTGCTGTCATCCATTCAGTAAGTATTACCACTGGGATAAATAAAAGTAAATTCATAATTTACCAGTAAAAAAAAAAAAAGAGTAAATAAATAGTAGTAAAATAAATCAAATAAAGAACGCATAGATCAGATATTTATATATGAAATTAGAAATTCACTCTCCTGTAATACTGATTTGTATTGATATATGTTTTGACAACATAAACTTATGTCCTACATAGTTCTGGTAGCATTTAAAAGGTAACAATGTGTTAGCTTTGCTGCTATGACAAAGTGAATCACAACTGAAAAAAATCCTAGCATATAAATTCAGAACACACATTGAACTTTGTATTAAAAGCAAATAACTTTTTTTTCAGTTGAAAGTTGGACTGTATGGCAATGTAAGATACTAGGTTTTCTATTTCAAACATTTAGGACAGGTTATATAAAAATGTAGTATTTTGGACAGAAATATCTATGTTACTTATTTCTAAGTTACTGAGAAAAAAACTAGACTATCTTAATTTTTATCCTTTAAAACTTATCTTTCACTGTTAAAGGATATGCTTATAGTAATTTACTATACAATTACCAGAAATTTAAGAAGTTTCTGATGAAGTGTTTGTTCTGACAGATACTATCTGCTGACAAACCAAGCAACCACAGATGAGTAAAAATAGGAACTGATGAAAAAACTATACCAAGAATCTGATTGTCTAAACAAAAATTCCACAAGCAGGAAAGTTTTATAAATGTTTCATGCCAAACTGTGAGAAAGTGTTTCTTCTGCAGCCACAAGGAAAAAGGAAATGCCTACTGAAGGCTAAGAAGTGGTTGGTATTTATTTACATGGCCTCCTACCCACACGCTGAGACAGAGCAGTTTCCAAGAAAGGGAAATCATAGGGTGCCTATGCTTGAAGAGAACACAGACAGCATGTCACAGACAGGAGATCAGACCTTAATACTGCTTACTTCCAGGAGAAAGGTATTACTGCAACATCAAAGTGTGGCAGCAAAATCCAGAGAAACTTTTTTTTCTTTTTTCCCCAAACAAAAGAGGGAGAAAAATATATATAAAGGGAGCATGAGCTAATTCACCAGCAGACATACCTAACATCATTTCAACCTGAGACCAATTAGTGTTATGTTATGGTGTTACCGTTCACTCAACTCCTGCTTAGACTTTGGCTGACCTGGCAGATGCTGAGGCCCAACATTTGGTGGGACCCGCGCCATTCAGTCAAAGGAGAGCAGCACCTGGGCAGGCCAGGCAGCCAGGAAGAGCTGAAGGGCCACTATCCACTGGTTACCACCTCCAGATTGCTGATTCCAGCAGCCATTACCTGTTGTCTGCCAGACTCATCAGAATCTGGTAACTTACAGAAATGGTAAAGACCAAACCTCCAAGCTGGAAAGTATCATCACCTTACTCAAAAAGCTTCTGAAGAAGATCCAACAGCAGCCAGACTGCTGAAGCTTTTGTGCTGCTCAGTGTGATACAGGGAGGATGATGAGGGAGGAGGAAGGATGAGTGTTCTCACCTTTGGCTAGGTACCTCACATTCTTTGCTTTTGTTTGTAGGCGCACAAGAATGAGGTTGTAAGTTATGGAATCGTATCGCTTGAATGGCAAATAAGTGAACTAAGTCACAAATAAGTGACTAGTCTGGGCAAAAGGGGATTGAGCCTCTGTATGAAATACTTTAAACCACAGAGTATGTTGTCCTGTAAATTTGAGAGATCCGAACAGACTTTGACATATGGCCGGGCAAAAAAAGCTCTAGCCAGGGCTATCCGTGCATGTTTCCCACCCTGAGAGGCTGACAGCCTAAGAAACAGGGAATGTATGAAGCCTGGGAGGAATGGGGCTAGGCACACTTCTACGAGTGACGACATGCACATAACTGTGGGTCCAGTTTGTCCCCCTCAGCATTTGTTCTTTTTTATTTATAGATTTTTATTTTTATAATGGGGCAGAGAACTGAAGCGTGACATGAGGGGAAAAACCAGCACATGCTGATCTCATGGACAGACTTTGCCTCTCGTTTTCCTATACAGAGTAGAGGAGAAGGAGGAAAAAGTGGGAGGTAGCATGGCCCATTCCTGTCTCTGTTACATGAAAAAAAAAATACCCATAGTGCACCTTAGAAAAACAAACCAACCTGCTAGCCTGGGGAACCTTCCTGCCCTGGAGACGATGTTTCACCACTCCTGGGCATAAGTAGCACTCACATCCTTAATGGACTAGTTCTGTTCTCTGACAGGCAAGTAAGCTGCCAGGAACTGACAGCGTGATGTAAATATGCCATATTACAACTGCCCCTTCCTTCTCCAGTGTTTAAATGTACTAAAAATAAATACTGGTGAAGTCCAAAATGGCACAAGGGATGCAAAAAATACAACAGCATCTCCCCTCCCCCAGCAAGGTCTCGGCCAGCACTTCCAAGCTAATGAACTTCATGTTCAGCCAGGGGCTCTGCTTTTAGAAGTTCATAGGCTCTGTCAGAACAGCAGCAGCAGAAACCTTGGGCACAATGTCAGATAACTGGATTATAAGAATTCCTTTGCTTCAAAGAAAAGAGATTCTTAAATTACTTCAACTTCTTCCAGTTATCAAAGATGATTCTCATTTTTAGTTGTCACTTCAAGATGGCTACTGCGCAATAGCAGCAGGCGGGACAAACCCCACTCTTCATATTGTATACTGAGGAACAGAAGCAAAATTCATGCAGGACAATTTAAATATGTGATGATCAAATACCGAAAGGCAGGTCTGAGCCTAAGCATTGGCCTAATCACACTTTCAGTTACATCACAGGGAATTCAGCCATTTTGCTCAACACTTTGAAACGCTTTTGAGAACACCAGTTGCCAATAAGGGCTTCACGACACTAACCAAACCCTGTCTAAGCCAACTGTGGGGACCACAAGCCCAAAGGAATCAAGCTCCCAACTAGAAGTGCAGGCCACACTGGAAAATTTGGAACAAAGGCTGGTTTACAGCAGGATTCACTCTGTGCATCCTTTGTACTGAAAGTACAACTCCCAAAAGTAAATTACTGCCCACTGATAGCAAATATAGGTATCCATGAAACACCTCACCCATTAGTATCAAGCATTAACAAGTATTAGGCATTAATGAGGCAAAATAGTGAACCAGTTTAAAATCATAATCTGAGGAAGGACAGCTTTGAATTAAAGCTTGAGAACAGCAGATAATAAGGTTGACGTTTCTGCCTCTGAACCAGGTTTCCAGACCAGCCCTGCACTACTCTATTTGTTTCCACGGAACTCAGCCCTAATACTTACCGACTCACAGGCATAGGGCTAGACCTTTGGTTTTATGTGAGCAGATAGTGATGGCAGCACGTGAGATGAGATTAACTGCAATCAGGGTGCTAAAATGTGTAGGTGGAACACCAAAGCCGAGTAGCTATTTGGCAAAGCAGTTAAGCAGCAGAGGCAGAAAATAATACCAAAATGAAGATGCTTTACAGTACTGTATTTGTTTAGATGGCTGGATCCCTCTCCCCATTTTACAGACAGGAACAGACAGAAGAAGCAGTGGCTTGTGAACAGGATGAGCCAGAATGATATTAAAGAGAGAAGAAATAAAAATAGGAAGTGTAAGGAAAAAGCTGATGGTGGGCTGAAACTATGCCTGTTTACTCCTGAAAAGTAAAGCTCAGGCTTGTTTAAACCTCAAAACTGCTGTCACTGCCAGTGCAGAATAGCCTACTCTATGGCATGTGATGGAAATGCAAACTATTAAGATGCCTCATAGCAACTTTAATAGTATCTAAATAAACATCCAAGAGTTAACCATACTCTAACTTTAAATATACCCAAGAGAATTTTACTGTGTTTCTATTTCGGTTTATTTTTCTCTCAGTTTAGAAAGCCACACAGCATCTTCACAATAGTCTCTGCTTTACCATGCTTGGCTTTAATGCATCCTCTGAAAAATGAAGCGTAAGATACTTTCATATTACTGCAAACTTTTGAAGGAAAACAAGGCAAGTTATTTTATTACAGACAACTTAGCAATGTTGGATTCAGGATTGAACATGCTCCTGGGTACAGCTGTAGAAAACATAATTCTAAACTGCCTATAAAATGAAGAAGGAGCTGCTTTAACAGAAAAACAATGCATACATAAACATTCAAACGTTTTTACGAAAAGCATAGCAAAAGAATACTTAATAAGTTGCAGATGACAAGACCATATTTCTTCAACCTATGCGCCTCTCTCTCCAATCTTCTACCATCAAATCCTACATGGTTTTAGCTGTTGAAGCCAAGCACTTTTCAAAGAGCTTTTTTTCTTTGACTACTGAAACCAGATTCAAACTACCGTAGATCTTGATTCTTCAATAAAGCCAGCCACATGGGCATCAAGAACAACTCTCATATGTACAAATGACTCCCTGTGTGCTCAAGTGAAAGTCTTCAGGCAAAATCTTTAGGCAGAAAACAAAAAAAAGGTTTGATTATCTCACTCACTGAGTCTCCTCCACAGGCAGGTGGATTACACCTCCATGATGCACTACCATTTCCCTTCCCACTCTGCTTTCAGCATGTGCCAGGAGAACTTTGTAGCCGTGCAACACCCCAAGGGGTGTACATTACCTAGAGAGCAGTTTTATTACCTGAATCTATATTAACAAGAATAATCTGGTATGACAGAGAACTGTGACATATAGGCGTATATATGTATATAACTAAATATTGACAATGTCACAGAAGAACCATTATGCAGTGTATAACAGAAACAATTCTAGGAAAATGCTAGAAAAGAAAATGTAAGCTCCAAATTGAAAACCTCAATAAAAGAACATAACAACAGCTTAAGGTGATCAGTCAGACTATTAGAAGACTATTGTGCATGGCACAGAGCACAAACACCAAATCTTATATTCCCTCAGCATTACAAGATTTTACCCTCTGCCGTGGTGGAGGATAGCGAGTTCCTTATACAATTCAAACCTGAAAATGCCAAACTGAAACTGCAGCTGAAAAAGGAAGAGCTGATGATAGAATCAAGCTATTTCAGGTTTGAGCAATTACAAGCACACTTACACTTTACACTTCCAATTTTAAGGCACTTTTTCCTAAACTTTTCTTTATACATCTGTTTGTTTTTCCCAGTCTTTTGGTACCTTTACTCACATTTTAAACATTATTTGTTAAAAATAATGAAGAGGTGTGTTACATCTGTGGTGTTTCTTCTGAATTCAGCTATGGGATTAAACCTGATGATAACGTTAAATCAGTCCTTGGCCTTGTCATTCATTTTGCAGTGTGTTATTAATATCCCACAGTGTCTTTCTCTCATAAGAACTGGTATTATATTTCGTTTTGTACTTTCCTTCTGCACAAACTCCTTCAGGAATAGAGCAACAAGGTTTCACAACTCCTCATTTTAAATACTTCATCCTTTCAAGAAATGGTGACTGGTGTCTTTCTTGAAAGGAGTTTATTATCCTGCTACATTTCAAGATTTCACAGAAAGACACCAATATAGGATGTCCCTACATCACTATTTTGCAGCACAACTATCCAACTTTAATCGAGGTTTTACAGGGAGCAGAAGCTGAAGCTTGCATTCATGCAGCACGCACCAGAGTAAAACCTTGCAGCCCACCTGCTTACAGCTGGGCAGCCCTGAATCGCTCCTCCTGCATGCCTGGAAGAGAAGATGGGCAACAGCACACAATGAACCACCAGAATCCTTGAGGAATGCTGTGCTGAGCAACCAAACTGCCCTTAAGTGGGAACTTACAAACCTGCCCCACCAAGCTAACTCCATGTGGTTGCTGCCTGCACAGCAGTCCCCACATCATGGTACTCATCTTAACAACTGTCCCATTGTCCATCTCTCATTTCCCTCAATAATGAGCAGTTGCTGAGCGGGCATCTCATTGTATTAGTGCAAATCATGAACGGCTGGATTTAAACTTAAAATAAAATAAAATAAATTTCCAGTTATTTCACTGGTACTCCCTGTGCCTTTACATAATCAGTGCATCAAACAGAAGTGTTAATAGTTCCTGGAATACAGAACAAACTCAACATGATTTAAGATTGCCCCTCTTCAAAAGAGGTGTTTATTTTCACAGGTGGAAGGGCTAGTCTTTCACTGTTCTGTGCTGTGGGGATGTGCTGTCAGTAAAAGGATCAATCTGAGAAAGGGCCTGATGAAGAGGAAATCTCTGTTTAGCTCCTATTAGTTGGGATCTTGAAAGGTCATTCTGAATTTGGGAAATCTTGTCTGGGAAAGAAGCCAGCAATTCCTCTGAACTGAAGTGGTGCTGGCATTTAAAATTGAGAGAAAGCCCTGTCTGATGAACCAGTTGACAGTCCGGAAAAATTCTGCTGGATGTGTCTAGTGGCTGCTCTGAAGGTAGAAGGGGAAAAAAATTATCCTTTGACCTTTTTATCCTTTGTAATGAAGCCTGCTTATGACAGCTTGTTTTTCTCTACTGGTACTCAAGTTTTTATTTTTCACTCTTCACCTACTGCGGATCATCCAACAATCACACTGGTTTGTAGAAGCAATAGTGCAGGATGAAGGGATTTGTTGCAGCATGTCTGCGCTGGCAGAGGACACAGAGTGACAACGATATATCAGTTCCTGGGAGATTTGGCCTTTCAGTTGGGTAGAACTTTCCATTCACTCAGTTTACAATTTTGCTTGTTACATGTATATAAATGTGTGCATGTGTATAAAATACTCTTAAATATATATATACACACACACAGTTTTTGGTGGCGGATTTTTTTTCTTTAAAGGAAAAAGATAATTCCTGAAACCTATTCTCTTTGAATAGAAAGCTCAGATTTCAGTCTTGAGAAGGTGATGGTCTGAGTGGACAAACCTCTCTCGTTCTAATGACCTCTTGCATTAAGAATACTAAATTAAGACTGAAAAACCCAGTAAGTTTAACTGTATTTTCAGCTTCCTGGACTCCCTTCAATTGCACAAAAAAAACAAGCCTCACATCTATAAGCCTCCTGCAACTCCTTGGTAGCTACATGAAGAAGATACACCACCCTTCTTTTCTGCTGGAAAGGCATTTCTTAGAACTCTTCTAGTTTTTGAATGCATTTCAGTTTCTATAAAATGAATCCTAGAAAAGCTTAAAATTAGGAAGCCACAAGATACTTTTTTTTGGGTACCAACTGAAGTACCTGGAGAAACACTAGATCCCTCATGTATGCGCATGCGTGTGTGGGGGGAAAAAAATCCTTCTTACTAAAATTATAAGTATGAAATTACATAATTATATAAAAATCATTAAGCAGGATTTTCCTGGGGTGACATATCTGTCTGTGCAAGACTCCTGAAGATGTGACAAAATACACATACACACAAAAATTAGTTCATGGCATTTATGCTGCCCTAGTTGCTTGTTATCATTAAAAGCTTTCAGACAGTAATCAATTTCACTATGGTGGAGATTACTGCAAAACGCATTAAGAAGTTCACGCCTGTGGCAATGGTCACCAAAAATATTTTGGAAAGGATCCCAGAAGTATAAGACTTTTTCCAGACATCAGAGAGAAACTCTGCTATGACAGAGCTTCTGGTGTCAAGGCTTCTCCCCCAACACCCATTTTTTTTTTTTTAATATCAGCATTTTTTGAAAGGTACATTTCAGCTTTTTTTTTTTCCTTTCTTTCTAAAAATTTTTTTTAGGCAAGCCAAGATACTTGGATCATGGAAAATATTAACGTCTGATATAACTGTCTGAAGATATCTCCTTCCTTGGTCTACATAATATTTACAAATATACTCTGGCTTCTTAATTTCATCAAAGAAAAACTGTTATAATAAAAGATTGAGAAAACCACCTGCTTACTTCATCATAACAACATTTCTGGGTTTTTTTTTTGTAAAATAAGCAGCCCTGGGGATGTTTCTGTATTAAATAAACAAAGGAAACTGAATACACCATAATAATCAAGTACTATTTCTACTTTGTATCAAGAACATTACCTTCAAATGCTAAGTGACATATGCCATCAAGTCTTCAAGGGAGTGGGTTTTGAAATGTGTCTCAGATTTTGATAAAAGAGATCCTAAAATAATTCCAGTGATGTGCAGGAACCCCCCACCCCACCCCCTGGCCTTGGAAATTAATATCTATTAGATTGAAGCTTGCTTAGAAACATTAATCAGGAAGAGTGTTTCCAAGCAGCTGTCCCAGACTGAAACACTCCTGGAAGCTCATAGTCAAAGCTGTTCCTCAAACTAACCTTAACTTGTCTTGGGCTGTAACCTTCTAAAGACAGATACCGCTTCTCAGTGTACATCATCTGCCCCAGTAGGTACTTGAACATGAGTGGAAATTGTAGACTTTATTAACTGATCTCAGAAAAAGGAACCTGCCAAGGATAGGCATGGGAACTTGAAGAAAAAGGTTAGTAGAACATCCAAGACATCATCAAACTATTACTTCTTAGAAGCAATTTTAAGAGCTAGAGGACAGCAGCAAAAGATGAGATATCAAAGCATTCTTTAAAGCTACTGTCATTAAAAATGTGACAGAAAGGTGCTAAGCAGTGTCAGTCTGCTACTGACTCCTACCAGTAGGATGTACATCTGAAGGGAAGTGTGTGTAGGAGAGAGCTGGTAAACACGGTGGTTTTCAATCTGCAGATGCTGTGTATTAAATGAAAATGTTTAAATGCCATACACCCAGAACAAGCTCTTCCCTGATAACAGCATATCGGCCTTTCACATACGAGTGCATGTACCATGAAGGATACTCAACACACAGATAGTTATTTTGATTGTGCTGCTCAGCTGTTCACTCACAGCAGTATGAAGAAAACAGAGTTCCTGTTCCAGTGTCACCCTAAGGGGAAAATTAATCAAGCTTACAACGTACCTTAACAACACACAACTGAAACATAGGGACAAAGTCTGCTGCCTTGGCCACATGCTCCCTTAAATGCCATGGCAGATGGTGAACTCAGACAGAGGTCATCAGGAAGTACCACAGTCTGGGGAAACTTAGAGCAGCACCTCTGGAAGGGAAAAGACATCCTCAAACAGAAATAACCACTACTGATCAAGTGTCATCACTGCCCTCTTGTGCGATGGCAGAAATCGATTAATTTCTTGACAGATCACCTTTGTCAGTTCCATACATGCTCACCTTTGCATCCTTGCTGAATCAGAGCGACAGGATAATATCCATACACCAAAGTCTTAGAGACTGTGAAGTACTTGGCACCAAAGGCCAAGTCTGCTCCTGCAGACCCAGAGCAGGCAATGCTTATGTCCAGTATCAGATCATCCAAACCTATGTTTCACATCCGGGTAGAACAGAGCACCCAGCTAAGAAACAGGCAAGTGAAACACTCCGCAAGCATAAACTTAGAGCAAACTTTCAGCCACGTGGCATTAGTTTCTCTACATTGGAGGTGACAGCTAGAGGCTTCTGCTAAGAGACAGATCGTGCACTGCTGCAACCAAGACCTAGGAACAAAGCAGGACTGCCACTGTGCAGTGCGAGAGGCACCGGAGGGAAGTGGGGTGCTGAAGTCAGGAGACAACATCTGCGATGCTTCTGGCTGCCAGATTAATTTCCACCAAAGCAGCCATAAAGGCTCAGTCAACCAGAGAATCCATCATCATTGCTGGGAGCAATGAGCACAGAAACTGGGGAATGAGAGTATCTCTCAAGAGCATCAGCACCTGGGAGGAGGCGGCATTTCCTTGGCTTCTTGCATGGTGGATGAGGTCTTCAGTAACTGCCAGATTAAGAATCTTGCAGTTACATTCTTTTGCTATTGCAAAATAACATCCTCACTAATAATTAAAAAATATTTTTAATTGTTTTTTTTTTTACTTTTCTCTGTATCTCTTCCAATCCAAACTAACATCAAACCTTGCCTTTTCTTGCTATGACATTTTAAAATATCTCATTCCTCTGTATAAAATAACATCATCTCTAAAGAATTCAGGTTCTACTTTGCCTGAATTTCTGCAACCAAGTATTATTCTGATTCATACCTAACACCCTCTTTTATTCCACACTGTTTGCTTAGAGGAAAATACAAATTGAATATACCATTGTGTAGACCAGAAGTTGAGTTAAGATGACAAACACTTGCATGCCCTTAATTATCTCCATTAAGATACTGTCAGTTGGACTTCCCATGAACATAATTAGGGAAAGAGCTCTTTCCTAAAATAAAAAACCGACTCTAACCAATAATCACTACCACTGTAAGAACAATCTTCATCATGCTCTAAAAATCTGCAAAAAGCAGCATGGATAGCTATTGTTGGTGAAATGATATTATGAAAATAAGATCTTAAAGAGTCAATAAACAAGATGTCAATTTCTGGTGCAGCAGAACTATCTATACATGCCTAACTCCAGCTGTTTCAAATAACCTATGAAACATACTATGTCTTAGAAAGTCTCCAGGAGTTTCAGAACTATAAACAAACGATGACAATGCAAGAGGTAATGACATTATTGCAAACACAGAAAAGACAACAAAAAAGGCATATTGAAATCTGAAAGTTGAAACATGCCTGCAAAACCACAGATTTTTTTGTTCTAGTATACAGTTGTATTACAGAGGAGAAAGATAACAGCCCTCTGCTTCTCTGGAAGAAATTGAAATATTTATTAGGAAATGTAGCACTTCCTCAAGAACACAGGGCTTCATCAATGCTGACTCAAAATACTGTAGACTCTCAGTACATTTGCCTTAAACTTGTGAGACACTATTAGATTTGTAAAGAATCACTCCAAAGTACGTACACTAATTCTACATAACATTGACATACGGCACTGAATTCCCAGACAGTCAGTCAAAGTTCTGGGCAGGAAACCAAATTCCTTTTTTTTTTTTTTCTTTAAACACTATGTCAAAACACTCCTATTTCTCATTTCTTCTGCTTTGAAAGATATACTCCATTACTCCTTAATGTCGTTAGTTTTTACACATACTGCACCCAATAAGAAAGTGCTGCTGGAAAAAATTAATTACAACTGTTTCCTAGCACTGACATATTGAGATTGTTTCAACATGAAAGAGGCACAGTGACAACAAAAATATATGTAAGAAGACAACTAATTTACCAATATAGGTACAAACTTGAATTTCAGCAAGGAATCTGTATTAGTGAAACAAGCTATCAAGTACTAAACCCCCCAAGTTTATAATTTTCCACATACAAATTCATTCTAGGACCAATTCCAAAAACTAAATTCATGCAACCAAGCCTTACTGGTGCAAAACATCTCATTATTAGTCAGTGAACTAATTTCACACACAGTGATTCCTAATATAATCTTGTTAAGTGTTCTAAAGTAATAAAGAATAACGTTTTAGACAAATGTTTTTTTTCTAGTTATTTTTTTTTCAAGACACTCAAAGATACAAAGCAGGGAGAACAGCTTATTGCAAAGTTGTCCATGGAATAACAATTAAAAAAATACAACACAAAACAAAGAAAACCTTTCATTAAGTCCTTCCTCTGCCACCCAAAACTCTCAATATTGAAATAAAATGTTCATTAAAAATATTCCAAGTCTGACTAAGAGCTACATAAACAACATATCAAGCAATTTGATTTTCTGTAATCCATTTTTTTTATATTTGCATTACCCAAACTGAATGTATATTTTAATTATTTGCTCAATTCATTCATTTTGCTGAAATAACATTCTATTCCCCTTTGAGAATATTCCCAAGGTTATAAAAACTAGGTTGTCTAGAAGTTTAAATTTGTTTTAAATGTCTAATAATATATTACACTGAAATAGATTGAAATAATGACGGGTTTATTCTAATACATTACCAAACTATATAATTGCTAATAAGTCCCAGAAAAAAAAGTACATGGCAATAGACAAGGCTAAATGCATGTATATTTGAATAAAATACATTACAGACTACTGCCATTAGTAGAAAAAAAAAAAATAATCCTACGAAACCCAAGTGTTATAAGCCTGGAAAAATTACAGTTAAAAGAAATTCACGTTCGCTAATGGAAACAGAATGCCTCAAATACATTTCAATCTACCCTGAAATTGTACTTTAGAAATGGGGAGGGAGAGAACCCAATTCAGACAGGGAAAAATACACTCAAGTCAAAGAACACAAACCTAAAATTTTAAAAATCGAATTCATTGGGCAGCTTCACAGAGCCTTTACGGGAGAACACCAACTCTCCTTGCTTTTCTTGCATTCACTTCCTGACACACCTCTCACATCTCCTGCCAAGGACATTTGTTGCAAGAAGTGTTTTTAAAGATAGGAACTACTAAAATGCAAAGATGTCTTTGGCCACAGATTGTGTGTGGACAGAGACCACTACTTCGAGGGACTTTTTTGTAAAGGGACTGAAACCATATGTTGCATCCTTCGAAAATAGACACTGCATCCTTCTTCAAGCTAAGTGAAGACAGGATTGCAGTGGCCTCCAATATTTTCAGCATGCATAAACAAAATCCCAGACCCTTTCAGAACACTAGGACACAATATCATCTTGGAGAGAAGCGGCACAATGGAATTTTTCTAATGTTCACTGAAAAGGACAAAGAGTTTATATATATGCCCCTTAGTCTAAAAGAATTATAGTCTAACTACCATTGGATTCTAAATTCACTGATCTTAAACAACACTTCATTATTTCATTATTAAGATCATTTAGCACAAAAATTGACTGATCTCAGGTGCTGAGTTTCATAAAACCACATTTCTAATTAATTTGATTCGGGCTGCACATTCCCCGCTTAATCCGCAGTCTAAGAAAATCTTCGCTGACCTCACATATGCACATCCAGACAGAAACAGCACTGCTTAAGAAGAAGAAAAAGCTATTAATTACAGAATCACAACACTTGTTCCCTATTTATCCATATCCTAAAGGGGACATGGGGATGTTAGGGAAAAGAATCTAGTGAGGAGGATTTTAAAGCAGAGTATCTCAAAGATGAAAATGAGAACGTAGAAAGACCTACTGAAAAGTATAACACATGGTGACCTGAGCAAGAGGCTGTAGAGATGGGAGTAAGGTTAAGAAAGTGCTATGGAAGAAACTACTGCACAGATATCTATAATGCTTGTGGACTGGACAAAAAACAAACCAGAGAAGCTAGAAATTTTCAATACAGAATCAAAATTATTACTTAACTGATCTGACAGGGATAATTCACATAATCTGGAAAACTGACATATCTTTATATTCTTGTTTAGGAAGTCAGACAGAAGATAATTGGAAAAGCATCATCTTTCATATCAAAAGCACGTGCATTCATGTGGGATTGACACCAAACAGGGTGAGATATGTTCTGAACGTTCCTGGAGGAACAAAGAACGTCTGCATCACCATCAACAATGATCACTGTAATGATCCACGGTACAGGATACGATGATAATGAGGTATTTTAACCATGGAAAAAGCTGACCCATTGCTTGGTTGAGCACTGCTGAGTTCAATAGCCTCCTCCCCACCCCTCATTTTTTCAGTTCTCTCAAGTGCCTCAGTTTTGAATCAACAGCTCAAAACCATAATAGTGAAAACTCAGTGTGTAAACTCTTATCTAAATTACAAGAGTGAACAGAAAAGCAAACCTGACTTCAAAAGCCCAAGAGTTCCTTGGAACCAAGCCCTACTCTTATTCTGGTATTTACATAGCAGCTAGCATCTTTGCTGTACAACACAACAATCTCCATCGAAAACACAGCCTAACTCCGAGATTCTCAAAACTGTTTTTCTGTTTTAAGCACATTCTCTTTTTTCTTTCTGCTCTACCTCAGTGCAGACAATTTTGTATACCATAGGCCTGCATCCACTAGCTCCTTCTCTCCAGAACTGCTTTTTGAAAATCTGAGTTCCCATGCCATGCTCCTCAGGAAGGTGCTCGGAATGGTGTGTTAGACAGAGCTTGGAGGGGGTGATTGAGACAGAGGCTCTAATTACAGAACTAAAGAACTCGATTTACTAGGAATGGTGCAGCTACTTCTTAGCATGGGGCTGAAAGGCAGCAGCTCCCTGTGCTTACCCAGCATAAGAACCGCCAGTCTACAGAATAAGCTGCCAGTACAAACCAAACCTAGGGAAGAGGGGCATTTACTTTCCACCATGCAATGGGCAAGTCCAACTGAGCAGGAGACTCAATCTATACAGGCACCTTCATCTTCCACAGAAGAGGTCAACTTCTGGTTCCGCTCCAAAAAAAAAAAAAAAAAGGGGGGTCAAGACTCTGGGAAATAATGCACCACACCTTCATTTATCCCCTCCGGGCTGGGTCCCAGCCTAGCCTGGGAGTAACTGGTCATCTTTTCCATTTGGTAGGGTAGGGTGTTGGTCCATCATCTCAGCGGCAAATAATTTGCAGAGAAGCATCACTTCACATGTCCTAAATGAAAGCTATAGGAACATGTGCACTGTACACAGCAGGGGGGGTCATTATGGAAATAATAGAGAATTTAGAATTCTAAGTTTCATGTAACTTGTGCCAATAAAGTGTTGGTTATCCCCAAATTAAGCTTGCTATATAAATTACCCCTAAACTATTATTTTTTCTCATAACCAAGGAGAAACATAACTATAAATGTCTGAAGTCCTCATTCACATTTTGACCTCAGATGCCTAAAGGCACTTGCTCTGCTCCCACAGTGTGGAATGCCCTCCCACAAAGCACCCATGTGGAATCTTCAGAGGCTATTTTTGAAAAGCACAATAAAAAGGCATTTCTTCCTGGAGTTTCTGTTGCTGGCAGCACAGCTTATCGACCACTTCTGCGGATGCCTACACTTTCCATAGTTTTTAATACAGATAGGATTTCTTATGTACCCAGTACAAAAATCTAGCTGAAAATTTAGAGTAGTCAACAATGAGCCAAAGGAGGAAGCAGGCTTCTTTTTATGTAATGATGTACCCATCTTCACAGTGAAAAACGAAAATATTTCCACAAGGTTTACTGCAAATTTATTACAGCAATTAAACTGTCCAGTGAATCTCTGTCTGTATCAACTTATTTCCAGATTCAAAACCATATGTAAAGAACATCTTTCATTTAATTTGATTATTCTAACTTGGGTAGAGTACGTAGAAACAGATATTTTGGCAACTGGTTGCTAATGAGCTTTCCTAACTCTTTAAAGCTGTCCTTGCAATGCTTTGTCTACAGTATTCAGAAGAAAAAGCTAGGAATCAGAAAATGGTTAAAACCCTTGCTCCTCCTGCAGCAGAAAACACTAAATCTCTTTTGCGTAGAAAAGGGTTTTTAAACAGGCTTCATTAAGCACAACTTCCTAAGAATCCACTTTCTTGCTGGTCACTGCTTCAGTCTTTTTGTACTTCAGCTGTACAGCAAAGGGTTAGTAAACCCGTCTACACTAAAACGCCCATTACTGTACTCCACCCATCAGGCCTTCTAACGTTACCAAAAATGTGCAGTATTTTTAACTCATTGTTGAGCACTGGCATTTAAATGTTTAGGCGACATGTATTTTTTGCCTTTCTACACTGCATAAAGGATCTAAGCACTGTCTACAAAACATTTAATTATTAAATTGAAATCTTAAAGGGAACATGCAGGATATTTTATGGGTGAGAGAGTTTGCAAAGAGACATTAATTTCATGTTTCCATTGAAAACAAAATAAAAATGATACTGTATTCAGTAGTGTAAAGTTCTACTTGTTCTCTCAAGCACCCAACTACCATTCTGTATCTTTAAAATTAATTTTCTAAGTTTCTGAATATTGTTTTCTCCAACATAAACAGAAGATGAAATCAAACAAGTGACTGACTTTTGCATTTCCTCTGTGAAAGCTGATAAACA
The DNA here is from genome assembly GCA_026546715.1 of Gallinago undulata. Classification (NCBI taxonomy): domain Eukaryota; kingdom Metazoa; phylum Chordata; class Aves; order Charadriiformes; family Scolopacidae; genus Gallinago; species Gallinago undulata. The sequence goes on along the minus strand of JAOTQQ010000004.1, from coordinate 3,991,395 downwards.
GAGACTCTTTAAACAAAGCACATACTTAAGATGTGACCTCTACTGATGCCAAGCATCCTTAAGAGTAAGAATTCAGCGTGATTCCAGGAATCCCTTCCTATGGATGCCCGCAGCTGCACTAGAAATGAAAAAAGGAAACCATGCAAGGAAAACAAAGTTTCATAAAGCCAGGGAGCAAGCCAAATGCTGCCCAACCGTCTGCTGCGGGGACTGTAGTATTCCATTAGATGTAGTTGCTTTTTAGCATCTGGCATTTGCTGCTTTCACACACTGATTTAATTGAAGACAGGAATTGCTACTTTTCAAAATGCTGTCAAGTACGTAATGTCAAAAGAAGGTATTTTTACTCCTTAGCTTTTTCATTATGGGAACATTTTGTTTACATCTAACAGGTAACAAAATCATAGATTGAAGTATGACTTTACATAGACAGTATCTCCTTTCAGTGAGTTTAATAACACAATAAACAGTAGAAACAGGAACCAAATCATACCTTTTAACTCTTCATCCTATGTTTTAGTTACATAACTATTCTTTTTTGTAAAATGTTTAAACCACTGCCCTAAATTTGCTTCTCACTTGTTAGCCAGGTAATAAAATTAAAAGGGCAGTGCAAAAGTTAGAAACCAAAAGGAAAAAATTTAAGTAGGCAGACAGCACATTAGGGATACTTAGAAATATGAATTAGCACATGGGATGCCTCTCATAAAAGATCATAGAATCATAGAATGGTTTGGACTGGAAGGGACCTTAGAGATCACTGAGTTCCAACCCCCTGCCATGGGCAGGGACACCTCCCACTAGATCAGGTTGCTCAAAGCCCCATCCAGCCTGGCCTTGAACACCTC
>JAOTQQ010000004.1:3956925-3990447 GCA_026546715.1 Gallinago undulata | reverse complement strand
GTCTTAGGTATGGCTCTTTCCTGTGCTTTTAAGAGTGCCTCCTTGAAGTAGGACCAGCTTTCTTGGGCACCTTTGGCTAAATAGTCTAAAACAGACAAACCAGACCCGTCTGGGCTGTTCAAACTAGGGATTTGGTCTCAGCTTAACACAAGGTATAATCAACTTATTGAGCTTTTGCTTAAGGACTTTTGAACTGCATTTCCAGAAAATTGGGGGAAATTTGGATTACCTGAGGTTTTGAATAACTACTGTCAAAGCACAATACAGGATTTTCAGAAAATGCCACCAAAAATAGTCTAAAGCCAGGAGTCTTTGCAAAATCTTACAAAATTAAAGTAAAATTTGAGAAATTAAGCAAGATAATAATTCATTTAAGACTCTACAGATGCTGAATTTAATAGTTGCAGCTAAATACAAGTCTTTTGTCTAGGCAGAACAGCAAGAGTGGTTTATTGAGTCTTAGATAGTCTAATACTATAGAGAAAATGCATAGCAAATATTATCATTTTAACTTTGAATCTAACTAGAAACTAGTACAATTTATTTAAGCACAATTTTAAATCTGTTGCAAATGTGCCAATAGGCTCCCTGGTTTGACCACCCTTAAAGTGTATCGGTGCAGTCTGTATGGTTTATTTCTTCACAGTTGTAGTGTCCTTCTCCATTTTTCTTTCTGCTAAAACTGCTATTCTCAAAGCTGAAAAATCAGGTGTTTACATGTTAGCACCAACAGTTTCTTTTCAAAAAGAAATTAGTTACTTTTTTGCTTCTGAAGATGAAAGTTTAAAACCTTCATAAATGTTAGTGATTTGAATTAAAACCAAAATAGACATGATACTTGTCAGAGCTCCAGAAAGCCAAGGTACTAGACAGAGGAATCCCATAGGCATGACTGCTAGCCTGCTTTTGAACACTCTGCCATTCCTTCCAGAAAGAAGTATTTAAAGTAAAATGAACAAACTCTGTTGGATGCCTTCCAGTAATAAATAAATATATTGCTGATTTCATGTGGAAGACAGAAGTCCCTTAAAAAAAAATTAAAAAAAAGCTCTCTTTTCAGTTTCAGTAGACAATTTTATATTGTAACATTATAAGTCACTTTTCATTGTTCTAAAACAATTGATAAACATGCTCTTCATATTCCTCCATTTGTATAAGACCTTTCTGTCTTTCTTGCTTTCTCCTCATATTACTTATAATTGAGTGAAAATTTCAGTAGAACAATACTTCAGACAAAGGCATTTTTGGAAGAGGTAGTCCTATGTGCATGTGTGTGTGCATGTTCACTGCTTTGCAGATTGTACTTCTGAAACAGTGTCCTGGTTTCAGCTGGAATAGAGTTAATTTTCTTCCTAGTAGCTGCTGTGTTTTGCATTTAGTACAAGAATCATGTTGATAATGCATATTGTTTTAGTTGTTGCTAGGTAATGCTTATATTAAATCAAGGGCTTTTTCAGCTTCGTACAGAAGGGAGGGAGCACAGACAGGACAAGCTGGCCAAAGGGTTATTCCATACCAGAGATGTCATGCTTAGAATACAAGTGGATGTTGGCCAGGGGGGCAGGAATGCGTGATCAGTGCTCAAGACGGGCTGGACAATTGTTCACTGGGTGGCGAGAGCAATTGGACTGCATCACAATTTTGTATTTATTTTTTTCTAGGGCCTGCTTGGAATAGTAGGAAGAAGTTAAATCACAAATTTCAGTTCCATAATGGTTTGGTATGAGAACATATTTCTTACTTGTCTTCTGGCACATGTGGGGATATTCAAGGAATTTTCTTATAGATAGAAAACTGCAAGAGTTTTAGTTTATAGCAAAACTATAGTGAGGATGAGTCACTTAATGCATGCAGAGACCATTCAACATATTATAATTCTAAAACACTCTGAGTATTCAACATGATGGGAATGAATCTAAAACACTTTTGATGGGCTTCAGGAACTTGGCAGTCCCCTCGGCAGATTATTCTATTGGTTAGGTTAAGAAAATGCTACTAAATTCCATGCTATTGAGCACTGTCATTGTCTATGAAAAAGGTGACAGATACCCTTGGGATTACAAGTAGCTTTGCCGTTTACCTCCATAAAAGTAAAAACAAGATCACATTGTCAATATATGCAACTTAAAAATCTAAATCTTGATTTGTATTATGTATTACAGATTCATCAGTTACAGCCGGCTGTAGATAGTTATATAGATATTTATATCTATAAGGACACAGAATATCTCTCAACACTATTCAAGATATATTAGCTTGTGCAGAGCAGCATATAATATGCTCAGATGTTTTATGGAACACCATTATGCATTCCTACATAAATGTTCTTTGTTGTGTACTATTCAGTGTTCTCCAGCAGCACTTCTGTGCCTTGTTCTGCGGCTTATTTGATTCTGTTACTACATGTGCTTTTTTTGCCAATTTTTGGTATTTGAGAGCTTACTGAGACTTTGACAAGTTCACCATTTCCTCGTCTGTCTGTTCCCTTTAATTATCACATATTTTTACCATACTCAAAACAATAAAAGGCACCTGAATTTGTGAAAGTAGCCTGCAGTATGGAAGAAAGTGTTGAGTTTGTTCTTTTGATATACAGAAAATTCCTTTCAAAGCTGACTTCAGTTTCTTTAACTCTTTGCATTTAAAAGTCACTTTATTAAGAAGTGCTTTGGGAGTTCATATGTACATTTGTTGCACTTCTAGTTTTTCACCTCTTTCAGTACATTAAAGAAGATTCATCTAACTTGAGCAAGGTTGCATCAAACTCATATGAGAAACCACTGTACAACAATTCTACATTATCACCACGCACTAGAAACAAAATAGTAAGAATAACACTTAGTACTTGTCTAACAGGCCACATTACAGAAAATTCTTTCAACAATTGGAAATTTAGACATGTTTAAAGTTTTCAACAACCTTGACATTTTTCATTTTTAGCATTTTTACTAAGCACATAAAGCATGTAGTACTGCAGTCATACCAGGTAAATAAAGCTGTTTGAAGCCACAGACTACTACAGCAGAAAATAAGTTAGCTGCTCCTTAGAAAAGTAACTTTGTTACAAAATTAATTAATAGTTTAATTAATTAATAGTTTTAATTAATTAATTTATAGTTTCAGAACAAAATATGCATTTACACAAAGGATACTATGTTTTGCAGAATATCCAAGCTGAAATACCTCCTGACCCTCATTTCTACTCCTCTTTAATGTTTTGCTACCTTCTTCACTGGAAACCCCTGTGCAAATATTGCAAATGTTTGCCATCTCACATTGTAGCCTATGTACAAATATATATTATGTGAGATCCAATCTTGTGACCTTGATCCTGCCTCACTGAGTAAGAAAATCATTGTTGAGCTTTGACTACCCCTACTAGTTTGTAAGCGAGGGAGCCCAGAGGGTAGTACAGCAGGCAAGATGAGAAAGAAGGAAAGCACACAGGGTACAGGAGTGAGTGTGCTGAATTAGTAACAAGGTAGTAACCCTAGGATTCAGAAGTGAAACGCCCACATGAAAAGATATAAAAAACAACAAGAAAGTGGGTGGCCAGAGGACAACAACTCAGGAAGATCAAGAATCAGCTTGTTCCCAGGAACAAAGGCTGACACATCTTCATCTGCTTGGTGACAGCCTGGACGGCAGATACTGGGGGAGATAAGCATGCAAATGTCTGGCCTTGGGGCAAGCTGCTCCCAACACACTACTATGAGAATTAGCCATGAATAAGAAAGTTGTTGGATACTAATAGACTCTGGATATAATTATGTTTTTAAGCCTCTATGCACAGTAAACAGACACCCAAGCAAAAGTGACTCAGAGATCTGAGGACTTCAATGTTATTTGTAAAAATGTTATTTGTAAAAAAAAATAACCTCTTGCCTCTTGACTACATACAAAATCCAAAACCAGGAGTGATGCACAGCAATCTACATAGAAATTCATGCCAAAGAAACAAGAAGAAATAACCTGAAGCCAAAATAGGCAACCCCACCAATGCTTTAAGAACCAATTTAGAGCACAAACAAATCAAGCAAAATGTTTCCAATAAATTTACGAGCCCTAATGTTTTTCAGGAGTTGTTTAAATATAAAGCAGGTGCTATGAGTTTGGAACACAATAGCTATGAATGAATGGTCATAATGACCTTCCAGCTGGCAGAAACCTTAAATCCTATTGGCATAAATATAATTACACATATGATAAAGTTTTCCCACTGATATATTAATAAAGTGAGGCTGTAGCTCCTCAGAGGAGACATTAAAGAAAAAAATCATGGTGCCATATTTTTAAAAGTAGCATACAGAAACCTTCCCTTAAAAGACGTAAGAAACACTAGGATAACTGTCTCAGGACCTATCTGGTTGGGATTTATTATATGCTTTCAAACTGCATCTTCATAATTTCATCTGTAATGAAACCAGTTTAGCACCAGCCTACTGATGAGCGGTAGTCCAAGAAAACAACTATTAATATGGGAGACACTGAACCCCTCTTAAGCAGATGAACTTTACAACCATAACCAGGACAGGAGCTGATACTGCTCAACAGTAGGATGATGATTTTGTTGTTGATTCTGTTTAAACATTATAGAGCACCTGTGCAGTTCACTTCACTACTGATGGGATTTAGAAATAAGCAGGACTGAATACCATGAACACTAAAACCAGGACAGAGGACACAGTTATCCCTCAGGACATTTGAGGTAAGTACCTTGGGAGAAAATAGCTTGTCAAGTCAGTATTATTCCATTCAGTTAAATTACCAAATCCCAGCCATAGACACCACTCACATCTGCCATTCCATTCCAAACTAAGTGAGAGCTTTGAAGGGAACCCTTGCTGACATCTTAAGTCAATATCCCTCTTCCTGGCTCTTAACACTTTTATCAGCTGTAGAGTGTCATGGGGGTTTAGTAGGATGTCATTTCAGAAGCAAAGTGAGGGCGAGACAAGTTCTCATAGAGATTTCAGAACTACGAGGGAAATACTAAAAACTAAAGAAAAAGAAGTTACAGTGATTGAGAGACTTGATGGGGACAATTTATGTGGAGTGAGAGAACAGTCAGGTGAGAACATTCCTCTGTCACTGAAATTCAGAAGGCAGACTTTTTGCAATGTAATGGAAAGGGGCTTAATAACAATAGTTTGGATTAGAAGTAATAAAGTTGTGAATAAGGAACAGGTATAATTCACTTGGGAACTGATGCTGTAATGCACTGCTACAAAAACACCAACAGGCAGCAATACAAAAAATGGGTAGTGGAAGAAGCTCCAAGTTGAATCTTAATGCTATCAATATAGAAAGCACCAGCAGAGGGAGAAAAAAAAAATACATGCTTATAAAGGTTATTAGTCACTGCACAGAACGCTGATGATACTTATACCATTGCATTAAGAGGTGAACAAGCCTCACAGAAATTGTTCCTCTCTGGTTTTGCAGTGCTGAGAACTCAATTCAACTCCTATTAACACTAATGCATTTTGGAGGTCGAATGGCAAGTTCAGAATATATATCATGAATTTTTAAGTGTGATATGAAAAATGAAAGACTATAAAATAAAGCTTGTTAAAAGTTACCTAAGAAAGAATCATTGGAGTGGATCAAAATTGACTAAGTAAGTCCATATATTGAAAACCTGCCAGACTTAACAGAGAAGACATCTTAAATATAAAGTTCTTTCATTTATACGGAACGGGGGTAATCATAAAGCACATACAATATTCCCTATTTGCTTGCTGGTGGAAGCTATCAACATTGAAAATTACGATGTCAACTAGTAAATGATCAAATGGCATCTTATCCCTCAGGTTGATTTTTTCTCTTAAAACTGCACAAAGAAACCTTTCATCTTCATTTCTGTTCAGGATTACGAAAGACAACTCTTTGTCATCAGGTAGGCATCTATATGCCTAAAAGCCTGATGTAGTAAAACCAGTCACGCTTCTTAATATTATGTAGACTGCCTAAGAGAGTCTAGTCACTGATTCTATGCTCCCTGTCCTCTGAGGGAAAAAGCAGATACGGTGATTACTTAAAACAGCATTAGAACATGATGTATAACGTCTTTTTATGTTTAAGCTAAAAAAAATATAAATGGATAAACCACAATACTAGAAAAAGCTTACCACTTCAAAAAGTTTCCATGACATGAATTGAAACTTGAGCCTGTTTTAAGCTGCTCCTGAGCTTTCATTGTAAATATATGGCCTTGCACTGTTACAAACCTAACAATTAATCTCTATCTGTCTCTTGAGGAGCTAATCTGCATGATTGTTCTTTAATTTGAATGCAGCTGTGTCTAGATTAGGAATGATTATTCCTTTCTTTACCTCCTCTGTTTAGTGCACTGCTTCTAATTTACAGATACAAGTAAGCAAGAAATTGATTAATTATAAAGTAGAAAGGGAACTGGGGAGAGGAAGACAAGAAATAGCTAGTGTTTTTATTAGTCCTGATAGAGCTAGATTGCTCCTGGCTGGTTTACTGAAGAGTCAGGTTATGTTCTTGCATTCATTTTACTAAATACAGTAAGTAGCCAATCAGAAGCAAATTACACCACTACCATAATCTTCCATTAAATGGGCATCTTTTATGTGGCAGCCTGCAGTAATTTCAGGGTGAAAAAAGGTATTCATTGAGCAAAACCTTTAATTTAAAGTCTGATTTGATTTAAACACAGATCTCTATTTGTTTTCTGTCCCTAGCTGGAACAAGTAGACTACTTTCTCTTGAACTCAAGCGTTAAACTGTATACCTGCTTTGGTGAACACAGAACTGAGCAGGAAGGGGGTGATTGTGTCACAGGGGATTTTACAATATCAGAAATAATGTTCAGCTTGAGGAAGAATACTCTGTGGCCTAGCCCTCAGCTGTGGCTCCTGGGAAGTTTTAAGTCATTAACTTAGGAGGCATCTGCTGAGCTGAAGGATGTTGTTGACCTTCAGGTTTCTCTACCACTCTCTAGCAGATTGTTGGAAAGTCAGGACAACACGCTGGCTTGCATCATAGACCAGGATCTGTTGCTCCTCTCCCTACTTTCTGTTCAGACTTCCTTAGATTTTGAAGTTTCTACAAAGTGTTGAAGGCTTTTTATTTTTTTAAATTATGATTTCTGAAGGAAAATTTACTTTCTTGGCTCCTTCTGTACTGGCTGCTGGTGGTCTATGCATTGATGATAAATCACAGTGTCTGCTTTCTGTTACCAGTTCTGGAGCGAACACATTTCTGAAATGTTCCAGTTTCTCTTAAAGTGTGATTCCCACTGTGGTCGGTGAGTACCTAAAGAGCTCCAGATCCATTTGTGCTAGGTACTTAATGCGATCACAAAAGGAAGGGAGGGGATCTGCCTGGAGAATAAAATGTGAAGTGCCTGCACAACCATCTGCAGGCTCACTGATGAACCCACACACAAGCTAAGACACTTTAACAGGTGAGTGTGTATATCTACATAAGCATTTTTGGTTAGATTCCTCTTCTCACATGACTAAAATATGGATTCTAGGTAACTGTAATTGATCAATGGGACTGAAGCTTAGGGTACCATCTTCCAATGTAAAATATTGGTGTATTCAACAGTGACATCATCTTTTGCAAAGACAAGTAATAGTTCTATGAGTAAGAAGAAAGCAATTCCTTATTGGAAGGATTGGAAGGAGCAGGCTTTTAATGAGCCGTTGTCCAAACATGCCCTCAGGACAATGGAGCCGATGGGAAGCTCTTCACAGCTTCTAATCTTGTCCCACTCCCTAAATCTAACAGCATTTTCAGCCTTTTCTATTCTTCCTTCTAAGCTGCACTTTGAAAATAACTTTCCCCTTCCTCCTCCCTCTCCTTCCTCTTCGTTTCTCCTCTGCCTACTGGGATATTTTTTATTAGTTTTTCTTTTGGTATCTTTTAGAGCAAGTAACTGAAATCAAGTCCTTCCTATGAAATTAGTTCTCATTATGCAAAACTACAAATTTCTGCAGCCTCAAGAAAAAAAACTGCTTCCTGTCCTATTAGATGACACAATAACGTAACTGCTAAGGGACTGGATGGGTTCCTGCCAAATTACAGTTCATGTAGTTACACTTTCCTCTTAATCAGTCACTCATCTAACAGTATTTGCCTGGTGCCCCAGATTTTATGCCACATGTTTAAGATTCACAGTAGTTACTAGTATCTGTACCTTAGAAGACTGAAACGGTTCTCCTCATGTTGGACTGAACTGAAAGAGTTTCAGATTCAGTAATTCACACGATGAACTTTTAATTTGAATTTATTAAAAAAAATCCAGCAACCAAACCGTAAATGAAAACTGCCCAAAACACACCTTTCCAACAAGATAAGATACTGGGTTTTCTAGCTCAGAGGTTTCATTCAGTCAGTTTAACAAGTCTCCAGCTCAGTGACTTCAATGTCTCCTGATTCAGTGTTGCTGGTAGTGCTGCGAATGATCTATCTAAAGAAAAGTCTTAAATATATGGTCTGCCAAAACACACACAGACTTTACCTGTAGTATACAGGATACTGGTTAGTAAGCCTAGTGAAGAGGATATTAAAGTGTCAGGCAATCCACCTGTGACAGAAGCAGACTGTCACATGTGGATTACCTTATATCTCTTTGTCTCTTGCATCATAGTAAATCTCTTTAACTTGCAATGCAAACTTATATTGCAGAATCAGGATGGCAATTTACCTTCAGATTTTAGGCAAGTAGTTAAGGCTTGCTTTCTTGACAAAGAGTAAGAAATCTGCCCTGTAGCTCAAGAATAATGAGAGCATCCAGCCCTAAAAATCTTCTTACAACTTTGTGCAATATTTCAAAGTATTACTACTGCCCTGACAGAAGTTAAAGATACACACTTTCTTTGAAAACTTCTTTCTAATTGATATAGACAAACATCAAAAGTATCACTTCTCCTGCCCACATAATTTTGACCTACAAATATCATTAAATATTGACTGATCTAAATCACTGATTGTAAAATGCAGTCAAATATCTCACAGTTCATTGATTTCTGTAACTCTGGTTTATCTTGCTATCAGATTTTTCTCAATCTTTCTATCAAAGCAAGAGGGAAAGAGACACCTTTAAGTAAAGTACAAAGGATATACAAATCCCCTCCAGACTGTGCTATTAATCAGAGTCCAGTGGGAGAGCTTCTGTTGGAAGAAAATCTGTGAAGACTAAGGGGAAGAAACCAAAAAGCAGTGGGACATACAGAGGGCATGTTCAATAGTCATGCTTCTATGGTTCTCTGTTAGTGATTAAAAGTGTTACGTCAAATGGGCTGTTCTAATCTGGCAAGTAACTACACTCAATGAAATGAGTGTTTGTGAAGTTTTTTCGAATCCCTGTTATCTTTTTGGAGATTTTGAAGCAAGTCCTTCTGGGTAGGGATCTGTGTCACAGGAATTAAGGCAGAGCAGGCTAAAACACTTCATCTACAGAACTCGTTATATCAGATAGTGAGAGAAACACCTGCCTTCCTGACAGGACTGGGACACCTACCAGATTTTTTATTTTCTCTCCATAAAATCAATTTTGCACATTTTAATAGGTATTCTCAGCTCTTTGTTTAAATTGATTGTATTTGTTTTTTTCTAACAGGTAGTCTTTCATTAGGTTTTGGCCCAGATTTTTCATTCATATCACCCCAGGTCTCTCAGAGGTGTCAAAGAGTAATTACTTTCTTATCAATACAGAGCTAGTCTGGATTACAATCACTGACCTGAAGTTAAAAGTCCCACTAACTAATTTACAACTTTAATTCCTTCTTTTGCCTCCCTTCAGCTGTTTAGTTCTCTTTCTCTGCTACCATTTTCTTATTTTCCAGAGTAGTGAATCTATTTGTCTCCCAAGTTCAAGTACATGGTAAAACTTTAAGCCTTTCCCTCTCCTCAGTATATTTCTCTGAATAAATGACAAGTTTTATGCTCAGAGCATCTATTGTTTCTAAAGGTTAAATAATGACATTATATCTCTGAGGCATAGAAGCCACCCCACACACCACCTCCAAATCAATAACACTATTTATTTGACATTTTGACTGTATACAATGACTCGGAGGCCTTCTGGGCCTGGCTATGGCAGTAATATTTACTTGTGTCTCTGGAAAAGTCTGGTATTTAAGAGTCTAACATTAACATGTGAAATAGATTTGTGTAACTGTTATCATGCTCACTAGACTCTTATTACAACAATTATCTCTTCCATCAGTAGTTGGGCTGTCACAGCATACAGCTTAGAAGTGGCTGCAAAACTTCTTCAAGTAATAGAGTAGTAGTTGGATCACTAGCCCCACTAGGTGCACTACATTTAGTATTTCAGCTAGACCAAGTGTGTTTCAATCATATTTTTTGATCACACAGTAGATGCACCCTTTGTCCTGCAGTTCTAAGTCTTGTGTAAGGACCTATGGAACTTAATTTGAAAGTGTGCAGTAAGTTTGAAAATCAGATTTATTCCTTAGTTATACTTGCAATCTTGCTGAGTATCACAGCTGTGATTGTATGCAGACCCAATATACTTCAGACCTTAATTCCCTGGGTGGTTCAGTGACTCTGCAGCCATTTCTCTGCATAGATGAAATACTGGGCTGATTTGAGGCAGTGACTCAAATTTGACTCCAAACTAGATCATAAACTGAACCTTCACAATTGAGCATTTAACCAACTAATATAGGAGCTCCTGGCTCCTTCAGGTAGTACTAGAAGCTCCTCCTAGCAGCTCCTGCTGCATCTAGTCTAGTTTCTATGTTTAAATGTGTTGATTACTAACCCATGTGAGGTGTTCCAAAGACTGCCCTACATGGTTCATGTTGAAATGTTGATCAAATTATACATAGATAAGACATCTGTAAACAGTCAATGTAAAATGTCCCTGCAGAAATGAGGACAGTCTTGTATATAGGTATGATATTTGACATGTTTTGCATTTAGTAGTTAAGATACAGCAAGTGATGAATTATCCATGTGCTGGCTTGGTCATACAGGGCTACTGCCCTAGGGGATTATCAAAAATGAACAGAACAGCAGTTCTAGTTGAGAACGATGCTACAAGGACTTTTGCTGGGGGTTCGCATCAGTACTGGACAGTGACTGATCCCCCTGTTTGGGAAATTTGATTCCCCCATGAAAGTGTTACCCTAGGCAAGATCCCAATAAAATAGTTTTCCCTTTTAACTAACACCCTGTTCTTCAGTGTGTGTGAAATTTTCTTCTGCAGCTAAATCAAACATAGTCTTTTGTTAATATTGATAAAGCACCTGACATTTGTAGAGTGTCATGCTGGAAGGAAAATTGCCAAGAACCCCAAGCATAAGTACAGTAAATTCAGTGTTATATGTCTCTTCTTCATAAGTCTTTCATTTCCTTATACAGTTTTAGGTCCCTCTAATTACTTTGAACAGTATATTTTCATGGTACACTGAGGGAGAGGCTACAATAAGTAGGTTGTATATGTACAAAGAAAAGTTATGTTATAGTCAAACCCCAATTTTTGAATCCTATGGGTGAGTAAAACATGCTGAGATGGAATTTGATAGAACTCATTAATTTTAAGGAAAGCACTCACAAAACAATCCACTGTCTCCTTGATATTGAAATTAGTAAGTTAAAGGAATAACAGTAATATCAAACATCTCAAAAATTCAAACACTTAGGTTTAAAGAGTAGCTTGAAAAATAATTCAAATAAGTGTGGACAAAAATAGCTATTTTCCTATAGCAAAAAAATGCTATACACGGACAGAAATCTAGCTAAAAGACTAAGAAACTGAGGGCAGCTGACTTAAATAGTGAAGTGCCAGAGTAGTCTTCTGTGATTGATAGTCATCTTTGACATTTTTATTAATGACCTACAGAGTTAAATAATAGGATTTTACAGAAATAGAACTTTTCTAAGCTTGGAGAAGCTGTGCTTGCCTGTGACAGCCAAAATGCTAGTGGGCATAGATTAGGACAGTCAGAAGCATTTACAAAATGGTGTAAAACATTAGTGCCAATTAACTGTATTCCTGGAAAGCATATTTGTAGGTCAAGCTAGGCAATAAAAGCAATGTTAAAAACTAATCAGGCTTCCATTCTTAATGTGATGGAGTGATGTAGTAGATAAAGAGGTATGAAAATAAAGCCCATTGCCCTTAATCCAAGGAGGCGTCTTTCTAGAGGGCTCTGCCAAGACTTAGGAGGCCTCCAGGTTTCATTATTGGCTGATTGTACTCAGGAATTTACTTGCAGACTAGACAGAATATGGAAAAAACAACAAAAAGCTGATAAAAGCAGTTTAATTATGAGAACAGAGGTGAAAAATATGAGGGCAGGGCATGGCTGGCTATCTAAAGCTGTGCAGAGAGTGACGATATGACACATCAGTATATTTGTACATAACCTACTAAAGGCTTTAGCTTTCATAACTACAGGACAGCTGTGTGATGCCCTTTCTGGGAGAAAGCTGGCTGCTAAGGAGAATGATGCTGACCCATAGGAATAGAGAATGTTTGGGAGAAGTTCTTCAACACATCTTCCAAGGTCGTCTTTTTTTAATCCAGGTCTCCTTTATTTCCAGTGCAAGTTTGGGCGACAGCAGCGTCTAGCAGCTAAAAACTGACTAAAGGTTATTGTAAATGTCTGCAAGTACTTGAATGATGCAGGTAGAATGGGGACAGATACCAATAAGGTTTTCCTCAAATAGACAGGCAGTCTCAAAAAGTACATTGAGTAACAATACTTAGCCTATTGTTCTGGAGATAATGGAATCCCTGATACCAAAAAGCCCCTCCGAATGCACCAGGACTCCCCTATGATATGCTAGCAAAAGACAAAGAAAATTAGACAACTTGGAATGCTTGTCAGCATCTTCAAGAGCCTTCAACTGTTGCATGAGATAACTTGAGTAGTTACAGTCAGAAGAGGGAAGTTTAGAGTTAAATTGTAGCCTCTTGTTCTGAAGAAACATTTTCAGACATCTCAAAGGAAGAGTGCCAAGTAACTGCCTGGAAAAATATCTTTGCAAAAGTGTTACAGTTAGATATTAATGAAGCAAGATTTTTTTTTTTTGAAGGCTTTTTTTTTTTGACACTAAAGAAGATGATGTTGCAGTATTTGAGGCAAGATAGAAGAGCACAGACAAGAGTTTTAGTGTTTGTGACAGACACTGTCAATTCAGACACAATGTATCAAGATTTCAGTTGCTTTATATAAAGGAAAGATTCTTCAAATTTAAAAATAACTGCTCAATAAGAGCCTTTCCTGTAATGCTTGCTCACTTTGAAAAACCACTTCGCTTTCATTGAGAAGCAGAATGTCATGGAGAGAAAATGTCTTGCAAAGGCAAGAGGAAGCAATAGTCATTGCAATGCAGTCCTCACACACTGGAAACAAGATTAGTATTACTATTAGTATTAGCCACACAGCAAAGGGACAAAAGCTACCAGTAGGCTTACAAATTTGTGATTTTTGTAGCTTTGGTAGTCTTTCTCAGACCTGAAGTGAACCAATACTGTCAAACCAATTCCTAACTTATGCATCCACATTATTCCTTAAAAAGCAAACAAAGCTGAAACAGTATGTTTCCTCGCTCAAAAGAGAAATGAGTGTGACAGCAGATCGGCTGGGTAACTGTAGTTTGAACATACTTGAAACCAGGGCACCCTGTTTCCTCTGATCTTCTGTAATCCAGTGACACTCCTTCACCAACAATGAGCCTGCAAAAGCTGTAAAGCAGTAAGTGAAACGGTTGTTTCACATGGTTGTTAGAAAAAAAAATCTCATGAAGATACCAGGACACCTTATTGCATGCTCCGTGCCCAGCCCCACCCAGAGAGTATCTTCATCTCAACTAAAAGTTGCTGTTGAGAGCAAAAATAGACATACCCACAAGCAAGTTTGGGTGGTTACTTTATGCAGTGAATTCAGGTATTAAACCAGGGTGACACACGGTTCTTCGCAAGCCAGCCAGCACGGCATGCTGCCACGGCTGTTGGCAGACTTGTTTACCAGGTACTGAAAGATGTACTGTTAACTGATGTTAGCAAGATGAGAGCCAGCTTGAAAATGTCTACTGATACTACAGTTAAACTGGAGAAAATCAGTTTGTCCTTGTTCTAAAGCCATTACAAATGCAAGAAAAGACCTCTATGTAAACAACAGCATACCAAGTTTTTTCCTCATCCCTTACTGGAGATAAAACAGTCACACTGACAATATAAGTATTATAACCAATGTGATAATGTAATAAAACTTATCCTATGCAAGCTGTCTGGTGAAAATGCAATTTCTCCCCCTGCCCTCCCCACGTAAGGTGATTGCCTAGGATAAGAGAAAAACATGTAGCATTATGTTATAGAGATTTATTGAAACAAACAGAAAACTGAACCCCAGCTTTTTTCTCCTCAGCCAGCATGTCATAATAGTTCTTCTGAATCTAGAAAGAAACTGCAGTGCTTCAGTGGAGCAAGGAGGAGTTAAGTACATGTGAAGTGGATAACGTGAGTCAAGGACATCTGAAAAAGTAATCAACGTGCCCTTATGAGTCAGTCATTCCAGAAGCTGAGTGTTGTATACGTTCATTTCAGAACTGCTTCTATCATAGATGAAAGGTTCAGCAAGGCAGATCTCTTAATATGGTGAGTTGGTTGGTGAGGACAATAGGAAGCATCCTTCTTCCCACTCGTACTCGCAACCCTTGTTAATGTCAGAACTTTGAAGTCAATAAGCTACTAATTAAATTAATCCTAAAGAGGTGATTCCATTTTTGCTTTAAACTGACATTGACTGGAGCTTCAGTGAAGGGACGAAGTATCTGTTGCTAAATCCAAACTTTGTCTGGTGAAGGTGCTGAGAAACAGGAAAGAAGACAATTCTAGAATATTTATAGTGTGAAAGAAGGGAAGAACATTCTGTGTAGAAAACAATCTTTATTTTCTGAGGACCTGTTTCAGCTTTGTTTACATGGATATGTTTAATAGGTTTATTCGGGGATATTTAATCATGCATTAAGGATGATAAGGATTTGCTGCTCATATTGCAAGATTTTCCACTAACTTTCCTCATGCATTGCACCAGCTAAGGAATGTAGGCAAGTAGCACGAGGATTAAAGGGTGAGGTTTCACTGAATTCAGTAAGAACCATCCTAATGACTGGGCTGTGGAGTAGGTATGGAAGATACTCCACCAACTGGCACTTCAAGATGAGTTCCCTTCATTCAGTTTTACACCAGAAATGATGTATTTTAGAGTATTTGAACTGCTCACATAAACCACTTATTTTTCCCATTCACAAAAAAACCCACAACCCAAATCAAAGAAACAAACACCCCCCAAAACAACCTAAACCAAAAACCCAACAAATTAAGCACGTTCTGGTATCTTCCTCTAGCTGCGGTGCTTCAACCTCATTGTCACAGCGTCACTGAACACACTGATAACATTTCTTATGTCTCTCACAGTGGAAGACTCTGACACAGGTTAAAGCACCAATGTCTCCGTTAGTGCAAGAACTGCTATTATTTCAGAGGAATGCAACAGAAAGCGTGGAAAATTCAGATCTAACACATATCTCATTTGAGCTAAACATTAGGCAACTAACAGAACAGGAAATACAGTCTGGCCCCAGTGTCCCCTGAAGTAGAGAGCTGCTTATTTTGAAACTGAAAACCTGAAAACCTTGCTCCCTGCTGCCACAGCCTCCCTACAAATCAACTACAGACGCTACATATGCTTACAACAGTTTGTGTAACTCTTAGCAGTCTGGTACTAAACAGCCCGCTACTCTCCAAGGCTCAGTCAAACATGGATTTCTGCTTTCCTGCTGCTGTCATGCTTTTGGAGTTAGTGCTTCTACACTGAATTAAAACTGGAAAAATATATTTCTTTCAAAAGCTGAACTCTTTTCTTTGAAAACACCAAGATTCTGGTCTAGCTATTACTACTATTCATTTAGATTTCACCTTGAATTCGTGGATGGTGAAAGAGGGCAACATCTCTGACTCGCACAGTCATCTGCAAAGTCAAGATTTACTCAGTGCCTGGCATCTGAGTTCCTGATACAAGAGCAGAGGTATGACACAATTCATTAAAGGTACTGACTTTTAATTCTGAGCTGGAGAGGTCTCGTTTCTTTACGGATTAAAGATTCTCACCTCCCCTCTCTCTGCTTTCCATATTAGATGCCTTCTTGCTGATAGGCATTTTAAATAAAAGCAAGGAAAAACACATGACTGATTAATCAGTAGACACTTGTGTTTTTCAATTTCCTCTCATTTTGATGGAGATCGCCAAATATCGCACTACGAGGGTATACAAGACTGAGAAAATTATGTTGAGTACAGTCAAGCCACCTCAAATATTTAATTTTGCCAGTGAGCCAGACAGATAAGCTCCCTAGAGAGCAGTGATCAACTCGAGAAAGCACAGCACTTCTGCATAAAGGCATCTGGGGCGTCCTCAGAAGCAGGAGGGGCCACTGTGCTAGGCAGGGGCAAAAAGTGGATTTGCATCAATGCTGTTGCATAAATAACTCCTGTGAGCTAGAACTCCACCACCACCCTGGGCAGCACCAATAGGGAAACTACATCCTTTTCTGCAGAGCTGCAAATCTTCATCTATTTAGGCACTTACAAAATAAAGGCTCTAACAGTCCTTAGGTTTCTCTGGGATTAGGTAGTGGCTCAGCAGAGTCACAGGGCTCTCAATTGCTTTTGCTGGTGTCTGAGTTTGAAGTTTGGTAGCACTAACATGCCCAAGTCCATCTTGGATCATATCAAGGCAGCCAATTTTTTTTGAGCCCGCTGCTGAATAAGAACAACCAAATCCCTCTCCTTCCCCTCCAAAACACTGAGTAATTGAGGAGATGCCAGTGGGAAAAACTAGTGAATTCTTCATTTTTGATTGTTGCTATAGCAATGCACTCAACATTTACATCAGTGGGCTGAAGGTGAGCTCTGTTACAGTTTTTTTAACCCCATGTAGACTGGCCAGCCGTCACAAAGCAATATCTCATCCACTGGAGTGTAAAGAAATAATCTTGTTTACTACCTGAAGAGTTAAGGACACTTTAGAAAAAGCTGAAGAAGGCTGATATGTTTGTAAGTGTTGTTTTGGATACAGAAACTGAAACCAGCCCACAATGAATATTAACAAAAAATAATGTTTGCACTTCAGTTATATACATTGTAAGCCAAAAAATGAAAGTCAGCAGGAATTAATAATGCAGAAACTCCCAACTATGTATGCACTGAGTTTCCACTGATCTGGCTGACTTTTGTTCAGTATAGCTTTGTTATGTTATATCTCCACTGACATAGCTCTATGGATAGCTTATACATTCATTGTTAATGGGAGAGCTGCAAAACCGCATGCAATTCTGCAGACAATTGAAAATTATTTTGCTTTACTCCCTTTAGACTTCTCACCTCACTGAAAAATATTTATCCATAGCAGTTACACCTATGATAGAGTGCAGTACTGGTGAAAATAAGCAGACTTGTTTTCAATTCCTGCTATTTATCTGCAGAAATATTTCATTCTAGTTTGAATTTTATTATGAACCTTGTTTGGAGAAATCAGTGGTAGAATGCAAAACAATGCAAATTATTTGAGAGACAGTAAAATGGAAAAGGTGGGAGGACACTATTTCAATTAGATGTTCAAAATGAAGTAGCACATGAGTTTCAGCCCTGAAAAGATAAAAGTCCTCAGCACATTTCTTTCAGAATGTACACTGGAGCACTGTTACATCTCTATTGTGAAAATGAAAATAGTTGGTGTGGCTGTGCACCAGTATATGATACATCACAGATTCTGCTGCAGAATGTTTGTAGAGGTCACTTCACAAACAATCCTTTGGGGATATAGACCCAATTCTCACACATCATATCTTGTTTCCATTAGTGAGAATAAGCATTCCTGTTTGAAATCCTCTGAAACTCCTTCACAATACCAGAAAACCCAGCCTACTTTCAGATCTGTAAGACTGAAGAGTGAGTCTTGTTTGGTGTAGTAAGGTGGCAGCAAAAAAATAACATTGTCTTAATACTCAAAGGTGAGTAATACAATGAGCCACATTTACCCACTCTTTGTATAGAAATGCCAATTATAAAAACTGGAAAAAAAAAAAAAGATTTGGGGGTCAGGAATGGAAAAATCATCCCCAGGGTACAGGCAAGTTAGAACCCCATGGCCTGATGCTCTAGTGCATGTGTTATGCTTAACAAAGCTATCAGTTACTGTGGTTTTAAAAGGAACTAGCCACAGCTGCATTTTATGAGCTGTGGATTCTAG
This sequence comes from Gallinago undulata, assembly GCA_026546715.1. Taxonomy (NCBI): domain Eukaryota; kingdom Metazoa; phylum Chordata; class Aves; order Charadriiformes; family Scolopacidae; genus Gallinago; species Gallinago undulata. The sequence continues at coordinate 3,972,178 of JAOTQQ010000004.1, read as the reverse complement.
TTGCTATCCTAAGCACTGTAAAAATAATGTCCAGACAGGGGTCCTGAGTGGAATGCGGAGGAACATCTAGGACCTGTACACCTATAACTGAGAGCATCAAATTACTCTCAGCGAGGAAGCTCTGGACATCCTTATGTGAATCCACCCCCATCCAGCTGTCTTTGGGTTCCTTCAGTTCAGCAGCAGTCGAGAAGATACTTTATGTCAGTTTGGGGATAAGGGTGTCTGTAGATACATCCTCTTCTTGGCAAGGGTATGCCAGTGAACGCAGCTTTGACTCCAGCATGACAACAGCTCCTCACTAGTTTCCACGAGAGACCATTGATCGCCACAGGCTGAGCTCATCACTCCCCTAAACTAGCCCAGCCAGGAAGAACTAAGTCACCAAAGATCTCCTATTTGACCCAATCCTGCTGTCTTCTTTCTTGGATGGGTTAGGAGAGGCTCACACACACAACTCTGTTAGCAGGTAGGTGCCAGGGCAACCCACTGGACCCAGGCCAGGAGGGGCAGCAGGTACCCACAAGCCAGCAAGACCATACTGTCCTCTCCCATGAGGGGCAGTCCTACCATGTCCCAATAAGCCAAGCTTAAGGAGGGTTGGTCGCAGTCTAGCAATCACCAGGTGAAGCTGCAGCCTTGAAAGAGTTCTGGAGGCAGGCTGAGAAATTAAGGCGGCAAAAAAAAGTCTGGGTCACCAACTGAAGGGCAGGGCAGACATACCTACAACAAAGCATGGGGAAAGGCTTCTGGCAGGCAGCAGAGAGATCAGCTCTTTGCGCTGGCATGGCTGCAATGAAAACTTGCCGTGATCAAATCCCAGGTCTTGAACTAACCTGACCTTCCTTCCCAAGCAGATATAGCCTGAGGGAGACATATCTTTTTATTGTTAAAACACTTTGATGAGTAAGCAGAAGGCAAAAGGACTCTGATGTGCAGCAGGAGCTAGTACAGAATGGGTTTCCTTTGCCCAACTCTGCTCTTCCTGGGTAAATTCTCCCTCAGACTGAACTCTCATTTAGGAAGGAAGGTGAGAAACTTACAGTGCTCCTTACAATAGTGAGGAGTGAAGGGTGTAACTTCTACCTAGACAGGGTATGTAGAGGAGCATTTTCACATACAGAAAATTGCTCTCCAAGTGAGAAGAGTTTCAAACATTAATAGCTGATTTTTGCTGATTGTCTGTTCCACCAGGCAGACTCCTGATCTCCCATCTAAGAGCACGTTATCTACTGCTCTATCACAGACAATTTCCCACACAGTGAGTTTTCACCAGCTCACAGAAGCAGTATGTTCCTCATCAAGACTGTTCATTTTAATGATTTTTAATAGGCTTTGCTTCTTTACCCAAACCTCATCCCCAGTGCCTCCTCAGCAAACTGTATCAATGGAAAAAGGAGTTTCCCTTTCAAATTAATTTAGTTAGCACAAATTCCTGAAAACTGGAAGTACCAAAATCAATTTGGACTCCATGTGACATTCATAGTATTAGATACAGTGTGTGGTTTGTCAGCAATGCTCTGACGTATTTCCATCCCTCTGCACACAGACCATAATCCTTGTGAAAGTACAGATGAGATCCTGTCCTGGAACACTACCACCCATACTAGTCTCTGGAAAAGAAAATAATATGAGACTATAAAAGACTGAGTGCTGTTACACTTGCAGAATACCTTTGCTAAATTACAACTCGCCCTTAGCCTGTGCCATTTAGATGAAACCCACTTGCTGTTACTGTTCTATATATTCATTTTTGTCCTTGCTTTTGCTTCATTTTCAGTATCGGTACATTACCGTCCACTTGTGTGTTCTTTTTCTATTGAAAAAGAACTATTGAACATCATAAGACCCGACTTAGATAAACACTCTGTTATACTTTATGTAACAACCCAAAGACACAAGCTACCTTAGGTGGATTCAATGCTATGGGCAGAAAAAGATTAAAAATCACCCAGCCTTCTGTTCCACCAGGAAGGTTGTTGTCACCAAATCTGTTTCATTTTCAATCTTATTTCTTGGTGATTTCCACTGGCCCCATGGAAGAGCAGGAGCTCTTTAAGTGTTTAATTCCACCTCACTGGCCTCACTCAAAACCTGCTTGGAAGCAGTGGACCTTCTGTACCCAAGTAGGAATGAAGTTGTTGCCCTCTCTACTATTGTCTCGTTTTTCCTGAGTAACCTTCTTCAACATACTTATTTGTTATCATGTCTTAATCTCTACAAATGAATTTTCAATTGACTTTTGTTTGGATGGCATTTTGCATACAGAGGTCTTGATTATGATGACAATTTAGTACCAAAAAAAATCTCAATAAGACAAAGGAAAATAAAGCATCTCTACTCGAATGACTCCAGCTGTTGTCAGTATAGGATAACTCTTTAGCACCAAAGTATGAGATTTGGTAGAAACATCTAACTATTTCATTCACATTTTGTAAACATGAATTAATAAACTCAGTGCCACAGTCACTAGTAACTGCAGCTCTTGGCTAGATGCTAATGGAGATAAATCAGGCTCTATACACCCAGCTCAAACAGCTCAACACACTGACTTATCAAGCAAAAGCACCTGGTTAATATTGAGGAGGCTTCAGTGGGTGAAGACACTAGTACAATAACAACAACAAAGCAAAAATGGAAACACTATTGTGTTAGCAACTTTCTCTCTGGTTCAAGCTCTCAGTGGGACCAGGCTACTCACGGTGTAAGGGACCACTTTTGCAAATGTTTTTCTCCTATGGGACAACTAGTTCCATAAATATGGATCTACCAAGGGAGTGTAGGTGCATGGGGAAGTATAACCCAGAAACCATCTTCTGCATCTGTCTGTTAAAAGAACCTTTAACCCTTCACTACAGTTAAGGAGAACACATGTATCCTACCAATGCCTGTCATCTATGGAAAATGTCAGTATAGTTATGCGCTTGCGTTTGGTTTGAGTCTGCCACTAATTTGCTCTGTTGTCTAAGAAAAAGGACTGTAATTTCTTTAGTAATAAAAAGAGCACCCAAGACTGTACCATATTGCTGTTCTCTCTGTTTTGAAGTTGTCAGGTTTAAAATGTCATCTTACCAGCTTTCAAGTGAAAAATATCAGTTTGGTCATTACAAAAGAAAGTGAAGAAAAATAGCTATTTGCCTGTGCAATTTCAGTGATCTAACATTGAATGTCCACATCAAGACAACTTGATCTGGCTTTTGAGATGCCACAGGCTTAATCTCCCACTGACCTAAGTGGCTTTCTGCATGACACAAACCTCAGGCATAATGTGATACAGGAACTATAGATAAGCAATCATCCCATGTCCAGATCTCAAGGGTTCAAATTTTTCACCTTGCTCTTTTCCTGACTGCTATTGGTCTGTACGTTATTTATTTCATCTTTGGTTAGGTAGAAACACAACAGGGAAAAAGGAGAGCAGGAGCAGATCTTTTTATGTACTTTGGTAATTTTACATAAAGCAACTGATTATGCCTCACTCTTGCTTTGCAGTCCTCAGCTTGTAAGAAAGCAAGTTTTCTTATCAGAACTGTAATTTCTCATCTGTCATTACCATTGAGAAATGAATCTCTCAGTACCAAGTGGAAAAAAAAAAGCAGAGATTTCAAACTCAGATGTGTGACCTTACATCACGATTGTTTCTTCACATATATCAAAACTCCCTGGTATGAGAAACACATGACCTGAAAAGACCACCAGGACCACAACTATGACATCACACGCTCCTGCATCCGAACCTTAGCTGTCTGCCTTTGATATATTCTTCTTCATACAGATTTACATTACTTCATTCCAATTTGATTTCACTATCATTTCCAGAAAGACTTCACTGTAGAGTGCAGAAATAGAAGACACCAAAATGGAGACTTACCTAAAACCAGCTAATCAAGTCCTTACAGAATAGCATATAATATTAATGGTATTTATTCCGTATTTTGTCTCCAGTTAAAAATGTGGCACCCCCCATGCTGACTTGTCAATGGAAGAATGCTTTGGCTAATCTAGTTTCTTTTGTTTGCACTTACATGATACAGACAGAAGTCTTTGAAGTTAAATAGGAGCATTGTGCATATTTTGAATGAAAGAGAACTAATCTTAGTGAATTCCTCAGTCTCCTCACTGCTGTTTCATACCATCCCTGTCACCTTCTGATTACAGATGCCACTGTTCCTCCATCTAGCTGAGACTCCCGCCAAAGCCATCTCTTGTCCCCAAACTGACATCCCAGTTAGTGTTCACTCAGCTGTTTAGAGTTCTTTCCTTGCTTTCCATACCAAATTTATTCTGAATCTATTCAATTCACTGTGCATTAAATTAAGCTCTCATTGCAAACTAGGCAAACAAAACACTGGGCTGCATTAGGAGAAAGATGGCCAACAGACCTAGGAAAGCTATTATCCATGCTCTGCTCAGCACTCATGTGGATACCCTAGGATACTGTGTCCAGTCCCGTGCCTCCTAGTTGGAAAAGGATGGGGAGAAATGGGAAAAGGTCCTGCAGAGAACAACCACGATAGACAGAGGCTGTGGACAGGTGCCCTATAGGGACAGGTGGAGGGAGCTAAGTGTTTAAATTTGTTTAGAGGACAACAAGGGGCATACAGAGCTTCTCAAAGAGAGATACCAAGGTTGTGGGGCCAAACAACTCCTGCTAGTGCCAAATGATACAACATGAAGCAGTGGTCACACATTGTTCTTGCAGAGGTTAAGATTTGGAAAAACTTTGTCACTAATAGATAAGTAGCACAGTAACAGATTATGCAGAGAGACTGTGGCATCTCCTTTGTAGGAGATTTTGAAGACCTGACTAGGCATAGACACAGCTGACCCACTCAGCAGTAGTCCTGGCTTTGAGCAGGAGGTTGGTCTAGATGACCTTCAGTATCTCTAATTATGATCTGTGATTTGATTAAGCTACGCCAGACTCAGCCACCAATCAGCTAGAAAGTTAGTTTTCATTTCCTAGGGAGCAGATAATGCTGTGAGCCACAAGGACCCCCGGATCAGCTTTAGTGATAGTCACTCAAAGTCAATGGGATGAAACAGCAGAACAGAGAAAATTATAGAGGAAAGCTATTTGTAGAGTTACCAAACATCTCAACACTTTGTCAGCTATTAAGTCTCATGTTTGTTATAAAAAGGGTGAGAAATTTATCCTTTTTTTTTTTCTTTTAAAGTTCCTTGTTCCAGTTATTTTTAATTTTGGCTTGTGACTCATTTGTCTTTGCCAACTGGCTGTCTAGCTCAGTTCCTGTTGATGAAGATATTAGAGTGATTAAATACTTCTTTGTAGTGATTTAAGCTGTTTTGAGATCAGGCAAGCAAACACATAGTAGTGATAGGCAAGAGAAAAAATACCTTCTTTTATAGGATATGCGGCTGGATGTTCTGGGGAATGTAGCTCTTTCTCCATTAGCACAGGCCTGCACTACACATACTCTGGATTATTTGATGGAAGTATTACATTTCAGACCTTTCCCTTAAATCCTTCAGCTTTTACTTGGATATCAGCCCTGACACACAGTCTTAACCTTCATCTCACTGAAGTCACATGGTATTCATTCACCAGCCAGAAACTAAAGACAAAAGAGGAGAATACAGTTAGAAGCTAAATGAACACAGAAACAGTAAATAGAATTAAAACTTGTTCAACACATTCTGTAGGTTAATACACATAGCAAATAACAAGCAGACTGCCTTTGCACCCTCCTAATAGGACTGTGTTGGAGAACACAGTTTGTTTCCAGTAAGTAAGGGTCATTTTCAAGCCCTATGAAGAAGTGCTCAGAGAATGGATTGTAAATTAAGAAGTTAGCAGTGGTCTGGCCTACCAGCTAAGACAGCAATGCTAAAGGAGAGATACTCAACATCTTCCAAAAATAAGTAAATATGAGTAAATTTTCTAAACGAAACATGAGAAATGTGATAAAACAGCACCAATCAAAACTGCCTTTTTGAGAAAGATTTTTCCAGAGTAGTAAATTAGATTTGTTTTAACCATTTTCAGATTTCCCTTAGATTGGCACTGGAGTTCTCAAAGCAATTGGGAACCTAACTTTTACTGTGTTTTTGAAGAAAATATACCAAGTACACTTCTGCACCTTTAGTTATATAGTAATCCAGTAATTTTCAGCTTAAACTTAATTTAACTAAAGTATTAGATGCCTGGAAAATTAAGACACTACTGAAATACACACTTCCAGGATCAAAGCCAACTGAAATAATGAAGTGGCAGAAACAAATGACAAAACCACCTTTTTATACATATGTTGTCCACCCGCCCCCACCCTGAATACTTTGCCAATCATATTGCCATTTCATATTGTTTTTACTATGTGATTTGACATTACACTTTTCTGCTATAGTGGCTTTTTTTCTATTTAGCCTAAATGTGAGCTTTTGCCTGGAATCCATTTTATAGAATGAGCTCAAATCTATAGACAGCTGGTGTATTATTGTCACTTTATCCTGCTACTGGGGCTAATCATGAAATGGTTATTGGTCTGGATTTACAGTCTCACAAGGAGTTTTATATAAGAAGAAGGTTAGCATTGTAAAGGTTATTTCTGGCTATATTGAGAGAGTTAATTCCCTCCCTGCATCTGAGTTTTTCCTCTCAAGTATGCTTCCATGGTAACTTACACACATCTACTGCAATGGCAAAGTTAATCTCAGAAGTTAAGCTTTCCAGTTGATAATGTTCTGCACCAAATCATAGTTGAGACCCTAGTATCACATAATAAAAATAACATTTGGCAGTCTTTGTGTTACTTTTACTTTCTGATCTATATTTCCAATTATCTTCTATTTCAAGTTGTATTTTTTAAAAAGACCACTGAACAAAAGAGCCTAGTATTAAGAAAAATATAGATTTCTAATGTATATAAAACTTAAAAGATAAATAAGAGAAACTATAATAAATCATATTTTATAGCTATCATACCACAGAAATTTAATAAATATTCCAGGGGAGGAACAGCAGTTGAGTTACAGTAGGGGGATAATATCTTGAAAAAGGAAACTTTGGGCATCCTCAATGCCGTGCACAATCAAGTGTTAAAGCATGTTCTGATATCAACATTTGCGGAAAATTTCACAGTACTCAAGGTGAGGCCTCACCAGTGCCCAGAACAGAGGCAGGATGACTTCCCTACTCCTGCTGGCCACACTATTTCTGATACATGCCAGTACGCCATTGGCCTTCTTGGCCACCCGGGCACACTGCTGGCTCATGTTAAGCCAGCTGTCCACCAACACCCCTGTGCTGTGGACACATTTCCGTGGTAGGCCAGTCTGGGTGCCTTTACGCCTTTTGACTGTGGCTACAGACCTAGGGGAGCCCACCTCTGGGTGGTTTCTTTCCAGTCAGCCAGCCTGCCCTCGCCCTTCCCCTCACACTCACCCAGCACACACCGCCCTCTGCCATGGCCCCGCCCCACCACACCAACCGAGGGGCTCCTCTCACCGCCTTTAAATGCCCGCGTGGCTCCTGGCCACGCCTCCCCCGCCGCCTGATTGGTTGCCGCGGAGTTCCTGGTTCCGGCTGGGGCTGGGGCCGTGAGCAGCGGGTCTCTGAGCTGGGAAGCCCTTATGTGCAAGGCCATCTGGCCCTCGCCTCAGGCTCACCAAAGGCCTGGCTGCCGCCTCGCTGATTTTAGTATTATGCTATTTATATACGTAGCTATTAAATATATTTAGTTATATGATTTTAGTATTGAAAACAGAATATTCTGTGAGGTCCCACCTAAGCATCCATCGGTGTCAGTGTAAAACGCCCCAAAATAACCATATAGAATGATACTTATTAAAAGCATTGGAGATGTGTGTAACTGTGGGTGAAAAATCTAATTTGTTAGACTGTTTGCACATTTTATGTGTTCAACGGGCCTTGTAGGTGAAGTCTTGTGATTTGATTGCAATTGGTTTCCAGCTAAGGAACTGTACTCCCAGTATTAGTATCAACACTTGTATTATGCAAAATACGTTTTTGGTTGCTCAAAAGCTTTCTAATTTCCAGAGAGTCTCAGGTTATGATTAAGTTAAGTAGTTAGATCAGTTTAGGCATGTAGAATATAGAGAACATGCTATTAGTGAATATTCATGAAAATGTTATTCTCGAGGCAGTCTCCCAAAACCTTCTAGGAATTTTCCTGCAGATTGAGAATCTCCAGAGGGGCATTTAGCAGCCTCTTTAACCAAAAAAAAACTTTTTTCCTTTTGGCCTTACTGTAGGTTGGTTCCAAAATAAGCATCAAACAGGAGCTGCAACTCCTGTTGCAAGGGTTGCAACAGGAAAAGGGTTTTGTTCTCTCCAACTCCCTTTTTCATATTCTAAACAAGTCCACAACAAGCCTGTGGTCCTGCTGAAAGTAGGATATGGCCAGGTTGTTTTAAGATCTATAAATGGATGAATTGGATTTGAATAGCCAATCTTTTTTTTTTCTGTTACTTTTAACTTAGAGCTGCCTGATGTTGCATAAATATTGTCACCTCTTTATATGTAAGTATGAGAGAGAAAACCGCTTGTCTGTTTTGGTTGCAAAGACATCCTTCCAAACCTGAACAGCTGCTATTTTGTCTTTGCTTGAAAAGCTCAGCTTTGGTCTGCATGAACATTTCTCATTACCTGCAGGTTAATGCCACATTGATGTTAAAGTCATAGCTAAGGGTCACATTTGCAAACAGATGAGACGTACTCTTAAATGACCGCTTCTGTTTGCAGGCAATCTGAATGGGAATCAGACAGTTGCATGTGTAGCAAGCCAAATGAGCAAACACTAGAAAATTTCCAGCACATTTTCCCTCCCCAAACAGAGATTCTGAATGAAACACTAAGTATGCTAACAGATGAAAATCACTAACGCTTTTTCATGTCCAGCTTCCCACTGGCAGTGACTGGAATCAGCTGTGAATTAAGTCATTGGCATTCATATTGCTGTTCATGTCTTTTGTTCTCTGCAAATGCCTAAAGGGACTTAATGGAGTAAGGTGCTCTGCTCCTATGGTTGGGAAAGTGAGAGTCCTTTGAGGGTCTTTTTGTTTATACTACAGTGTTGATACATTCAGCTTGAAGTCATCGTTCACCATTATGTTTGCTAGTGAAGTTGCTTTGTAAACAGTCTAAACTGATGTGATAGTCTTCAGTATGATCCAGAAATCTATTAAAGATACATTTTGATGAGTTAAAATAATGAAAGGAGTCAGATTGAAACATAAGATTTGTAGTACCATGTAGGGTCAAGTTTACCTTTAGATGGTAAAAGGACTGCATAAAATAGAAAATTTAATTCCTGACCTAGTGTATAGGAATAAATAAAGGCTGCTGCTGAGCCAACTTCAGTTTAAAACTGTTAGGAACAGGTATTTACAAGCCTTTTAAATTGATATGATAGCTTATTCATCTATTTTTAAAATATAACTGAAAAAGGACAGAAGATTAGAGAAGAAGATTATGAAGGACTCCAGGTTGGTTGGCAGAAACATCTTTACCTTTAAAAAATCCATTATATGCAATCCAGCAAAGATTGAATGATGGTAATAAAGGAAATGGGACATTCATTTCCCAAAGTTTCAGTTACTGGGACCTATTTTTTTGTCAGCAAGTGATCTTTCATATTTTGGCATCATTGAAAAAGGGCTGCAGATTAACTAAACATTAGCTGTACACATGATAATAATTTTTTCTATGAACAGAAATAATGATCTACTGTTAATAGGGGCTGGACAGTCAACAGCTTTTCTACATGTAGCCATACAAACCACTAGTAAAGGCTGAAGTCCATTTCTTTAAAGAGTAAGTCTCCACCAATCCCCTCACTTCATTATATATCACTTTCCTGGATAATCTCAGATCAAGCATTAATATTACAAAGGTAACTAATTTCAAGCATATTTAAAAGCTAAGCAGAAAAGCAATTTTTTTAGGCTCTTGGTACATTATACTGCTAATGGATTTTCATGATCTTAGGTAGAAGTAATTCAATTTCCCGGTACAATTTAGAATTATAATAACCATATCAAAGGATAACTACCTAAAAATGAACAAAAATGCATTACACACACACTCTTTTTTCATTTTTACAGCTTTGATTAAGCCTTCTCCCTGCCTCTACATTTATTTGGTCACTTAAAATTGTATGCTTATGTGAAAAAAGGAGATATCCGTTTACTGTGTTAAACCTGTGTCAACTGTATAGAAGCATTTAATAAAGGAAAGCAAAATAATCCTTGTGAAGTCATTATGAATTCCAATAAGGAAAAAAAAAATATTTAATTTCTCCCCTTTTACTTCTTTCCGCCTTCTCAAACTTTCCTCCAGCAGCAGCATCCCAAAATACATTTCAGGCCCAAGACAAGACATTGTACTTTCCAGAACCATTTGATGTAATAAGCAAAAGTATAAGAGCAGCAAAGTGTCATAGTAGAAGCTTGGACGTTTATCAGTAGTAGGAGTTGAAAGTTCTAGAATTGTCTTGTAGACAATGTCGTTGTGGTACTGCAGTGATCCTTATTATGTGTACAGCTTTAAAAGCAAAAGGAACATGTCAACAAATGACAAAAATAACATTAGCTTATCACTTTGCAGAGGTTCATCTTGTTCAGTCAGACTGAGGTATTACAAACATCCATAATGCTACTTATAAAGTCAATTTTCAATATACTGTACTCCTTTAAAGAACAAGTCTGTCTATTCAAGTGGCTCTTCTACAAAATGTTTTTAGGAGACTTGTGGAAAAAAACCTGTGAGGCTTTTCAAAGAACACTTACTGGAACATCAAAGGCATGATCCACTTATTTGCAATGCAAACTGATGCTTGCCTTCCTGATCACTAAGCTTGAAAAAGCTCTCTTTTAGGAGAGCCTCAAAACTTGCAGGAGGACAGCAACAAGAGAGTTGAGCAATCAGGCATCTTTTTCTCGTAATGGAACTTAAAACGGATAGAATCTAATCTCAGAGAATTTTTCAATATTGCCCTGCAAAGTAGTAGCTGTTTAACAGCCGTCTGCTGGTTGTTGTTGCATTTAAGCTATCTCATAACACCAAATACTAGCAGCAAACAGTTTTTATCAGAATGTTTTTGTTCACAGCCAGCTCAAGGGTGAAAAAGGTTTAGTTTGAAAGCAGAACAATTATTTACCAGTAGTTTGGGCATTCTGAAATGTGGGCTCATAGCGTCAAAGGGGCGATCGTATCTAGAAACTTGTCTCTGAAACTTTAGGAAGAGATGCAAAGGTGTAACTTGGGCTGACAGCACTTCGTTTAGGAAGTGTAATTACTGACCTTTTCCCTCCACTGCAGGAAAACTGTCTGTTTTTTCAGCTTGCATCAGTATGCATCAGCCACAGTATTTCCATACTCCTTTGGCTGGTAGTTGAAAAAGTAATTTTCTTTTTTTTTTTTTAGTTGGCTACTTATGTGTGTTCAGTGACCACAATTCATTCAAGAAGGCAACTCTCATGTACAGGCAATGATCGCTCATTGAAGTCGTTGATAAGGAAACAACAGAAAACAGTTGTCCCATCCTGATTTTAAAATCACAGCCATAAACTCATGGGCTAGACACCTCTTCCAGATCAATCAACTCAAGTGCTTCCCATATGGGAAGTTAGAGCAGCAGCCTAGACATGCTGGAGGCATTTTTTGGAATGCCTAGCTTGGAAAGACATCAGGATGGCATTTTCCCCCTGATTCTGTGCAGTTTCTGTCTGATGCATAAAGAGAAAGCAACATCATTCCCACTCTGAGAAAGTGTGGAAACAAAGTGGCCAACTGTCACCATCAGAGTATGTTTTGCTGCATATTGTGGTCCTTGCAAGTGTTCCAAGACAGGAGAAGGCAACAGATGGGAAGCTATGACTTGCGGCTTCCTTAGAAAGGTTTACCAGGCTCCCTTCCACCGAGAGTGGCAGACACCAGATTAAAGTAGAGGTTCTTTCTCCTTAAAATCGTTTCTAGTGGGATGCAGTTCAGCATCTCTTCTCACATGTCTCACATGTGCCTCATGTGAGGGGCGTGGGTGGCCATGGGCTAGTGATGTCCAGCTGAGGTCGTGTCATGGTGGGTACCGGGGCAGGCTGGACAGTCAGGGAGGCCAGTGGCCAGGACAGGACAGGACTGGGGCTGAGGCTCTGAAGCAGCTCCCAAGCATGCGGTGAGGCTCCCACCAAGGCCTCTCCTGGCTCCTTCTCACCAGGTCCTGTCATGGTGGGGAGCCAGAGCCTGCTGCTGCCTGCAAGACCCTTCGCTGCCTCAGGAAGTCCCAGCAGTGGCACAGCCACAGCCATGCTGCTGCTGGTCCCACCTGGATGAGTGCCTGTAGGAGTTCCCTCTGAGTAGCTCAGCTAGGGAGAAGAAATATGATGGTACTGAGTAATTCTTACTTCCATGCCTCATGTCCAGCTAGAGCTAGGGCCAACTCAACTCTGAGGAGCTGAGACAAAGGAGGAACAGTTTTATATATAATTGAGAACCTAAAGAAAACAGGTTTGAAAAGGCCATTTAGCAGGTGTCGTTGAGCACTGCAGCTTGTGGCATTTAAGCTAGACCTGTATTTACCAGCCTGTAACAGGCGCAAGACAAGGGTGCATGTACAGGGCAATGCCAGAGACAAGCGGGTCCTGTCCTGCTGTGGGTGTTCTGCCACCTCCTGGGATGTGCTACAGGACTGGGGTGAAGTGGCAGCTGGAAAGTAAAATACCAGGATGCTTCAGCTATGGCCTTGCGTTTCACAGCTAGGGCTGTGGCCAGCAGCACAGCTGCGATCCCTGCAGACATAAAGCACAGAGCTTGCATTCCTTTCAAAACAAGGCCTGCTGATTTAAGCTGTTACAAAAAAGCCCCAAACCCAAAAAGCTAAAAGACACATATACAAAAACACCCTTCCTTTTTTAATGACAGCCTCTGTTTCTGTTTGCTGAGAGTTCTTAAGCTAGCCATTTCAGGAAATGCGGGCACTCCAGCTGTAAGCTTTGCTGACCAGCTTGTTGCCACGTAATCCATCTGAGATGCGGGTAGCCTGCACTGAGCCTCAGGAGCCAGTGGGTGAGTGACTTGTGTGAAGGCTCTCGCAACTCCAGTTATGTCTGGTGCAGGAAGACCACACAAAGAAAGGACAGGAATCTCACAGAGAGATTAATATTTCATATATTTAACTGTAGCTTCTAGGTGATGCTTCAGAAGAACTTATTAATTCAGTTGCTGATGGACTCATTTCAAACTCCCCTCCTGCTTTTTGACCTGTGAGATAGGGAGTAAATCATCCATAGTCCTGAATGACAGTTGACAACATTGCAGCCACTGAACCTGAAATAATTAGCTTTTGTGAACCGATGTATGTTGCTATGTAAACAGGTATACAGATTCCAACTATAATGCAGGCGAGAGGATTTAGCTGGTAGAACTAAACTCCAGGAAATGTTGGGCTCAAAAAGGGTTCACAACCACCTCCACCCGTTTGTCAACAGCAGCCAGATTAATTTTGACTTCCAGAAAGAAAAGAAGTAGTTGGAATCACCCATGCTGCAGTACAATGAAGAAGCAGAGTGACAAAGCCGCTGGCATCTATAGTTAGTAAAGGCAGGCTTTCCTCCTAGAGCTTCATGTTTACTAACAGGTTTTTACAATGCACCCAAGAGAAAACTCACATTTTGCAGAGAGTGAAAAGTGAACTACAGGCTGGGTCTCCAGTTCTCTATTTAGGCCAGCCCTGACCTCATTTTACTGAGGTTCGCCTAGAACACCTATTCAAGGTAAATATATAGCACTAACTTGGAGAACCAATGCCATTTTTTACCTTTGATCACCCAGATTTGAAGGTTCTCTTGTGCATCTTGTTGCATGCCATTTCTTTCCCCCACAACGCAGCCTTTCTGGTTTTATACCTTTCCAGGCAGCTGCATTTCCAGAACTGCTTTGTGATTATCCAGTTTAATTCTTATTCCTCATAAGAGAAGCTTTGTGTTTGCCTGATATACCAAAACCTGCTTCACAGGCTTGAAAAATTCCCAAAGATATTCCTTATCCATTCTGAGAGAGATAGGATTCTTGGTATTGGAGCTCAGCATATGTAAGCAATAGCTAAGCAATTCTTTTGAAGCTCATTAGGTAATTGACTAACCCAAATTTTTGTAGAGCTTTGAAGAAAAACCTCATTGCTTAGTGTTCAGAGTGGTGTTTAAAGTTTGAGTAGAAAGTATTTTCCTCTCCCCTGTGCTACCTGTTATCCCTCTCCACAAGTAAGAACCTACAGGAAAGAATAATAATAAAAATTCTGTTTCCTGAAGATTTGATACAAAGCTTTCCTTGAACAATGTAAAATCTTTTAAATGAAAACCCCACCCAACTACCTAGCTGTTTCAGACAGTTATAAGCTATCTTTATTTACATGTACATGTTTTAACTCTACAAAACAAAAACCAATAATAGGCTGAGATTAAACTTTTGGATCAACAGCTGTCAAACCTTGTCAAAAGCTGAGGTTTGCATGGGGCATGGATATATAGGCAAGCCAGAATAAATTCACAGATTTCTGAAGTTACAAAATAGCCCAAATATTATACCTGTAGCTATGACTACGTGATTTAGAGTGCCAAAGGATTATAATTTGGAGACTTTAAGTGATTTTAGTTAAAATCAATTTCAGCTATCAAACAACTATGCTTCCTACAGAATATTTTTCTGAGTGACATCTGTGCCTTTGGACCCTGATCAGGCAGACACTTAGAAGCTGATAATGACAAGGAACACCATAACTTTCTGATTTGTTAGTATCTGTGTGTTTATGATGTAGATTACCTGGATTAATCTGAGAGATTCCAGTGGAAGAACTCAGAGAAAGCAGTTATGCAGTGGGTGTCGACATGTGGCACAGCCTATAGCAGAGTCCTGAAAGTCATTGGCCTTTGGCTCCCCTGTTACCATGTGACCGAGTGCCTCTATTCTTGAGAAATAATATTGAATGAAAACCATAGATCTTCAATGTATTTTAATCTAGTTTGCACTGTATTCCATTGCTCATCTTCCTTTGCCAACTCTTACCTTCTGCGTTATTACCACTACTTGAGCATTTAACTAAAGTGGTATTTAATATTAAACTAGAGGGTTCATCACTTTCCTTGTTAACATATCCTTCAGTATTCAAAAATATATTTTCATTACAATTGCCACTAACAGTTCCTTTAATTGATATTAGATATGCTAGGTCACTAATCTAATGGCTTTTGCATTGTCTTCTCAGTATGGGTTAGCTTCATG
>JAOTQQ010000004.1:3876866-3956825 GCA_026546715.1 Gallinago undulata | reverse complement strand
GCAAATCTGTATGCAAAAAAAATGAAACATGATAACCTGATTTTAATTCTACTAAATCCAAGAAAATTGGGTTTTCCAGCTGTACAGAAGGTGTTTTCAAATGTATCAACACACAGATTTAGCTGAATTTGAACCCATTGTGTTAATCTGCAGGTAGGAAATATTGTGGTCCTCAGCTGAGATGGGTCTTAACAGTGAAGTTAAATCTTAACAGAAGCTATTTCTTGTGGTAAACTGGTAGATCTCTATCCAGATTCAATGGGCTTGTGTCTTCCTGTTAGAGAGGTGTGACATTTAAACACTACTTAAGAGCTTGTTACCATCACTAAGATGCTCTGAAGTGTCAAGAAAGACCTGCAAAGATATCTAGCAGACTAGAGCTGCCAAAAATCTGGCTGGTAGAATTTGCAGTAGCACAATGCTTCACAGTGAAGCACAATCAATTGATTCTTAAGTGGCCATTATTTGCGAAGTAGACAGCCTGTTCATTAGTGGAACTGATGAAGAGTGAGATGTTAACAGAGAGTATTTTACTGCCAGCTTTTAGAGCCATGAGGGGAATATGCAGAGGGGAAAGTGAGCCTTCAGGATCTCCATTCCTTATCATTACAGCTACATACTTAGAAATGCAAAGAAAGCAGAAGAACAGCTTTGATGACTTGCCAAAGCCTGCCTTTTACAGCAATTCATGCCTTGGATACTTTAATCACATCATGGTGCTTTTCTTCAGATACCAGTTTGAGAGAAGTCTAGTCACTAGGCTCTTATCTAGCCTTGATTTATCAGAAGTTTGTGATTCTTCCTCCTGTAAGAAAAATCCCAGCCTTTTCAAAAGTGCAGAACCATGAACAGAGGCAGCACTGCTGTCTTCTAGTGGTGGAAAGTACACAAATGTGGAATTGATACTACTCGTGAAGAGTTGTCAGGCTACGTGAGAAGCAGCTATCTTCTTCTTTCAGCCCCTACGAGGTTACCCCTGTAGTGCAGAGACACAACCTCTTCCCTCACTGCAAAACTCCATTGCAATCAGGTATTTACCCTAAACCTTTAGAAGTATGGTATGAACAGCTACAGTTTAAGAGAAGGACTAGTTACCAAAGATGGTAACAGTAAGACTTATTTCTAAAATTACAAGAATTGGTCTTAAAAGCTTTGTTTTGAAGCTGCTAAGCTGTTGATGAGAGAGAAGAAAAGTCAGGTATGGTTTCATTTCTATTACCTGTGCTGAGAAACTGGTGTGTACAAAGGACACGACAATGGACTTTTCCATGTTTAACAGATGGTGGAATGAATTCTCAACTGTACTCTTGTTCAAGCATGAAGTTAGAAACAAGAATTAAGATCCCCATCTTAGTAAATTTGAGATACTTGAGGAACTGGTCCTTTGGGGCCAGCTTTTGTTCCTTGCTGACCAGAGCCTGCCATGTGAATACATTTAGAAAAGGCTGCAATAATCTCTTAATATTAAAAATATTAAGTGACTGAGCTGTTAAGCTCTCAGTCTAAACAAACCTTACCTTTTCAAGCCTGATCTACCTCCACTTACAGACGATAAATTTTAAATTCCATTATGACGTTTTGACAATTATAATAATTTCTCGGGTTACATCTGCCTGTTAACATGCCATGGGATTTGTAGAATTTACACCACCACCACAAGACCTGTAGCACACTTGTTTTCATTAATATTTCAGATTCTCAGAAATCAATGAGGGATACTATTAGATCCAAGTACCATATGACATTGAAAAAGAAGCTCTAACATATCTAAAAATTATCTCTGGCAATCTGCAGTTTAGATATCAGTTGTGATTTCTGCTACATTTTACAACTGTTTGTAGTTTTGGCTTGTATCTGTTCTGTGCTGCAGTTTTCTTTGGGTTTATGCTAAGCACTATATGTCTGAATAAATTTACACTTTATTATTTATTTAAGGTATCTTGGCAAGATAAGTATTTTTTTTTCTTTTCAGTTCAATAGCATATCACAAGCCCTCCCTCTGTTCTTAGAACAGACAGTTTGAAATGTGAGAATTTGGTTAGGTTGGAATGGTTTCTTCCATTTTCTCTTAATGGCACTTTCCAGTACATACCCAGAGGTAGGTGTAAAAACACATTATAAGTGGAAGCAAGTATGATCCAGATAATTTTTTTTGTATGAAATTAGACACGCTTGATACATTGTAATAACAGAATTTCCTTTTTGATGTAGATTGCATACAATGATGAAATATATATTGCATCTGATGATCCCTAAATAGTTAAGTAATTGTCACAGCACTGAAAAATTACCACATACCAGAACATTTCATGCAGGTGGTGGCAGCCCATATTTTCCTGCAGAAATCATAAACAGGTTGCAGATTCATTGACTCAATAAGCCTCAGGTTTTTTCATTCCTAAGTAGTTTCTTTCAGTAAGAAGTCAGCTCATTCATTGCCCAAATATATTGACCTACAGTTATTACTTCTCCATCAAAAAAAAAAAAATCAATGACATGACCTGTCAGTCTCTTCACATTGAAGTAGTATAATGTAGAGCCTTACTTCTGAATGAATCAATTGTACTGATGTAGATGAGAATCTCTTGCTTTAGGCTAAAAACTAGGGCAAAAAACTAGCTTCCATTATGCATGAGTAGCTCAATCAATTTATTATTTTCAAAAAAAAACAGACTCTTGAACCTATGCCACCATCTTCTCACAATAAAAGTGCACATTGGTACTCAGCTGCCTTTGAGGATTATTATTAATTTTCTTTCTGATGGATATATGTGGTTCTGTTGTAAACCAAGTGACAGTACTGCATGACAACTGAAGGGTGACCTGTACATTTCAAGGGACCACACTTGCTACTAAAGCATTACATAGCACAGTGATTTTAAAGGGAATGCACACCTCGCAAGGCAGATGCTTTGTAACATAAGACTCCTAATGACATTAGGTGTCTGATTGCCTCAATTTAAATGTGTGCTGAAGTACTCCAGCCCATCAAAATCACATCCATGCTTGTTGTTCAAACAGCTCCATGTTAGGGCAGATTAATGCAGTTATGGGAAAGGGGTTACGCAGACCCTTCATCGCACATACCAACTTGGTTAGAAAGATTATAACATTGACAGGCCCACCGATGGACAGACAGTGTTACTTTGTCGCTGACAGAAACAGCAGATACATGGATTGCCTTTTTAGCAAATATGTGGAGGAGGTGGTGTTGCTGTAGTAGGACTGCATTATATGGCCTTCTCTTTCGAAGCTGCTTTTTGAAGATAATGGGTTACCCCAACCTCCTCCATGCTGTTGCGGACTGCCCAAAAATCTCACAGAAGCTTGGCTGCACAGCTGACATCACTTCTGTGCTGCCCCTTGCACACACCACTACAAAAACACTTTCTTTGAACACAAAAGCGTGTTTTTCTCCAAAGCTCCCTTCTCCAGTTGCCGTACTCTGACTCCCCACCCTCAGGCCCTCCAGCTTATGCATCTTGAAACCTCCCTCACCCACCCACCCATCCATCCACCCTCTCTCTCTCCCTCCCTCCCTCCCTCCAAGCCCTCAACCCTGTCCCCAGCCTCTCTTTCAAGGGTCGCTGGGGAGGGAATTTGGAAACTTGATGTAGTTGGACCATTATTACCAACACCTGACAATATAGTCCCTTCCCCAGATGCCTCTTCCTGTCTCCAGTCCTGGAGTTCCCTTACATTCCTGGCGTAGCAGCCAGTACTTTCTCCATAGTCACAGTGGCTCTACTACAGGAGCAATAAAGAAGTGGTCTTACCTGTTTTTCCTTGAAGCCTCAAGATGTTCTGACAGTAGCCTAAATCCCTGCTTTCTCCATCTGTGCACAAAAGACTACTTTCCTTCCTTGGCTCTGGTCATTTTGGAACCAATGGCAGCTCTTGATCTATAAGGTCTCAATTATAGGATCAACACTCCTATAGCAATCCTGGACTTCTTTGGCTTGAGAGTTCTACTCTAGAAACTTACACTGTCACTCACCTTTAATGTTCATCATGACTAATGCTTTTCTTTCCCTTAAAATCATGTGTAGGCATAAAACAAGATACGCATCCTTAAAGATTTAGATGTTTTCTCAGCTGCAGTAAGCATACAAGTTGAACTACAACATTAATATTCAGATAAAGCCATGTATTTTTTATGCTCTTTGTGCTCAAGTAAATCCCCAGATGATATTGAGAAATTCTGCTCTGTAATTTCTAGTTATGAAGCAGAATTCATAATACTCTGTTTTTAAATTGAGGTGAACAAGAGTTTTTGACAACTTTGATAATTTATCTAGTTATAGCACTACTCTTTATGTAGAGCCAAAAATGTGAAATAACTTTCAATCACAGGCCCCTGTCCTGGCAAGAGAACTTTTGAGGTGTGCTTGTATATTGTTTCCTAATGCATGGAAAGAATTGGAAGTTAGTGGCAACAATTGATTCCTCCCAACTCTGTTTCACATATATTTTAGCATCCTTCAGATTTAAGCCCCAATTGGGCACTTTCTAAGTTAAGATAATGAAAAAAGAAGCTTTGCAGGTATTTTTATTTTATGTAAGCAAGAGAAACAAGGACACGTATCAGAAATACGTTGACATTTTTTTTCCCTTGCCCTTCTAACCTAATAAAAACTGCAGCATCCCAAAGATGTTGAAGGAAGATCCCTGTACAGATGGATTCTGTAGAACATAAGTAACATTTTCCAAACTGTGGTGCTTGTCTCTGACATGAGACCTGTCACCCACCATAAATAATAGTCTGCTCTATAGCTTTGTCAGAGTGTGCAGCATTGCAGAATTAGAATACATTGCTCCTGCTTACTGTC
Organism: Gallinago undulata; assembly: GCA_026546715.1. Taxonomy (NCBI): domain Eukaryota; kingdom Metazoa; phylum Chordata; class Aves; order Charadriiformes; family Scolopacidae; genus Gallinago; species Gallinago undulata. The sequence continues at coordinate 3,951,996 of JAOTQQ010000004.1, read as the reverse complement.
TGTCTTGCCCCAAACCTCAGAAAGCATACCACATTTTGAGGCAGCATGCACAACCATATAGAGGGGGAACAGAAACCATGAAGCTATTTTTTCCAGGATAAGAACCATGCTAATTTATGCCTTGCAGAAATCAAAGTTCAATGTTGAATCAAATGCCAATATCTGGATACTTAACACACAGCAGTGACTTTTACAAAGAGAAAGAGGTGGGAAAAAGGACAGTAGCCCATTTTTATTTTTCACTGCAGTACAGTCCTCTCTCTGTTTCTATAGAGTAAAAGCACATCTTCAAAATGTTACTTCCTTCAGCATCTCTTTCTGAAAAATCTCTATTTTTATTCTAATGTTTAATTGCTATCACAGAATCACGGAATTGTTGGAGTTGGAAGGGACCTTCTAGAGATCATCTAGTCCAACTCCCCTGCTAAAGCAGGAACATCCAGAGCACATCACTCAGGACTGCATCCAGGCGGGTCTTGAAGATCTCCAGAGAAGGCGACTCCATGACCTCCCTGGGCAGCCTGTTCCGTCAGTGCTCCATCACCCTCACTGTAAAGAAGTTTTTCCTCGTATTTGAATGGAACTTCCTGCATTCCAGTTTGTGCCCATTGCACCTCATCCTGTCACTGGGAGCCACTGAAAAGAGCCCAGCTCCATCCTCCTTCAACCCACCCTTTAGATACTTGTGAGCGTTAATGAGGTCTTCCCTCAGCCTTCTCTTCTCCAGGATAAAGAGTCCCACCTCTCTCAGCCTTTCCCCTCTTGTTGGATGCCATGTCCCTTCAAAGCAAGCAATACAGGCCTGCATTTCTGTTTCTCATGTGAAAGTCTAATCCTATACTATAAGGTTTATAGATTACACCAGCATTTTCATATCTTTCCTGTTTCAGAAAATCTGAACGTAAATGTCGCTTGAAATTCCTTTTACTTGAAACTGAATTACAATCAGTGAGCATTAAAGGCAGCTTCATGTTCATCCCGAAGAATTATTTATCTCAAATAAGTGAATAAAATGGTACAATAACTGTAGTATTTAGAAATGCCAGTTTCATTTAACCTTTTGCCACAGGAGAGATTCAGTACAGATGGATTTCAAAAATACAAAGAAAATGAAATGAATGTTAAAGAGCAATTCGGTTCCTATGTGCAATCTCAAGCTACTACACTCTTCACATTCCTATTTGATTGTAATTTGCTGCTATTATTCTAGCATAATTAAATTGTCTTAAGAACTAAGATCGCAACCTCTTGAGCAGTGAATGAAGATAACAAGAGCTGTTTAACCTGGAATGCTAAAATTATATCTGAAGCTATAAACTTCTGAGGAGGCAACTGTCTCAATAGTAGGTACCATGAGAAATATTTCTTAGCAAAAGGTTTTTGCATCATGACAGTTCTTTCCCAATTCTTCAGCTATTTCAGCTGAACAAAGTTTTGACCAGTACTTACATGTATTAAAAAAAAATAATAAATAAGAATGCCACCCTCTTTCTTTGTCTGTTTTGATGAGTATAAGGCTCTCAAAGTTTCATCATTTTGCACAATATGGACCAGGATGGATTAGTACAAGATCAAATTCCTTTAAGAAAATTGGGCATTTCCTGGGATGTTTTAAAGATCTCTGGTCTGCATTATGAGAAAAAATGCTTTCCAAAAATGTCTTTAAGTCACTCAGAATAATCTCCCTTGAATGCATTATGCTGCCATTCACATACAGAGGCAAACTTGAGTGAGAAAACAGGAGGAATAAATATTATCTCAAGAAAATTTCCTTAACAGTCAAGAAATTCATGAAATTACAAACCCAGTAAAATGTCTAGATTATAAGACCTAGTACATACAGACTTGACAAAACAATACATCTCTGCAAATCCGTAGAGATTTCTGCTTTGAAATAGGTATTCATAACCCCACCACATTACTGGCATTTCCATACACAGTTTAGGAGAACCTCCTGGACAGCTGTTAGCAGAGGGAAGTAAGACACGGGATTTACCTGGGATGTTCCACAAAAAGAGCATTGTACAGTCTATATAAGGCTAATATTTCAAATCCTAATGGCTCAGTAAATTGCAAAAGAGAAATTTTAACTCACCATTCATTTCTGAAGAATCTGGCTGGAGTCAATAACTTCCACTGAGCTCTTATGGAAGGTGACAAATTCCTAAGCCTGAACTTCTACAGAGTTGGCGTTGCTAATGTCTTCCTATAGAAGCCTGAATCAATCAACACTTCATAAGGCTTAGGACTTGATTGCTTTCAGGTTTGTGAAGTTTGAAGGCTGAATATTCAAGAAGTCAGCCCCTTTGACCCTTCTTTTGATTCCCGCTGTTCAAAAGCAGTAAAGATCCCAGGTGAGTAGCTTCACTCAGAGTAGAAGGTCATCCACTGTCATGTAACACCTGTGGCATCTTGAAGATGTACTTCCATGTGCCTTTTAATTACTCATGTTAAAGCTGAAGTACTTCTCCTAATAAGGCACTTTTGCAAAATATGAGACATAAAAATGACTGACTCATTTCTGTGGCCAGCCAATAGAAAGCATGGATCAGGATGTTCCAGGCAGCATCAGAGTTTGCTTAGTCAGAAAAAAAAAAAGCTCAGGACCTTATCCTCCAGGACCTGCGTCCTTCCAGATGCAAGGAAATGGTCATCTCCATGTTGTGCTGGGGTCCTCTATCAAGGCTGAGTTGCAAGAGAAAGAAGCACAGCTACAGATAAATTTCCTGAAGGAAGATTCTTTTTCAGCTGAAGACAAACTTTCTCAATAGCTAGGGAGAAGGGAAGAGGATGTATGTGCAGAGAAAAAGTGGCCGCGAGAGCATATACTTCCGCTTGACAGTACATACGTGGTCAAGCCTACATTCTGAGAAGTGAGTGTGTTTAGCTTAGAGCAGATCAGCACGTTTCTGGCAAATACTTATAGCTTAGTCTGCAAGAAATGATGTTTAGTCAGAAAAGCAATTACTATTCCAAGTACAAGATGAGGAGGAAACATTTTTCAGTAAGTATGTGAAAAAAAAAGAATCATATATATGCGCCCTCTGCATTTATGTAGAAGTGTCAGAATAAAATGTTACTTTAAGTTATACTGACATATTATTTCAATAGGCATCTGAATTACTCAAAATATGCATAATAGATCAATGTGAATTGAATTTTATTTTAATTTAAAATTTCTTTGGGTTTATTATGAAATACAGCTCACGAACACTACTCACTACTTCTTATTCACTACACCCTTTTTGTTCTCAGTGACTCACTGAGTACATTCCCTAAGAAAGGGAATACGATTAGTCAAGAGCTCACAGATGAAGGACATCTGCTAATATGACAGTGCTTCTTTGGGGTTCATACAAGAGAAAATTGAAGTTTGTTAATGTTGAAGTTTTCCAAGGCCTAAAGTAATTCCAGGCATATAACCCATGATGATGCCAGCTGCACATTTTTGCTATTGTTGGAGGACATAATTTTGAAGTGATCAAGCAAAGACAGAGATGAAATCACCCTGTTGCAGCAGTTACGGTGGTGGGGGTGTGTGTGTTTGTGAAGGAAGCCAGGGACAGCCTACTGTTCCACTGTTTCTTATAGAAGGAAGAAGAATCAAATTTACTTGATTTTTTGCAAGAATTATTCTCTTACAAGAACCAAAACAGATTCTAGATCAGTCATTGCATAGAATTAGTAGAGCATCAGAACTGAAGGGACCCTGAGGATCCTCTAGAGACAAACCACAAAAATTCTTGTAATGACTGCTGCGTTAGTAACTCACAGTTGCCTTCTTCCCACAACTGAGCCAATGCCATTCAAGGAGACGAAAACATTAAAACATTTTGATAAAAATTGTGGCAGTAATTTTATTCCAGTCACAGAATGATGGAATCACGAAATTGTCAGAGTTGGAAGGGACCTCTAGAGATCATCTAGTCCAACTCCTCTGCTAAAGCAGGAATGCCTAGAGCCCATCACTCAGGACTGCATCCAGGCGAGTCTTGAAGATCTCCAGAGAAGGGGACTCCATGACCTCTCTGGGCAGCCTGTTCCAGGGCTCCGTCACCCTCACTGTAAAGAAGTTTTTCCTCATATTTGAATGGAACTTCCTGCGTTTCAGCTTGAGCCCATTGCCCCTTGTCCTATCGCTGGGAACCACTGAAAAGAATCCAGCTCCATCCTCCTTCAACCCACCCTTTAGGAACTTGTAAACATAAATAACGTCTCCCCTCAGCCTTCTCTTCTCCAGCCTAAAGAGTCCCAGCTCCTTGAGGCTTTCCTCATAAGGGAGGTGCTCCAATCCCTTAATCATCTGCATTGCCCAGGGAAGTCATGGATGCCCCGTCCCTGGAGGTGTTCAAGGCCAGGCTGGATGAAGCTTTGAGCAACCTGGTGTAGTGAGAGGTGTCCCTGCCCATGGCAGGGGGGTTGGAACTAGATGATCTCTGAGGTCCCTTCCAACCCAAACCATTCTATGATTCTATGATTCTATGGTTGCTCCCCTAATTAATTAGGGAGCAGTAACAGTGAAGAATATATGCCATAGACTGAGGACACGGAAAGCAAGCAGAGCAATAAATGACAAACACTGCTGAAGTATTACAGAAAATAAAACCTTGCTTAAATACAGTTAATATTAGGAAGATCTCAATGACAAGGTCTCAGTGCACACATTTTGCAACTAATAGGTCAACTTTCCTTTTTATCAGGAATTTATGATAGATGACAAAGCCTATCTTTGAGCGGCTTAACTATCAAATATGTGTAAAAGCCTTTGCAGAAAAACCTCGTGTTAATTCCACTCATAGAATAGAATCATAGAGCAGTTTTTGGTTGGGAGGGACTTTTAAATGTCATCTAGTCCAAATCCCCCACAGTGAGCAGGAACATCTTAGAATCATAGAATCTGCTGGACTGGGGCAGGTAATTTAATTGATAGAGTAGTTTTCTTTCATAAGTAGAGGGCTAACTCCATGTTTCACTCAACGCCACCAGTGTTTTGAATGATCCAAGTTTCCAGGAAGTTTCCACTGTTCCATCATGTGCATGCAACCCCTGGTATGCATCCCAAACTCACCCTGCAGTTAGTCTCTCTAATTTAAACAGTCTTTTCTCGCCCACTAGTTGATTAACCCAGTGGTCCCCAGTCCCTACTTGTTACAAATACACACATCACAGACCACTTTCCAACACAGCTTGACTTTCAAGCAGCTCCTCAGACCCACCCCACAGCTTCTTCAACCCCTTCTGGGTTCCCCTTCTCACCCCCTCACCCACCAGCTACCAGATCTAGAACCTTCCAGATGACCGAAAGAGAAAAGCCTGTAAGTAAAGGCCTAAGATAAGCTACCACAGCCATGAAATATACCAAGAGAAAAAAAAAAAACATGATGTTTGCAATTATTTCCTAAGTCTTCTGTCTCAACGTGCAATTAAAGACTAATAGAAATGAAATGTGCTGTACATGTATATTATTAATTAATTAATTTTTATAAGAGGTAATGTCCAGCCCTTTTAAATGTCTTGAGGTCCCAGGTGTCACTTTACAAGATGAGGAGCTGAGACAACCTTTAACAGCTGTTTTATTTTGCAATAAAAAAAGCCTGAAGTATCAAAGGGGCTCAACTTTTCAAGTGAGTCAAAATTGTTATTACCACCCTTTAACCGATAGAAAAGGGAATAACTATTGTCTGCAGTAAAAGGCTGTTTCAGATGTTTTCGTATTGGATGCTGCTGTTGCTATTGCCAAGATGCATACTGTCCTGATTCTCCTTGGACTATCAGGCAATTTCTACTCAATCTCCAGCAATGTGAAACTCATCAGTTTCAGATTACTTGGGAAACACTGAGTAAGAACACACATTTCCTTCTAGCATCCCCACATTCCCATTGTTCAAAAACCCTCCAAAACTAGCAAAATTATATTCATAGATAGGTGTCATCAGAGTCAAAGTATGTCTTTTTCCCAGGCTCAGTGTTGTGCAGGAGTTTCTTATCATGGGCAAACTGTGATGCAGAGAACCGCTGTAACCATTGCACTCTGAGTTACTGACCTTCATTTTAACTGTTTTCCTGCTGCAGATGTTCTGGAGCAAACCTCTGGTTTGCTGATCCATGAGCTTCCTCTTCGTCTCTGACTGCTGTGTTGTGTCCATACTTGCTGTGTTTGATCCTAGATGCACAAGAGGTGACCCCTGGAATAGACAGCTTTAGCCCACGCAATGGCAGGCTGAATGAAGATCAAAGAGAGGTCAGCCAGAACTAAGGAGGCTTCCTTCCTAGGGCAGTCATGTCTTCTGTGTGACACCACCGTGGCAGAGAAACTGAGCAGCTACAAGATTTTTCTCCACCACTAGTTGATCCTGAGGGGTTGTGTGAGTGTGTATGAGCATGTGCACACGTGTGTGTGTGTATGTTTGTGTACTCTTTAGAGCCTGATAAAGAGTCGGCTCTTGCTGCTTCCTCACTGGGAGCAATTGTAATGTCTCTTTCCCATTCCCTGGTTCCCTCTTTACAAAGAACTTATGGAAAAGTGAGGCTGACAATGAGATGCCAATCATCTGTAGTGTTTGCTTGAAGCAGATCAACAGAATCAGCATTTATTTTGGTGGAAAGGGAAGATGGAGAAGAGTTACGCTCCCTCCCACATTGTGATAATAGATACCCCATGTCTTTAGGAGGTTACACGTTATTGAGAACTTCGCCAGCTCTCCTCCAGATCAAATTGTTTCTCTTGTCCTCCATCTACAAAACAGACAGGGCTTAAAGTGTTAATTCAACTTCTTTTGCCACTTATTACAGAGAGCAGGTAAATAGATCTGTCACTGGCCCTTCCATCCATGACTGGAGAATCGTCACTAGCATCTTTTGTTGTCCTAAAATCTTCCTCATCTCATGAAGTAATTAAAGCTTCTAAACCATCACTAGGAATACTTTTCTGCCCTATCAAATGCCTGGGTTTCTTGTGTGTGCGACTATAAATGATGTCTTCTTCTGGGGAAAAAAAAAAAGGGAATTATTTTGTCCATAAATTTCTTCTCACGTTAATGTTTTGCAACTGGAAGATCAATTTTCAGAATATGGCAAATACAAACAATACATCATTTTCTTTGTATGTTACATTCTTCTTTAAAAATCAAAACAAAACAGTCTTTCCCTCTCTCTAGCTATCATTGTCTGAAAACAGTATATATAACTTGACCTTTACCAGCAGACAGCTCATATCTAATGCTATTCCACCCTTAGGAAATACGTAATTCTGAAAATCAAAACTGTATCATCAAAACATAGCCACACTATTAATCCAGCTGGCAGCAGGGAGAACTCTCAGACAATAAACATATTTGAGATATTGTCAAATGTACTTGATATATTAATAGTCACACTTTCAATAACAACTTACTAGTTTTTGTGTTTTCATTGGTCAACCAGAAAAATACACAAAGAATCAGGGAAATAAAAATTCTACAGTAACAAACACAAAAAGTGATGGAATAACATTTCCTTCTTCCCTTTCTCCTTTACCCAGTGGAACACTCACTTGTGATTGAGAAGGTTGGATGAAGCATAGGTTGGTTAGGATTGGAGTATGTCTAAAATAAGTTTTAATAAAAGCTGAACTGTTATACACTATATAATTATGGACTGTGCATACAGTTACAGGTGTTAAGTAACATATGTATAAGGGATCGTATTGTACAGATTCCAGCTATAGAATTTATCTGCAGGTTCTTCTAAGACTAGAGATTAACAAGCTGTTTATAACTCCATATAACATCTTCTACAGGTAAATATCTAAAGTATTGATGACATATGTTGTTCATAAGTGCCCTATATTTATAAGTTAAATCACATATTAACTTCTCTTAAGTGATCCTTAATATGCCATGCTGCAAGGTGTGATCAACACAATGATCACCTTCTTTATATACCTTCATAAGAAGCCTAAGCATTCATCTAAAACAGCTGCAATGCTGAATATAGGGTAGTCACATTCACATGACAAAATAATGTTCCGTTGGGAACAAGTAAGTACTGACCTGTTTTGAAAATCATCAAAGCTAAGAATGGGCACAGACAGAGGGAGAAAGTTTTCAGAAAAAAAATGCATTAAAATAATCAAGAATAAATAAACCCTTTGGTAGAAAAACAGGTGTTCTGGAAAGCTCTCTCTCATTCATGCAAAAGGCAAACAATTGCACATAGCAAAGTGATTTTTAAAATCCAGAAGTGAGTAATGTTTTTTACTAACAGGGAAGAAAGCTGAAGGTAGGAAATAAGTTATTTACAATAAATAATCTAACTGTTAAAGTTCTCTCATCATTTTTATTGATTATTGCTGTGGGACTATGGGTGTCAGTAAAAGGGAGGTCTCGGAAACAGACTTGGATGCTGCTGTGACTTGCAGACTACTGTGGTGGTTTTTTTTAAATTAACTTCTTTTTTCTTTCACATTAGATAATGTGACATAAAATGTGACAAGAATGGCTTCTAGAAGAAAAATATAGAAGAAATTAAGTACAATATATCACCAAACCACAATTGTTAAGATTTAGACAGTATTTCAGCATCCTGGTTGACAAAATTTTTCTTGTTCTTAGCTACTCTTATTAATATTTTCAAATCAGAAAAATGTATTTTCCTTCTGCACTATATAAGTTGGAATATTTTGATAATTTTTCAATTAAAAATTTTTGGGTTTTTTCAGACAAAATTATTATTCAGACAAAATTATTTTATTCATATATTTTAAAAAAATATTTCAAAGGCTCCACATTAAAGCAAGCTGATTAAAAACATATATAATTTTGACCAACTCACTCTGAAAAATTTTTATAAACTAGTAAAATTACAGAAAAAAACCACTGAGGCTTAGTTATTTCCAATGTAGTCAAAAGGGAGCTGGATTTTTTTTTTTAAATGACCTAACCAATATTTACCAACTATAAGTTATAAAATTATATATCAAAACACAAAAGGGAGAAATGGAAATTGAGGGAAGGGTAGGGAAGGTCATAACACTCGAAAGAAGAGGCACATTTATATTTGGAACGTTCTCCTAAAAATACCTTTAAGTGAACAGCCTCTCTTCTGTTTTCAGTCACTTTTAACAAATGTATTGACCTGTGTCAGTTACTTACCAAGGTTTTCTCAGAAACCTGAAGAATCACAAGGAGCACGAAAAATAAACACATTAGTGGGAAGTCATCCCCAATAGCTTTTAGTACTTTAAAAAAGTACTGAAAAAGTACTAAAAAAGTTTCTTCTCTGTGGGGTCAGTCCCAGGCATTTTGTTGACTTACCAGTCCTCCTTTTCAGTTGTTGGACCTAAAATCTTCAGAATTTATTCTGTCAAACCTCCAAGAACACTATCTCTCTCCTAGGGACTGATGGGCTGAGCAATTTGCTTTTTTTGCTGTCAAGCACCCTATGAAAACTGTAGTGTATCATATATATTTTATAAACATATTTCTATTCTTCTTGCAGTTTATAAACAAGGAAACGAAAAATCCTATTAGTGAAGCATTTGTCTGACATGATACTGTTGCCTGCATTGGAACTTTTGGACTATCTGGGAAATGGAAGTCACTAATGCACCAGGTTTTGATTTGCGCTTCTCAGGAAATTTAATGAGCTAGCTATGAGCAATCCCATATTTACGTGAAATAAAATAGCACTTAGAGGCACGTAAACAGAATCCATCCAAGATCTGCTTTTGTTACAGGAATTTACAAAATGCCATACTTTAAAAGAAAAAAAAAGTTGTCTTTCTTTTTCAGTGGTCAAGGTGTGAGGAAGAACTGAGGTTACATCAGAGTTGCTTTTTGAGAAGAATTATCCCTGTGTGCCAGTTGAGGAGTACCAGCCACCTTCCAGTTTAATGACTAGCCTAGAGCTAAGGGAGGGAGGGACTTGGAGAAGCAGTGGGCTGTCTGGAACAAGGGGGCATTCGAGTTAGAGCAATTGGAAATACACAAATGATAGCAGAAGCTCAGTGTTAGCAGGAATTGGATAGCTAGTGACCTGTACTACCTTTAAGTGAAAAAATAAATAAAGCTGAAGTAAAAAGAAGAAAGCCCCAAGGCAGGCTTTGATGCATTGAAGTCAGATATTTGAGTTAGCTTGGACGTCAGCATTCAGAGCTGACTGAAATTAAGCAGCAGGGAAGGACCACCTTGTGCGGGGCAGAGTGATCCAGAAGGCTTTCACACGCCTTGGGAGTCTTATTAAATTTGTGTTTTCCAAACCATGTTTATGGCAATAACAAGAATGGCTGGAAGAGATGCTGGGTAGCAAGCAGAGTACAAAGGATATACACATTAGAACAGAACACAGTAAAGTGAGATTCAGCATATTATCTCAGCTTCATATTGTTAACACAGCTGTGAGATGTTTCCTGACTGACCAATGCTGTACATTGAATAATTCTAAGATTTAATGTCTCTTAGGGCAGGTGAGGGACAGACGTGTTAGACCTGTTTCAGTAGCTGTAGCTCTGAGTTTGCACATAATGGACCTCATTCTATAAAGCAGAGAAAGACAAACACAAAGAATATTATTTTTCTTTGTTTTGCCAAGGGCCTTGAGTAAAATTGTATGCTAATGATTCTGCTAAAGGTAAGCAATCCCATAAAAAAGCTCCCTGTGGTAGAAGATGTGCAAAACCATTAGGACATTAATGGAAACTGCTGACAAAATGTAACTAGCATTTAGTGAGGGTGGACTGGAATGATTTGTCTCTGTCCAGTGAGGTGGCTCCTTCCTTGAAATGATTAAATACCCCTATTTGAAATTATGTATGCTCAAAGTGAATTGTAATTAAACTGTAAAAAAAAAATAAAAATCACAAAACAGAACCAGAGAAAACTCAGACCAGAGCCATTTCTTGAATCTTTGGGGGTACAGTGAGCAGCAGCTTTTCCTTGCAGAAGAGAGAGGAGTGGGGTGGGAGTTCTGGTAAGGCTGCGAGAAGGGGAGCAGCAGAGAAGGGACCCATCCATCACCGCTGGGAGCTGTGCTTGTGACGGAGAAGCAGAGCAGCCAGGGGCCCACAGCCTGAAAGAAAGGTAAGGAATTAATCTGCCTTTGCGGGGATGTTACCGTACTGCCCATGGTCGTCGTGGACCTAGTCAGATTGCCTCTCTCCCAAGATGGGTCTGCGGCTGAAGCTGATGAGGGTGAGGGAGGAGGTCTGTGCCAAGGCAGGAGCTGGGACTGGGTTTGATGGATCCTTGGCTTCCTGCCTGGGAGCTGCACCTCCGCTGCGGGGAGAGAGGAGTTCCTCCTACAAGAGACACTGAAAGATGGAGGCAGGAAACCAATGTCTTTCCTCTCATCCTTCCTCCTGAGAGTGTACGGGGCACGCAAAGTGTCTGTGGCCCTGGTGGGGCCATCAGGCAGGGGCCCTTCCAGGTGCTGCCCACAGGAGGCATAAGGAGACAGGACCCTTATCCTGTATCTCCTAGTAATGGGTCTCTTCCCCCAAGACTGACCCTGCTGAGAGTGATTTTATTCCTCAACAGCAGCAGCAGAAGGAAAATATTTATGCTGTTGACTCTTCAAACCCCACAGCGCAGCTGTGTTCCAACCAGGGAGATGAACTCGTGGTGCAGTCATCAGGGGAAGGGAAAGAACAAGAGCTGCCAGAGACAGAGAGTCTGCAGTGAGGGGCAAAAGTGGTAACAGAGGGCACGGTAACCTCAGCCATCCTCATCCCCTGTACGTTTTTCCTGAAGATGCTCGTTTCACTCCACAGCGACAAACAGGGAAGCCGCAGCATGGCTGGGGTGGAGAGCTGGTGAGGAGCAGGGAAGACAGTCACTGCTCAGTATATCTGGTTTAAGGCCCTATTTTGCATTGCACACAAACGCGTGTTAGTTTTACTGTTTGTAACAAAGTGCTCGGGCTGATGGCCTCTCTCGGAAGCTGAGCCACGATTAAGATAAAGCCATCTCTGCATACCTCTGCTGCTGAGGAGTGTCTGCAGATACCCTCCAAAGTGTGCGTCCTCACTCCTCAGGGGTGCCGAAGGGAGCAGCGGGGCTGGCGGGGGCAGCGAGCTACAGGAGAGCAGGTGGAGCTGCTGTCTTACACGGCACGGCTCCGCTGGTATCCCCAAGTGAGTTTATTTCTCATGTGCCTTCATGTCCCATCCCATACAGCACCGACTGGAGGTGTCACACCTTACAGTTCTGTTCTCTTGCTCTGCATAATAGATACCAAAATAAACCGAGAGGAAATTGAGGCAGACACAAGGTAGTGGAGGATGTGTAAATGTGGTCAATAAATAAGCCACATCCAGCAGAAGCGAAAAACAGAGACAACTGTTTGTGGTTTTGTTTGATTACTTTTTGCCAAAGTAGAAAACAACCTTGCAAATGTCCTTTTAGTATAGAAAATAATGTCTTTTTAATTATGTAAGACAGGTATTTTCTGGAACTTATTGCACAGTCTGTGTTAGTCGTAGATTTCAGATGATATCAATTTGACATTGATGAACAGATACTGTGCCTGAAAGGGAGATTTCTTAAATAACATGGCAACCACATAGAAAATTAATGATGTTACTTGAATTCTGCAGAACCAGGTGAATGTGTGTGTGTGAGTCAGCACAGGCAGGGCACAGGAACAGCCACCAAACCACAGAAGAATTGCAAAGAGTAAATTTATTTTCATTGCCTCACCAGCCAGGGGATCCCCAGAGCAGCACCTGGGCAGAGGCACCCAAGGGGGGACACAGGCACCGCTGAGCTTGGCCTGTGCTAAAGGAGTCCCCTGTTGAGGAGGTAATGAAAATGACTTTACTCCTTGCATTTTGTCTTTGGTTTTGTGGTTGTTCCTGCACCCTCCCTGCCTGTCCTGACTCACACATTTGGCGCAATTGCCAGGATCCAGGAACAGCCACGCCATGGCCAGCAAAGATGTCGGGGACTGGGGAGGCCACAATGGTGACTCCCTGTATTCCAGGATGGCCCAGTACCGGGTGCAGGACCTCCGAGGCCACTTTCCTGGCTACGCTGGCTCTGCCAGAAGCATGACCTGAAATCATAGAATCATGGAATGGTTAGAGTTGGAAGGGACCTTAAAGAACATTGAGTTCCAACCCCCCTGCCACGGGCAGGGACACCTCCCACTACACCAGGTTGCTCAAAGCCCCATCCAGCCTGGCTTTGAACACCTCCAGGGATGGGGCATCCACAACTTCCCTGGGCAACCTGTTCCAGTGCCTCACCACCCTCACTGTAAAGAATTTCTTTCTAGTATCTAATCTAAATCTCCCCTCTTCCAATTTGAAGCCATTACCCCTTGTCCTGTCACTACACTTCCTGACAAAGAGTCCCTCTCCAGCTCTCCTATAGGCTCCCTTCAGATATTGGAAGGCTGCTATAAGGTCTTCCCGGAGCCTTCTCTTCTCCAGGCTGAACAACCCCAGCTCTCTCAGCTTGTTTTCATAGGAGAGGTGCTCCATCCCTCTGATCATCTTTGTGGCCCTCCGCTGGACCCGTTCTAACAGATCCATGTCCTTCCTATGTTGAGGACTCCAAAGTTGGACACAGTACTCCAGGTGGGGTCTCACGAGCGCAGAGTAGAGGGGCAGAATCACCTCCCGAGACCTGCTGGCCACGCTTCTCTTGATGCAGCCCAGGATGCAGTTGGCTTTCTGGGCTGCCAGTGCACATTGCTGGCTCATGTTAAGCTTCATGTTAAGATGATGTATCACATAAAAGCTGTTCACACTGATGAAGGTTATAGACTTTTATAGACTATTATTTAAAAGTTTTCATGACTTTTATCAATAGCCAAGGACTAATGAGAAATTATATAAAAACAAATAACAGAAGAGATACTGTTCTCTTATTCGGGATTCCCAGAAGCCAGGTAGCCTGGTCAAAGCTCTTGCGGACAGACTGCACACCCATTCATAGCAGCATCCATCCACAGGGCATGCACAGTACTTCACTGCACATGTGTTCTGTGGTAAATATTAGACCAGTGTTATCAGAGTTACGGAGTGTGCACTCACTACCTGCCTGGTTTTTCCCACTTGGACCTATGGAAGGTTCAGTGGAGGTAGCCAGAGCATAATTGCTATTCCTGCTGAAATTGGCATCAAGTTTCAGAGATATAAGACTTCAGGAATATTCTCATTTCACTCCATTTATATATGCCAAGATGGCGATCATAACAAAACCCACCAAGCTATGGATCATAACTGATATATATTCACTTCCTCAAGAAGAGAGGATGTTAACTTCAATGGTGATGACAACCATGTATACAGACAGACAGCAAGGCTTGAAATACAAGTGAGCTAGTGGATGATTCAACAACTCTATCTACTGCATGGTTGGATGGTGATCTGCACCCTCAGTACTGGCAGAGAAAGGACATTAATGCAAAAGAAAGCATTATGGCAATTCTTCCAAGAGTGTTCAAATATCAGCTTCTCTCATCTGTCATTATAAAGAGAGTCAGAATTAATTCAAATACCATTTCTTTAAGGATCCAACCTCTGAGCAAGATAATCCCCAAATAAATGAAAAAGAGGAACAAAGTAATGTATCTACTGTACAATTCCCCAGTGGCAGGTTATCAACAAATCAAAAATAGTGATGCTTTTTCTCTATAGCTCAGGACAAACTGCCTTCAAAGCTTTACATGGAAGAAAAAAAGCTTCTCCTGTGCAGAACACAGAACCCTTCGTGACAACTAACAGCCTGATGTACTGATCAGTTTTCTGATCCCCTTCCTAATAGTTTTTGCTCTGGTACATATGTTGTGCTCTGACTGCCAGGACAATAATCTGGTTGCCTCAGCTAACAGAAAATAGCTTCCAAAAATCAAGTTATTATTTAAAACTACTGGAAGATTTAATAGGTTACCTCACTTATCCAAGCAACTAAAATAAGCAATTAACAAAATGTTTCAGCCAAAAAAATGCTATGGCTTTTAGGTCTGTTATTTGTGGTTAATAAAAAGAGAGACTCAGTAGAACTCAGTCATACTCCGATTACTGGTAAACACATACATTCAAACTTATGGGAGTAGAAGGTGGTAAACTGGTCTGAGAAATGCAGACATCACTCTAGTTCTAAACTCTAGACTAGTAACAGGACCATTACCATCACTTGCACTGTGGGAGCACCTAGAGAATATTTCAAACTAGCACTGTAAAAATACTTATAACGTTTCTTGACCTAGGACTAGCAATCCTTTTCACCTTGACTAAAACCTTGGAGGTCATCTGGCAGTCTTTCAGTAACATGCTCTTTCCTCTGATGTTGCAGCTAGACCCCATTTCAAAGGCTGCAAATCCATATCATGTTGGGAAAATGACGATGATTTACAAACTGGTAACTTTTTTAAGACTTACCTCCATGCAGCCTCACTTAAATTAAGTACAAAGTGTCAACCTGTGCAACTACATAACAAAACTGCATCTGCAGTACTTGGGCTAGATAGTTTAATAGACTTAAAATTCTACTGTAAGGAAAGATTCCTCCCTCATCACTATTACTCCAGTTTCTTCTCCCTAGTCTTCAAAAACCACAAACATCAAATACCCTTTGCTAGACTGCCTAATACCGGAAAAATGAATTCATCATCACCTGTGTAAAGGACACAACAGAACAAAATGCAGGAAGCCCAGACAAATTGATTTTCATCAACGTGGTACCATCCTGCAAAAGGCAACACCGAACAAAGAGAATGAGCACAAATCTGGATGTAGCATAGACCTGTTCCCAAGAGGCTGCACCCACCCAGGTTAGTGAGCCTTGACTTTTAATGAGGTTATCAGCACAAGTACCTGTGTAGGTGCGATGACAGTGTTTTCAGTTCCAGAACAGCTTTAAGCTCGATCAATGAGCAGCATAACATGGTCCAGGCATGACACAACTTGCCCCTGCTCCAAATTGAGCAAACTGTGCCCAAAGACAAACTTTCAGCCTCCCTTCACCAAACAGGACACTGAATATGCAAGGCAGTCCCTAGAAATACAGCTGAGCAGGAGAGATGCCTTTTGAACTCCCTCTGATTCTAAAGAACAGCAGCAACAAGTGACTCCAACCACACTTAGGTACACTATGAATAACTTTTACAAAATATTCTATAGCTAGATCAGTGCCCAGGCACAAGAAATCATTTCATTCACATCTGTATGGCGTACTTAAAACCAACCAAACTTACACAGAGCATGAGATAACTACAGAGCAGAAATGCTACCATACCTGTCGGTGATGTAGCTTTGATAAATGGTTCCACGGCTCAACACTAGAGGCACCAAATCCCGCGAGTAAGAGCATACAATGGACCTTGAAAAAGCATTCAATAATCACTGTGGTATGCATGAACCCATGAGAGGATCCAACAGCACTGTAGAATCTGGGCTGACTCCAAGCTGTATGCAATAATTATTAACTAGTGCTTTGGGCAGCATCTTGCAGGTTTGTTTTTTGGCCATTACAACTGAAGTCAGTTCTTTTTTAAGTTACATGGGACTCGCTACTCTAACCCAGGTGGTTGTGATTTGCAGGGTTTTCACAACACTTGCTGCTCTTGCTGCTTTTTTCCCCTCTGCTTAAGGTTGACACCACGTTTTCCTTTTTTTTTTTGTTTACTTGTTTTCAGATTAAAGTTTAAAAGTATGAAATAACCTAGCCACTGCTTTTTGCCTAATTTCTAATTAAAGCCATCTAAATATCACAGCACCCCCAAAAAAGACTGAAGGCGATCTGAATCTTTGTCAAAATTAACCAAAAAGTAGTGAAACAACAGTGGGGATAGATGAAAACTTTAAATCACTATCACTTCACCAAGACACACACACATTTGTAAAGAAATGCTGAAAAGAGCCTTAAAGATCTTCTGGAGGCCACTGGACCCGTAAAATAATAGATTTGATGTTCTCTACCTGAATGTATAATATAGAAGGTGGGGTAGGCAAACACATATCCCTTGTGAATAATGTGGTTGGAAGTGATTATACATTCTATTAAATTAAATAGCTGTGGGAAGCACAAAGGATAGGGGAGCAAGCAAATTGGAAAGAAAATACAGTACCTATGTGTCGTCACAAGAGACAAAAACCTCACCATTTGAATGCTTTAGGGATTTTGCCCAAATTTGTAATGCAACCATAAAACCAGGCCAATTTCATGGGTTTGGGGCTGTCTTTGCCAAGTTTTAATAGCTTTTTCAAATATCTCCTGTTTTCATTACCCAAAACAGTGAAAAAAAGTCACCCTTGCTTGTACTAGAAAGTATAAAAATGAGAAATGCATTTACATACACCAGTAACTCTGCATTGTGAGTGTGAGCATAATTAAAAAGAATAGTTACAAACAGACAGCTTAACTTAACTTCAACATTTTAAAAAAACACAAATTAAGGACTTTTTTCCCCCTTTCTTCACCAAACAGTACTCAGCAGCTGAGCTTTCTGGGCTCCAAGAAGGCTAGGCTGGGTAAACTCAGCCAACCACAAGGTTGAAAATGTAGCATACGTATCATAAAAATTTAGTAACGCTTTTAAACTACTTCTCACCTCAGTGGTTTGATGGTGGTGTGGTACTGTTATACAATATGTGCTGTTGCCAAGGCAACTCAATCTCACCTCGACAGCTGCTGCAACTTCAGCAAATCAACATGACGAGCTGTGGCAATTCTGAATTTTTTTATTTTTTTAAAAGAGTCTTTCCAACTATAAAGCATTTTCAGATGAACCTCTGGGACTCTTTACCCAAGGACTATTACTATTTCTCAAAAGTATCTTTCACTGTATTCTAGTGGAAACATTGTGACACTAAGTTCAAAAACATATTCTGTTAAATCAGATTTGTGTCTGGCAATTTTATACCTGGTGTAAAAATAGTATCATGCCTCTGTGTTCATTCAGTTTTAAGTGCAAGAATTTTACATCTCTGGCAACAATACAAGCCTGCCTGGATGGTTTAGTATGTCCTTTTCCACTGGGGGGGGAAGGGGGAGGGGGGTGGGTGGGTGGGTGGGCAAAAAAAAAACCTCTAACCCTTTGGGGCACAGAAAGCCCAAGTTTTAACCCATCCCTTCAACAAAAGCCAAATTGTAATATTGCTTCAACACCATTTGAAACAAAGCTAAAATAAAGGTTGAAATTCAAAACAAGATTTTGTGAAAAGAATTCGGCACAGATTGCTTCTGTGATAAAGGCTTTTGTGGAGGGAGGTGGCTAAAGTCTCGTGGTCCAAACCCCAAAGAATTTTTTTTTTATTTTCATGTCCTTGGCTTCAGGGACAGTGCTGTGTGAGCAAGGACTAGACAAAGAATCAGAACGTTAAGAGTCTTCCCCACAGTAAGTATCAATTGCAGTTTTTAAGAAGATTCAGTGCTATTTCTTTCTTTTCTCTCAACCTATTTGGGTATAGAACCAAAGTAAACATAAGACAGTAGAGTAAGCCTGTGAGGGTGTTTTGTGTAACTCAGCCAAGGTTCCTGCTACTTTAATTTGAGGAGAGAAATAAGTGTAACAAAATGTCTAGGAAAAGTTTGTGCTGAGAAAGCACCCGAGTATTTAAAGGTGGGCAATGCAATTTAATAAAGAGTAAGAACATTAAAAGTGCATCAAAATAATTAAGGGAATGACAGATGTATCTGTTTCTTTTAAAAATCAACAAAGCAGTAAAGCAAAAGTTGACTTTTTTCCCAGTCTAAACTTTTCTCTTTCCCTTCCCCTTTTCTTCTCTTCCCATCCCTGTTATAATCATAGATCTGTCAGAAAGTATGTAGTGGTGGCTGAGACAAGACACTACCCCCGACTGCATACACTGCGATAGTCCTTTTTCACTGAAAGTCAGTGATTTAACAAAAATCTACATAAAAGCATGTTTGTTAACTTCATTGCTATTCCAATCTGCAAATACGACATGAGAAAGAGCCATTTTTGTTTCCGTTTAGTAAAATCCCTCTATATAAAACCTTTCAAGTGTCCCTCTGCCTCTTAACCAGCTTTCACTACGAAAGTATTCTGATACACAACTTATAAATGCTCGCTGCTACTCATAAAATTTTCAAGGCACACAATACACACACTCATACAATCCTTGTGATTCTCCTCTTCTATCCTGCAGCTCAAATATGTGGAATAAAAGCTCCAGCTGTAACACTGAAGCTGGCAATGAATCTGCTAAATTCAGTGATACTAGGAGTTGGGGAAAAAAAAACCACACAACAACAACAAAAAAAAAAAAACAAAAAACCAAGCAGCAAAGAATGTACCTAATTACCACTAATCCTGCCTATTAGATTTCATTCAGACACCACAACTTCTTTCAAATAACCCCAGTTTATTTTTGAAAAAACTCCTTTCTTCAGACAGGATATGGGGGAGGAGTCAATCGGTGATGTTTTACACATGCACATCTGGATACAGTCCAATTATTCCCCTTATACATTCCTCCAGTTGTTTTCATTTTGCTCCATGCTCTGGCATTCATAAATTTGTGAGATTAATTGTGTGTGAGCGTCTGCAGTCTTGGATCTGGGCATGGGTTTAGCTGCAACACAGCTAGAAGTCAACATTAAAGAGAGCTCCAGTTCAGAAAACACAATTTACATTTATACATCTTTGGTACAGTAAGGATTGAAGCAACCATCATCCTTACCACATGCATCAAATTGGTAAGATTAATTCAATATCAACTACATTTTCTTACTGCAGTCAGTTTGAGCCTCAAGGAAAAGTTATTCACTGTAAATTGCAAAGGAAGTTGTTTTTTTTTTTTCTTTTTCTCTCTCTCTCTTTTTTTTTTTATTTTTTTTGTTTGCTTTGGCATTTGGAGGGGGGTTGGTGTTTTGGGGTTTTTGTTTGGTATTAGTTTTTCTTGGTATGATTTCATTTATCTTTGTGAATGATAAGCCATCACACAGAACAGAAGCATTATAAACCCTGAAAGGAGTCCAGATAATCTAGCAGATTATGCCACTTTGGCCACTAACAGGGTCCACAGAGTTGGCAAATCCAGCAACTTGGGAAATCCCCGTATCGGAGGTAATCCCACGTGAAACTCAGATTCCTTGTTGCTGTAACTTGCTATTTACAATCCTCAGCAAATACGGACAGGAAGGTTGTGACTGGGCTTCTGCAGTCTCCGGCTATTCTAAACTGCTAGAACTGCCCCCTTTGGGGCCAGAGGCAAGTGAGCTTAAACCAATCACCAGAATAGGGAAAGCAAGGGGGCTAAACATCGTTTCTCCTCTCCTGGGGCCAAGACTTCCATTTACTGATGGTTTGTATTTTATGTGCAATTTACTAACCAAAACCACCTGTTTCCTCAAGCTCTCTGCAATTTATTGTTTTGCAAAATCAGTTTCACATTACACTTCTGATCAGTGCAGTTCCACATGAGAGCTACAAAACTGAGGTGATGTATTAAAAAGCGAGGGGTCGAAGGCCAAGAATCTGCTCACTTGACTGCAAGCATTCTGACCCAAATACAGTGCTGGATGCACAAGTCCCACTTGCACTCCAACAACACAGGCAATTCTACGTTGTGATGTAGCTGTCAAGGAAGGGTAACGGGAGAGCTGAACTGTGCCCAGTTTACAAAGCTTTTCCAAAAGCCGTTAGCTGCTGGCAGGAATAGTTGGAGTTGGACAGCTATAGGTTGTTTTGGGTTGGCTTGTTTTGTGCAAGATGGTTGCTATATTTTTTAACAATTATCCATCAGGTTTGATGAGCTATTTATGGAAGATAAATTGAACTGAAACCTTCTTACTTGCTCTTTTCCAAAAATCCCAATGCATTCTAAGAGATTCAATCTGGATACACCTTTTCAAATTCAACAGATGATAGTACTCTAAAATATTTTAACACCCTCACATTTCCCATTATTAATGCATCATGTGGATTTATATTTGAAGATCTCTCAAATCTGTGCAGTTTGTAGCAGGCTCTTGTAATGTATAGTAGAACAGAAGAAAAAACACAACCAACTCTTCAAGCTAGGAGTGTTTTATTTTTGCCCCAACGCATGAAATTCTGCTTCACTTCTCTTCACCGAGAAGGAAAACAGTTTGCGTTTGGCATTCCTCATGCCCACAATACCTGAATTTGACAATTAATTGCCACTGCACAGAGACAATTCCTTCACCCTGCCAGCCACCACTAATCCCTACAACTCCTTTGGCAGTGATCTCTGTTACAGTGCTGAAGGCAGAAGGTCCAAAAGGCAGGGAAAGTGGTTATAGCTACTGGGGCAAGCATGGCTAAAGTCCCCAGCACTGCACTGTTCCAATCTAAAGTAGCTTGCCCTGTGTTACTTGAGAATTGGACCAGCTGTGAAGTTCAGACCCTCACTCTGAACTTCCATCCTTAGAGCTACATCCAACCTTAACAGTTGCATAAAGTATTTCAGCCTTTTCCTTTTTAAACTTAGGAAATCATACCTAAAACCAACAAATGTCTCAACTTAAATGAAATTCTTTCAGCATCAGGTACCTAAGAGTCAGGGAACATTAGATTTATGGCTGCACATACAGCCTTAATTCCACTCCACATGTGTATGCATTGTGATTAAGTATCTGATTACGTGATTGCGCACTGTTTTTCTCCAGGACTCCTGCCTTATTCAGTCTGCAGAAAGCACATACAAGAGAGGAGAATTAAATTTGCACAAACGACCATAAATCCAGTATTTCCTAGCTTTTGAGTACTTGACTCTGCAAACAATGTTCCTTTCATGCAGATTTTTGGTTGTAGCATTTGCACAGCATACACCTAAAGAACATTGCAACAACCTAAGTTACAGTATTTTCTAAGAGTACATAATCAGTTTCTGAAATCCTCTCATGTTATGGATGTAACATTTTCAAAAACTCTCATTCAATGGTTGCACTATCATGCTTATAAAAGTCATATTTTCCACACAATAGAGGCAGTGTAAAAATTGAAACAAGCTGCACACTGATTGACCAAGTTGTCTGAAATATTCTCTTTCTTCCTAACAATGAACTATGTTCTCTGAGCTCCAAGTAAACAATTAAGAAGGGTAGGGAGTGGGGGCTGGAGTGTAACCTATAGTAAACAGCATTTTAGTTGCACTCTTACAAAAAAATATAAGGAAAATAACAGTAAATAAAATAAGCCCTGTTTTCCCTTAAAACTACTGGACACCATGGTGCTGCTTTAGCAGAAGTTTTGAGCTGCAGGAGAGGGCACAAATTTTATCCAACGCAACTTGAAAGAAAGACACAGTACCACTTACAAACTTCCAGAAAAATGTCTTCAGAAGTAGTAGCTCTTATACCTAAGTTAGCCTATCAGAGCATCAGTTGGTTCAATGCAACTCTATGATCAGAAAAGACACAGTGCACAATGCAGTTGCTGGCTCAGCAGGTGGCACTGGATTAATACAGATATGATACTTTTACTCCATGGCCCCCCAGCAGATTTCTCGCACAGCTAAAAGCACTGCTTAGCAAACTGCGGTTCTTCTTTGAAAAACAACTATAAGAATAGCACTGAAAAGTCCCATCTTACCAGGTCTCATTGATTCTACTTTGAGAGCTCATGGAGGAAAACCCTGCCAACTCAGCTGGGGATCTCTACCACACCTCCAAAAGTAATATACATCCTGCAGTTCCAGGTACTTGCCTAAATTCAGTTTGTTCAGCTCCTTTAACTGTTCGGGCATTTGTACTGGGTGGAAGTACAAAGAGCTTAGCAAACTACTGTTTCTACTTTACTCACTCGCACAGCTCAGAGAGAGTAAGGCAGTGAGCAGAAGAAAGAAGCAAAACTAAAATCCAACCCCCAAATAATTAGGTCAGCGCTAAGAAGAATACAAGTAGAGGTGCGATATTTCCCTGAATGTCTGTTTCCTCTTCTAGTTGCTTTCCACTCTAACCAGAACTTGCAGGAATTCTTAAACCTTCCCTTTGACACTGGGAAGATGCTGGACCAGATTTCTGAAGGAGATATACCTCGGCAAATTTAAATTTTTCACTACACAAACTAGATATTCCAGGTAAATTGGGGTTGTCATTTCTATTGAAAACAGGTAAGCAGGTCTCCAAGACTGCAATTCATTCAGGAATTTTCATAACATGGCTTACAGAGGGTCTTAATTGAGATGGAAACCAGAATGCAGCAATCTCAGGTTAAATGTGGCTTTATTACAAAAGCAGTATGGAAGCAAGTAGAGATACCTGTTAATATAAATAACCTTGCTTTAGCGATGGCCTCAATACGTAACCTTATATGCTGGAAAGTACAAAAGGGTCATTCATTTTCAGAAATTTTAAGAGATTATTTTAGGACAGGAATGCAGGACTTTTCCCCACATGCACATTACGACATCATCTTTGATTCAAAATAAATTATTGTTCAGAACAATATTACCAAACTAGTTTGAGTAACAAGTAATGAATATACAGAAAGAGCTTCTTAAGGCTAACCTTTAATTACCTAGTAGGAATATTCAGGCAATGTCCTTCATATGCTCAAATCAGTTCAAGGTAAACATCTTTCCACACAACAGACACAAGGTGCTAACTTTGATGATCTGCACATAAGACAGCATAAGATAGATCTAGCACTCATTACTAAGCAGCCACCTAGATAAAACTGAAGGATTAACTAATACCGACTTCTTCATTTCTTAACCAGCTAACAAGGTATTCAAGAGTACCTTCTCCAACTTTGGATGCTCTTTCAGGGTCTAACATCCACATTTGTACCACAAACCCTTGCAGAACTTAGCTATTATCAACAACTTTAATATTTATCATTAACCTTACAACCATCATATGAAGATTTCCAGGAATCTATATTATTTAGGCTTCTTATGGTCTGCTAAACCTAAGGTCTTTGTTTGTGTGTACTGGATTAGGAAAGACAACGCAAAACTTCAGGAGTGCATTATTTTCTAACAACATATACTAAGATTTTTAGTGCCACCTGTTCCCCATGAGACAGTCTCCACGATGAAGTATGCTCCCTCTCCAACTCTTCCTTCCCAAGCTCGCTGACCCCAATTCTCCAATCTCCTTCCATCTGATACTTTCCTGCTGTTTTTCCTTTACTGTACTGAATAGGCTCCACTTTCCCTTTCTTCACCAACGCATCCCAAGGCTCACAAAAATAAGAACGTTGAGAATATCCACAAGATGAGGCTAATTCAATAACATTTACTCTCACAAGACACATTCAACAATTTCAATTGCCTCCTCTTGGGATCTGGTAAAATTCTTGGAAGTATTTAAGGGCATTTACAAGCACTTCCAAAACCATCTGGGTTTATAAATAGTTTATCAGCTCAAATTTTGCTGGGGAAAAAGTCAAATTCCCTTTCTAGGAATAGAAATAAGCCTTGGTAGGAACTAGTTCATATTTACAGTTTATCTATACAGGTAGGAGTGATAAATATGTTTAGATATCCAAGTGTTTGAAGATTTACCAGGGATACCCAAGGTTTACCCTGGATAAAAATGGGGATGGCCTCAGTTATCTGCCCTCAAATCAGGTGTATCACTATCATTGCAAATCAAGTCACAAATTAACTTGGGAAAGATAAGCCAAATGGGGTAAACAAATGCAACACATTTATGATTTATCCATACAAAGAAGTTACAGTCTATCTCACCAAAGATCATGAAGGATGTTTTTTGGTTCTAATATAGCCTCAATCAAATAAGCGTACTCAGGTATACAATAAAAGAGAACAAAATTCATAGATAGGAGCAGAGTTCCATTAAAAAAAAAATTAATCACCAACACCTTCATAAACATAAGGAGTGAAGTATGGTCTAAAATATCAGATTCTGCACAGAAGACTATAAAACGGGCATGCATTTAATAGCTCTCCCTGATGTTACCTTCAGATACCATAAAGTAAGACTTCATTTCCAGCTTCCTGGCTCTAGAGAATGTTTTTCTTTAATTATATGCACATACCCTATTTAACAGGCATTTACCATTAGGTTTTTGGCCTTTACCAGACATCTTTATTAATTACTTTAAAATACTGAAATTATGATAGGTAGTGAAGATAAATATAACCTGTATGTAAACAGAAATTCTGTAGGAGATTAGACTGCAGCTGCAATTAGGTGAATAAACCAGGCATGATTTCCACAGGTTCCTCTCCTAGCGGACATTCTTTCCAAACCCAACAGCATGTGGTATATATACACTAAGGTCTCAGATTTTCTTCTGTGCAATCAGTTGAATGCAAAGCAACAAAACAGAAAAAAATAAAAATAAAATTAAAAAACAGATCTCCAGCAGAATTCTCAAGTGCACTACAACTAAACACAACACTATGTAGACTGAAGCCATGAGATAATTGTTCTTTGTTTAGAACAATCTTTTGGTACCTCAATCTAATTTGAGAAAAAATTCGTGCCTTTTTGGCTTATTTGTAGTTAATTGGCCCTTGAAGTGCCTAGCTACAAGGACACATTTTTATTTCTATACCCAGTGAGTGAACTGAATATTAACCCCATAAAATTTATTGGTGAGCTATCCGTGGAGAGAGTAGAAAGAATTTTAAAAGTACAAGATCTGGGAAGGTCATCCTTGGGAATTGGAGTAATGTCACAGGCAAGGAAGCTTTGATGAAATACTGGTGAAGGACGACTAAAACAATAGGAACTGTGTGCCACTGAAGTTTCTGATGCAACTGAAATATACTGGACGTGAAGGAAAAGAATGCAGAAATGGTTATGTGGGACTAAAATGGTTCTGGAGAGGGAAGGGACTGGGTACAGAAAGAACTGCAGTACAGACTGCGGCTTGCTGGTATGACAGTGGAAGAGAGAAAGTCACTGAGGGGAGGAATTGAAGGTCCCCAAAATAAGGGATGGATAAATAGTGATGGTAGTATGATAATTGGAAGGGAAAAAACTACTGAGACCTGCAGGAAACCACTCCCCATCTCTCAGGCAAGGCAACACCTCCCTGGTTCAGAGGGGTGGAACAAAGAGTTAGCTTGACATATCAATTGAAGAGACTGAGACATTTTTCAACATCACGGATCCAAAAATATGGCCTTAGGGCCACACAATGAAGGGAACTCCACTGAAGTTCCATATTTAATCCAATTCATTAAAGCCCAAAGTAATCTAAGACAAGTTCTACAGGACTAAAAATCCAAAAGCACTATCAGGCTGATTATATTCCCAAATCAGGCTGTATCCAAACATGATCTTTCTGTAAACCTCTTCTCCTAAGACTGCAGCAATAAAAAAAAAAACTGAGGCGTTTTTTTTCCCGCTGTGGCTTTTAAATGCAGAACTTCTGAGAGTTATCCTAAAGGGAACACTGCAGAAGACAGTTGTGTTGTGAGACAAAATTCAACTTTACACCAAATAAAATATAACTATGTATACACAAATCCATCTCCCATTGCATACTTATCTTGTGTATCTTGCATAACTTCAAATATTCCCTACTATTGGCTTTTATTACTATTTTACTGCAGCTCCAGATAAGTACTCTGCATCACATGTAACATGGTCTTCTTCTGAAGAATTTACAGAAAAGAGAAAGAACCTGAAGCAGAAAGAATTTGCTCAAGGTCATAAAACAAGTAGGTGACAAAGACAAAAGTCTAGATTCAATTTTCACTCTAATCATACTGTTTTTTCTAATATGTTATGATCAATAAACACATATAATTCATCTAAATATTTCCAACACTGAAGGACTATAGTGAATTGCTGGTGGATGGTGAATTATGAAGTTTCCTTCTCTTCTATCTTTCCTAAGCTGCTGCTTTTTTCTTTTTTTTTTTTCCCCAGCATCTCCTCCTATGAAAGGAAACGTTATCATTCTGCCTTTAAATCCCCAAGTCTATACTACAATGAAAACGAGCAACTTGTGAAAAAACCAAAATAGAACCTGCTGATTTCTTCATTGTATGAAGCACTGCAGATACACACAGGTGTAGTCTCAGCCTTAGGGGATGAACTTTACGCAGATCTCACATAGGGCTATAGCCTCCCTTTGGATTACCACCTGCAATCACAGCTGATTTCTTTGTTTATTTCTCCAGCTTGTTTGAAGAACAAATTGATTTGCAGGGATGATGTGGCTTCTGGGAGGGTAGTTACTGAGCAGGCTGTGTAATCTGTCGTATCTGACAGTCTGTTACGGTCAACCCTTTTCAAGCAATTAAATACTGCCTTTATACATTACTATTTCTCTCCTGTCACTGATCAACTGAAATATTTCTTTCAACTCCTATGTTATGATTCTATTAAAATTGCAATAGATGTGCATCTTTTTTAAAAGGAAAGCTAATGGCATAATAAACAGACAATAAACTGTAGATACAAAAAGAAATATTCACATTACATGGAGATTTATACAAGCTTGCCATTTTACACAGGATATTTTCAGCCCTTCTATGAATGAACAAAAGACCCTGGAATTGAATGCACAGTATCTTTAAACATAACTGAGACTTCCAAAATAGCAGCATATTGACTTTACATAATTAAATGCCTGGTGAATCTTCAAAGCAAAGAAGGGAAGGATACCGCCAAGAATGTTTTGGGGTTTTGGGTGTTTTTTTTTGTTTGTTTGTTTGTTTTTTAATGCCCATGATTGTTTTTCCTAGTCAAGGCAACAGTCTGTCAATACCTCAGAGTATGCCAAATATGAAGCTTCAAAACAGGGGCTTGAATTATGAACGAAAGCTAAAAGAACACCACAAATATTTCTCAACAGGTGGAAAGTATATAAATAAAATTTCAGATAATTCAAATACATTCAAACATCTAAATTTTCCACAGAAAAACATGCTTCTCTCTAGCTAACTGGAAAACTGCTGACCAAAGACAGCACTGTGATTTATCCAGCCTGAGAAACAAAATATTTCCCATCCCTCCGAAATTAAGGAACCCAAAACACAACTTATAAAAATGAAAGAGATTTTGTGAAACAAAGCACAAGCCAAATTTTAATATTATTGGTAGAAAATATTTTTGTTATAGCAGGATTCAAATGCCATAACTTAGGTTCACACCTTTTACACTGAGATTTGGATGCACACAGACAATGAATATTCTGAAGTGCTCACAGTTTAAAGACTGAAGCAGAGAGCATTGAATGGGAACAAGATACACCAGGTAAACATTTTATAAGGATTAACATAATTTCATTAGAGTTCTTTAATTTGAGATTTTTGAGGAGTGACATGTGTTTACAAGTTATTCTACAGTAATCTAAATAAGATCTTATATGCTTTGTCAATACGACACAAGGATACAATAATTACATCTCCTGTCTGCTCAGCACTTTACTACTACATAAATAAAAGTATCCTTCTCTTCCCTCCCTCCCCCCAGTGCATGGTTTTCTATGAAACTTTGGCTGCACCAACCCCAAATTACACTGTAGCTACTCCCACAGAGCAGGAATCTCAATGAATTAAAAAAAAAAAAAAAAAAGAGTGAATACAAGAATTAGGTATATCTCATTAACATCCTTTCAAAAAGAATGAAGTAGAAACGATCTCGCCTGTATTTAATGTTTAAAAAGCAGGAATTCAGAATTACATTCCATTGAATCACATTTCAATTTCTGTTCCTGCTCAGAATTCAAATACTCTGAGAGAACATTCGAGTTGTGTGACACTGACAAAACAGCAGAAACATTCAATAGCTTCTTTGACTTGCTTTTCGGTTATGCCCTTATGTGCCTTCAGGTCTTTGCTGTTAATTAAATCAAGCCAGATTTCAACCAACTGCATGACAGCAGCGTCATCAGCATGCAATCTGCTGAGGCTTTCTGAAAATCCCTGTAATTACTTTGTGAGTTAAGTCCCTCTTTGTGCAGTTCTTCACTGTATAAAGTGTGTACTATCATTTGATCCACACCTTTCTAGTATTCAGAAGCTATTTTAATATTCATATAATAGTTACATTAAAATACTGAGTGTCTTTAAAGATATCTAGCAACTGAAACTAGTCCTTCAACCTTCCTTAATCTGTGCAACTAACAGGAGGTGCAGAAACACTTTGGAATGCCTGCAGTGTTCCTTTGTGATAGTGTTGATATTTTTCAAGCAGATTTAGATAACGTTATCCTTGGCAATCTAAGAAAACTGGATCTAGGGATCCATCTCCTTTGCTTAATTTTCACTACTACCCTGACCAAATGAAAGAGATTCCTTACCACGTTGTTTACATTGCTGGATAGCACGGCTTGAAAGCACTGGACAAATGTAGGTATTTACCATGTGCACAGATGTGCTGCTAAGCACCTGGCTATTATCACTGAAGATCTCCATTTTGTACAGCTTCCAAAAAGTCCAAGAGGCAGAAGATCTTCCCAACTTCCCTTTCAAGCTAGTTAAGTTCTTCATTCACAGACTGAACTTTAAGTACAGCACATCGAATACATTAAAAAGCTCAGGTTTTTTTAAAAACACTATATTCTATTTGTCCTGTGACACTTCTTTTCCCAGGCTCCGTGCAAATAAACAAGGGACTGCCTTAACGCTAAAGAGTCTCAGTGAACTTCTAATAACTGAACTCCTTTTCAAAACTAGGAAAAAATAACCCAAACCCTGAGACTCCGAGTAAACCTATTAGGTTGTTTTCAGAGATGGTGAAATTTTCCACAACTCCACAACAGATCAAGCACTTTTTGAACAGTACTAGAAAATATTACATATTTTAGTTCTGTCTGCAGAGTTCATAAAAACTTTCACATTGTGGTGCCACTACTAGAATGGTACAGCTCTATTAACTCAGCAGCCTCGCAGTTCTGCTGATATCATATCAATTAAATCCACTAAGACTTAAAACAACAGATGTTCCAGCATATTATATACAAATTGTCCCCTTTCTATAGAATCCTACATGAAATTATACTACTGATCAAATACTGCTTTTTTCTTCATTTCAAAAAAAAAAAATATGAAAACCACACCGCCTTTTATTTTAAGCTCCATAGTATTCATCTAGCAGTTTGCTTCTCTCTCTATTTTCTACTAGCAGAAAATATAATACAGGAAAAGATTCAAATGAAAAACAGATCTGTGTAGTGAGTTGCATATGGTTTCCATTTTCCTTCATGCAATGTTTCATAGACGGTCAACGAAGAAATCCCTCCCACAAATCCGGATCTGAAGTCCACTTTCAGAATCTTGTCAGCACAGGAGTTAGGAGACAACTCTCTGTGCATAAAAATGCTGCATATGTCTGTGCTCTATCTCGTTAAGGTAAATCACTCCTAAAAAGTACCATTGGATCTAGCTAATAAATCAGTACATATAAAATATGCACACTCAAATGATGCTGGCCATGACTGTATGAACCTGCCATAGAGTTTTCTGTTTTCAGGCATACTAAATTTGGTTCATGCCACACAGCTTGCTGCATTTTATGCCTGTTCACAACATACAGAGTTTTCCAGCACTAACAACTTTATACCTAGTTGACATGCTCCACACTACACTAAACCCAGCCAATAAATACTACTTCTGCCAAGAAGCCTCCATAACTCTTATATTCCATCAGCTTTCCTAGATGATTTAAACAATTACTTCCAAGGTCTTTCTGACTTTTCCTCATGGTCTATGCTATTTTTTTTCCTCCTGCATTTTCAGAAGTTCCTCATGACATACAAACACCAAAGCAAGCATGCCATGTTTTTATCAAACCAAGGGAGGTTTACAAAGCAGCAAGCTCCTTCTTTCCCTAGACACTGTAATGGCATTTACATGTCAGTGAAAGAGAATGAGTGATGAGCTGCTACTGTTTGTCAGATGCATTTGTTGTTTCAATGAGTTAACAACTGTTTGTATTTCCTCCCCTTTAGAAATTGGCTTTAAGGAGAGTGTGAGTGGGATGTGAAAATGTAATAGAAGGAAACTTTAAGCACCTTCCCTTTTTCCTCTTCAAGGTAAAATTCACATTAGAATGAGATGTGTGTGAAGAAAACAATGTTCTCAAGAAGCATTACTTGGTTAGCACATCAGAACCATATATCACTGCAAAGACAAGACACGTCAGTTTTGCATAGTTGCAAGATGGAAGCAAAAACTTAGTTTAACAAAACTTATGAAAATTATACATGGCAATACTTTGCCTTTGAGAGAATATGCACAAGCATGGGATGAACACATCTTCTTGCCTGAGGCACAAAGTCTCTGCTTTAAAAGGTGCTCAGCACCTGTGTATTCATATACGTGTTCAGAAAAATCAAGAGCACAAAGGTTACCTGTCATGCGGGTCATTTTTTGATGGAAACTTGTGGACTGAGAATTCTTTCACACATTACAAGGAGAAAAAGAAGTTTTGCTGATTCTTTGTCTCCTTATATCTGTGCTTAAGAAAATGATAATATTTACCTGGAGGAAGTAGCAGTCAGTAGAAAACTAAAAAAATATGAAATATATGAATATATATGTAATTATATTTTTTTGTACCTACTAACCTAGCAAGCTATCTGTACAGCATCCGATGCTCAAAAATCTAGTAACAGACCTGGCATCCCCACAGAAATCTACAGCACAGTTCAATCTGGCACTTCAGATTTTAGCATTCTTGAGAACTGACCCAAAGTCCAGGTCAGGTTGCTGAAAAAGCAGCAGGTATTCAAGGTTTGGGACAACACCCTCTAATTCCAGAGTCTTCACATTAAATTCACTTCCAAACAAAGCCAATCTTGCATGAACAAATTTTTACATCAGTTATTCCCTTCCTCTCTCCCATTATTTTTTTTTTCCAATCTTCCTAAATGTTTAACTTCCTAAACTCTGACTTCACTTTCAGAGGGTTCTCAAGATACCTGACAACTCTTTGCAATCTGCTAATTTTTAGCGTTAAGTCTATTGCCAAATATTGTCTTTCTTTGCCCAGTGATCTCCACCTTCCAAAAAACATACAGGTCTATCTGCTGGGGAAACTGGGATAGCCCAAGACCTTCTCCATAGTGTTTCTTAGCCAGTTCTGGTCTATGGAGCACACAATCTGAAAACTTTCTTTCTCTGTGCACATATACGGGACACAGGTGTTTGATACTCTGGCTTCAAAAATTGAGTTTTGGAACAGAATGCAAAAAGCTACACTTGCACAACGTGCTTTGGTTGCAAACTGGATGGTGAGTGCCACAGGACTTGGCATTTCCTGATTTTCTCACCAATAACCATCTGCCATACGGATTAAACACATTACAGGTCACAAAAAGCTGAAATGATTGAACCCACGGGATATACCAGTTACACAGAAGACTAACTCATTTAGTAACAATTAAAAGCCTTGTTGAAATATTCCAGAACAGAGCATAGAATAAAAAGTACTGGAAAATAATGTTGTACTATGAATTCGACTATTTTTTTTTATACAAATACCATTTATGTGAGCATTTTCTGCAGTAAAGATCATAGCATTATAGAATGGTTAGAGTTGGAAGGCACCTTAGAGATCATCTAGTTCCAACCTCCCTGACATGGGCAGGGACACATTCCACTAGACCAGGCTGTTCAAAGTCCTATCGACCCTCCAGGGGTGGGGCATCCACAACTTCTCTGGGCAACCTGATCCAGTGTCTTGCCACCCTCATGGCAAAGAGTTTCTTCCAATACCTAATGTAAAGCCATCCTCTTCTAGTTTAAGACCCTTACCCCTTGTCCTATCACTACACTTCCTGGTAAAGAGTCCCTCTCTACCTTTAAGTACTGGAAGGCTGCTATAAGGTCTCCCTGGAGCCTTCTCTTCTCCAGGCTCAACAACCCCAACTCTCTCAGCCTGTCTTCATAGGAGAGGCATTCCAGCCCTCTTGTCATCTTCTGGCCCTCCCCTGGACTTGCTCCAATGGGTGCATGTCCTTCTTATGGTGGGGGGCCCAAAGATGGACACAGTGCTGTAGGTAGAATCTCATGAGAGTGGAGTAGGCGGGCAGAATCACCTCCCTCAACCTGCTGGTCATGCTCCTTTTCATGCAACCCAAGATATGTTTGGCTTTCTGGGCTGTGAGCACACATTATCAACTCACATTGAGCTTCTCATCAAGCAGCACCCCCAAGATCGTCTCCTCAGGGCCGCTCTCAATCTATTCTTCTGCCCAATCTGCATTTGTGCCTGGGATTTCCCTGATCCACATGCAGTACCTTGCACTTGGTCTTGTTGAACTTCACAAGGCTTGCACAGGCCCACCTCTCAAGCCTGTCCAGGTCCCTCTGGATGCCATCTATTCCCTCCAGCATGACAACCACACAGCTTGGTGTTGTCGGCAAACTTGATAAGAGTGCACTCAGTAACACTGTCCATGTCACTGACAAAGATAATAAACAGCACCAGTCCCAGTCCCAACCCCTGAGGAACACCACTCATCACTGCTTGCCACTTGGACATCTAGCCATTGACAGCAATTCTTTGAGTGCAACCATTAACCCAATTCCTTATCCACTGAGTGGTCCATCTGTCAAATCCATGTCTCTCCAATTTGGAGACAAGGATGTCATGTGGGACAGTGTCAAATGCCTTGCAAAAATCCAGGTAGATGATGTCAGTTCCTCAATTGGGCTTGTGAAACCTGCTTGGTTGCAGTGATTTTCAGAAGAGTGCTTAGATATCCAGAACATCTCAGGCATCTGTACTTACTTATTTTCCTGGATCTTTCTTTAATTAACCTACTTAACTGTTTTTTCAGGTCCATGTATTCCATTTGTGAATAATATTGTAAGCAACAGCAATACCCATAAAACATTGCTGCTGCTTCTGCATTTTCTGCATTCCCTGCAAGGCAATGTTTTGGTTGAGTGTTCAACCGAAAATGCTGCTGCAAGGCTTTAGGAAAAGACACATTGAATAAATACACCTCATAGCTGGAGTAAAAGATGACAGAAGGTTCATTAGGGATCGAGAGCAGAGCTGTCTAATTCATCCCTAAACTTTAGGCAATCTTCAGAATATGCTAAGATTCACATATCAGATACAAGTCTGCAAAGCAACAAAGAAAACCACTGCAGATAATACGTGAAATGTGAGCAATGATATAGGCAAGTTGATATCAGGTGTTATAGTAGCACTCAGAGCGGTGTGGGTGGGGGATTTTGTTGTTGCTTTGTTCTTGGGTGTTTTTTTTTTAATCAAGATCATATCCTTAAGATGTTAATTGCTATACATAAAGATGTAGATTTAAATTATTTGCTCTCTTTTGAAGAAGTACTCAACTGGACAGCAGATGGAGTAATTCTATACATCCAAGGAAAGGTCGTTCCATCAGTAAAAAGGGAGGCCTAAAATGAAGCATGGCTACTGCCATGAAAGGAAGAGATCAATAAACACTGAAGGTTACTGGCGGTGAAAGACGACACAGCATAGCTCAGCATAGCAAGAACACGAGAAAGAAGAGTCACAAAAGATTGAAAGCTCTTCATAGTCTTTATCACATGGCTCCACCTCTCAAAGTATCTCAGTAACTTGTTTAGTTTCTTTGGAACTCACATAAATATTTGAAAATGCTTAGTAATTTGAGAAAAGGAAAGTCCACCACAAATATAACAGGCTTGAATAGAGTATGTTTTACTAAACTACTGTTTAGTAGCTGCAGTGAATTCAGTTAGGTGTTGTCACACACTTAGAAATATCTACCAGACCAACACAATGGCTCACAGATTTCTAGAATACCATTTGTCTCAACTGCAAAGAGGACAATAAACACACATTTTCTTGTGTAAAGCAACAGCTAAGGCAAAGTGCTAAAACTGTATTTGTAAAGTAACCTGGTGAAGTAAACAATAAAAAAAATCTGTTAGCATCTCATATTCATCAGGACTTTAAACTGATAAATTGTACCTCAGTTAACTGATTGACAAAACCCAACATATACTGCCATGAAAGCAGGACACAACCTCTTTTTTTGGCTATAGAAACTCAAGTGACAAGTAAAAATTTCTTGTTCTTGATAGAGGAGAATGACAATGAATCATTTTGAAAAATCTCTTGCTAGAAGACACTGATAAAAAGAGCAATTATAAGTATCAGAGATACTTTAATAAAAAATGATGACATTCTATTTATTTATTAAACTCTTCTGTTTCACACATTTTCCAAGAAACAACTACCCTAAAAATTAAATATATAAGTTATGCCTGGCAGCCTTAACATCCAACAATTCACATGAAAATTTTGCAGGAATCAGATCTCACAGGATGCCTCATGAGCAAATAAAGTGCTTTTAAGTTGACCCTTGATTCTAATTTAAATGTTTTTGCTTATATACTGAAGATAGTAACAAACAGTAGGTGATTAAATCTTCACAACCTACAGAAAAGCCAGACAAAACACTATTAATGACTACGCCTTGCATATCACTTGTTAATCATTGGAAACACGATTTAGAACTCAGTCATAAGAGAGAATGAATGGCTTTGTTACATGGGTACACTCAATACATTTCATGGAGCTGGGACAATACAGTTCACTGAGGCTCTTTGACAGTCACTTTTTAGAGCACACAAAATAACGATTTCTATTTTCAGCCTCAGTAAAGTAACTTTTGATTTCACATTCAAGAATCTGGCTTGTTATTGTTAAATTTTTATCAAAAGCAAATCAACTTAAGAAAAAATTATACTATGAACAGAAGTTTTGGCAAGACAAAGATGACACTTCATGCAGCAGTTAATATAAAGAGAGGATAATAGTTCTGCCAAGGACAATAAATACTAGAAGAAATGGCTTTCAGTTTTAGAGGCCCTGAGCAATATTGCTGGTGTTCATTTTAAGATCTGCTGCTACAACACAATTCCCTTGAGGTTATTCTTAAATGTGAAAAGGATGGATTTTTTTGTTTTGGGATCATTCACAATGTTGGCATTGCAAACCACAGGCTTGAACTGAGGTGAGAGTTAACATCAGTTTGCCACTAATTTCTTTCAACTGCATCCTCTTTCTTGATGTCCCCTCCCCCTGCTAAAAAAAAAAAATCTCCAGGCATTACTATCAAAAATATACTCAAGTAATAAATCATGTATTTGCTCTCACGTGACGGGTATTCATTAGAGTCAAAGATCTCCAAGATCTGTCCCCAGAGTGTATTATGTTACTGAAACATAGAAATAGCTGCAACACAAAATTTTGCCAGAAAAGAAACACAAAAGTAAAAACAAACTGTCTCTCAGTTGAGTGGAAGAAACAATGTTCATAAAAATATGTTTGAGGGGTAAATCAACCCCCAAATTCTAATTAGACAAACCCAGAAGTTTAAACCTAACAAGACAAGGATTTTTTTACTAGAAACTTCTATAAAGTATATACTTTATTTGGTTACCCAGGCAGTTCTATTTTCAAAGACTTTTTTTTTCTAGAAAGGAATGAAAAAAATAAATAAAAATCACTGCAAGTTTATCCATTACATATACCTTTTCTTTGGTTAAACAGTAAACAACATGCCCCCACACGTACTCAAATACTTTGTCTTCCCTTTTATTGTCCAGTTATTTTGCTTTACTGAATACTACAATCATTTTGTAGCAGAAGTGACATCTTCTATGAGGGAAGCAATGATCTTCCAGTGATGTGGCAACCTGGCTGAATCTTTTGAGTCTGAGTGGGGAAAAAGAACACTTGATTCAGCTGCACATCTGGGTTTTATAAAGGGTCCAAAAGCTTAACATTAACGTGCTTCAGGGCTAAAATAAAGTCTAAGGAGATCACAGCAGTCAAGAAAGAATACAGTGTTAATCCAGGGCATATCATGCTCTTCACCACCACTCTGAAAATCAACTTAGGTCAGCTAATTTTGCATCTCCACTAATTGTGTGTTGTGTATGAGTAAGCAATGACTAAGGAAACGTCAAAGCTATTTCATATCCTGTTCTTTTCCTGAAGAAAAACATGACAGGCAGAGAGGATACCTCCCATTAGGCCACAACAATTCAACAGAGCAGCTATTTGTTTAAGCAAGAATGAAATAACCTATATGCAATCTAAACCTTGTCAGTCATTACAATCACTTGGTACTACTGCACTGAGCATACATGGCTCCCCAAAACCAAGTCACTCTCCAAAAATCAATTCAGTTCTTCAAATACGTGCATGAGTACATACATAAAATTTAAGCTGGAAAATACACAATGAACACAAAGTCCCTTGTACATGAAAATTCCTGCTTTATGGTACTCAGGTTATTTTCCAATGCGTTTGATTATCCATTGGTAAACTTTGACCACAGACTAGAGAGGCAATAAAAATACTGAACAATACAGAACACAAAATGACAACAAAGAACAGATTACAAACAGGATGAAAATAACCAGACTGCTATGAGGTAAGAAGAAGTGGCATCAGCAGTGAACTCTCTTGTTGAGTTCCTCACATCCGTGAGGACAGAAATCAGCATTGGCTAACTATAGGTATCCACCTTAGAGGCACTGAGTTGTCCCCTGCTCGCTGAAGATAAAGGAAATGCAGACTCCTACATATAGTTATGATTTTCAACTCTGTTAGATGCCCAAAATAGCTCCATATAATATTGGGAGTATTTTTATATATCTATAACATCTATTCTAATATTGGGAATACCTCCGCGGTCTCTCAATTCATATTTCTCCTGTAAACTTAAACAAACTGTGAAGTAAAGCACATAAGAAGAGCAGAAAAGTAGGACTGGGGAGAGAAAGGTTGCAGAATAGGTGGAAGAGTAAGTATGCCAAAGCATCCAAATTACATGTCTGAGGAAGAGGCTATAGTTTTCACCTGTCCGTTATGTTTTACTCACGGGAACTACAAAACAGAGGGGTATTAGGCTGGAACATTATCCAGCACATATAGAGCTGTACTAAAGTAATTTATAAAAGAGCAAATCACTACCTGCAATACTGAGGCCAGACTGCCCAGAAAACTGTGCGGCACATAGATGTGCACCTTTATAGTCATACAGCCTTCATACAGGTGTCCCTACCAAAGGGGGTCTTCAGTTAGCACTGATTGATTGCTACCAGCCTCAGAATTTTTTCAGACATCATGAATAACATTAAAAATCAATAGATGAGGATGATGGTATAAGCTCAAAACAAGCACCACACATCATAATGTGTTCTGATAACAAAGTGCACAGCTACTTATAAGCACAGATCATTCCTACATGCATTGGCCAGGACCAACAGAATTGCTAAGGGGCAAACCATTATTTTTTTAATTAATTAAAATAAAAAATTAATGAGTCAGATTGCAGCAAAGTACCAAGAAACAACATAATTGCAAGGCTGCATTAGACCTTTGACCAACCATCGGTGATATTCGTTGATTAACAGAAAGGTGACAAACACTATAGAATCAAATATGAGATACTCTTGCCTCACATGTTGATGATTCCTCCACCCTCAACTCTTCTCTCCCCACGTTATCTTGTTTCTTGCATTCTTACCCTAAGCATTTTGGATAAAAGTGAACATAATTTCAGTGTAATTCGGCGGATTTTCTGCAAATTGACACGACTCCTTTGCATTTGTTTACTCTCATTGACATTTAATTCTTCACTCACTTTGTTCACTCAGCTACAAATTCAGACCCTGGAGGTAGTTTTGCATGGGTTATTTGCTATGATGGCAATGACAGCCAACCATACTGATCCCTGTGTCCTATGTCTACCTGTTTCTAATCCTCTTAAATCACGATTTAGCTCTTGGCATATGGAGAAGGGTTAACCTTTACTGTTGGATGTGCAAAAAAACTTAGAACAAAACACGTCAGACAAGTTTCTGTTGCAGAATTTGAAAAATAACTATGTTCAACTGCCTGCTGTTATTTCAACTCGTTTGTCAGCTGTAAACATCCCGCTCACCAGATTGAATCTAGAGCTTTTGAAAAACACAGATACAAAATTCACAATTGTCCAGACGCTTTCTACAATAACTTTTTTTTAACGTAAAAATGCACATTAGCAGCAATTCAGCCACTTCACTAGAGTAAATGCAGCCTAGAATGTTTTACAACCAGAAGCAGCATATAGCTCCCATTCTAGCCACACGCTTCATGACTGTTTCAAAGATGCCCATCCCATTCAGCATGAAGAATGGCCTGGCACTACACTGCCGTCTGCCAGCAAAAGAAAACAATCAAGCAGAAATATAGGTATTTTCTTTCTCATAGTAGCCCTCCAAATAAGTGTTAATGAAGAATTTGGACTTCTCAAAATCCTTACTTTCCTCCAAGTTAAAAATCAAATAATATTTTAGGCTTTAGAAAATAAAATTAATCATTGGGCTGAGTTCATGGGCACGACAGAATGTCAGCATGAAGATAAACTTATGAAAAACAAAAGTTTATCACCACCTTTGAAAGGCACTTAGGATAAGCTCTGGGTAACAATTCCTTATTGATATTGACTTTCTCAGTCAAGAATACTGCAACCACCATAGTGGCCTGCCATTTAGGAAACTACAGCTAAATAACAACCTCGGAAGTCAACTGGAAGCCGTTTTAAATCCCATATAGCTGGGGAGCTATTTAGTGAAGATTTCAAATATTTCAAGTATATTCTGAACTCGGTATCAGAAAGAATGGAAATGTCGATTGCTTTTTGGGCCTATTTCTTTGCAGAAAGAGACCAAGTGGAAAAAGAGGGATTTGGTCTAAACGTCTAACACAGATGCATGTAGCTAGCTGAGGAGCCCTTACGAAGGAATGTGCATAAGAGGTCTGAATAGCTCTGCACTATATTAGAGGTTCTCCCGACAAGGCTTTAGCATCTTTCTGGGCACCCAAACAGAACAGGACAACCCAAAACCCCTGTTCATGTACTCCGTTCCTCTAAAGCTCTGCTTTTGCCAGGAAACAAAGGGAATGAATTTCCAGGCCACAATGTGGTGAGCTATTCTGGTTCTATTTAACCGTCTTGGGAAAAACTGAGAGACTAATGCTGCTGCACTCGGCAGCAAGATTCAAAACTTCACTTCCCTCAGCCCCTAAGCCTGCTTGGTTCATTAACGAATTGCCTCCTGTTTTATTTAGACTACCTTCCCTTCTGCTGATATGGAAAGAAGATCCATGAAACGCTGTCTTTTCTTGACAACATAATTACTTGCTCTTGGTGGCACATGCAGCAATTAATCTCTGATGGTTCCTCACTGGGGAAAATTTGACCCGCTATACTGAGGGTCCCACTCACAAAAATCTCTCACTACTCAATCTTTCCAAAATTGTATTCTTCCTCTACAAGGCAAGTGCCAAGTGGGAATATAATAAAAAAGCCAGCTCCTACACATGCAGTAATATGCAGGCTCTGAGCCCTCCTGGCTTACCCGTGGTGTGCTCTACTGTCTCCATTTTAACAGCTTTATCTCCAAAAGCTCTTGCTTACCAACTCACTTTCTCTTACACATTGATGCAGTGTTGCTGTTTCTAAGAAAACCAAGCACTCTGCATGCTAAACCTCTTTCTATAGTTTCTGCAAACCTCTACCTTCGCTACTTAATAAAGAAACCCCACCATCACTTGGAAACACACTATCCCACTGTGAATCCAAACAGCTGAATTGGATGCACCGTCTGAAACAGACACTCATAGCTTGGCCTGCCATCCACCACAAAGCAACCCGAAGGCCACTTTTCCTTTTCATTGGCCTGTCACTCCGATTCCAGCTTCCCCAGCATCCAAGTTTATAGCATTCATTCTCCCTTAAGTTAGAATCCTGCAACCTGCCCTGTGCATGCTTCTACGAGCCACGGCTCTCACAGAATCTGCCATCACCTAGGAAGAACCAAATCACATAGAAGTTATTTAGGATATCAAAGCTCACAGGACACATTTAGATTTACATAATTCCTGTCCAGGAAGTTGGTGGATCTCTGCCTTTCAGAATATATTCCAATTCTGACATTTGCCTCAGACTTCTATGCAGAAGCAGAGCTACTTGCAACAACTCCATACTGTGCATACGCAGACCTATAGGCAATTACCTCCAGGTTTGACTTCAGAAGAGCTAACTTGATATGTTAGCTGTTGTTTTAGACCATGGGCTACGGCAGGCTAAAAAAACTCCCAAAATCCCAAGTACAACACTTAGATTCAACAGCACAAGTAACAAAGAAAAAAAGCTTACAGGAGAACAAGGATAGTTGCCTGTGGGGAGAATATCTTAAAATCTACGGTAAAGTCATACTTGGCAAAATTCAATAGATCTGGTAAACATCAAAGATAAAATTTAGCAGAATAATTCCACCAAGTACCATTAAAAGAAAAATGGGACCAGCAGGGTTACCAGTGAAAAACAATGCCAGGCCTAATAGCACTGATCTACCAGAAGCAATTTATTATGACACCAGAAATAGCCATTTTCACAGTGGATGCTTGAAATGAAAACTTTAAAGCTTCTTTAAGTCTTGAGCTATAGCAAAGTATTCAACCAGCTAGCCAAAATAGCTGAAGGGAACTAGGAAGGCCACATGTGGAACTAATTACTCATGTAGAGGCTATGACAAAGAACATTTCTCCAGACTTTTCATGGGGGCTTCACTTTCAGGAAGTAACTCTAATTACTGTTCAAGTCTCGGCAGCCTGCATGCCGCTGACAGTTCCAAGAAAAAATGAACCTATTTGCCCTTTTTCTTGGTCTAAAATGCCAAAACAGAAAAGCGCAACTAGAGTCATTAAAAAGAAAGAAAATAAGCACTGGCTTATTGCATTAGCTTCCCGAGCAGAATCCTTTTTATAAATTTGGTTTTTCAGCCTTCACAAAAGAGCAAATTCTGCGTCTACATTAACTCGCTCTCTGTTGGCTGCAGTGAAACTGTACATCTTGACTTTTTACAGCTTTTCCATACTGGGGCCCACTTCCTGCCCAGTTGAAGAAAAAAATCTGGCCTGAAGATGAAATGACTGCTTAACATTACACTAAAACATCTGGTACCATTTTATACACAGACCCATGTCTGAGAGCAGGCAATTCTAGCGGTCTCACCAGCGGCACAGTGCATACCCAAACCTCCCCAGGGTGACATCATCCCATATATGGACTCTCAGGCCCAGCCCTCCCCCTTTTCCTGGTCCTAAATTCATTGCCAGATCCCCAGTCTGCTGCAAATGTGCCACGTCAAGACTGGAAATCACAGCACTTCAGTGTGTTTCAGTGAGTGCTGCAGAGTGTGAGGGAGAGCCGAGCACAACCCGTGATGCAGGAAGGCAGTTTTTCCCTGAGACTAAAAGAGGATTTAAAATAAATAAATAGACGCGTCCGGAGATCCTGCTCCGTCGCCCCAGTGTTCAGACTACCTGTTCAGGACAATGCTGTTGTACAGTAGTCTGCACATTGGTTAGACTGGGCAAGGGAAAGCAGCGGCATGGACTATTGGGGACGCAAGTTGCTATTGCCAAGGAGAAGACAGTTATTGCTCCTTTCAGATCTCATATACAGTATTTTTCTTCACAGGTTTTGCACACTAGGGAATAAGAAACGCTAAGGGACACTGTGAAAAAGGAGGACTTCAGAATAAAGCGGGGAAGACATTCTGGTAAGGCCTACTTTGGAAGAACACCTGGCCTATGACCTGGCGAACCTAGGTGACTCCCCTCCCCCCTTCCTCCAGTCATCACTGCAAGAAAGATGGAGCTCTGACGGTTTACTAAAACCTATGCAAGAAATGAGAGAGGTATATTGCCGAGACGTATACTACCTAGAGAAGTGTACAAGAGTAGAGTTTAAGTTGGTCATTGCTTTTTTCTTTTTTTTCTTTTTAAAATTTAAAATAAAGCTTTTTTCCCCCCACAAACTAAAAAGGTAAATTTAATTTATTTCTTTTTTCCTTGTAGCAATCAGTATAAATATTTAAGGAGTATATATATATTTTTTTTTATGCAGAAAAGGCTTGCTAGAAGTATGTATTCTGAATAGCTACTGTTGTGAACTATTATCTGAAGATCAATTTTAAGAAATTATTTTCTCTTAAAGTAATAAAATAATAGAAAAGAATGCATGAATATTATTTTAAATTATTGTAAAATATATTATATCACCTTTGGGAGAACTGTACTTAGACTTTTATATGCAGTTGAAACTTCTTTGCAAGTAACGTATGCTATATGTGCTAATGAAAACTGGGAGGCAAGCCACAGGAGATCTATGACTACTCCATGCTGGGCTTCTGCTGTGTAGAATACAAAATCTTTGACTGTCAGGAAAAATTACCTCTGAAAGTTCAGGATGTGATGGAAAAAACCCAATAAATAAATAAAATGGAACAAACAGCTTTCCATCCCGATACCTGGCTGGCCATTACCTATAAATGATCAGCACCGATTGATTGTTGCCGCTCTCATGTATACTTTGCATCGCTGATTTTTCTTCTAACTTTCAAAAAGATAAGTTACTTTGTCCTGAATCCCACTGATAAAAATGGAATTTGTAAACGAATGCAGAAGTTTGCTTTGGTGAATTTCCAGCTGTCCTGGTAGGGGAAAAAAACCCTCAGGCTGAATGAAATCCCCACGGACAAAATAATACAAAAAGTCTGGGCTGCAATTTGATACCAGCTGAACTCCGGAGTCAGCTCCCCTAAAGTTAACACTAGTAACAAACTACTGCAACCGGAAAAAAATCCCATCTATATGGTGCTCATTATTGCCAGGAAGGCTTTGAATAGCTATACGATAAAAAGAATTAGCATAAACATGCAGCCGTTAGTAGTATAACCAGCCAATTTTGTAGAATGCGTGTTATATTTTAGACAGCCTTGATGCTGTACCTTTTCTTTTTTAAATATATATATTATTATTATTACCTTTTTCATTGCTCCTTCAGTAATGAATAGAAGTCCTACTGGGGAGAGATGGTCACGTAGCATTAGTGTGACTGTGTCTATACTGGCTGTCTTGAAGCCTATGAGGCAAGAACTAGCACTGTCATTTCCCTTAGCCTCCCATCAAAGCTTATGTATTTTGCCTAAAAGAATTGTTTTTTAATGTATATATACACTTCCAGGTTATCCACCCTCTCTTCCTTTATTTCGCAGAAGATTATCTTTAGAATTAAATTAGTGGGTTTTAATCCATTATAATATGAGTAGACTGAATTTTTATTCTCGTTCTACTTTACAGTGGAGTTACAACACACAGTTAAATGTAGTTATTAATAGAAAATCTGAAGAGACAGGGAGAAATGAAAGGAATGGAACCAGATTCAAACTTGCATTAACATTTCTCAGTCTCTCTTTAACTAAGATTGCTGTTGCATGCATAGCAAATCTGAAAAGTTTTGACTTCGATTTTGTTTAAGTGGTAGAAAAATGTTTTCAAATCTTGTTAAGAAACTTGCTCAGTTTTGCTTTCAAGGGGAATGTGATTGTTCACAAATATTTTTTCTATCTAGTGATTACTTGTATAGCTACTTTTTTGTAATTCTAATCTAGAAATTAAGAAAGGAAGTATTGTTATCCAGTCAGTAAGAAGCTCTCAGTGAAAATACCATTGAAGGCAGCCCGCATTAACTTTTGCTAAACAAGCAG
Organism: Gallinago undulata; assembly: GCA_026546715.1. Classification (NCBI taxonomy): domain Eukaryota; kingdom Metazoa; phylum Chordata; class Aves; order Charadriiformes; family Scolopacidae; genus Gallinago; species Gallinago undulata. Next base: position 3,907,568 of record JAOTQQ010000004.1, on the reverse strand, counting down.
ACGATGAAAATATATGAAACTAGTGTTTCTCTTATCTCTAGTCCACTAGTTGCATTAATCTTTATTTTAAATGACCTTTCTGGATTTAGGAAGTGATTCCCCTCCCATACACCCATGACTCTTCAAAGTTACATTTTTAGCCTGTAAAGCGGAGATCTAGGAGGCCCCTTGGCATGGGGCTTGGAAAGGAGGCAGGCGGGGGGGGGGGTTAGGGGAGGAAATGCAGTGCGCAAAGCAACAGATATGGAAAGAAAGCCTGTATTGTTAGGAATGAATAAGGAAGTATATCGACTTCGACTCAGTAATCAAAACATTTTCAAAGTGAATTAAATGATTCTGTGGTTCTTAAAACAGTGCTGTTTTAGTTGAAACAAGTTCTCGTCGATTATAATCATACAGAAAAGATTTCCATAGTTATAAAAGCAGAGGTTTTAAATATGGATGTCAACAAACACAAGACAGCTGTATACAAATATTTCAAGACCAAAAAAAACAAAACAACCAAAACCAACAACAAAAAAAACCAACAAAAAGAACAAACATTACTTTTTTGCAATGACTAAAAAAGATTAGCAGGATCCAATGCATACTAAATCGTGGTGAGACTTCTGTAAATACTGGATGATACCAATGTTTAAGTCTGTTTTCTGGACTAAATGATACAATTCATATTACCATAAAATGCACAAAAACATGAAAAGCAAATTAAAGACAGTATGAACATTTAAATAGGTGTTTCAATATAATAGACTTTCTTTTATCTTTAAGAAGCATAATTTTTTTTTAGTAAACTCATCAAAACTAAATAGGGTAGAGGAAGAAAACATTTTAAGGCTTTTCTATATATTCCTTTACTGTTAAAAAAAAAGGAAAAAAAACAAAGAAGGGTGGGGGAAAGTCACTTAACTTTACAGAAATAAATATAGATCAAATAAGCATCCAAATGTGAAAAAAAAACCTAGTTACTTTAAAAAAAAACATGTAATTTGACATTTTTTCTGCCTTGTCATTAAGTTGCATGTTATCTTCTGTATTACCATTACCAGAGCTGTTTAACACGTCTCTATTTTCAGAAGACTAACAGATGCTGCTTTCCTCTCCACTCTCCTTGCCCTCCTTCCTGTGCTATCACCGTGCATCCACAGACATTTCTGCAGACCACCCAAGTATCATTGCTATATGGAAAATATTATAACCCAAATAGCAAAATACTTGCATAAAAATTCCAAACTTCCAGATAGAACATTAAATTATTATAATCTTTCAATTAAAATCTGTTAAGCAGATTGGAAAACAAAAAACCCTAAATCTTATTGTGGTTTTTTTTTTAAATAATAAATTTTAATCAAGAGCATAACTTTACTTTTACTTGCAAAACACTTTGCTTCCTGAACTGTACTTTATATAAATAATAAAAAAAAAAATCCTAACTGAAATAATATAAGGGTCAGCTTTAAACCTACAAAAAGACAGGAAATGCCACAGTTAAGAATGAAACTTTCTTGAATAATGCTACTGTACCTCTGTACTGTATTTTACGCTGCTTTGCAAAACGGTATCTAAAAATAACAAGCTGCTCTTAAATAAAAATTCCTGATCACAGTCGGAGAGAATACAATTCTCAGCTCAGTTTCCAAGCTATCAAGATTTAAAGTCAGATCCTTAATATAGGTTTCTGTAAATATAATATTGGCAATCATGTGATTTTTTTTGTTGTTGTTACGGTATAGTAAAATATTCTCAAGCCCCTTACTGCCTCAATGAATCAACCAGATAACAGCACGCAAAAATGTTTAGCCCTTTTAGCAAACCAACTACAATTTCAAGGAATACCAACTTTTAGATCAAGTGGAGGCAACTACCCTGTTGTTAGTAGTACCCAATTAATTAATTGAAGGCAAAATAAATTTGCCTCAGTTCAAGATGCAAAGCTCTTTGCTGAACTTTTGATGCATTCTCCTTGTGTACAGTTATTAGAAAGACCACACCATCTTTCCACTTACAACTTTTACTCCCAGCACAACTTCCCTGATATTTGTTAGTAGGAAACCTATTAATTACAATGCATACTTTTTTCTTCCAATCCTTTCATACTATAGGTTGCCAATGAATTTTACTGTACAACTCTTTCTATTTCAAGAAGTATCCATAACACAGAAACTAATTTTCTCCCAGACAGAAGAACTCTGATTTCTTTAAAAACTAAATGCAGCAATTAAATTTGATGAGATCTATACAACAAGCAGTGTCTTATATTTAAAGTACTTCTAATTTGCCACTTTTGTTTATCTTTAAAATGGTTAAGTGGGTAGGAAGACATGCCAACTTAAAGCACACACTCAAAATTCTACTTAGAGCTACAAAAATTTAAATAATCATATTATAAAGACAATGTAAAACTATTTAATGTCTTGAAATTAACTTTTTATGTCTGAATTAGCTAGTCATGCTTTGTGCTTGATTCATTTACTTAAGACATCTTCTTCCACCTTGTTAGGCTCAATGAAAATTTTATTTATATAACTGATAAACTTAATTTGCACTAATTTGCACACTTTGACTTGTATATTAGCTAAAATGTACTTTTCTCTTTATGGCAAAATAATGATTAGATCTAAAACACCTGAATAATTACATATTAATTTATTTTTAGTCTAATTTAAAACCTCAACACTATCTCCACCTTTAGCCTTTTGGTAAATTCTTCTCTTTTATAATCAATTTTCAGGCTGAAGCTTAGAAGTGTTTTGCAGCTATTCTGTATGGGATATGTTTGAGAAGGGTTTGAAAGCACAAATTTGTTGCTTACCTATGGTGGCACTAGCGAGCAACAGTGATCTAAGAACACCATTATAAAACAGAATAATTTAATCTGTATTGATAAGTAATACAATTATTCTTTTCTTCATTTAAGCTTCCAATGTGTTTTATACCTTCGAAACAACACCCCAATGATGTTGCAAATGTAATTGCAAAATTGAATTACAGTCACCATGTTTGTTTTATATACACGAAAGTTTAGCAAAACAGCACATCTTGAAAAGTAAAATGATGCTATTTGCATGCTTTTGATCTATAGTATAGTCTATCTTCAACTGAAAAACTTTATGAAGTTACAAAGTTATTTTTTCTAACAAATTACAGATTTTGAAAGAATGCTAAATATAAATAATATGCAAAATAAAATACTAAATAAGAGTCATTATAAAAGCATAGCTTTAACATATTAGCAAAATAGATACAAGATGCAAACAGTTTCCTTTCCAGCACATTTCCTTTAACTGGGTTAATGTGCAAGTGGTTTCCTCCATTTATACAGAAAGATTTTTATTTTTAACTTGCAAGATTACTGTACTTATCTGCTCCTAGAAAATATGTACTGTATAAACATATCCTTTATCTTGAACTTCAGTATTTCTGTGCTTCCGAGAAGAGTAAAAACATCTGGTTAAATTACTATGTGTGACTACAATATGCAGGCAAAATCCTGTACGAAGTGCATATAAAATAAACCATGACTTCAATCTTTTTTGTTTTTCCAAATGTTCAGTGCGACCAGTCTGTTGAAATCGCATCTCTGAAATATGTCAGCACGATAACTGATGTACCAAAATGCTTCTTTTCCGAATAAAGTCAAGTTCTGTTCTTGTTCTACAGCTCCTAATGTTTTAAAGTTTAATTCTGTTATGTGTGTTCCCCCCTCAAAGCCCCCCAAACTGGAATGGTACAAACTGTTGCACACCAACGGTGATGGCTCCAAGGGACTGGCTGGACGGAGTTGTCATGTGTCTGCCTGTCTACACTTGCTGTGCAGAACATCCTCTCACCTGTACAGCAGGCACAGACAGGCAGTCGCATGACAACCCAGCCTGAGGGACAGCCGCCAGTGGGAAACCGCTCTGACACACCAGAGCATCTTCACCAACAGCTCCAGCCAAGAGTCACTCTGGATCTCAGACAGCCGGTCAGTAACCAAGCCGCGTACTGCAACCCACCTAGAGTCAAACCAACACTGCCTATAAAATACAATAAAACCCACTGCTGAAATTTTTACTGTGCTTCCTATAGTACTCTTTTCCTAGTTGTACTCATTAACTCACTAACAGTAAATTTTATTTATACGCAGCTTTGCGGCACCATTATATGTTTCATCCTTCCATTTACTTCTCAGACATAACTCAAGCAACTCCTGTTATTAGATTATTGTCAGTATAAAAATCACTAACGTTCCTGCTAGCCACAGAAGCTGAGAGCAGCTTGTTGTGTGGCAAGTTAACTCTATAAACAGACACAATGACAGACTTTATAGTAAGTTCTCCTCTTTCCACTCTCTCACCTCTTCACTTATTTTCATATCTCCCTCCCATACCACACAGAATTTTACAATTGGGAATGAACTGTGAAATTATAATACAAACTGCATCTATCACTGGATGTTGATAATACTCTCCCTTTCCTAATGAAAGGGAATGAAACTATTTTATTTGGAAATAAGACTAAAGGGGATTTTTCAAAAAAAAATGTAACTTTCAGAAGTTCTTCTAGAGACCACCTTGGCATCCTTTGCACACCAATAATGCCAGTGAAATTTCCAGATGCTTTAGAAAGAAGAAATAAGCCACATTCTCTGACCATGCCTTGTAAAAAAAATGCCACACCATGTCACAAATAGCATGCTTTCATTTACAAGAAAGGCCATTTTGACTCACAAGCTAGAATGGTGTCCCGCATTCTCAAAGTCCATTTTATTTTACTGTAGAAGTGGCCAATTCACAACTTTCAGATTTCAGATTTCAGACTCTCAAATGAAACTGAGCACAAAAGTTTACACCTTTTTGTGCTACTTGACAAAGCGGTAACAACCAAGAGCTAAAATGCTCAGATTTAGTACTTTTTGTGTAGGTGTGCTTTATAATACTTGAGCTAGTAGTATATGGAATACTCTTTGAAAGAAAACAAGTATTTGTGAGGTCAATCAATGTGCTAATCTCGCACTTATTTACAGCTGCCTCAAAGTAGTACACAATATTTTCCTTGCTTGATTTTAAGCAAGTGGAAAAGCACAAAGTCAGGGTACTGGTCACGCAACAAAGTTATGAACACAAGCAACTGTGTGCAGGATCAGAAACTAATCCAGGTTAGTATTCACGTAACTGATATTATAACTGCTCTACCCACACTGCTCAACCACCAACTCGCTATTTCCATAATTACAAGCCTCGAAAGCATTCTCAGGCACTGATCTCCATCTCACCAGGAATAAAATCCTGTTGTATGTTTGAGTAGCAATAAAATCATGTCAGGAAACCAATTCCTTCTTTTGTTACACTGCTACCATACAACAAATTTTGAAATCTTTTGCCAATGTAACTTGCTTCAAACTTCATTCCCCTGTTGATTTTTCACTTATAAAAGCTGCAGCTCACAAATAAAGGAACTAATTTACATTCTTCTAATGGCACTAGCAAGCAACTACTTGCATTCAGAGAGTGAATTTAATATCAGAGTAAATTCCAGACTACAGAAAAAGAGCTGTTTACACTAGGGGGGGTACACAGCCCTAGAGGTCCCAGCAAGCACTGCAGCTTTGTAAAGTACATTGTCAGAGCTCACTGATACAAAGCTTCTACAACATTCCTTACTAAGGGGAAGAGGCACAGGGAGAATGAACTCATCAATGTGTCAAGAGAACGAAGGTGAGACCTGACTTTCTGCATCTTCCCCAGCTGTGATGGAGAGGCACTTGCTACCGTGCAAAGACTGCAGAGTGACTGGCCCAAGTGGGAGGCACGGGAAATCGGAACTCCCTAGGACCTCGCAGTGTGCACAGCAGTACTGAGCCCTGGCACAGTCCAGGCACATAAACAGGGGTATAATTGCACACATCACTGAAGGCTTCGAATCTTAGCAGGGGGGAAATACACCAGCATGCTGCCATTTCAGTAATTGTCTGCAAACAGGATGTGCTACCTACCAAACCAAGCTGAAAGTGAGGAGAACATTTTAAGGAGAAGAAATATAATTATAAAAATGGGAATTCAGCCAGGAGATCAAATATTTGCTTCTTTATTTTCAGAAGCCAGTATTTCTGTTTCCAGAACAAGTCACTGTTTTTTTTTTTTATTAACCTAATGGTCAAGCATTCTTAGATGCACCTCCAAGTGCTTGAGATAGAATATAGCAAGGGTGTTAATCTCACCATGTCACTTATTTTAGTTACAGCTACCAGTACCCGATATAAATCAACAGGTTCTAGTAGCTTCAAGTTAGATCACATAAGGGCACCTTTGCATTCTTTCAAATTCATTTTTATGACATTGCAATAAAATACTTCATATTATATTTCAGTAATCTGAGAATAAAACTTCCCCTCTTGATACCTAGTATTTGGGTCCTCCCCTCTGTCTGACATGCACTCATTTTCTTGTTACAGTGAATACACTTCAATGCCTTTAAAACTTAAATAAAAGGGCAACAGGCAAAATCTTCAAGATTATCTAGTTTGTCCCTCAATCTTAAGGTCTATCCCAAAATGGCTACTGACTCAGGAAAAATAACACACTTCTGACAGGCGCAGTTTCCACCATCAGCATTATTACTGATGTAACTATCTATGATAAGTATCAGATTCTGGACTCACAGGACTCAGAAGAGCTCTGGCTTATGTATGTGCACTGCAGGACCTCTCCCCAGTGGGTCTAGAAAATCCAATGCAGTGAACTACTACTATGTAAGTTTAAACAGAATATGAATTTTCTGCACAGTTGCCCTCAATCAACTCCATGTTTGTTGTGGTAAACCAGAATAAGATGGAAAGACTTCATCCAACGAACTGGTTCATGCTAAAAATCACTGATTTTTTTTGCTGAAAACATGTAATTTAAAGGTGAAAAAATCAGAAAACAACTGGATTTTGTAAGTATAGCCACAATTTTCTCGAAAAACCAATACAAACCTTTAAAAAACCACAAGGTCCTTACTGTAAAGCTGATATATTCAATAAAGCGAGCAACTTTGATGCCCTATTTATCATAGACATGCTTTTTCCAGTTCTTGTATTACTTATCTCAGACGCACTGATCAGCAGTGACATTTCCTATCAAGGTGCATTTTTTGGATTTTCAGTAGCAAATTTGAAAATCCATAGCAATCAGCTACAGAACTCTGCAGACAGGCTTTTCAGCCTTTTAGAATATGAGGCTGGAGAAAAATTGTTACCATTACATCAATTGCTGTACTTTTAGGAGTAAATTTACCTAGACAATTTATGATCAATTTACAGTAGATGTGTAAGAGCAGTTCAAATAGGCATAAGACAATAACCAGAACATTCCAAAAGATTTTAGACCAATGTGTGGAAGCCACAGGAAGAGAGGAAAAAAGTAAAACAAAAAATAAACAGAAACACCACACACAACATCCTGTATTTATGTTATCACCATTTCAACAGAAGTCTTAGAGGGTCAGCATTATCCATGAATCAAAACCAGAAAACTTAACAGACACAGGTAAAACCTTAAAACATTCTTTCAGTTGAAGTCTGCACAAGTTAATTTAATATTTTAAGCTGATATCAGAAGACTGAATAAATATTGGCTTCCCCCCCCCAAGTAGAAAAAAGTTTTTCATTCCTTACCTCATCATCTTTATACCAGGACAAACTTTCTGCAGTTAGAACGAACCAGTATTCCTTGGATCCTCCTTTCATGATGCCAATATTGTTGATGGTCAGCCAGCCTTTCCGGATGACCTGTGCAGAGGGTGCAGTCAGGCACAAGTTTAGTTCATTACTCACTTGACATAATTCTGCTGCTGCATTCATTCTTTTAAATAAAGACTTGCTAAAGAAAACAAGAACAGGTGCATTTTTTCAGTCTCTGGCAAAGTCAAAACAGAGATTTTGCAGGTTCCTATTATTCAAGAAAAACAAAATAAAATAATATAAAGTGAATATAGTGTTCTCAGTCAACAGGCTGGAGAAAGAGAAGAGCCTAAGTATTATCATGTTGTACTTACAGCAAGCAGGAATGAATGAAGGATCACACAAACCTGGAGATATTTGTTTGCCGTATAACAACACTTTGTAAAGATACATACAATTTATACATATGACTACTCTGACTGTTCCAGTCTAACTGTTAAAGTAATTTGTAAAGCTGCACACTAGGAACAGCACCTAGATTCTGGTGAAGCAAGTGGCTTCTAGCACGCACTGGGTATTTTCAGAAGGGTTTGAATCAAGTCACAAAGCAGAGAAGTCTTCTACAATTAATTTGAAATTAAGGGAGGAAGTGGAAAGGAGACATACGTGAAAGCTATTTTCCTCTCATAAGGTAGAAGAGGAAAAGAAAAGAGGTGGTGGTGGGGGAGCCCTACTGCAGCAATACAAGTCAGAGGAAAAATGGGTAAAGCAGAACTTTACAAAATAGATACAAAGATGAAAGACCAGGTGGGAAAGCATACCTGTAAAGACTTAGGCCAGGAGGCTACACCATGTAAATAGGAAGCGGGACAAAAGAAAACTTAAGAATGCGACAGCTCCAGAGGTGAAGGAGATTATGGTCATGAGAACTGATTTATGGATCATATAGATAGAAACTTTCCATTTTGTTTGAACATATATATGAGAAAGCAAATTCTCTGAACAAGACAACAATACTCTCCCAATTACACAGATGCAGGGAACCTCAGGTATTCTGTTTCTCTCCACTGCAACACCATTTACTTGCCTTCGAAGTACTGCGATAGAAAGAAGCAGCACTCAGAGAAGCCCTTCAGAACTCCCTCAGTAAGCCCCACAAGCATGGACTTGTGTGATCAAACCCGAGTTTCCTTGTGCTTTTAGGGAAATATATGAGACACTGACATTCCTCTCATAGGGCTTTACAAGACTAGTAACTCCAATATCAACAGATGAGAGAAAAAGCATTGCTCAATATCTATATTCCTTGTCATCTATAAACGTTTCAGAATCAGAATACCCTCCCCTTCAGCATGCATGTTTAATGTAAGCACCCTGAAGAAACAAGCTTTGATATAGCACAGAGCAAGGGACTAAGTTATATTTAATAACCAAACCAAAGAAAGAGATCAGGAGTTGCAGCTGAAAAACGGATTAAAGTACTGGTAATGTACATAATCCAAGAGCATCAATTTAATTTCAAAGAAGAAAACCACTGAAGATCCAAAAAATAGTCTATGGGTTTTCAGCCTGGAAGAAAATTGCTAAGAAAACATTCATTTGGTTCTGAAGACTGAATAAGCGATGAGAGAACTGGACATGACTAAAGCAGAGAGACTCAAGGGTGTGACCTGAGCTCACCAGATAAACCAGCCTGTATCACAAGGGTTTCTGCAGAAGTTCGCCATTATTTTTAATATTTATGTTCACTGAAAGAAAATCAACAAAAGGTGGAAAGGGGGCACTACTGTTTATAAATATATATATATTTATATATATATATAATTATATATATATAATTATAAATAGATATGGAATGTTTGTCCAAATGCAAGTTAGGGGAAACATACTGATACAAACTTGATTACCCATCAAATCCTCTTTTTTTTTTTTTTTTACAATGTTTATTAAAGTAAACTTTTAACAGGAATAAAGCAACATGCGTATATAGCCAGCTTACTGGCCTTAATGCAGCTGCCACAGAACAAGTCTTGGAACCAAGCTAATTTCATTTTTTTTCTGAACTACACAAATGCATATGCAAAAAAACTTTGGACAAAAACCAGGAAATTAAGGTTTCCCGAGCACTTTAACTTAGCTTTACAACAAGGTGAGCTATATGTGTACAAGAGACTAAATACTTCACAGCAAGTTATCAAAGGTGTATATTCCCCTGTTATAAAGAAATTGAAGTAAGAAGCCATGAGAGTGGATGCTGTTTAATCATGCTGTCTGCGGTTGAATGTGCTGCATTGCTTCCTCTAAAGCACAGAGCCTCATAGAGGAAGCACAGGCAGCCAGAGCAGCACACTACTGAAAAGTGATTTGGACACACATCTTAAAGAGGGTTTGAAGACAGATGTCACAGTGGGGATAAAGACGTGGTTTCTAGAAGCAAACCAACGAGAAACACCTGAGTAGCATGTTCAAGAACCTAACGGGTGACGAGCACTTAAAAGGGAAGGGAAGTCACACTCTGCTTATTCCATTCAGTGCTTTCCTTCATCATTACCATAGACTTTGTACTATGTTAATAGAGTCAAGTTTTCTCAATTTGTCAAGAACACACTTGTGGCAGAGGTCTTAGAACAGACCAAGCCAAGATTTTAAAATCTAAATTATACAAGCCATTTAAGAAGTAATAAAGCTTTTCATACATCTAATGTAGGAATTACATTTAGTTGCATAGCTCCAAATGACTGACTTGCTCCAGTCCAACACTTCTCCCCATAGATGCATAACCATCCCTGGGTGTGGATAGAAACAAGCTGACTTTGTAATACAAACACTGGTCACTGTCTTGTAAAGGAAGGAATTTGCGAGTGTTTCCTCAAAAATCCTGTGTGCTGAGGATTAGATCCAGCTGTCATTCCTGCATAACACTGCATGAAGAGCAGGGCACCAAGCTGTAGCAGTATCTTTGGTATATGTTTTTCATGTGCAAATTTCTAGACCTGTTTATCTATACCCTTCTGGCAAAACAGGGTACTGTGTTCTCTAAAATATCCTGGACACTACAACAGATTGTGATTATCCAGAAGCAGTTCCAGGGGACATCAGGAGAAGGAAGATGAGCTAAGCCTCATTTTCTCTCCATTGAATTGTTCCTTTTTCCTGGGCATATTTTGTTAACTACAAAAAGCTACACTTTGAAACTACTTGGTACCAATACTGGGGTCAGGAGTGAGGGCGATGTTGGACCAAGGTGTAAGTGCAAAACAACAGGAGATTAAGCAACATAGGTTTACTTTCCAGAGAAGCTGAATTACACCTTAGACTCCAGCCAATTTCTCAAAAAATAACTCAAGCTATATTTTAGAAATAAGTGTTCTTCCCTGGGCAACAAGCAACAAAGATTTTCAAAGAGATTTCTGAAGGAAAAAAAAAGCTGTGATGAGGAGCAGGGGGGGAGTTTTTGGTCCTTTTAAAACCACGTTGTACAGTACTGCAGCTTGAAAAATGAAAGTAGTGTGTTTCATTATTGTTTTCACTAGTTCATTTTCTTGTTGGTTTGGATTTAAGAGATCCATTTCAATATTTTCTATCATATTTCTAAATGTCACTCTGTGCAAACCGGATAACAGTGACATGAGTTATGAACTTCAGGAAGGTGAAAAATATGGGCATTGCCAGAAGGTAGTGAAGACAATATTCTGACCGGTAGTTGGACTCCATGTACAGGATGAACAAGAGATGACAGTTCCTTCCTTCAGGGTCCTGATATCTAATCTGGGTGTCTGAAAAATGAAACTTAGAAGGTACGAATGCACATGAGCAAGCCAGAAGGAAGTCATTTTCTGATAGTTCAGCTGCACAAAACCCAAATCATATCTGTTGTTCTTATTCTCCACCACTTCATGGATAAACAGGAAAGCAGGATTTGACACAACAGGTACATTTAACGTATTGCTGCATGACTTATTCATTCCACTAAACCAAAAAAGTTATTTGAAATACATTAGAGAATCGTAAAGTGTTCCATTTCTTTAAAAGAAATATTTAAAAGATGATTTCAAGATAAGTGAGGGATAAGTGGAATTGGCTGAGCAGAAATACAAGTGTGAAAATCATGAGACTGGCTACTTCCGCAACAAAACAGGCAGCAGCATTTCTTGAGTTAATATCACTCTCTATTAAAGTTCTGTTACGTAACTCCATTGAAATAATTTTGAACATAAAACACAACTCCCAGGACTACTCTATCTTCTAATCACTGTCATAATAACATGTGTTACCAAACAGTAAGCACATTGAGAGAATAAAAATTGCAAAAACTACTCTGTGAGGCACCCTGGGTTCTTTGGGTTCATTTATGAAGATTCTCACACTACAGAGGCTAAAAAGGAACTGCAGGTTAGAGAGAAACCTGTAATTTACCAAATGTCAGGGCATAAACTGCTCAGTTCTGTTCTGACACTGAATACAAATGAGACCTGATGACACTACTTCCACCAAAAACACTACACAATATATTGCATAACTTTAAAATAATGACAGTCCTAAACATGTCTACTTTAAAGGAAAATTTAGCCTTTACTGAAGCAAAGCACTCAATAATGAAAAACTGAACCATGCTTCCAAATATAGTTAAATGAAGATTGATGTGATTAAGTCAATCATAAAGGAATCTTAACCTAAAAATTAAGTACAGTTCAAGGCCAATTAGAACAGCAATACTTCTCTAGTCTTGGTAATGTAAAAATTCAACAGCAGCATGTCTTATTCAAGGATATTTCAAAATAAAGCATCATGCGATCATCCAGGGGCACCACTTCTTTTACAGAAATACTGACACTTCTTAACAGAACAGCCTCATCATGATTTTTCATGACCATCTCACTGCCCAAGGCACAAATTTGCATTTCCACTTGCTTAAAAAAAAAATAATCTGCAAACACATTTTCTTCCCAAGTCAGGCAAGGTAACAGAATTTCACTATATCTGAAGAAAAGAAGCAGCTAAGTATGCTACAAAGCAGGATTATAAAGAAGGAAAAAAAAAGGGGGAAAAAAAAGCAGTTACTAGCAGAAAATGTTACTTATTAGCACAATAGTTCAGGCCAACTGATGGGGTCTGAATGCTACTTGTGTCCAGAACAACTGAATCAGATTGTTGGCATGAAATTGTAAGAGAGGCAGGTTGAACAAAGCTTTTGAATCCAAACCCCCAAATCACTTGGACAGTGACTGGAATCTCATAGTTCAGATTAAGCCCCTTCTCCAATTACAGGGGCTGCTTCAAGCACAGCAGCAGTTTCTGCTGCAGATGTAAAACACAAAACAGAATTTCATATAAATTATATATAATCCTCTATAATTTGAGTACCTTGCATTCTTACACAGATCATATCAATCGGGCACATGGAGCAATGACACCTCAAAGGTTTATCACAAAGGGGAGCTTTAAACTAAATTTTAGTCACCAAAACAAATTTCAACACACAAAATACACAGTTAAGATGGGTCAGCTTTCAGGAACCAGAGCCTTGCTAGTGTGCTGTGTAAAACCAAGCATTACACTGATTATTTCAAGCAAATTAGAAGACAGACTAACCTGTGGCTTAAAAAGAAACTTTGTGGAGTCAGGTCAAAACCTCAGGCGGTAGCAAAGAAAAGACAAACAAAAAAGGCCAAAGATTAAGCATGAGAGTATAAATTAGTAGTAGAGGAAAAAGGAGCAAAAACATGTTAAGAGGAATTGGCTTTACATTTCTTCCAAAAATGCAATATTGCTGTGCTCATCTGATTTCTGAGATACACAGAAACAGTTAAGTGATCTGCATCATTACAGTTGAAAGCAAGCTACAAAGAAGAAAAGTAGTGGATTGCAAACCCACTATTTTGGGAAAACTTAATGATCTTGATCTCCTGAGAGATTCAATTCAATCACTCTTAGAATCAGTGCCACCTAGTCCTTTTTCCTTTATTGAGCATTAGTTTATTTGAAAAGATAAGGAATAATTGGATGATGTGGCAAACTGGAAAAATGTGTTTTCATAACAGATATTACCAAAGAATGCACATGATACAGAGATTTGCTCTTATACCCAACCATCACTGGACCAGGAGTAACTCGTTATAAAATTAACTGCTGTTTAGACAATTAATTCTAATTAGTAATATTAAAGCATTCACATATTTATTTACTCATGAAGTGGAAGGGTTAGAAAGGAGTCTGTCCATGATGCATTGATCCTCCTGGTGCTACGAAAAGAATGCTAAAAAGTCTTTAAATATTTCTAAGTCTATTAATAAAACTCACTTTTTCTATCAGAAGTAATTCTTTTGTATAAACAAAAGTAACGGTACCTGTACCCATAAACAGCATGTTCATTTAAGCAATAGCTAACGTTCCCTTTTGGTTAAATTATTTGCTCACCGAGCAAAAAGAGGTTTCCTATAAATAGAGGCACTTACAACAGACAAATACTGCTTTCCAGTTATGTAATAAAATAAACGTCAATTAGTCAGTTTAGTTTGAGAAGCTCGGTAAATTATAGAATATTAATTTTAATCAAAGTTTTCTATAACATTAAGTTATACTAGTTCATACTTATAACAGCAGGTTAGTAGCAGTTAAGTGATGAACTGCAATTATACTGTGTTGAGGAAATGTTACAGACAAGACAGTTTAACATTAAGTAGTTTAGTAGCAAGTATTCAACAAACCGATGAGTTAGAGACAAACTTTGCCCTCTGAGAAGCTAAATGGAAAAGCAACGATAAAGCTTACAGAACTTAGCTCGTACAATTTGCCTTGAAGGCGGTAGATTGGTTCCCTGAAATAGCAAATTGCAAAAATGAAGTTTTATTTCAGAAACATTTTCTCATTCCTTTCAACTCCAAGCAATTAACTTACAAGTATCTGTTCATTGTATTTAAAATAAAAGGTTCAGCAAAGTCCATTATACCAAAAGTAATCTAGTTTCAACATTTAATTTGAAATGCTAAGCTTTTTCTCCACTTCTTTAGAAAGAGAACATTCACTTAATTAAAAAAATCATTCATTTTATTTGTGTAATTTTGAAAAATCAGATAATTGATGCATTTTCTTTTTATGGGACACTCCAAAGTGATAATGATTGTTGTGGTTGACACACGTTCCGGCACAGATAGGTAAAGAAGGAAATCTCTCCTCAGAAGAGAGAGACTAGTCTTTGAAGCCATTTCAGTGTTTAGACTTTTCAATTTTTTTCATTTCAGTCCAAACTGCATATTACATCAGAAATGCCACTCACGATTGCCAGGCTCTAGAGGACCATCTTATCCAAGACGTTAATGGATTATTTTAACTAACATCTCAAAAATAAACAGCAATTTCTTGGTGTGAGGAAAAGGCTGGATTTTTATCCCAAGATAATGATTAAGTTTACAAAAAACCTAGAACTCTCATTTACAACAGCAGAACAGGAGACTTTGTGAAGTTTCAGGTTTACCACCTGAGGGATCTAAAGTCAGTGGCCAAATGTGAAAACCTGGACGTTTCACTCTTGAGCATTGTTTGACCACATTTCAGAAGAAAACCTCAGGAAGACATTGAATTTGGGTAGTTATTTATATGAAGTTTCGTTGTCTTTTTTTTTTACTAGAATTTTTTATATCCTTTTAATGTATGTACTAATTCCATAACATTTTATTTTGTTTAAGACTTTGCAAAACCCTCAAAGTGAGCAAAAACCCTCAATGTTGCAGCATTTTCCTTATTTTCATCTCCTATAAAAACCAGGACTGATCCCATAAAGTACTGAGCGCCCCTGGCCCACACACAAGCAAAGAAAGAAGCAAAGCTCAGGAGCACTTAGCATCTTGCAGAATCAATCCCATATTCTTATGTGATAAAAAGAAACAGGCAAGTAATTTCACTAATGAATCTCAGTGAAAATGCTAATTAATCTGAGACCACCAACCAGTTATTCTTTGTTTACTTTCAGAAAGGACTATGGTACATAGCCAACACCTCTGTGAATTCAACTGGAAGTTTTCAGAAGAGGTAAAGGCAAATCTGCTTTTGCTTGCTGAATTGCCCCTTCACTGCTATTAAGCTGTCAATCCATAAGAACTAGTAAAACAACTATGACAAAAGCACACACAAGCAAGTACTCACCAGCTTTTTGGATTCTGAAATTCACAAGTTTACAGTTAACGACAAAATACACTGATGTGTAACATGAAAGATTCAATGCACTAAATGGCATGGGAGGGAAAACACTACCCAGCGCTGCAAGCAGTAGCAGAAGTATTAAATGATAAATGATAACAGTAAAAGTCAGGTGGGTCTAAAAAAAAATTCAGAAAAACAAGGTGGTGATGAAATATTTTATATATGTTTGAAGCGGAAAAGGTAAGTGACACTTACAACAAATAAACACAGCCAAGGAAACCAAACAGCTTGGATTAACATGCGCATGCCATTATCCATTCTCTGTTAGGTGCCTACCTGATTTCCCACTGCACTTTTGTTAACCTGACTGCTTCTTTGTTGGGCACTAAGGAAAGCAGAGGAAAAGAATTATACTGAAGAAACCCAAGCTAAGCCAGTTCCCAAAGGATAGATTTTAACAGTAATAGTTACTTCTGATTCCAGCGCAGAAATCTAAAGTAACAAAGAAACACAGCAAAATCATTGTATATATGTGCGTATTTCAACTACTTTTTCTTACAGTATAGGAATGCCTGCTTATATTTGCCTTCTTAGGAGAGAAGGGACATGCACAGCAGACAGCTCCTACTAATCATCTCCTTTGTAACAACATCCTACTTGGATTGGTAAAGGTTACTAAAAGCACAGAGAAATTATGGCTCATGTGGGTCACTTTGCAAACATTAGCCTCTATAAATATTCAAGAGAGACAAAAAGCAAGCCATTTCTGTTATTTAGTGCAATACAACGAAATCCTCCCCTGCTGGAAGCTCCTTAATAGCTTTGTCTTGACAGTTTGTTTTGGATATTATTCTAATATTTATATGCACTTTGAGGGTGTAAATATAACCAATAGATGAAGTCGTCACAAAGCTGGTTCAAAAAGCTGGAATCTTAGAAGAACAGAGCATATTTGAAATTAAAAAACATTTTAAATATTTTGCTCAATTCTTGAACTCTGGTAATTCCAGCTCCTGAAGCAAAACACACTCCTGTCTCACAAACATAAAAGTTGCCATTAATTCTAAAAGCATTTGCATTATGTGGTGATTTGTGTTAGGCGACAGAATTAAAATATTGCTGGAAAGAGAAAAAAAGTGTTCAACCAGCAAGCTTCGGCTACTTGACCACAAGAGCGGCCACTGGTGACAGGAAGTTTTGTTTGGATTAGATTATACCATTTCAGCAGGCATTGACGAACTGAAGAAAGAAGCGTACATATTGGATCAGCTACAAACACTGCTCTGAAAGAGTAAGAAAGATGTGCTTGGATCACAGCCTACGGGCCAGTTCTGCAACTGTTTTGTGCACAGCTGCTGTTCAAAGAATTGCTGAAACACCAAACTCAGCCCTGGCCCAATTCTGATCTTGCACGTCAGACCACACTCCATCAAACCAGCAGTCCGCATGCTGTCCATGAGAAGATCCACAAGGATGTTTATTCCATGTGTCTGTTCACTGGGCTTAGTTCTCAGTCATCCAGATCCTTTTGACTAAATAACACTGCATGTCTCTGGTGCACAATCTGAGTTGCATAAGCTTTGGTGCATAAATTATGATTAAATAACATGCACACAGAAAACACAGCACTGACACCTCACCAGTTTTGATCTGTTGTTTGAGAAACACACATGAGATGGCTTTAGGAAACCTAATTGCCATGCGTTTGGTTTGGGGGTTTGTTTGGTTGTGTTTTTTATTTTATTTTATTGCCTTAAGAAAGCTAGACCACTAACATCATACTAAGAAAACCAAGCCTTTTAGAAACAGTCCAGCAATTGGCCCTCTATTGACTGCTCTAAATACAACTTACTCTTTATGTAGATTGAAGAATGTAGCTATGTCTGAGTTACATCAACTGGAAACAAACCCAATCCCAGCATTTTGTCGCTTATTATGCTAAATGAGACAAACATTAATATTCTAAGATTTCACAATTTCATAACTACAGAAAGTTGTTCTAAAAGTTGGTATTTTTAATTCTTTCTCAAGTCAATTCACATTGCACTGTACCTGCCTTAGGCCCTGCAATGCTGCAAGGTAGTTTGAAATGTTTTGTGCCCTCATTCTTATGAACAAGGTTCAGAGGACTTACACTTACAAAACACTACAGTCACATGAGACAACTGGCTAGAAGACTCAGCAAAAGAAAGGAAACACTAGGGAATCTGAGGAATCTATAGTCCATGTTGTTTAGATACTGCAGAAGCCCATAATCTACCCAAAAATGTATTTTCCAAGTCGAATATAATTGTTATAATGATAATATGATTATAGTTTAAAATGTGTATTTTCTGCTCATAAATATTTTACATTTTAAATTGTTCTTAGTTACCCAGGTTTTCTCTTCCAACTGAGCACACATCAAAGACACTTCCCTTCCCATCAGTTTCAATCTGTAGAAACACTTGCTTAAACTTATCAGTGAACTCAAGCAAAGAGACATTTGTTATCTGCTTATACCCCACGCACAGCGGCTGGGGATTTCTAGATCTCAACTGGCAAAAGAGGAAGCAGCCTTCTCAAGAAACTGAACTCAAGATGTGGCAACTCGTTGGAAAAGTCACAGCAGTGAGGACCATGGACCGAACTACAGGCAGCATCTACGAGCAGGGTTTTTTTCAGGTGAGAGATATAACAAAATATCTCCAGATATACCTGGCACTACAGAATCCATGGAAGATTCCAACTTGACACAAGGAAAAGTCTTTTCACAGGAGGAGAGGCAAGCACTGGAACAGGCTGCTTAGAGAGGCTGGAGAATGTCCAGTTTTAGAAACTTTCCAGATCTGATTGGACAAAGCCCTGAATAACCTGGTCTGAACTCAGCATTAACCCTCCCCTGAACAGGAGGTTGGACTATGTGACTTCTCAAGGTCACAACACACACCATGAATATTTATGGAGTGTTTTTAGCAGGCTTTTTCCTGTCAGAAAAGGATGAAGAGAAGTAAATAGCAAGCAGGTTGTTATCTTGACCTCTAGAAAGCCAGCTACCATTCCTACAACATCCTGTCATTTGTCAAGAGAACTGATAAGGATATCTAGGACCTGCAAACAATTCTAGAGAAAGTTGTTCACACCAAATACATAAACAGTGCCTGGCTTTGCCTTCTTCCCTCTCAGTTTACTGAACTCCATGTTTTAAAACTTCAAGGCATACTGCCAAAGATGTAGACCTTCCTTCACAGTGCTAAGTAGAATAGGCCATAGTATAATACATACTGTGGTGCCAAACTCTGTTGTCAGCATTCCACATCCCACATGAATGAAACCTGTTGTGATTCCAGACACTGTTATAGTAAATATGGCAGGAATATGACTGAAGGAACATTTATTCTTCAAAGAGTGAAGACATCTTTAACGTTTTTATTAGTGACAAAATGTTGGTATGAAGTCCCTGAGGCACAAACTGCTGGAAGCTGAGGGAGAACATTCTGGAGAATATTCTCACAGCCTTTTCAATTAAGCGAGAACGTCAAACCAACCCCTGCAGGGCATTCTGCTACTATTATTCTCTACAGCCAAACAGCAGACACACTTGTAATTCAGTGACATCCACTACTCTGAGCAAAACTGATTCACACTGAATCACAGCTCCCAAAATATGCATTTGCAACAAATGTGGAAAGACCACCAATATCATACATTCCTGTAGTCCTAAAATGGATACAGTGAGGGCATCAGCTTGCCAAAGCTGCTTCCTGAGATGCATATGATTCCAGACCAAGACATAAGCTTCAGCTTCAATGAAACCAGGCTTGTGAACTGGGGTGAAGAATCCCCCACAAGCGGGAGAGAGTTCAATATCATGTATACTGAGAAACAGCATGCTCCTGTCACACTTCAGGACTTGAGTTTTGAACTTAGTTTAAAAAAAAACAAACTTGACAACATCTTATAACAAATTCCCAATATACATACTTTGCAAAGCCAATGAAGTCTTCATGGTTGGTGTTGATGTAAGAAACCTGGATATCAATCAGCAGCAGTACCTGTTTGGGGAGACAGGAGAGCAGGGTAAGTTAGAGGAAATTGATAGGGGAAAAAGATAGGGGATATTGAGATTGAGGAAAAGGATAGGGTAAAAGAATAGAACTTTTGAGTTTTCTGCATTATTTCATATTCCTTTCATAATTGTCCAAACCAAAAGCAACAATATTCTCAAAATCCCACCACTTCTGCTTGTGTGCTTGTTTAATAAACTACACTACAGAAGAGCTCTTCCCCCTTCCTATTTTTTTACCCGACAGACCACTTTTTTTTTTTTTTTTTACTATTTTGGCCCTTCTCCACTTCAAAAAAAAAAATCATATACTGCCAGAAAGCATTTAATAATATGTAACATAGATTCTAGCTCCGTATTTTGCAAGTTAAGCAAAGTTTTGTCTATTTGTAGCATTCCGGCCAAGCCAGCAAGGAACCCAAACCTTAAACCTAAAATCAGGGTACCTAAATTTTCTTTAGGTTCTACACAAAGAAGTGACAGGTAAGCTAGCCCTCTTCCAGAAAACGTACAGCCCAGGTACTAGACAGCCATTCTGGTGCACACATCTGGCTTGAGAGACAGACTAGTCAATGAAATAACAGAATTAATGGTTTCTGTACTTATCACTTGCCAGACTTTCAATGGCCCAGAGACAGAACTTGATTCAAACTTGATAATCTAACTTGGCAAAGAATTTCCTAAAGTATTAGTTAAAGCTCGCACCTACCCTGGAACAGCTTCTTGAACATGCATGACACTGCACTTTCCCCTTGTCTTTTCAGACTTCTATTTATCGGTAGGGAGCAAGGAAGAAACCTATTGCTACCAAATGGCAGAACTTAATATCCTCAAAGCGTGCAGTTATTTCTGCACCGCTCCTCAAACACAGCATCACTTCCAAATTCTTCACAATTTCCAGAAGATTTTACGTGCCTTCCTCAGAGCAAAAGATAGTGGGGCTTTAGGTCTATCTCTTACCTCTGAAAATATCCTTACTAATGTTTTGATTTATTAACAAT
The DNA here is from genome assembly GCA_026546715.1 of Gallinago undulata. Taxonomy (NCBI): domain Eukaryota; kingdom Metazoa; phylum Chordata; class Aves; order Charadriiformes; family Scolopacidae; genus Gallinago; species Gallinago undulata. Next base: position 3,886,741 of record JAOTQQ010000004.1, on the reverse strand, counting down.
AACTGCTAACAGCATTAATAATGATGTGAATATGTGACAATCACCTATTTGACCAATTTTTGGCATTTACAAAAAGTTGGTATTTTGTACTTTGTTCTGGGAAATTGCCAGGTATGTGCACACAAAGAAGAATGGAATAATAAGAGAAAAAGGCTTAATTATTCTAAGTAATTCTAAGGAACTTTTATCTTCCTCCAAATTTTGAAATAACCAAGTGTGCTAACTAGTGCTCCCTGCAAGTACAATCCCAGCAAATACAGATTTTTTAAAATTATTTTTAAGACTACATTCACAGCACAGACTAAAGGAAAAGAAGGACATGCTGCACAGCTCCCTAGCTAGCACAGAGACAGGACTAGAGAGCCAGGAGTCCAGAACAATTTAAAAGCTCTGCCTAGCCCCTCCTCTCCAAATATTTGTTGTAATGCTCTGCACTCTCCAGACAATAATTCCTGTTTCCACATCCAGTGGATTTTGTCACATGTAATCTCAGCTTTGAACTTTCCTGGATTTGGAGTGCTTGGCTGGGCGATGAATGTTCTAAAGGAGTTTCTCTGAAACTTTTTTTTTTAAACTTCAAGGAAAACAATGGCCAGAAAAGCTGTATATCCACAAACCTGGAATAGTGCCGGTTAACAAATACTTGAAATTCTGAATTTAAAAAACCACAACCTAAAATTATCACCCTGTCTTTCAGAATGGCCATAGGAGGAATCTTTTTCTTGCTGATTTTAGAATCCAAAGGATAAATTACCTTATTATTTTTCAGATTTGAGACGCTACCTTTCCAAGCACACAATAGCCTTCAAGGGTCAGTTGCGATGGTTCTACACTATACACCTCAGCAAGTCTGTCAACATGGCCCGAGATAGATAGGGCCAAGCTGCTCAGCTCAGCCTATGTGCTGAAGCTATTGTTGAATAACACAGAACTTCAGGGGCAATGCTTGCTGGAGCTCACACATCCACTACACGGCTCGTCACTCCCACAAGAGCCCCAGTACAATTGCTTGTGCGTCTCACTGTAATAAGAACATGGGATTGGTATGTTAAAAAAAGACTAGATACAAAGTTGAAAAAAGTTTGGGTATTTCTGTGTGCATTTATTTAATCAATAACGGATTTCCTACAAGCAGCTGTTGTAGCACAGCTAAGAAGGCGGCACACTATGGCACAGGAACAAGCCAATGCTATTTTAAACCACCAATCCTAATCTTGAAAGATCAGATTAGGATTTTCTGTAATAATTCTAGTGTCCTCTGTCAAAGCTCAATCAGAGAAGCAAATTCCCTCCCCGTCTAAAACGTGCAGCCTGCTGGGGGAGTAGGAGAGAAGGGGAGGGACAAAGAAAAAAAAAAAATCTTTCATTGTCTTGTTGTAATTTGTACATAAGAACTTTCCTCCTCCACACACTTCCACAAATTGTTAGGTGTCCTATTTATTCTCACCTGATCCTTGGTCTTCTCTTCTCTTTCACGAATATAGCCAGCAACAATTCTTTCTGTTTCCTCACACAACCTTGGATATGTTGCCAACTGAAAAGCAAAATCAACATAAATTTAGACCTGCAGGGTGGTTTCAGTAGCATACAAACAGGAGAGCCTCCACCTTCCCTCTTTAGAAGAAAGCAATTATTATAAATGCTTGTGCTAAAAATTAACTACAATACAAAGCAAGCTTCACTGGCTATTAATGGCCATTTTCCAGAGAAACTGGAGAGACCTAAACCCTTGGATTGTTTCTGTACTTTTGCTCCATGGCACACTGAGGAAAAGACACTTTGGACACGTGAACCACAGTTTATCAGTCTTGGGATGAGGTTTCTCCACGCCTCTGTTTTCTACTATGCCTAATTCCAGAGTGGCCCTTTAAATGATTTCCAAGTTACTTGTTCTTTGAAGGCTCCACCTTGTGGCAACATCTTTACATCTCAGTAACAATACTTTAAAAATGTAAACGGCAAAAACAACAGTAAATTTGGCCAATAGCACTGGGAAAAAAAAATCTGCACAATTAATTCAAGTGACATATCTTCCAAACTTTTGAAAAAAATTATAAAAACACTGGAAACTCCACTCAAAATATTGCAGTGAGTTGTCAAAAAGATCGTCACCCTTTCATGTTTAAGAAAGAGCTCCTTTACCTGCTCATGCATAAAAAATAAAATGCATTTTTCAGAAGAATGCAAAGGATGTAACAGGATATTTCTCAGTAACTTCAGCAGACCTGTGCCCACATCCCAGAACCACTCCTGTACTTGCAACCATTAAGGTACCCTGAACTCTGAGACAGTAGGAAAGACAGAGGGACAGAGACGATTGTACAAATAAAAGAGAGAAAAGTCTTCCCAGCGTTCCACTAACTTCTTGATAGCTGGAGATCAGACGTTTTGGGGTTGGGCATGAAAAAGCACAGGAAAACTTGTGGACTTTTTACATCCCAAAGAACTGTGGTGATATTCAGTAAAATTTAAATATAGAAAGAGCATTTTTCTCTCCATAATAGATGTCTGAACACATCTGAGGCCTTTGGTCTAGAAAATCTTCAATGTTTCTTCCTCTTACTAACACTGGAAAACAAAACTTTAAAGTACAATTTTTTTTGCTGATTTACACATTTGCGGAATTGCTGCCTATGTTCTGTTTTCAGTACCAATGAAAACATCATTTTAAAGAGTAAACTGGTGGCAACTCTTGACTCAACAAAATCCCAATCATGAGGTTTGTGTGTGTATATATATATATATATATATATTCAAAACACAGGAATTAAAAAAATTTCCAGCTTTACATTATTTTAAGAGTTGTGCCGAAGATATAATTAAAACTGTACATCATGTGACCAGATCAAAAATCTCTTGTAATACTGCAAAATGTAAGACAGGCTTTATATTATCTACTATACCATTACATTTTATTTACTTTACCAGATCTATTTGCAAGTTACCTTTTTAGTGCACTTCTTGACAGTGTTTATTAACTCTTGCATCACCAAATCCACGCTCTTTAAACAAGGTCCTTTCAGCTTAACTATCTGTTTTTTAACTATGGCTTCAAATGCCATATCTGGAGTAAACAAACCTGTTCTGTGGACATAAAAGAACATGTAAGACAGTAATAAAAACATCATGCACGGAAGATTTTTTTATTGAACTGCTCATATCTTCGTTTTCAGAGGCTTACACCTGAGTAATAACAATCCCTACACAAACAGGCTTCCACATAACTAAATTTGCTCCTTTCTCTAAAAAATGAAGTGTTATTGTGAGTAAGAATATAGAAATAGAAATATCCCCTACTACTTAAAAGTGATTGTGAGAACTCTAAGGAGTACTGATATAATGCAGTAAAGCCTCTTGAACAGTGCGTGAAGGGATGAACGACAGCTGCAACACTCCATGCACAATCACTTGCATAGCAACCCCATAAGAATCCTATAGCTGCACTTTTCACTCACAACAGGAAACATGGTTCTGTTACTCAGAGTCCTGTATGGAGAATTTCACAGTTGGTCACTGTGATACTGCACAGATACTGCACAGAACCAGTTCTAAACAAATAGGCCTTACTTCTCTTTCAAACACTGCTTGCAACAGTCTGTCTTGGCAGATAAGTTATATAAAAAAGCAAACTATAAAAACATGCCCCAAACTATCAGTTCACTACCATAAATTGCTCATCAAGACCTTTCCATCAATAAGGCCAGAAAAGTTCAAGTACTGCACCACAGCTACTAGAGTCAACCATCTGAGAATTTACTATGCAACTAACACAAAGAACGTTTTCCAAAACACTAAGAGAACAAAGCTTCTAAGCAATGTTTTCCAAAGTTATTTCATGACTTTTCAGGAATGGAAGCTTAACAGAACTGCAGACGCTACCAGAAAAAAAGCTGATTGATTTTATCCATAAAGTAATTTTTCCATCATTTCCAGGTAAATTAAACTTTCTGGGGCAAGCCAATTGTTTGGCCCAAAATAACTACCTGAAAAACAGAGGTATAAAGGAGTGAAAGAAAAAAATAAGCGGCTGGGAACAGTGTGTTAGTAACATAGCCCAGCAGCTGATAGCCAGTGTGTCCACAGGTTAAAAAGACCACAGCCTCTCTAATGTGGCTGGGCTTGAAAACACAGGAGGCACTTGCCTGATACCATGTATGTTCTTGATGGCATAACTTATTTCTCTCCGCAGTTCCTTCTCATTGAATTCCATCTAGAGGAAAAAGAGCATATGAGAACATATTAGGAGAAGTTTTTTAATAAAACTGAGAATATTATGTCTCCCAATATAACTGAAAGATGGGCAAGTTCAACTAAGCGAAACATTAATTTCTAATTACACTAAACAAAGCATGAGTACTTTTAAACATTTCAACACTAATGCTGCAGGCAGCAATAAGGATTGTTGAAAATCATTCACCCTTCTAGTCCAGATATATCATCAACTGAAATGACTTCACAGAGTTGACAGAGTAAGCCAGAAACAGGATTTTGAAGATGCAGCATTAAGGTTTTAAGCCTATTTTCCTAAGTGGTGCAACTTCTGTGATTATGGTCCATTTATCCTCCCCTTCCCATTCTACTGTTTGTCAATCAAATTTAAGAGAGCAGTGATCTCAGTTATGAAGTGATAAAGCTTTTCTTTAGGTTTCTTGAAAGCCAGCTACCTGTAGAGAAGTTAGTGGTGTCACAAATAAAAAGGTCATTACCTAAGCCCAACTGTCATCTCTTCTGTTGGACTGCCATTTAAACCAGCCACAATCCTGCCTGGTTCCTACCCAACTGAAAGTTAGGGAATGTCAAGGCAGTTGAACATAAAACAGGTGGAAAGGAAGCTTAGGAAAAGTATAAAGGAATGGGGACCAGAGACACAGTATAGTTCATGGCGAGGGGAAGCTGAAGTCACTGCAGTGAAACTAAAAACCAAAAACTATGTAACACAAATTCACAGGAAGCCAGGTTTTGTTAGTTCACACCCTACTGGACCTCTGTTTATTCTGTTACCCAAAGGATGAGTAAGCAAGAAGAGGTGTACCAAGAGGAGAAAAGTTATCTCAAAATTTGCTTCTGCTCCACCTCCCACTATGAAAGCGGGTGATCCAAAGCTGGCTTTTGTTTAATACATTGAATACAGGAAGTAGAAAACACAGAAAATTGCTATTTTCCATAACTCTAATTGTAATAGGTACTAGGTACTTGAACACAACAACTTTAAATTTACCAGCTATAGTTGTTTGCCTATGCCATGTAACCAGAATGAAGTTGCCATTTGTGATAAAACAATAAAAGCATGGAAAATAGTAAGAACTGGGATTATAATTATATTCTAATTCCAATATTTCAGAATTCTTACCATGTCTCAGTACCCAAAACTAGAAATTAAGCCAAATGTCTCAATTATAACTTCATGTAATTTTTTCCACAGTTAAGAGCATTTTCTTCCAATCAGATCTTCTCTTGGCTTTACTACTATAAGTATGAACACAAGAATACATAAATAAAACACAAAGCACAGAAGCAAGATGGATAAATACCTTCACTAGTTCAAAAGGAAAACGTTCATGGAAAATACGATTGATTTTGGCACCTCCTGAAAGTTCTAATGTATCAACCTGATCTCCTGATCCTTCGATTCTTTTTTCAAAGTCCACTGAAAACTGTTGTACCATCCTAAATTTCAAAGCAGGAGAGAAAAAAAACCCATAAACACAACCATTTAAGCACGTCAATTACCAGCTCTAACTTCAGTACTATGTAACTACTAGTGCCTATTAAAACATGTTGAGAAATTGACAAAAGTATAACAACAATTCATTCAGCCAAGCTTCCAATCCATAAAATCCATACCTACACACACCCCTACACTTCTCCTATCTTGCACGACATAGCACAGTGTATTATTTTCTTTCTTACAAAATGTTGTATTTTTTAAAAAAAATACTGTGTATTAAACTGCATATTAAAGTCAGCTACAAATACAGCTGGGTACCAGGCTACATTCGTGTTTTATCAACGATCACAAAATTGTAAATGCTACCATTATTTATAACATAAATTTTTTAATTCTGTTTTTTTTTTGTTTTGGTTTGTTTTGTTGGTTTTTTTTTTACGACTAGGAAAAGTGGTAGCAATCTTTTTGGTAGGATAAGCAAATAGAAGTCCTGATGTTTAAATAATAATACTTACTGTATTTGAATAGAAAAGCACATCCATATTTAGATGCTGCTGCAGAAGTTACAGAGCTCAACAGGGCAGACCACCATAAGTAAAAATCTCCAATCATATGGCAAAAGGTACCATTTGCAGAGAGCTTACTTGTCCACAATGACCCTTTGATTTTTCTCTTTCAAAAAGATACAGTCCAAAAGCGTGGTGTGAATCAAGCCACTAAACTGAAGAAGAGATTGCTAAGGAACTTACTTTCCCATGCCATAAAGCTAGCCCAAGAAGCACCACTAACATGTCAATGTGGCAACTGTCAACATCACAAGCTCCAGTTTATGCGGTTGCGCTTAGACTTCTGCAGCTGAAGCGTTTAGAAGAACACACATGAAAATTCCTCCAGTTATGAAAGATTCATGGATATCTCATTTTTTTTAATTTTTTTTAAGTACAGGTATTTGGTCATAAAATTTGAAGTGACAGATTCTGCCGAAAAGTAATCTACATATCAACTGTATATAAACCTCAGATACCAATATGGTCAGGTTAACAGAATTATAGAAAGAGTGTCAGTGTAGGGCCCCAGAATCAATTTTTGAAGAGGACTACAGAAACTTAAGATCATCCTATGGGGTGAAGTGAAGCATATTGGGTTTTTTTCTTACATGCGTTATGGAATTTATTCAGAGGAAAGGGTTCTAATTATGTTATTTTCCACACCTCAAAAGAAAAAGGGAAAGTGAGGAAAATTTTTACTCTATAGCACCTACTTATAATGAAGGAATTAGAAAAAACTACACAGTGAAGTACCAAGTACGATGACTTAGGTTGAAATGAAATTCAATTTTTTACTTTAGAACATGTTTCAATCGTAGAGTACGAGATACCAGCAACACCTAACAATTCACAGCACTTCATATATGTGCTTCTAGCAGTTAAGTCACCAAATATACAGAGTGAAAAAAACCAAACACCTGTGTTGTACTGTCATGGAAGACTCAAAGGTGACGTCCCTCTGTTTTTGCAACTAAAACATTGGAAGTCACATCATGAGGGTCAGACAAATCTTTTGGACACAGTTGTTACAAAAACAAGGAATAAATCAAGAGTTTTCAGCTGGCTCAAGAATGCCTCTCTAGTTCAGGTGACCACTTTCCCTTCTGAATTCCAGACTTTTAATTAGAGAACAAATCCTGCCCAAAACTTACACATTTTCACAATCCAGTGCTATTACCATCTATCCCAGAGAACTGAGAAGACTGAAAACCTTTGAAATCAGTCATAGTAGGAATGTGACGACAGTCATATAAGAGAGAAGAGCTAGGAACATTTCACCTCTCTCTATCTTCTTTAGATGCGTTCTCTAAGAGGTAAATTTCTATCACATATGAACATAGAAGTGGCTGCAAAGGGCTACAGTTTAAAAAAAAAAAAACAGAGAAAATAGCAGACCTTTCACGTGAAAAGGTACACAATACTGAGTATTAAGAATCCCTGGAAACAGATCAAGTAAGGAAGCTGCATGAAGCAAAAGCAGTGGGTGCTATAGCAGCTTCAATCTTAAATTTCAGCGTTACCCTTTTTCCTTATTGCTAAAACCACAATAAATAAAGGGCTCTGACTCCAGTTTCACTTTATTCCAAGTCAGATGAACAGCCATCTCCGTGCCATCATTTTACAAAAGTGTTACCAAAGTCTCATCAGACAGACTTATTTTGTGGATGAGTCCCAAATTGGACAGTAACTTCAGCAGTGATTAGTTTTCTAGTTGGGAACTTACAATAATAAAGTAGGTCCAGAATTTTTTGCCATTCCTCTGACAAACAACAACAGTGTTCAATCCATGATGACTTCTTGAGCCCCAAAGGGTCAACATCTGCCAGGTCAGTTTTAACACAAGCGCAGGTGGCATATCACATCACCTATTTTGCTGCTAGTTCTCAGATGTGTGCTAAGAGAGGCAAACTGCAAGAAAGAGGCTTTTACCCACCCCAATACAGTATCACTTGAATATAAGAACGGCTGCACTACAGCAGAAAAAAAAGCCATATTGTGACAGTCACCGACAGTAAGTGCCTAGGAGAACAGAGCAAGCACAAAGTAATATGTCTCCAGGATACTCTGATACAATAAATTGTTGTTCATGGATTCCATACAGTAGGAATTTGTCCTTGTACTTACTAACCTTAAATGTCTTCCTTATTCCAAGAATTTGCCTAGCTGCTTTCTGAAAGCACACAAATTTTTGGCATCAGCTCCTGCAGCAAAGAGCTCTGTGGCTTAGATGCACATCAGATAAAGGGTCTATCATCTTCTAGATGAAGATCTATGATTAATTTTGACCTTGATTCTTCAAGTTCTTTTGTATAGCCAAGTTTTTATATTGGAAAAAGAACCATTTCCTCTTCTCCTTTCAGACTCTTCATCTTACAGACTTCTAACACAATCTCCTTCCTTGCATGAGGTCATCTTTTTGGCAGGCTGAAGATTGTGTCTGTACAATCAGAAGCAGGTTCTTACCTTTGATCATCTATGTTGCCCATCTTTGTACCTTTTCCTGCTTTGCTTTCTCTCTTTTCTAGGATTGCTAAAATTAATTTAGAGAAAATTCTCCTGAAATTGTAGAATAAATAAAGTGTTCTGGAACATCAAGCACAGAATTCTTTGGAGTTTGCATACAGAATCCTTACCCATATCCTAATTTTTAAATTTAAACCCATTAGAAGGGAAAAAAAAAGAGAAAAAGAAAAACAAACCTATACAAAATAGAAAAGCAGAAAAAAGATTAGACACTCACTGCAACAGGGCTTTCGTTTTTCTGGTTGGATCTTCTGGTCTGAAGTTTTTGTATACCTCTACTTCATGTTCTATAGAAAGCAACTGGCCCTGGAGTTTGCTTCTGAAGGCTGGCAGGGTATCCCGAATATGATTGGTAAGTTGCTAAAAAGCAAATAATAGTCCTTTTATACTGTTAATAAAGATAAAAGCAAGACCACAACCATTCCCTTCTGACTGCCAAGCATATCAGCCATGACCTGTAGTTTACCAGCTATAGCTTCTAGAAAACTAGCTATCATTAGCTAGTTTACCAGTATAATTCCTTTCAATCTTTGAAGCACTGGACTCTGTTAAAGAACAAAATCTCTTTTGCATACACATTATAAGTAAGCTTGAAAAATGCCTTTGTTCTCTCAGTCACTGAACACTGTTACTACATACTTGTTTAGCCACACACAAAAAAGTTATACACAATACATAAGTAATTTGAAATGACCTCTCATCACTCAGCACTGATGCCACCATGCCCATCTCGCTGGTTTTCCTATGAGCGTTTCCCAGTCCCCTATATACTTGTTCAGCACGATGACTCATTTACTTTACAGCCACAAGGCAATGGGGGACAAGGAAGAGACTCTGAGCATCTTCAGCCCTTTGAGAACAGAGACGGAGGCATAGACATACACAGTACCAACTTGGCATCCTCCCATCATTGAGAAAAATCACGTCCATGTGATTTCTACTCCCTTGAACAAGTACATTAAAGGGAAGGTTTTTTTCCCTCCTGTTAATTATTATAGAACTTTATCTTTTTTTAACACTTAAATTTTGTCTAGAAAAGGTTCTACCACTCAAGACTCTCCATTTTCATTTCTGAAAATATACCTAAAGTACTGGAAAATAATTTGAAGGAGAGCGAACAAAGTCTCACCAGATCT
>JAOTQQ010000004.1:3834085-3876766 GCA_026546715.1 Gallinago undulata | reverse complement strand
CCATTTTCATTTCTGAAAATATACCTAAAGTACTGGAAAATAATTTGAAGGAGAGCGAACAAAGTCTCACCAGATCTCACCAATAACTTTTCTGCTGTTTCCAGCTGCTGTGTTTAACTTCCCTCATTCACTTTTGCACATATATGTTGTAATGTGCTTGGACAGCACTATGATTGTCTTAATTGTGCCATCATTTTCTCATGCATTGTACCCGTTTCTTGATTAAAACCAAAGTGTACTTCTTGCACTATGCTGCAAACCCTCTTCCCAACCCCAGTAAGACAAGCTATAAATTAAGAATTTCATATACCAAAATATCTAAACTCAAAATAAAAGTTGTTCAGCACACCGACAGGCACAAAATCAAAAGCTGCAGTTTCCCTGGAGCACCACCTTGTGGGTGCAGAGAAATTGAAATACTACCTGAAACCACAAACACTCATACACCTCTAAAATCTTATGGAAGAAACCTAAATAGATCTTCCTTCTATACTATTCTACACACAGTAATAGCAACAGAAGACCAACAGTTCATACTGAAATAGGTAAATTTACAAAACAGTTCACAAAAAAGTTAATAGTACATAAAGTAATGCAAATCAGGACAGGTAAGACAGTCCAAAGGTGTGTGCAGCCTGTGCTCCAGTCTCAAAAGTAAGACACGTAGATTAAACTTTCTAGATATAAAAAGAAGCAAAACATTCTCAACAGACAAAATTGCATGATACAAGCAAGTTCTTCCATCCTGATGGAGACTTTGGTTCTGAGGCACAAATAAAGGGCATCAACATTCTTTTTGAGCAAGGCCGGAGCATGCCATAACCTGGCTGTCAAGTTACAGCTGCAAAGTCGCCGTAGCAAGAAATTTAGCAGGACAGCCACTTTGTTTCCTGCCTTAATCAATAACTTTTCTGCTGTTTCCAGCTGCTGTCCAAAATGGACAAAGCTAGGCTGACCTAGTCTTTGTCTATTCCAGACCAAAAGGCTGCAATTTGACAGTGAACCAGAAAAAAACCTACCAAGTTTGACTTATAGGAATTCCAAGAACACTGGTCAGCTGATAAAGTAAGGGTTTAAAAAAAAAAATTAAAAATTATGTCATCACCAGCAATTTTAGAGAGGCAGGCATGACTTGGTCTTGCCCTCTTCAAACTTGCTGAGATGCACCATCATTATGGTCACATGCTGTTCAAGCTAAGGGATGGCACTATGGAAAGAGTAATACCCAAAGACACAAAATGGTGAAGAGAATTATATACTCCTCCAAGTCTCCTGTAGGCAGTGTCTTCATTGGGACAGTAAGCTATTGGTTTCTCCTCCAGGTAACTGGGAAACAGACCTCTATTGCCTGCTGAAGGAAGCTGTGATCTGATGTGGCTTAGCATGGACTCATACAAATAAAAAGTCCATGGGTTATGCAAAAATAAAGGCAATGTGAACAAAGTGTTCCGATTAATATATTTATAATTTATATCATTAGTATACAGTACACTGTTTCTATTAAAAACTATAATAAAGTGTAAATTTTGAGGTTAGAGCACAGACATACAGTGAAACCTCAGGATATATGATTTCTGAAAGTGTCATGGGTTTTTTGTTTCCCCTGGTTTCTAAATTTGAATTCTAAAAATCCCATTAAGCTAGAAGGAATGTGATAATTAAGGAATAGGATGCTATACTTCCAGGAAGGGAGACAAATCTTATTTTTATGTTTGTATTCAGTATTAAAGAAAACCGAGGAGTGCAGAACTAACAGCAGAAGTCAGAACAGCTTCGTTTACTACATTATGAAAATTAAAAAGGTTAAAAGCAGGAAAGAATAACCGAGGTTCACTGAACAACATTCATTTTAATAAAGATTTTATATCAGTCCTATCTTTATAAAAAGCTGCTTTTCTCCACAAAGGCTTCAGGTTTTACCTGGTTTAGAACTTTTTGGAGATATGGTGTTCCCATCCGATCTGCCATGTGCCTATATGCTGGGTGGGAAAGAAAGAATTTTCTTTCTGCTAGAAGAGCTGCCTTTATGTCCTTCTTCCCATCAATGTCTTTCTGGCTTCTGTTTACAACACCAATATAACCTAAAACAACACAAAGCCAGTGGGTAAGTCAGTGCAGCTATTGCCTGAACTACTGAACTCATATTAAATAAAAGTAGACTGCCTCAGTTCAAATAAAACTTTACAATTTAGGCATTTCAGATACTGTTTACAAATACTGTAATGACCTTAACAGTGTCTAAATTGTTCATCCTGTTTATGCATAACAGATTCACTTCCTTGTAAATCACTTATTCAAATATAAAAATATCTGAAACATCGGAGTACCCCAAAGAAACCACTTCAAAGATAGCAAAAATCCAAACCAAACAAACAATCAAACAAAAAAAACAAAACAAAACAAAAAACCCAAACTCAAAATCAAAACACAGACACAGGTATACATAAGTAAATTATGTATTAGCAAAATATAGAATGAAAAATTTCTTCTCTTTTGCTCAGCCAGCACACTGCATGGGAGGGGATGGTGGTCTCATCAATAAATTATAACAAGAATCCAAATTCTGGTGGTGTTAATAACATGAACAACTGCAGCAGTAACTGCCAGAACAATCACATGGAAAAATTCTGGAAGGGGTGAAAATTTGTTTTACAGTGAGATTACCAAAGCTGTGGTGCTTGCTTCTGTCATGCAAAGAAAAAAAGATTCCTTTGTTACAAGTGGCAGCAACCTGGCACAGAAGAGAAGATTGGCTAACAACTTGGGCTGACGTTTGTTGCTTCCTCTGGAATATTTTCAATAGTCTATTTTCAAGGTCCAGAAAAAAAATATATTTTACTTGCAGGACATTTTTAGCACAGCTGCCTTTTATGTTTGCTGAATAGATAACAATAAAAGGTAGGAACTCATCAAGTCCAGCACAACCTTTGGTTCACTTCCAGGATTCCTAAATACTTCCTTTATCCAAACCACCATCTGGATTGCAAAGAATATACGCATCTGAACATTCTCACCTCTACGAAGAGGGAGTAGTTTGTTTTCTAGAATTTCTCTTGCATCTGTTCCTTCATCCATCAGATCCAATTTTGTGATCACACCAATGGTCCTAAGGCCTTACCGTCGTGGACACAGGAAGAAAAAGGTAGTGAAGAATCATTTATATTTAGGAAGAACAATTAAATCTTACAATTATATAATAACAGATGTGACGTTCTCAAAGCTTGCATCACACAATACCAGATATGTTCCTCAAATCTCTTTGACAAGATTCAGCATTGCTATGAGATGACTGTAAGAAGTTTATGATGCAAGTATCTAGAAATCCCATCGGCACCACAGCCCATTTTGCTAGGTACTAGGTACTATTTTCTAAATAGGTACAAATTTCTAAATAGGCATTGCCCCTCTTGCTTATAAGAGATAGTGATAAAATTTTAAAAATATATTTACAGCATTATTACCTGAATGATACTGAGCTAACAAATGGTTATTGTGATGCTGAAGCCTATATGAGAACATATATATATACACACATCTATGTTATATATTATAAACTATATTTCACACAAGAGTTGGTCCGTTTCTTCCAATTATGTTATTCTACTGGAGAAAAAAAGTGGTTATGTTCAATCACACTTACCTTGAGGGTCCACTTCCTTAGCTAACTTCAGTGCATCCGAGTTGGCCAGATCAGTGTTAGCTGGAGTCACAGCCAGTATCAGACAGTTTTCTCGGGAGATGAACTGCATTATCATGTCTCTGATCTGTTGCTCAATATCTGGAGGCTGATCCCCTACTGGCACTTTAGTGATCCCCGGCAAATCAATAAGAGTCAGGCTTAATACTATATAGAAAACACAGGATCGTAAAACTGCTTAGCACGCCAGACACGTCTGAAGAGGTCCACACATCTATGGCTGCAGACAAATTTTAGTCACATAAACCCCCAAGTAATTACCTTTACAGGTATATAAATATTGGCAATGGTTCAAACAAAATGCCTGACAATCTGAAAAGTACTATTGCTTCCCTGATGGTCTTTCATCTCTGGATTTGGTAACATTATTTAATATTTTAAACAGTATAACTGGCATAGGAGAATGATACTTATACTGGAAATCCTTGAAGCCTCTTCTAGGCTGCTTCTATTTATTTTTTTTAAATACAGTTCTTCTCTGATTATGCTTTCAACAGTGTCTCTAATGAAGAGATTCCCAAAAAGTCAATAGCTAGCCTAATTTATATAGCAAAACTGTTGCTAAAAGATTTGGGGGTATGCTGTTCTTTTGTGTTTTTTTGGTTTGTTTTTTTTTGTTTTGTTTTGTTTTTTTTTTTTACCCTGTAACTTCTTAAGAAAGGTAAGAAACAAGAAAAAGTTTATCCATTACAAAACCCTGTTTTTCTCTGGCACAATTTCCCCTGTACAAGCCACAGCATTAGGGCCAACCATAAGCATCCTTGATTGTTCAGCCAGTACTGGGGTAACACAGAAAAATGCAATTCCTTTCTAGGAAAGACCAGAAGTATATTTGGGGTCTGGCTAATACAGATCACAGTTGCTGAACAATAAGACTGATCCTAATAAAACAATGTAAGAGCATTAGGAAAATTTCACTTTCTCCTAGAGTCAGCATGTTCAAAAAACAAGCTTTGAGGCAGGGCATTTAGTTCAGCTCCTCTCCAGTTGGCCATGCCACATCTGTAGAGCAGAGAAGGGCGGGCTCGGAGGCATATGTTTAGACCCAAGGCTGCTCGTGGTATATCAAAGGGAGGTTCATCATCTCTTTAATTACTCCCCTCTTATTTTAATCTTTCTGTCCTTTGATTCACAATGAAGACATCAGATGAGGTAGCTAGAAAAATAAAGTGCTTCAACCACTTTTCTCCTGTATCCAAGACAGATTCAATGCAAAACATTTTCTCTAGATTGCCTTCATTAAATTGAGCAGATGGCAACCAGAGAACTAGCTTTGATCTATACTGGGGGTCTACAATCTACCACAGAAAGCAGCTTCAAATACCATTATTGTCTAAACATATTTTTCGTGACAGTGAACAATAAACATCCAATAGGGCAAGGAGACATAATGGCTTTCTAGATCACTCATCAGGGAATCCATCTGGAGGGTGGCAAAAAGAAGTTTTGCCACTAAGTCTCCCATCCCCAAATATTTGCCTTTACTAGTAAGCTACTAACTAATGGTATATGCACTGGGGGAGAGATTGGTTTCATTCTGATGCAGTGAGAATATTTTTAAAATCACAAGAATATTAAATGGGACAGAGAGTGCATGTTCTGCCCAGCTCTAGTGGCAACAGCTCTCCACCAAACAGAGTTGGAGAGCTCCGTTTCATAACACAGGAGAAGTTCAGGATTCTTCCAGATATATGTCCACTTTTGGTTCATCCTAATCTCAGAAGTTTTTTCATCCCAGACGATTTCTAATGGAGCAATGACAACACATACAAAAGGAGACAGATAGACAGACAGACCTAGAAAATACATTAAACAACAGAGATATAAAGTAGAATGATTTTACCTACCATGTGGAGAGTATATTCGTAAATTAATAGGAATTGAAGAAATGCCTTTGTTCACTCCTGTTATTCTATCTGTTTCTACTTCAATTTCCTGACGAACTTCATCAAAATCAGTAAATTTCCTCCCTTTGCAGTGCAGAAATTCAGCATACTCTGTGAAAAATATCAATAGCAACTCTGTATGTCACAGGCTTAAAAGACTTGGGACACTTACTTTTAAGCCCCTAGTATTCTTCAGATGTGTAAGCACAAAAGGATGTCATCATGGATATCAGGAAAGCATTATATATGAGCACATGCTAGAGATGAAAACCAGCTTACAACAAGACAGGGTTAGTTCAAAAGTCAAGTTGACTGGATATGGATATCTTTAGCATGTCATCTTCTGGAACAACCTGAAAGATTCAAATAGATAGTGTTTACATTAATAGCATAAGGAACAGATTGTGAATCACATTCTGAGTTTTTATCTGATTACATTTGCCTGTAATACATCACTAAATTGAAGAAAAGTAATTCAACGTCTGTATCATGAAAGATTTTTAGCATTTGTTTTCAAAATCTGACAGCCCATGCACACAATTTTACCAAAGGAGTTCTGTACATTTTTACAAGTTCATCACAAAAATAAGATCACTTAAAACCACTGTAACGTTTTTAAAATACAACTCCTCATTTCCTAAAGACTTCTTGTAGTCTAAATCCAAACCATGCTTGAGAAGTTCGTAAAAGCTTTTATAGATATAACTATGATTTTGCTGAAGTGGAAGAACACAATGAATTCCGAAGTTTTCTATATCATACAACTTGCCCTCTTACCTTAAAAAGGCATCAACCAGGAATCAGGGATAGATACAGTCTAATTTGTTAGACTCAAACTTGACACTGGGTCCCTGTTTCCACTCTTGAATCCAAATACTGATACTAATTATTGTATCCTGAATTTCCTGCCCTAGAGGTGCATAACCAAAACCACACCTCAGGATTTTAAAACTGGAGTTTCTTCCTTCAAACAGGGCAAAACAGAACACAAAAAAGTTTGTCTCACATAGCAAGGCTGCAATCAGAAATAATGACATAAATTGTAATCACAGATAAAAGCTCACATCCTGGCCCCACAAGATTTAAGCAGTAGGACTGGAGAAAAGTTAGAGTTGTGTATATTCATTTCCTCCCACAATTAAGGCCTGATCTCAAAGTTTCATTTTGGCATTTCTTCCCTAGAAAACGTTCCATGGTAAAAAGCCCTCAAACATCAGGGTAAAGAGCTTGCTTAGTACTAAAAGAAAGAACAGCAGCTCAGGAGACCTGATCTGAGAATACAGATAAATAGAGAGACTTATGTTATCAGTACTGAAGTCTGTTTCTGAAAAGTTACTTTATTACTATTGTTGACAGAGCTCTTTTAAAAAAAAAAAAAAAACAGAAGTCAAAACCACACATGAAATTGTAACAAAAAGCAAACTAACTCTAAAAAAGGAGAGGATAGGAAAAGAAACACCAACCTTTCTGCACTACAATACCATAATCCCTCCAGACTGAAAGAGAAGGGAACAGGGAAACCCACCCTTGTTAAGACAAAAATAATGCATCTCTTATTTTAAAAATAAGGGATCACCTAACAAAACCCTTCGTCTTACTTTTGACAACTTAAGAATTCCAGAATATCTTATATTCCTTTTTAGCTCTAGCAGCAAAATGACAACGAATGGGGGGGTTGTATGCTTCATTGTCAACTGTTTATTAAAAAAAATTAAATATTCAAATATTTTAAAGTAAAATCCGTAAATATTTGTAAAATCTGTCATCTTAAAGTTGGAAAATAGTTGCCTACTGAAAAAAAAAAAGAGTTGACGAGTGGTTCTTTTTATGTACCAGTTCTTTATGCACTGCTCCCGGTACAAAATAACATGTATTCTTCTCAGTTACATTTTTTTAGTGGCTTATCAGATTTTCTCAGAAAAATATTTCAAAATTCAATAATTAATACTTGCTGCCTAGTTGTAATCAGTTGACTGACTCAGCTGATAGTCAAGGAAGCTTTCTGCATTGTTCTGCTTAATACTCAGCAAGAGTGCCTATTTGAAATGGTAATTCAAATAAAAATGTTTACTGTTTTTTAACTATATTAATTTATTAATATTTTTATAAATATTTTATTTAATATTTATCAATAGCTCATTCCTCCTAGTGACATCTATGGTCCCACCAGTTCTGAAGGAATAGACTTTACAACAGTTCATAACCTGTGGCGCCGCACACAGGCTACAGGATAAAAATTCAAATGAACAAGCAGCGCTTTGTTTTGCTCGTTTCAGCCCTTAGCCTGTCCTTGGCAATGATGCCTTAAGCAAGGTTGGATAAGCAGGTGCTTTAATGCAATCTACAATTTTCAGCTTTCACACACAGAAGAGTACTAGAAAAACATTTTATTTATATTTTTGTGTGAATGGACATGAAGTCAGACAACAAAAAGTGATCGTGCTTAATGCCTAGTTTTGAGACATGTATTTTCTGTATAAAACTGAAGTTGCATTGAGAGAAAGAACAAATAGATAAAAACATTGTCTTGGTATGTAGAATACTTTCCCCCCCTCCTCAGAGTCATTCAAAGCACCTTGTATAACACAGAATGAAAAAGCTACCAGAGCATAGTTCCCTTTAGTGCATTCAACCAACAAGTGTCATGAGAAGTGATTATTTCTCTCTTCAATTTTGATTAGACAAATCATACAAAACAGCATTATGGGATGAGCATTTTAGAAAATGTTCTCATTTTTTCTGTGAGTTATTTCTCACTATGTGTTTATGATTTAATCTAGCTCAATGTTACATTGTTATTAATGACAAATCTCTAGTGTTGTTTTCATACCATTTAAATTACATACACACTTGAGATCTTCCATAAATCTGCCTCTAAGTTAAAGAGAGCCAAGTTAGGTACGCCACACGATGAGAGAGGGAACAGCCATTAGAAATACATGTGACAACTTAAAAACCCTTACTGAATCTAATACAAAAAACACCTACCACACCTTTATTTACCAGCCTGCTATCCTGTAATAAAAAAAAATAAATTAGACTGATATGGTGTTTTTACCACTTGATGAATTTGTGTTGGCTGCTATTCATCTCAAGTACCTTTCAGATTGCTAGTTAATAATTAATTACAGGTTTCTTTTTTCTAAAAGTGAACTTTGATTTTTCTGTCACTTTTATTTATTATCTTTTTGAAGATGGGAAAATACAGTCATCTTCCAGTCTTTCAACAAGGGGATTCCATCTTTCCTGAGGTCACTGAGCATCAACTTGGGATCAAGGAAACAACCTTGCAGGCAAAATCACTTGTAAAAACAAGTATTCATGGGCATGATTCCTTCGTCCGAATGTAAGCTGAAGCCCATATCCCATAGGGAGCTGACGGGAGAACTGGCTGAGCCCTCACATCCATACCGCTGGACCTCAGCAGTCACTGCTGATCAGCTCAAGTTACTCCAGGCACTGTTGGCAGTACACACACACAGACAGCAGCAAGGAAGATTTGCAGTTGCAAAAGATTTGCAGTCTCCACAACCTTACACTAACATCTTAAATTCAGGTTTCAGACCAGCAGCACTATCCCTCTTCCAGCCCATCAATCATATTGGGGTGATGAGTCTTTCCCTGTCTCAGGAAAGGGTCAACAGTACCTACAACCTCTTCCCCATGGTGATGTCACATTTTAGCTTTTGGGGTACACACCTCCCAAATCTTTACTGTTGTCTACAGCATCCCTGCTTATCATCTGAATGAGTGGTTGTCAGAGGGTGAGATACAGAAAATGGCAGCCACTGTCTTCCTTTCCTTTCTGCAAAGTGCCCAGTCCCTCCCCTACTACTGGCACTGTGCACCTTAATAGATTTTGTCTTTGAAGAACACCAAGTGTATCCCTGCTGATGAAGTCTGGTTATTTCAGCTAACACAAATTATATTCTACTCTAAATTATTTTTACATTGTTTTCATTTTATGTAAGAGGATTGGTTTTGCCACCAGATGGCAATAAAAGATGGGTATGTTTGAGGAGTAGTCTCACAACAAAAGATACTTGCATTAAAGCTCAGCAACTTCAATAAAAGAAAGCATGTGCAGGACTTCAGAAAAAAAAAATAATCAGAATGTCTTTTGAACCTTATGGTGATTTACTTTACTTTTTTTCCACCCCTATCTCCAGTGCAGTAATTTATTGGATAGAGGCCACATTTACAATTTCATTTAAAAAGCAGTTGGGTGGTCCCTAAAAAGACTCACAGTAGGATAGTCAAGAACAAGTCAGAGTCCTTCAGAATACTGCAATTTGTTTTTACCATGCACATTTGACTTATTCTATGCTACCAGATATTTCTCACATTATCAATTTTGGATAAAAGTAGTCACAACTACTAAAGACTGTCTTGTCAGTTGCAATATTTAATTAAAACCTTTGTCTTCGCCTCCAAGATTTCAGCTAAGTGCAGTATGTGCATGGATATGGAAGTGCAAATGGTGTAAAGACATTTAGGAATTGTACTGTCCCCACCAAAAAATGTTAGTGGTTAAAGGAAGGCAACAGATCACGAGAAAATAGTTTTATACTAATTACACAGAACTTTTTAGAAAAGAGGAAGTAAACAAAATTGTAAAAAAAAAAATACTACACATCTCATAAGATAAATTTCTTCATATTTAGTTGTTTTGTGTTACCTCTTGCATACTTGCATTTTTAAAGCACATAAAGAGACCAGCTCTTTACCCAGATGTGTCAGATCTTTCAGATGTTGGAGGTCCCCTGATAACTCCTCATTATCAAATCCTGCTGCACCCTTCCACGACACGTCCAACTCTAATAATAAGCAGTCTGAGTTTCCTCTTACTTGCGTGTGCATAAATGCCTCAGCTGCCAATCTTTATCCCTTAGTGCAATGACTCAAAGTTAAATGAAGATTTAACCTCTTCCATCAATCAAATTCACATTCCAAAAAGATTCTCAGCCAGTTCCAAAATGTTGCTAAAATACCTTGCAGTTATCTCTGCGTGCCTATATGTATATAGAAAGTGGCCCATCCCTTCCAAGGAATACAATAAGTTTAAGAATATTTACTTTTAAAAGAATCAGGAAAGATCCTAGGACTTAGAGGTCAGTTAAGCTTGCTAGAGCAGTAAGAACCTGATACAGTCCTCTAATAAATTTTTATAACATTTTAGATAATTATGGACTTGATAAAAATCAGTCCAGCATCTGCTTCCTGTAAAAGAACACTGTGCTTCTCCAAGCAGTTTTCTTTATTTTCTCTTTTTAAAATTAGTCCAGAAACATAAAGGTGGCTTAAAAGATAAAGTGATTTGGAATTTCACCACCAAAACAACAACTAGGGAACAAAGTTTAAAGAAAGTAACAAAATAATTAAAGACTACATTTTCAAAGGTCTTGGCATCTAATCGCAAACAACAAACACACAGCTTTTCCCACTGGGAGAAAGAAATACGTCTTGACATCCAGGAAACACAAAATTAGGCTGAAGCTCAGTTCTCCAGAATGCCTAAAGTTTTTGTTGGGTTATTTAAGCTATAAAGAAGAAATACTTTTCAGCAGAGAAGGTACCTATACAAAAAACGTAGAGGCCTACCTAAAGCTAGTAATACTATGTGAACATATTAATTGGGAAAATACCAGAAAGAGATAAAAGCCCTTTCATTGCCCCCTTAACCAGGGGACAACGATGATGTTAAAAAATAGGGCAATACAGACCAGCTACGTTAAGTTTAGGGTGGACGTCTAAGAATAAGTATTAAACCACTTGATGTTAGAGTATAAGGATTTACGTACTAATTAATAGATCCCTGCCATTAAGTCATTTTGTTAGGAATGCCATCACAGAACTTGATTCTTTTCTTTCTTCTGCTCTTACATGGTGCTGGGAAAATTACATGAAGATTCTCCACAGCTAGGCCTTATTCATGCATTTCTGCGTGCTGTCAGTGATCTAAAGCCAGATATGCAGAAATGGCAAGTGTTCATATCTCCAACTAAAACAAACTTGATCTTTTATTTTTTATATATATATATATATATAAATAAAGCACCATAAGCACAGCACACACTTGAAAATCCTAAAGTTTCTAAGCTAAGCATACAGAAAGACAGGATTCCAAGGTTTTTTCCTTTCTCTTCCACAGTATAAACACTACGGAAAATTTCATAGAGGCATTGAAAAGATGACTGTGCTGTACAATCAGTAATTTGGAAAAATCACTGCAGCCTAGGCAGACTGAAGTACACCTTCCTGCTGAGCAACAGAAAGACATTTTAGGGAAAAAACGCACATAAAAACTTAGTTACACCTCACACATAGGGACAGACTAAAGTTCTACAGGAAGCTTCAATTTTGTTTCTTCCCGTTTCATCATATTTCATACTTTAAAGAGCACTTTTTATTTTTAATGCTGGTTTGGATATTGTTTCATTTCTTTTTACAATTTTAAGTGCAAGTTCAAAAGCAACAAAATTCACTGGTGTACTAATGTTCGTTTAGAAGCAGCAACAGCAGCAAAAAAACCCAAATGATGGAAAACTGTAGCTGCTCTTACATATACTAGGGAACCAAGCTACACAACAGCAGATTAAATGCCGCTTGGAAGAGTACAAAGTGGTGAATTCTGATCAACAATCTCAATACGTCATAAAGCTCAGTTTATACACATACTTCATTCTTATTTTTGACCAGACAAATACACAGAAGCCTTCTTCTCCCCCAGTCTACCTTCTGCTCTACTTAGTGCAGTGAGCCCAAGCAAAAAAGACAAGTCACGAAAACAAGCTGTGTGGAATAAAATCTGTGTGCACTGGAGCAAGAGTTAAAGATAGAAGTACAGCAGTTTTGGTGTGTTAACTAATACAACTGTAAAGCTCATCAAGAAATGAATAAATCAAAGCTAATTTCTAAAACACTTCATATGTAATAATGTCTCTCCATTGCTTCAAATTTGATCTTGGATTAAATTTACTATGTGCTCTAGGAACAGATAGAACAATGAGATTAAACGGTCCTGAGTATGCAGTTTTGAAGCAGCAGGCCTTTATTCCAGACAGTCTAATTGCCATTTTCTTCACATTGCTTAAGTTTTCCTAGAAATTTTTTAACTCCTGTTGAAGTCCATCAGCACTTTGTCCCAGCATTGAACAAAAAAAAGAAAGAAGTTACCTGTTTTGGCAGTGATGAGTTGCAGGACCAATGGTCGTCTTGTTACAATTCCAGAACCTCGTGGAAGAAAATCCCTAGAAACATTAAGAAAAAAAAAAATAGTTACTACCCAGAAAACACTGTCCAGTTATGTAAGTTATTGGACTAATTTGGAACCTCTTCTATACCTTTAGCTGCAATAAAAATGGAAAGTACGTGGGAACAGATTTACATCAAACACTACTATAAAGTAGTACTGTTAATTTTGGTTTGAGATAGCAGTAGGTAATTAGGCAAATACCTATAAAACTAAATTACTGTCTTGGGGCAGTACCAATTCTCTGTCTTTATGGCCATCATACATAACACCTGAAAATTCACCTTGCATAGTAAAAATACCTGAAGCCATGCCCAAATTTATTGGGCTCTCTGAAATAAATGTGTCCTCACTGTATCCTTAATTTGAAGAGGATATGGACATATGAAACACTGTCACACACGACACCAAAGCTCTGGCCAAACTAAACTGCCAGCACTCTGCACCTACTTTCAGATTCTTGACTTCTGCCAGTTCAAATCCCCACATAATTTTTACAGAAACAAATCCATCCAGAAGTTTTTGAGTGAAAGCTGAACACTTAGAAGTACTCTGTGACAGTAGGAGGGGGGGTCCTTAGACCACAAAGCAAGTAACAAAACAAACACAACTATGTTGTATCATTACGCATCCCCATGATCCTTTCCATGCCTCCAAAGACAAGGAAGCTCCCTATGCAACTGAAACTCTAGAAAAACTTTGAATCAATTGTTAGTTGCAAAACCAACAATCAGAAACCCAAAGCAAAATAAGAGAGGTTTTTTTCCTCCAAGATTTTCCCCAGCTTGAGATGGGGTTCAGTGAAGGGCTTTGAAGAGTGCTCCATTCCAATAAGCATCTTCAGAGGAATAGAATTCAGAGGTAAACATACAGTTTCACAATCAGCTGAAATTGATCAAAATCCCCTCCTTTTCCCTGCTTTAGCAGGGATGCTGAATCACCGTCTTGCCTGCCTTAGCAGCATTGCTAACTCACCTCTCCGGCTCAGGTGGAAAGCAATGCAGCAAATGGTTAGGCATGAATTTTCAGGCAAATCGCAGAGCTGATCTGGGAGACCATGTTCTCACACATGCTACTGCCAATACAAAGGGTGAGGAAGGAACGTGCAGCCTGTTTGGCAGGGGTGAGGAGAAGGACAGAAGAGTCAAAGGAAGGAAGATACAGCCCTGTCAGCCGTTCAGACAGAACTGCTTAGACAGATTTGCTCAAGCTACTTGAGAAACCAGATCTTACCTATAATAATTCTGTATCTTCATACTGACCTTGCGCTACTTAATGGATACCTGATTTTAGCAATCCATTTAAGGCAGCACACAAACCCATAGGGTTTAAAACAAGCCTAGAAGGTACACCTATGAAAAATAAAGCACACATGGCAGGGGGGTTGGAACTAAATGATCTTTAAGGTCCCTTCCAACACAAACCATTCTATGATTCATCAGACTTCAGGATATTATTTGTGCACATCAGAGGATACAAGGTCTGATAAGTCCCAGGTCAAGACAGGCTCAGGAATGCAACAACAGTGAACCTCTTTCCACAAGCACCAACGAGGTAATAAAGCTTTGGGCAGCCTGCAGAAAAGAAATACAACAACTCTACTCTACTCTGACACAAGTTCTGAAGGTTTCCTTCACAAGCCAACATCTAGGCATTAAAAAAAAAAAAAAAAAAAAAATCACATAAGCAAGCAGTTCTAAGGCCCTGAGGAAAAAACTAGCTGTCAGCTGTGCCCCACACCACTTTAGAAGTCTCCAGCATTTTGAATGAAACAACATTAATTTTTAGATAAAATAGAAGTCTCACTTTCTCAGTACCTGTTGATGTGTGCTTACAGTGTGATTACTCTGCAAAGTAAAGGTAAAGCACACCATGAAAGGAAAGGCTGTTCAAACACAAGCTAGCTCATTAACTTCTATACTCAAATACAGACCTGCAGGCAAAAGTAACTAGTCAGGAATTCAAGTTATCTCTATAACAAGGACAATGCAAGAACATCATGCATACTGATTTATATCTGCTGTGATGTCTTATAGCACTTCAGACAGCAATAGGATACAAGAGCTACCTTAGAGAGATGCTAAAGGCTTTCAAAAGGTCTATCACAATTTCAATACCTACCAACAAAGTGAAACCAGTGTCTCAGCCAAGTGCCATCAACCGATATTTTCTCGTGGGGAAGATGAAAAAATTTTAATAGAAACATATTCATTTCTCTCTGTACACTGAGATGACAGTAGCCCGGGATGCAGAAAATGCCTATTGAGAAGAGAGTTTCATACTTTGATTTTCAAGCATTGTAGATCTTACTTAAAAAAAAAAAAAAGTATCCATCAAGAAGCTAAAAGAAATTGCCAGTCAAGACAAACCAACCGCACGAAACAAACTAGAGTCCTCTACAGCATCACACAAGGTAGTAAAATCCTTCTTCAGGGAGTCAAAGGTTGAAAAGACTTATTGATTTTCTGCTTCAGACTAAGCATATTCAGAGATAGAGAACACCGCATTAACACAATCCCTAGCTGTACAACATTGACCTTCCCTCAACAGAAAAATCAGAAAGAAATGAGCACCAATTTTCCTTCAGAATGTTCTCTTAACGTATCCACAATAGATGGGCATTTGATAACCCTCTCTAACAAACTGAACTATTGTCAAAAAGCCTATTGTCTGTTCATGCAAGCACCAGCAGAAAGGGGTTCCTGCTTGGTGAGAGGGCAAGTTGTGTTGATCACATAATGAGCTAAACAGTGTACAGCAGAAAGACATAAGGCTTCTCCTTCAGATGTACAATTTGAAGAGGAAAAAAATGACAAAGAATGAGGATAAAGAGGGGTTCATGGGGAGAGTTCAGGAGAAACACTACCACCACCACCACTCCAGCCCTTAACTGCTGAATGTGTATTTTCCCTCTATGAAAGAAACTTCAATTAATAAATCTGTCCTCACAGGGACCAGGAATTATTTATTTTTTTAAAACATTTGAAATTCCAGCTTCAGCCACAAGGCAATAGCATTTGCGCACTTTCTCTGCGCAGACCAAATTAGATGTTACAAATAAATACCTAAACTCTACTACTAGAAAAACACAGTTCTTCAAATGCACAAGATGTATAAGTTGAAACTAAGACATAACTTGCACTTTTTAAGGAAAAGCAACATAGCACATTACAACTCCAGCAGCAGGGGAATCAGATTAAATACTGTGCAACTGCTTCTGCAGAAATGCCTGCTTTGACATCCACAAGACAAGATGCAGGTCTTCTCCCCCTCCCCTCAATATTGAAAGTTTTCCACACGGGGTTTGTTTTGGCCTACACAGGCTGAAAAAAAAAAAAAAAAAGAAACAACACAGTGTATTAAGGGTCCCACACCCTAGTTTACCTAAAACATTTGCCTAAGTGAAATGTTTTTTAAAGACTCACGAAAAAAAGCTTCAGCAGTAAGAAATATATTAGAACTGAACACAGCAAAGTTACAAAGGTTCCTTCTGACCAAAAGGATGATGCCCCTCAATGTCCTGGTGGCACACAACATTCTTTAAAGGATGATTTTGAGATAGGTGTTTTTATAAACCTTTTGGTCACTTCGTACAGATAAGTTTAGCAAGAGCTGAGAGAAAAATCACATTGAAGCAGCTGCAGAGAAATCAATCCTGAAAAAAAGACATGGCATAGAATTTGGGCACAAAGACACTGTCAAGGGAGAAAAAAGGCTGCCTTCTGCAGGGAGGAGGAGTGAGCCTGTGAGTACCTGTGTGCACAACTGCAAGACCACTTGGCAATAACACAGTGCAGGAAACAAGAATGAAACACACTGTGCAAGAATAAAGCTGGGAATGAACAATATGCTCCTTCAAAAGATATGCATTCTACATTAAGAATCAAACTACTTTTACACCTTTATTCTCAGAATATCTTCAGCAAAAGGTACTCTGCTGACAACAGCTCAGCAGCAACGCTGCTGCGACATGACAGTTCAGAGACTGGCAACAAAACCTGGCCAGTGATGCCCAGCCAGGCCTGAATATATCAAATGCAAATAAGATGCAAGAAGCCAAGTGTTCCAGAACATCACTTCAACAACTTTGGGATCTTAGAATGCACTCATCTCTTAGAATACCATTAAATATTTTCAAGAGCAACACATTTTCAGTGCCAAATAATTTTTACCCTAAAAAAACTATAAAAATTACTCATGTCTTACTGCACAACATAAACTATACTGTCTTTGTTCTCTAATACAGTTCCTTTCCAATATCAGAGATCTGGACAAGGATATCTACTAAAACATTTTTTTAATGTATAAAGGTAACAGATATTAGTTTGAATTTGACTTGCTAAACCCCAGGTCACAAGAACTGATGTCACAGGATGTTGAAAGAAGTTACCAATGGCCATACCAATGCCTTAGCAGTTTATAATAACAAGACAATTAAGGGTCTGAAATTTGCTACATCAGACAATTTTACTGTAAGAAAATAAAAGAGAAAATAAAGTTTATGTCTTTGTATGTTGTCTTTCCTTTACCATACCACCCTCTCTGACTGATGCTCAGAAAGCAAGCAAGCTGAAAAAGTAATTAGTTAAATCATTAATGGGGAAAGTCCCACAGAAGAGATGGGACACCCTTTCAAAATTCAGAAAGGGCAGAAGCCATAGTGAAATGTTCTCCTGGTTTCAGCTGTGGTTTATTTCTAGTGGTTGCGGTGCTTCAGAGTTGGTATGAAAGAATAATGCATATTAGTTTAGTTGTTGCTAAGTGATGTTTATACTATTCAAAGTCTTTTTTCAGCTTCCTGTAGAAGCTAAGAAGGAGCATAGACAGAGCAATGGACTAGTCAATGGAATAGTTCATACCATAGAAATCATGCTTGGAGTATAAATGGGGGTTGGCTAGGCTGCAGGAATCCACAATCACTACTTGGGACAGGCTGGGCTACCAATTCACCAGGCGGCGAGGGCAACTTGTGTTGTCACTTTACCTTGTATACTTTTTTGGCATTATTATTGTTGTTATTTTCTTTTTCCTGTTATTGTTTGATTAAAATGTCTTTATCTCAGCTATGAGTTAAAATGTCTTTATCTCAGCTATGAGTTGGTTTGGGTTTTTTTTTTATTCTTCTCCTTTCCCCTCTTTTTCTCCCACTTCTCCTTATGCTTCTAGGGGGAAAAGAGGGAGAACTGTGCAAGCAGCTGCGTGGTCCAAGCTGCCAGCTGGGGTTAAACCATGACAAATGCTGAAAAGCAAACTAAACAGCGGCTCCTTCAGTGAGGTTGTCTCATTATAATGCAGGACTGTATCTTACAAAGTAAAGAGCACATATCAAACAAACAAAATGTAAACATAATGTGTTCCAAGGGGATTTCCAGGTAGGGGAAGTGTTTTCATTAGGAGCTCTCTAGCACACTAGCAAAATTTATTATTAAACAAAAAAAAAAAAGGGAGAGAGAAAAAGAAATCACCAATTGACCAATCAAAAA
Source organism: Gallinago undulata (assembly GCA_026546715.1). Lineage (NCBI taxonomy): Eukaryota > Metazoa > Chordata > Aves > Charadriiformes > Scolopacidae > Gallinago > Gallinago undulata. The sequence continues at coordinate 3,858,448 of JAOTQQ010000004.1, read as the reverse complement.
TCCCCAGTTTGTGTGAAGCGCAATGATGCGCCATAACCACTTAAAACTTAATCATGGTTTCAAGAGTAACTTAAATCTGCTTTATTTTGCTATTATAGTACTGAGAAATGTTCTGCACTTTGCTCAGTTACATGGTCAGTATTATACAAGATAAATGGTGATTAATTCATATAAAACATTGGGGGAATACAGGAAATCAAATAATGGAGGAAAACATCAATGATTACACAGTAACTGTAATTAATTAGTTAGAAACAAGTAAAACTGATAGTCATGAATTGTCAAAAAAAGCAGAAGTCCCTCCAAAGGAAAAGCCTTCACCTTTTTCACAAAGGGTAGAAACAAAACAGGCTCAGGACAAGAGTCATAATTCTCCTACAGAAGAGCACATCTAAACCTATTTCATTTTGCCAAACAACATTGACAGTGCTGCTTATAAAAGTTTTTCCACAAACCTTCCCTCAAATGCAGGAAGGCCATATTCCATGGACTGCCTGTATGAACAACGCTGCTGCAGTAGCATTCCACACAGGCCTTTAATCCCAAGGTTTACCGATGACTGCAACACAGCTGCAGTTGCAATAGGAAGCAGTTATGCCAAAAGTCAACAGTTTTCCTGGGCTTTTTTCCAACGCAGTGCTTATTGTTTTATACAACTCCAGCCTGGCACACTTGCAGCGCTTGTGGCTCGTTCTGCCTGCTAAATGGCCGCATCTTGTGCAAAAGAACACACTGGGTCACAGTGAACATCTACACATGCCTACACTGCCAAGCATCTCCCAGTGGCAAATGTACACTGTACACAAGGGCTACAAAACGCATTCATTTTTCTTGCATTTATCATATTTAGCCTCAAAGCAAAGCACTACAAAAGAACAAAATAGGGAAAAGCATGGTCAAGTGTATGCCTACAGACAAGAGACATTAATAATTTCTAACATCTTTCCCTCTAACTTGTTTCTGACAGTTCTTTTCTCAGGTTCACTTTCTAAAACCCATAAACCAAAACCAGTTAATTTATAACTAAAGAACTCTTAACACTAAAAATATACATCTGAAATATACATATTCAGATGAAATATACAATAAAAATACAACACAGCTGCCAAAATATGTATATCTCAACTGCTCTTGCTCCTGTGCTCACCAAGACCACAGAGGACCCAGCAGTAGATCCTTCACACACTTTTGTTCATTACAAAGCAAGATATGTCCAAGTGATGAAAAGTGTACTTTGCATTTAAACAGATGCTTTCTTAGGAATTAAATTCTTAATGTTGAGTGAAGTACTTTCTCACAGGAAGCTTGTCACTGACTCCAGACATCACTGTATTTTTTCTTCCTTGGTGACTTTGGAAGCACAATTCCTCTATCCTCCAAATGACAGTCAGTACAAAGATAACCCCAGGACACTTTTTCAAGAATTCTCAGAAGCTTTAAGGCACTATCTCTGTTGTGCTTTGATGTTCTTGACCACGTTTGTTTTTTTTTTTTTTTTTTTTTTTAAGTAATAGAGTACTATGCATCACTTTCCACATCACACTGATAAATTGCTATATGTGCTCTTCCTCATTAACTCAAAGTACAGAGACCAGATCTTATTATCAGTCACCACTTGATCCCTCACCTCCTTTCATTAGTTACAGAAGAGTAAATGCTTTTTGTTTTGGCACAATGTGTGCCAATCAAGAGAGTCTCCCACAGCTTTGTTCAACAGCTGCAAAATCTCAGCCTAACATAACAGGGTTTATATGAAGGTATACAAAATAATTAATCCTCTTTATCGAAGACCAATGATAGCTGTCTTAATTAGGCCTACTAGGCAAGCTAAACACATTCAGAGGCTGTGGATTTTTAGTGATCTCTGATACATTAGCTCCTAAATCTCAATAATATTCTTTCCAGGGTTTTTGTTTGTTTGTTTGTTTGTTGGTGTTTTGTTTTGTTTTCTTACAAACCATGCAGCATAGACACTGGCATCCTTACCATGACACTTTAGTGTTTAGTTCAAGTTCTCTAATGACCTCAGGTTACAGTAACAATTCTTTCAAGGTAAATCTCCCTTGAACTGAGAGATCATCTTAATTACCTTGCTGAACCAAGATGCAGCCCACTACCCAGGAGAAGTAACTACATATTGCAGCCCATGCAGTTTGGACATATCTTTAGAGATGAGAATCTGAATGCTCAGACATCCTAGGGCTATTAACTATCTCTTCCTTTCAAGCAGAGTGGATAAACTTGGCGTCTCTGAGAAATTATTTTCCAACCTAGCAGTGTCCTTCATTACCACTGCTGAGCTACTGGAACTGAACATTATCCTATCCATCGCTTTCAGATAAGCACACAAGTTGAATCAAGAATAATGAAAAAAATTATCTTGAAACCCTTACACAGAACTTCAACCTAGCAGACCTCCCTTTATGTCTCCCTTCCCCCACTCCTTTATGGAGTTGAGATCAACTATACAAAAATCTAGAGGGGAATGGTACAAAAACCCCACCCAAACAGACCTAACCATGGGAACATGGTGAGTGTTGACTCTAAAGGTGAGAAGTAACATATTTTTGAAAAGCCCTTGAGGAACTTCACATAAGATGGCAAGGGATTTCAGTCACACTAGTTGGGCACCTCCATAACAGAGTTCAGCAACAATGCTTAGGCATCACTAAGGCAAGAAACAAAAGCTTGGGATTTCCTCTTTTTGCAGAAGACTGGAGACAGAGCAGGCTTAAACACCACTGTCATTACACTTCTCTCTTACCTGGAAGATGCTTTCTTTAAGTAGCAGCAGCATTTCTGCCCAACAAGCAGACAGAAATTACTACATCTTTCCCATTAAAGTAAACACTATAGGGCTGTGAGAAAGTCAGTGCCAAAAATTAGACTAGTCCCAGTGGTGAAGTTTTCCATTAAACATGACTGGAGTCAACAGGTTCTCCAAAGTAGGGGACAACTGAACAGAAGTCTAAGTAGGCAGAGACCATTATTAGTACCCCAAATCTAATGCCCTATTTTGACAGCAGTGAGAGTCCCTCACATATTTTTTTTTTTCAGTGTAGAAATGCAAAGCCAAAAAAAAAGGTCCGTTCACTGAAGCAAAGAAAGAAAATGTACTTCCAAGTATTAAGAAAAAAAGCATCCTTTACACGATAGAAAGTTCTAAAGTCTCAACAATGTTTATAGGACTGAAAACCTGCCATACACAGCTGTGAAAACTTGCCAGGCAAAAACACGAGAGTGGTGAGATGAACAGTGCTCTGTTTGCAGTGATTATGCTCAGGCTGTAGGCTTGCTGTATTAACAGATCAGGAAGCTGCCAATGTGCAGTCTCATCAGCAAGCCACTGAATGCATGATGCATCTGTCCTCCCTGGCAGGCATCCAAAACTTTGCTGCATCATCCTAATTCCATTTGTGAAAATGCCCTTTTGCCTCTTTCTCTTTTAAGATTTTTCAAAAGCTTCTGCTATTTTCTGCTCAATGGTGCTCTCCATCAATTCCAATCTGGGAATGGGAGGGGAAGAAAATACAAAACACCAAAAAAACCTCAATAATTCTCACAATTTTTGTGTCAAAAAGAATGAAGCCGACTTTGCAGGACAAGTGTATTCTCCCTAATCAGATATGTTTGCTCTTAGGAAAGAACTAATTTGCATAGGATGTTGGTGAATAAAAGCCCATCCATTCTCAGGATGAATACTAATGCAGCGAGATTTTCTATCTCAATACAAGAAATGAGCAACAAAAATTCCTTACTCACTTTAAATTGTTAGCAGTCCTCTAAATAGAATTGGTTTGTCATTGTTGGGTTTTTTTTATCACTTACAGCTGGCAAATACTATTAACAATGTTTCTTTAGAAAAGATTTGAGTAAAATGTTTTCCTCTATAATATAATCAGATAGAAAAAAAAAATAAATCTGATTGCAAGGATCAGAAAGAAAGTAACATCTCCCCAAAACTGCAGGCATATCAAATACATGAAGCAAACTACTACATAATTACTTGCATTTAGTAGATAATTCACTTCTGGATACTCTGTTATGACAAAACATTTAAACATTGCATATTTCAGTGGTGTCATCAAAACCGCAGACAAAATAAGCCCCTGCCCTTCCTCCCAAATCACACTCCTGAACTCAGATTCATCAATACAGACTTTTTAAACAGTGATATAGCATACAATGAGTTATGCCACATCCTATTCAAGCCCCCAAAAATGTTGCCTTTCTAAAAACATTGTGAAAATACATTTATGTCTCTCATGGTGGACAAGCTGTCAAAACTGTATAGTTACTTTTCTTGGTACAATACAAGCCAGTTCAGATTATTTTGTAGAGCTGGAACATAATTGGATCCAACTCTTCTACTGCCTCCAGAATGTATATACAATGGGAACTGCAGAATAAAGAAAACCTGAACTTATAGACAGAAAGACAACTACAGAAGGAAGGGGGGAAGAGATGTTTCTAAAATAAGTTATTAAGGTCTCACAAACAATTTCTCTTCTTTAGTGATTTTATCCTTTTTTACCTGTCCATTTATCCTCCTTTGAGCCTGTAGTACGTGTAAATGAACATACTGTCCATGACAATGTCTGTTCAGCTAAATATTGAAATATAATATCAGCCACGATCCCCCATCTCTCCTCTCACCAGAAATTCAATTATAGCCACAAGAAAATCTTATATTAAAAGTCTGACCAAACCAATGTTTTATGCTGCTACTTCCCAGAACACTAACAAAGTCATAATGCTGGAGGTCTCAGCTCGGACTCCTAACTAAAGCTTTCCTGCTTATTTCCCAGACCTGACAGACACTGGGGATCTTGTGTCAACATTTGTTTAGCACCTGAACAAACTAATGCAAAGGCACAACACTGCCTCTGATGGATTATGCTAAAATTTCTTCATCAGCTTCCAGCTTGGCTGCTGAATTGGTCTGTAACATAGCCCATTTCATCCACTGTCATGCAGCAGAGGCTATAGTTGTTCCTGTGCTTGTCATGCAGAGCCCTGCCTATTCTCTGAAGGTGAGTTACACACAAACCCTTTTAGAGCATTGTCTATACCTAAGCACTACTGAATACACGTGTACGTTTTTAGACATCTGCACTGCACACAGTAAACAAAGTACTGAGTGCTAAAGCTTTAATTATATCACCTGCGAGGGGGGAAAATGTAGCTCTATTACAGCAAATAGTAAACCTCCTGCATATCTGAAGAATGAATTCTTGGTGATTTTGCACAGGAACTAGGATGCAGAAATACTATAGTAGATATTAAATTAAAAGCATAACTTCCACTTACAAATTATAAAAGCTGACATTATCACTAGACACTTCAGTTGAAAACCTCTCTTATCTACAGCTACAGTCTCCTTTGCATCCCAGAGGCTATCAGAGACAACAGTACTCGGCAGTGCATCAAAGCCCAGCATGCAGTTAAATGGGATTTTGCCCCTCTCTAGTTCAATAATGCTGCCTTGTTCATCTCAATGCAACTTGCTGAAGAAAAAGATGCAAGGTCACAGTTAAATAATGCTCGTTTCCTGTTCTCAGCATATTTACGCTACAGGCTTTACACTGCAGACACACAGCATTAAAAGGATTCCCAGTAACCCATTACACACAAGCACAGCAAATAAGGGGAGTTTGCAGGCTTCTATTTACTAGAAGGCCTTATTTTGAAATGCACTGTTAAAAAAAGGTAAAAATGGCTTCTGACAACCTGTGCTTGCAATCTAGGCAGACGTTGTTTCAGAAACCCACGAATACTTAAAAGAATATCATCAATTGGCTCACTGATCAACTAATGGATAGCAAACCACAAACATCATCTCTCTACATGACTAAGCTGTTAGAGGCACAAACTAAACACCAGGAAAGGTTCCTTTTTGGGAAAAAGAAACACTGCTATGTCTCAGCTGTCCAAAGCAGAATCCAATACTCAGTGCCATATAGATCTCTAAAGCAGTCATCACACAAAGCACAGAAATGCATAACAGCAAGTTTTAGACTACAGTTACACTTATCCCACATTGATTTTAAGAGCATGTTAACCTCTTCCTTTAGAAATAGAAGCAACTTAAAAATAAAGGAATAAAAATCTAAATCCTACATATAGTTAAGACATATGAAAGACTCCAGGCATATATATGTGGATACAGATGCAGGTAGTATTTCAAAAATCAGTTTGAGGTCATACAGTAAATCACTGACTGAGAACAGGGTCCATACATCTACTTCTCTGCTGCAAACCATAGGAGCATCATCACTCCCTATGTTTTCAGGTGAATACCCAAACAACCATATGTTAACATGGAAAGTTTTGCTTTCTATTTCATCTACAAAGGCAAATAACATAAGCTTGAAACATCAGGAGGAGCAATGACGTCAAGAAATAGCAAGTCAACAAAGGTGCTTGTTATTTGTTTATTTCAACACTACCAAATCCCAAGTGTGGGCTACTTCCTGAAAGCAATGAGCATTGGGATTTATAACATTATACAAAAGCCTAGAGAGTCAGACAATCTGTTGAATTTTCAGAAGTGTCTCTGTATAAAGAATCAGGAAAGTTTAGATGAAGTTAAGTCGATACCTATGGTCTGAAAAAAAAAAAAAAAAAAAAGATAAAAAAACCCACAAACCTCTCATTAGATGACTATTCACCTTAAAAAAGACCAGAGCTGTGCAGTCTCCTTCAGTACCTTGATGGACTGAACTTCCATTAACAATTACCACTGAATTTGTAGCACTGATTTCTCAGAAGTCGCACAAGACCAGACAGGGCCTTTTTTGAGTGCTGCTTTTTGTGGAGTTTTGAGGGTTTTCTGAAATCTACATCTCAGACTTCAAATACTAAGCTTGCATTCACTAAACCACTACAATACTCTAATTGTATATAGTATGCCAAACACCATATGTATTCTCGCAGGTACAACTTACAAAAGTGTTAAGTATTCCTTATTGATTTAGCATCTCTATAAGCTGTTTGGTACACGGAACTTATATTGCCAGAATATAGGTCAGGGCTCCCTACATTATGACTCATTATGAATATTATGCCTGAGTATTATGACTCAAATAGAATAAATCATTTAACTGGTAAAATTTAAATGCCAGAAATAAGAGACATGGATCCTCAAAACTGTTTCAGAGGAAAACCTTTACTTTACATGTGGGGGAAGAAAAAAAAAAGTCAGCATATTTGTTTGCATGTCTGTTTTTAACTGCACATTTGCTTTACTTTGCATATATCAATTCTCAAGATTTGATATAAAAATGAACTTAAAATTCACAGAGTTACATTTAAGGACAAAACTAGGCCATCTATATACCATCTAAATGGCCATCTTTGGTCTTCAACTTCCAAATCTAAGAACGTATTTGGGAAAGAAACCTAAATGAGGCACTGTCTCATTTGCTGCTGTTTCTATTTAATGGATTAGCCAGAAACAATTCTTGCTTTCAGCACACCAGAGTATTTTGATTACTAGACTAATACACTCAATACAGCTGTACAATGGCTTAATTAGTCAGGAAAAGGAGTGGCTGATTCTCATTTCCAGAAGATCCTTAAGATTAAAAAAAGAATGCACAGCACCACATTTCAATTTGTATCTCTGACTGCTTAGCTTTTTCATGTCTGTGTCACAAAAGAGGAGAATTTTCTGTAAAAAAAGTTCTTCTGTCAATGACTAGTAACTAAAATACTAAAATATCTGCACGAATTTTAACTATATCTCCCCCAGCAAACATGCAATCTAAGTATGTGTCTACTTTCTTTGAAAAAACTCTCTGCTTCAAAAGCCAGATTTACAGTTCTTTCTCTTCCCCTAATGACTCAATCCAGTCTTTTCACAACCGCCATCTCAAGGAAAAAGAATGAGCTGAGCACATAAGGAATCATAATTCGAAAAAAAAATAAATTAAAATTACTACATGTGTCATAGTAAATAGCTATAAAACATACAGGGGCCGTAAGATTATCAAAAGCATCTCAGATCAAAAAGCTGTAAAGCTGTACTACAAAACCAGACCTCAGGCTCTTAAAATGAAAGTGCTTGTTTAATTATGACTGACAGGCTTACAATCAAGAGTTCACATCTCTTATAAAACAATTATTTAGCCACATGCAGCTTATATTATATTAAGCAGGGAAGGAAGTAAAGAGCTTTCAACTTTGAAATCTAATTATTAATTTCTTGCTATTTTTAAGAATAAAATAACGTCCCAATTCAAATCTGAAGAGAGGGGCCCTGACAAGGTAGCATGCTATCTGTGCCTTTAGTTCTCTTAAAAGCCCACTTGGATACATGAAATAACAGAAGATACTTTCTCTCCAAATACAGTTTTCAGGGATTGCTTCCTGCCATTAGTTTTCTTTTAAGCAACCCTATTGTTATCAAAAGCAAGATGTTTTTAAAAAGCACAAATGACATAAAAGGTTATGGTCCTCTACTCATCTGTAGCAAAGGAGTAAGACCAGGTAAAGTGCCTGTTTCCCACAGGCATTCTGTTGGTACTAGATGTTGGTACTCCCCTTCATGCTTTTGAATCTCTCTCCCATCAGCTTCTACCAGGAGATCGCTCTAGATTCTTTCCTTCAAACACTGGTTCAGTAATTTAAGGACATGTTTACGGGTAAGAAGAACACTTGCTCTTCAGACAATACCATTTCCTCAAACTAGTGCCACGAGCTCCAGTTAGGAACACATGAAGGTCTAACCCATAAATGGAAATGACTGTTGTCCTCAGGTGCTCTCTGGAATCTCTGTTGCCATCTAAATATAACCAGAATCCTGAGAGGAAGCCCTCCAAATACAGTTCTTGACTATCAAAAGAAGCAGTCTCCTTACACACAGGGGAGTAATAAATGAAGAGCAAACTTTCCAAATACTTTTTGGATTAGCATCCACTAAGGTAACAATAACGGCTACTAAACTAACAAAAAATAACAATAACTACTAAATTGGGAGATTTGACACTGCCCTGCTCCAGCCTTGTTCCAAGCCAACCTACAATGACACATGCCACACAATTCTTGGAGCCGGCAAACATGCAGAATTCATCCTCATGCAACACCAGCCCCAATGCAGATCAAACATGCAATCTAATCCAAACATATTCATTGACTGTTCTTAGTAATTAAAGGTGCTGTGTGCACCTAAACAAGGCTTGGTACTACCCTGGGGACTGTGATGGATGCATGTCACTCAGCAGCTTTAGAAATAACAGGACTTGGATCCCACTTCCATAACCATCTGTCAGCCCACTGAACTATGCCAGCACCAGATCCCTCACAACCCTTCTGAAAATTTTCAGCAATGCATGAACTAGATGGGAGGTACTGCTGTATAGTCCAAGATGATTTCTGGATGGTTCTGCTCCATAAAGAAACTCCAACTCTGATACCACCTGCAATCTAGAAAATAGGCTTCCTCTGTCCAAGTGGGAGAAAAAGTCATCTTTGCACAACCAAAGACCCTTAAAGGACTGAAACAGGCACATTGGTCTAGTGGCTCCAGGCAGCAGAGAATAACAATCCGATCCTAGAGTTATGAAGAACCTTATTAACCTCCCTAGAGCTCCACTAACAAATACTCAGTTTAAGTATTTACAGGCACGTTTGTAGCAAGACTCTGCCCTCCACATGGAAGATATCATGCCTTCCTCTTACCAATTACAACTATTCCTAAACAGACCAGATCCGGAATGTCTCTCTGAAGGCTAAGGGTTCAAAATCTACTAATGACAATGATTAACGTGGCAAAAAAAAACCAAACCAAAACACAACAACAAAACACGACACAAAAAAAAAAAAAATGACAAGACAAAAAACCCAAACAGAAAGCCATGACAATTAACACTCAGACTTCAGAGCAACACTTGGACTATTTTATTTTGATGTGAATTTCAAAGCCGTGTTACTATTAGTTAATGTTTGCCCTGTGGTTAGTCACGCACCTCATGCAATGTACCACTAACAAAAGAAATGAGTGCAACACGTCTCTACAATGAGTTGCACTACCTCTATAAGCCATATTAAGACAGACACACATGCAATAAACTTCTTGTTTGCAGACAGCAGCTTCATTATCCCGTAGAAATGGGAATGTCCCACGGCTTATTGAAAAGAGCCATAGGCTGTTTTGCATGCTGATCTGATAGGCAAAATGCTCCCCCGATCTCCTTGGTATTTATTAATCTGGTTCTGAGGGTTCATAGTCAAGTTCTCACACTCTAGCAAGTTCACATCTGCTGACCACACATACTTAGTCTGGAGAAAAGGCATGGGTGAAACGTAGTTTCTTAAGTCTCATGGAATAGGTTTGAAATAATACATTTTAATATCACATTTGCAACAGGCTCCAAGCTAGCAAGCAGGGAGGTACTACAGATGAGTTAATATTACACCTCAAGGAGTTACTGCATAAAACAACCATATGGAACTCTGACACAGGGGTGGAAGAATCCAAATTCCAGATCCCATGTGACAGAGACACCCTGGTGCTTCGCACTGATCTCTAAGTTCTTCTCCTGCAGTGCCCGCAGGCTGCATGGTGAATAACTACATGGGTGAAAAAAGTCGTTGCCCATAGCTTTTCTTTATAACTCTTAACTACAACTGTCTACGTTTCGCTTGCACAGCTCGTTCCAGCCTCTTGTCCAAAGGGGCCAGATTAGCACAAACTGCCCATTTTCGCCTTTCGCTGCAGCCAGGCGCATCCAGGCAGCGGGGGCGGGAGTGCGCCGCGCTCAAAGGAACAGCTCCACCTGCGGATCAGATGGAGCAGATCCCTCCAGCAGGGGAGCAATAACAAGCATCTGGGAACAGTAACCCCTTCCATCAGCGCAGCTGGATCCAGCGAAAGACATCACCCACTCGGCCCCGATCCCCAGGTGGGTGGCACCCCGGGCACGGCTTTGACACAGGGACCAAAATATCTTTATTGACAAGAAAGATGAAGATGCCTTTCCTCCTCAGCACATGTGCTTTGCACAGCTTTGTAGACATGCAGACCAAAAAGGCAAAAGGTTACAAAAATGCTTTTAAAAGACTGATTTAAAGCAAACTGTAACTATTTGACGGTCAATAGTGACTTCTAAGGACCTCACTTGTGCTTTCTAAACTTGAGAGACTAGCAGTACTGTCAACATCAGTAGTTAGGCAGGAAGAATTGACATTTAACGGAGTCAGAGTAAATTCTGAAGTAAAGATAAAGATCGACCGTATAGTATTTTTATACTGTATGTCAGAAGGCATTACCGTTTGACCGACCAGGCTGTAGAGACACACAGCATTTAACGTTACCTTTAACGAAGCTCTCCATGCACGAAAAGTTCCCCGGTCATTGAGGCAGAGCAGTACTTCCGATCCTGTGTGCAGAGGAACGCTCCGAAAACACCACCTCCCTCCCTCCCTCCAGCAGCCCGCGCACTATCTGCGGCAAATGCAGCAGAAACTTTATGAAACACCAACCAAAGTTCACGTTTACCTCAAGAGATCTTTAGAGACATAGGGACCACCTGAATCATTAGGCTTCCCCTGCCTTCTTTCAGGAACGTTTAGGAAAGATGCTAATGGCCATACGCAAGGCACGCGTATATAAGGGTAGGAGAACCACTAGCCAACCAGACTTCACCGTAATTAGCATTTGGGGCTTTAAACGCCTATTTTTTCCTCCCCAGGCAGCGGTTAACATCCCCCCCCAACACACACACCGGGCACACGGACGCGCTCACACCGGAGTCACGGCGCCTTCCTCGCGGCACGCTAACCAAGGACGCTGTCGTGCCAGGGCCCGCCTCGCCGCCCCCGCCGCACGCACCGAGCCCCCCTCCCCCCCCGGTCGGTGCGGAGTCGTGAAACCCCCCCTCCCCGCTCCCCAGTTCCGTTACATCGCCGCTGGCAGCCGGCCTCCCCCCACACACACCGCCACCGCCGCCACGGGGGCGCGCGCGGCGACCCTTGGAGGGGATGGGGGGAGCAACCGTTGGGAGCGGCGCGCGGAGCCAAGGGAGCCCTGAGGGGTGCGCTGAGGGGAGGGGGGGGTGCCGTGCCCGCCGCCGCCTCACCTGGAGACGCAGTTCTCCAGCACGGAGCTCTTGCCGGCGCTCTGCCCGCCCACCACGGCGATCTGCGGCAGGTCGAGCAGGCAGTTCTGGCCCAGCGCCGCGAAGGCGTCCTGCAGCCGGTTGACGAGCGGGATGAGCCCCTCCATCCCGCCGCGCCGCGCCGTACCGCTCACCGCCTCCTCCGCCCGCCGCAGCTGACAGGTAACACGGGCGCACTGCGCATGCGCCCCACCCCCGAGCCTGGGGGCGGAGTCTCCGCGGAAAGGCCACGCCCCCGCCCGGTGCGGGTCCCGGTGCGGGATGGAAGGTGTGGGGTGGGGGCGGGCCTGAGCCCCGGGAGCCCGTGGTGGTGGCCCTCCCTGCGGTGGCAGCGGGCCCTCCACGGTCCTGCACCGGCAGATCCTCCTGCCGGTCACCGGTGCGGGCCAGCAGCTTGCAGGGAGCCTCCTGTGGGGTCCTCCCGGCAGCCTGGAGCCTCCTCTTGCTCACCCGCTCCCCTCGAGTGGCAGGGTGGGCAAGCTGGCCTCGGTGCTCGGACCTTCAGGCATGGCCGTGCTGCCCCTCTCCCCCAGGAGCCCTGACCCTAGCCGGCCACCCCGGCCACCCTGCCTGAGAGGGACATGGTGTCCCCCCACAAGCCCCTGGCGCTAGGCTGTGGCCAGCCATGCCATCCTCCAGCACCAAGACTGCCCAGAGGTTTACAGACACCCTATCTCTACAACTTTGACACCAAACTGGGAACAGGACCAGCCTGGGAGCACTAGGTCCCGCTTGCCGGCACAGGACCTGGCAGGCAGCTGGCTTCAGCACTTCCCAGTCTGCTGAGCAGGGTATTTTGGAGCAGTCCCACTGGTCAAATCCCTCCCGATTCCTGCCTGTGATGTGAACAGGAGCAGTGGAAGCCTGACCCATCCCTGCAGTACACGAGGGCCCTGCCAAATGGCATTGAGGCTCAGCCACGGGCAGGAGCGCTGCCAGGGTCAGACATACATTCCCCTGAACTGTGTCAGGACAGGCCAGAGAAGCCAGGTCCCGTAGGGCTGGTACCACTCACCCACCTGCTGGGTGGTTCAGGAACAGGCTGAGAAGTGAGAACAAGGTCCAAGCCCCATCACTGCAGTGGCTTCAATTACTAGTGTGAACTGAGGCTGAGCTAAAAGTGCAGGCAAACAACGGAGATGAGATTTATCTGTGATTACTGGACTCAGTCACAACACAAAAATATCCAAAACAGAGGCTTTGGAGTCCTGCAGTGATAAAAGTTATCCTCTGTATTAAACCAGACACTGGCCTCACTCAGCATGAAAAGCAAAACAAAAGGGGACTGCGAACATCCTGCAGGCTGACAGATACTAGCGATCTGGATGATTATCAAAACTTCTTGGCCAGAGCGTAAAAAATTACTCTCTACAACAGGCTGACTTCTAACCCTGTAAACAAATGAACAGTTTGCTTTAACTTTGGGTAAAAAGTTTTTAATGGGCATAACACAGAGACAGTTGCTCTAGCACTGGCTTTGCTGCTGTGGTTAGATCACCTCTCCAGCATCACAGCCACTGGGAAAAGCCTTGCAATCATTTCTATCTAGATGGAGCCTTATTTCTATCTAGATGGGGATTATTGACATAATTATGCCAATTAGAGGCATGTTTTTTTTTTTTCCTCCACTCCTGAGCGAGCGGGCTATGCCAGGAGGCACTAGAGTAGCTGCCTGGCCTTCCTCCAGTTTATGGGTTTCTATAGAGGCTGTGAGTCGGGAAGAACAGTATTGTGTTCTGGCCAAATCTGCCCTATCCGAGTATCGGAGCACTTTGTGTTGCCCCAGTGAAATAATTCAGATCACTAGAGAGCAGCCTGGCAATAGGATTGCATCTTGACAAGAGACAAACAAAGATTAAACAAGGCAGGATGCCTCAGGAGCAATGCTATGCACACCTTCAAATTGATAACCTGGGGAACTGTCCTTTCTATTAGGTCTTTAAATTGCATCTTTGTTTGCTTCCACAATTACCAAAAAAAAAATTAAAAAAAAAATCTACGATTAGGAAAAGTCTGGGAAGTTTCCAAACAAAACTTTTTTTCCCTGTTGAAGCTGTGTTAAAACTGCTAAATCTCCTCACTCACCCCTGCAACTTCACCACTTAGAAAAAATGAACTTTCCTCCAAAAAAAGCTACAAGCATACATTTCCCACCTCCTGGAAAAAGCAGGAACATGTTCATTATGCATGCCTGTGTTATCACAAGGTACTTTCATTTTTCCAACAGCTCCAAGAGAGCAGAGAAGAATAGAGGAAGGGCAATCGAGCATGTCTTCAGGTCTCTGCTTTTTCTAGCTGATTCCTCCAGGCAGCTTGTTCCAAACCCCTTGTGGAGCCCAGCCTGGCTTCCTGAATTTGTCAAGAGTCAGAGTGGCTAAATTAAAGGAAACAGGAGCAGTACTAGCAGAGACCATTCCAGAGCTTCTTGTAAGGAATAACCCTAAAAAAAAAAAAAGACCCAAACCCGTGTCAGAGGGCCATGCAAGAAACTGTTTTCCTAGAGAGCACTAGCTGCGTTCCCTGAGCACACAGCTGAGTTGCTCACTGGGTAGCCAGCTAAACACACTCTATTTTTACCTTCCACTCAATTGTGCCCCACAATATTTATCATTTCCTTTGCCATGTGACAGTCTTGGCAAGGAGAAAAGACCTTCACCAACCACCTCTCCCTGGCATGATGGGAAGGGTGTCCTGCTCCCCAGGACAGCTTGCTGGCCCTGCTGTCTCCATCAGCACAGTCTGCTAGCTTCCAGGTGTCACCAGCTCCAGCACAGCCTTCCTGGAGCCCCCAGCCCTGCCAAAGCCTTCAGTGCACTTCAGGTCAAGCCTATGGACAGCAAGCTGACTTCCAGAAAAAAACATAAGGCAAAAATAGCCTGGTTTCAGGGTGCAGCTGTAGCGTTTCAGCCCACAAATTTACCCACAGACACTTCTTCCTAACCAGGCAGCGTGACGTTAAAACTGAGGACATTTGGATCAGGTCCCCAGGCTACTTTATAAACACATGCCGGTACAATTCCCTTCATGAAAAATGGGTTATGTATAAACTACAACAGAGATTTGCAGATACCTGCAGTGAAGAGCCAGGCATAGTCCCCTGCCAGGAGAGCAGGCAGGACCCTGGGGGGGAGCAGAGCACAGACAAGGCCGCATCCTTCTGCCTAGGAAGCATTTAAAAGAGGCAGGCTGCTTCACACATGATCTTCTTCTCTCCAGGGACCTTCCTCGCCTCCTTCTTGGTTCAGATATAAACCCAGAGTCTTGCAGAGCTTTTCAGGCAGCTGATGGGCACAAAGCAGAAGGAGGTGTGGGCAAGGAGCCCCGTGCACAGGGGAGCTCCCCGGTTCTCAGCAGCACCTGGCTTTGCAGTGCTGGTCAGCATTTTGCCTACATGTCTGCCAGCAGGAGAGCTCAGACCTTGAAGCTCCAAAAGATAGAAGTAAAGCCAGTGACAGAAAGCCAGAGAGGCTACAGAGCTGTGATTAGAAGTGGCAGCTGCAGCATTTCCCCCAGTAAAGAGGAGGCGTTTTCCACTTGTCTCCTACAGCCTGTGGCACTACCGACTCACAGACCACAGGACAGCAATACCCCAGTCCCTGCCCTGTGGCCTCTCTGCTGCCCTGTGGTCTCCAGCTGGACCCTTCAGTCAGGTGCACCCAGCTGCAGGATAGAAAGAGGCCACCAGGCTGCAGTTCCAGGAGCCCTGGGATGGTTGGGGGACATACATGTAGCCCTGAGCACCCAAGGAAAGAGCCATACTCCCTCACTGCAGCCTGGCAGCCCACCTGCTTCCCTGATTACAAAGCCAGGCAAGCTCAGTGCTTCCCCAGGGGACAAATTCATGGACAAAACACTTCCCAGGTGCTTCCACCCTCTGGGACGTGGCTGTTGCAGCCCTTGCTGTGCTGTGACCCTGCCATGCCTGGGCAGCAGCAGCATCCCCAGCCAAAGAGTCCAAGGCTCACTCCAGCAGAGCTCTTCCCAGCTGGAGGTAATCAGCCTCAGCGCTTAGTCCCTGCAGCTTCTTTTATGCAAAATCTCTCCCAGCTGCTTGATGTACTTTCAGCTGGTGACAGTATGTCCCCCATCTACCTCTGCCCTCTTCCCGAGAGCCCAGGCACTTCCAGTCTTTTTGCAGAGCAGGGATCTGGGCTATGACAACTAAGGAGGTCATTCCATCTGGGGGTATATATGTGGCACCCTGCCACTGCCTGCTTCACACCTTCACCATCCTGCCAGCTGCCTGGTCACAGAGTTACCCTGGGCCAAAGCATCCCTGCTGTTCTGGATCACAAAACCCAGGGCTGATCCATCAACTCCCACTACCTCACTCGCTGGAGCAGCAGCGGGACACAGATACAATGCTCCGAGAGGGATTCGGGCTGGACCTGACCAAAGCATCCCTGGCTGGCTACAGCTTCATGCCTGAGCCGTGCACCAAGTTACCCGGCTGTCTCTTTTTGTGCTGGGAAATCCAGAAAGGAATAAAATCTACATCTCAAAGCCAAGAGAGGTTGCTAAGTGACAGCAGTGCTTGTTCCCTTCCCACTGGTTGCAGCATGCCTACGCTGCAAAGGAAGGAAGTGAGGAGTAAGGGATGTAAACACGAGTATATTGCCAAAACACTCAACAGAAACACAGTTGCCAAACGTATACATGAGCTGCACGTTTTGGCTGCCAGGAGAGAAATATTTACTACACATCAGTTATTCCAGCCTCGGAGCATTTTACCTGCAGGGGAGGATTTCAGGTATTTGCAGCACTCGTGAATTTGCCAATTTTCCAGCTGAAATGTATATCCAGACCAAACTTGTAGGGCTGTCAGTAGCTGCAAGAACAGCTGCAACGAACTGAGGTTTCATCCTTATGTTGTCTCTAATAGATGGCTTTTGTTTTTCCACCAGGATGTGGCATTACACAGCGATTAGGAAGCACAACAGAAAGGCAGAAGTGGACAAGGGAGGGATGAACGCAGCCTTTGTATGAGCTCCTGGAGAAGAAAGGAGATGGTTTCAGTAAAATAAAGGACACACATATGAACCTATGTCATTTGAATTATGTTGAGAACTGAAAATTAAGTTAAAAATAGACTAAATGCAGCACTGCTGATCCAGTTGAGAAATTTGCCACCACTAAGCTGGATAGTTAATAGGCATCTTTCAAAAAAGTGCTCATCACAGAGCAGCTTAGAAGCTAACTGCACGGCAGCAGGCAGACTGCTCCCTGCTCGAGCTCCAGCCTTGTCTCTCCCGTTGAGCAGTGACCACGTGCTGCCTTAAACGCACTGTAGTGCAGAGGAAGGGACTGGGTGGTGACCAACGTACCAAGGGCATGCACCGTCCTTTATCTGAGGCAGGGAGCAGACCAACCCCACTCTCTAGCGCCTGGGAACCATCAAAAACACTTACTTAAAAAAAAAGCATCTGCTCCCTCTGTATAGAAGTGGGCCAGCCCAGGGAGAAAGTAGGGCACTAATTTGTCCCTCTGTGTGAAGGGGACTAAGGCAGACAACATTGCAGAAAGGATCTGAACAGAGCAGTTTCCAAAGCAGAGCCCACTGTCAAATTAAAATATAGTGTCAGACAGTTATCGGAGGGATACGCTTTCTGTTGGCACAGCTGCTGTAGCGCCTCTCGGACACAAACAGCCCTCTCTTTGTCTCCTGCACTGGTGCAGTGGCTGTGATCCCTACCGGTTCAGGAAGTGAGAGCCCTTGGGATGTGCTTTCCCTGGCTCCTGCAGGGCTGGGGAGCTGCAAACCCTCAGGTTCACCCTCCTGTTTGGCTTCCTAAACAAAGTCAGGTTTCCCACAGTTGGAGGACAAGTTGGATCCTGCTGAGGAAGGACAGGATGACGAGCAGCAGCCCACCAACATCCCGGTGGGACAGGGTGCTCTGGAAACACCCGGATGAATGTTTTCTCACTGTCTTTTCATCCCGCAGGAAGGCTGACCTGCCCTAGCTGTGTGAGTGAATTGGTGTGCCCAGGGGCCCAAGCAGAGGGCTGGGTCCCTGCTGGCCCAAGGAGCAGAGGGGAAGAACGGCTGAAAGTCCCAGGGGCTACAGGTCCCACTTTACAGTGGTGATGGCTGGAGAAACACAGAGAAGGAATAGGCATGTGGTGGGGTCCAGTTTGGGGAAGGCAAGTGGGGAGGGGCCAGTGGGGTACAAGGCGCAGCTGCCTGCACTTAGGACATGCTCTTGAGTGGAGGTAACTGTACCTTTTCCAGGGTGCTGGGAGCTCCAGAAATAACCCTGGCAAAGCACTACAGGCCTCAGAGAAGCTCTGAGAACTTTATTTTCACAACTCTCAGCCCACCCACACATCCATAACCAGGCTTGGTGCAGGGCTGGAGCTTTGCACAGACACCAGTGACCAGGGATGCTGGAAGTGCAGGGAGCGGCAGCATCAGAGGGAAGGAGCCATCTGTGGTGGAAGGGAAGGGGATGGTTGGAGGAATGTTTTTCCATAATGGGAAAGCAATGGGGACAAACCCAGAGTTCTGCCAGACCTGCAGCACCTTCCTCCCCTCAGTGCCTTAAAGCTGCCCCTTGAGCTGCACAGCCTCCAACCCCTTCCTGAGGGGCCAAGCTAGAGGGAGCACCTCTTCACACCATCCTTCAGGCAGACCCAGGCCACCAAGAGCTCCTGGGGGGTGGCAATCCCAGCCACAGGCACCCCTCCACAGTCCCATGCAGGGACACTTCTCTTGTTCAAGCAGCACCGAGACCCCTCTCAGAGGATCTTGACAGCCTGCAGCATGTCCGCCAGAGCGTAGGAGCTGTCCCAGGGGCGCCCAGGCTGCCGCAGGTCCTGCTCCAGCACCCGGGCGCGTGCACCCAGCTCTGTGGGGTCCCGCCGGCCCTCGGGGCTGGGCTGGCAGAACAGGATCTCGTTGACCTCTCCTTCAATGCGGCGTGTGTAGAGCAGTGGGAAGACCCTCCTGAGGGTGGTCAGGACAGACTCCTTCAGCTGGATGTCACGGCACACCAAGTTGAGCACAAAGACTCCTGTAGCAGGGAGAGAGGTGGGAGTTCAGACCAGCCCGCACACACTGTCCTGATCCCCACCTCCCTGTGGGGACACAGCTGAATCAGTGCTGCCCTGGTACAAACAGCTCTTCTGCAGCAGCACAAGGAGTACCAGCAACTCTCCAGCGCCCTTGGCCCAGGTCCAGATCCCTGACACTGCACGGGTTGTAGGCTGCCATGCAATCTGTTCCCAGATACCACCTACACCCTCTGTCTTCCCGCAACCTTTCTTTGCCCCCTGGGGATGTCCCAGCCTGCCTGACGCAGCAGCGTTGCAGGCCACCTGCTGCACCAGGATCCCTGCTGTCACAACACCCACTGAAACACCCAGATTCAGGACCAGCCAGGAGAGGCGGATGCCATGGCTGTGGCCACTATTCTCCACAGTGAGAAACAGTGGCCCATTACTCAAACCCCACACAGGACCAGACACAGCCTGGTTACAGGGGCACCACCAGATTTCCCCTCCTACCTTCAGGCTTAAGGATGGTTTTAACTTTCTGCAGAAAGGGTTCCTCCACGAAGGTTGGGGGCGGGCAGCTCATCCCCACTGTGAGGTCTTTGCTGTCCACATCGAACATGATGGCATCGTACTGAGCTGGGGCTGCAGGAGGGAGCGCAGAAACTCATTATCCCATGGGACAGAGATGAGCCATGCACAATGGGGAGGCAACAAATGGGGTGGTCAAGACAGCCCTCTGCCATATTACGGCCACTGCTCTCTTCCCCAGCTTCTCTTCCCAAATGAAACCCGCAGGAGCAGTGCTGGGAGAAGCAACAAATCTAAGGTTCCCTGCACATTGACAGGATAGACCTGTGAGCTAGAGAAATCTGGTGAGGCTGGAGCTCATGACACGTGGCAAGAGATGGGCAGGGATGGGAAACAGAGAGTGAAAACAGCTTAGGATTCTGCTCCCCAGCATGTCACCCACTGGACTCGATGGGGCACCTAGAATGCTCTTCAAGACAGTACCTTCAGCTGCCAGCTTGGCCACATAGTCCAGACCATCAGAGATGTGCACTTGCATCCGGTCACCCTGAGAGAAACCAAACCAGCACGTGGCCACCTCCAACATGGAGGGATCGATCTCCACCACAGCCACATGGGCCTGTGAGAAGTAGTCATGGATGAAGAGGGGCAGGCTGCCCCCACCAAGCCCCACCACCAGCACTGCCAGCGGAGTTCCTGCCAACAGAAAACATTCAAGT
The DNA here is from genome assembly GCA_026546715.1 of Gallinago undulata. Taxonomy (NCBI): domain Eukaryota; kingdom Metazoa; phylum Chordata; class Aves; order Charadriiformes; family Scolopacidae; genus Gallinago; species Gallinago undulata. Next base: position 3,838,089 of record JAOTQQ010000004.1, on the reverse strand, counting down.
GAGCCACTGGGATGCGCACGCTCGCATCACCCACCCCACCCCTCTGCCCAAACAGCTTTGGGAAGGGCACATGGGATGCCCCAGCCAGGAAAGCCCTTCCCCAAGGAGCTGGGGCATGGGGGACAGCCACACGCCTGCCCCACACCTGCCTTGGGCACAGACTCCCACCACCGGCTTTGTCACCTGGGAGGGGGTCGGGGCCCCCCAGCAGGCAGAGCCCCGCCACCATGGCCTTGTGGTGCTCACAGCACAGGTAACTCTTGTCAATGGCCGTGGGTGGCTCAGCAGGGCTGGGTTTCTTCTTGTCTTTCCTCCGTTTCTTCTGGCCTGAATGACAGGAGGCATCATCTGGTAAGGCAAGGCCGCAAACAAGCATGTTTTCTGAGGACTAGCCCACCCCAGCCCCTGTCCCACCCACAGGGCAGGCAGCAGAGCACAAAACCACTTCCAGAGCCACCCTGGGACAAGGCAAGCAGGTCCTAGCAGGATTTTTATCTTCCTCCCATATCAACCTCACTCTCTGCCACTGCAAAAAGTGACCCTTGGCCCCTGCCCCTTCCTGGCTGCCTCACATACCTGGGAGAGGCACAGAGGCCATGAGCCGAGCCTCTGACTGCACCACATTCCTGTTGCAGAGGAAAATGAGGCGTCGGAAGTAGGAGGTTCCATCCCCCTTCACATCCTCCACGACGTATTCCCCACTCAGGGGGCTGGTGTCACAGTGCCGTACTGTTCGCACTCCGATGTCCCCTCCCACGGACAGAAAGGGCACCTGCAGGGAGCATAGGGACCGGTGTGAGGAAGGAAAGGCTGCAGGAGCAGATCCTGGCATTCCTGCTGTCCTGACCATGGCTGAAAAGCTGGGATGAAGCAGACACATCATGGGAGCAGCAGGATGTCCTGTAGGCAGCCACATGGCAGCTGGGGACCAGTGCATGGGACACCAGGTACATGTGGTGGGGGATACAGGGAGAAAGCATCCCAAGACTTCTTGCAAGACCTCTGGTTTGGGGAGTTGGGGCTGGAAGGAGACAATAGAAGGAACAGGAGAAGTTAAAGCCATGATTAAGAAGGGACTGGATGCTCTCAGGGTTTTGGGATGCCTGGTTTTCTTCAGATGCTGGGGTTTAGAGGGCAAGGACTTTACACTGAATCCTGTCATGTGGGCACCTCAAATCCTGCCTCCAAGTGAAGGTAGCTAGCCGAAGGAAAAACCAAAGGACTTGGACCTCAGGCCAGCCTCCTCCCTGCCAAGGCAGCCAGTTCACATGATGCACCTTAATCTCCCTCGAAGAAGGGGGACTTGCTGCTGGTGGAGAGCCAGCCTGGCTAGGGTTTTGGGGAAGACTAGGAAAGGGCTTGGGTGGTGGGGCTCACCTGCTGCCGGGCAGGGAGGCCCGGCGGGGCCAGCTCCATCACCTTCCCTGACAGCTCCGCCTGGATGGCTGCCATTCCCTCGTAGTGCTGCTCCCTGTGCAGGGCCACGGTGACCAGGCGCCCAAAGCCTGCGCTGGTGGCCAGCTGCCTCCGTCCTTCCTCCGTCCCAAAGAGCCACTCGGTTTCTCTGCCCTGAGGGACTGGAGAAGGGGCTGCCATCAGCCTGGGCCAGTCCCAGTCCCTGAGCAACCACCCTTGCCTCCAAGAGAGGAGCTGCAGGGAATGGCAAGGCATCACGAGGAGGTATCACTGCACGCCTTGAGCCATGCTCTGCAGCCATCAAGAGAGCCAGAATCTTCCCTGTTTTGGGCAGGCTCATGCAGGAGGCTGGAAAAGCCACATCTCATAAGAAGAGGATGTCCAACAGCCTCACAACCCATCTCCAAGCTGTGCTAAGCCCCAGCTTTGCAGGCTTGCAGGGAGAGAACAGCGCTGCTGGCAGAACCCAATGCATCGCCACGAGGTGCAAGTGCAAAAGCAAAGCGCAGCCCTGGCAAGTCAGGATGCCCGCACAGACCAGTGATGCCTTTCCAGCTGCATCTGCTGTGCTCTGGCTTAATGCAGCGACACGCTACAGTGGCTGTCACCAGCATCAAAGCAGGAATCACCACCTTGGAGGCAAGGCAGGTAGTGTCCCTCTGCCGCCAGACAGGCATCTGCTCAGTCAACGAGCTCTGTGCCAGATCTCTGCTTGCACCACCAGCAAACATGTGTCCCACCAACAAAGCCAGGCCTAAAACATCAACCAAACTCCACACAGCCAGGTTTTTCCCTCTCCAGCCCTGATTTTAGCAGGGCCAGGACCACTGGCCATTTTGCAGCTCGTGGCCAGAGCACCACCTCATTGTGGCCAGGGAAAGCTGTACTCACTGATGAAGATGGCGAAGCGATTGTCCCGGGAAAGTTTCACCGAGGGGCTGTCAATCACATGCAGTGTGTAGCGAGGCCTCCCGCTCTCTTTGTCACACAGATCCAGAGAAACCTGCTCCCTGCAGGGGGTTTTGCTGAGCTGGCTGCAGAGCAGGGCATAATGCTGCCTGTCCTTCACCGCTGCCACCAGCCGCTCCGCGCTCTCCACTCGCATTGGCTTGTCCTGCTCCTCAGCGCAGATCTCCAGGATCTGCAGTGCCGATCCGGGAATCTTCCTGAACTTTGTCATGATGTAGACAAAGACTGGTAGGACAAACTGCTGCTTGTCCCCGCTGCTGGCCACCTGATGGACACGCACAACCCAGCCTTCCTGGGAGAAGTATTCCACTGCTTTCTTCAGCACATGGGCTTGAGCCAAGGAGACACAGAGGTAGCGCCCCCCTACCTGCAGGACCCGGCTTATCTCAGCAAACATCTTGTCCACCTTGGCTAGAGTGGCTTCCTCTTCATCGGTAAGGATGGCATCCAGTGTGCCTTTATCCAGGACCACCTGGAAGTGGGCATCAGGGAAGTCCATCTGAAGCATGTCCATCAGCAGGTAGCTCATCTTTGGCCTCTTGCTCCCGCTCCGCTCTTGCATTTGACGGATCACGGCGTCGCTGATGTCGATGTTGATGATGTCCTCACACATCCCCATGTCGTACATCTGCTCGCTCAGCTCTGAGTTCCCGCAGCCCACCACCAGGACCTGGGGAGTGGTACAAGAGCAGCACGATGGTGAGAATGCCCCGGAAATGAGTCCCAAAGAGTTGACGAGCAAATGTGCGAAACCCACAGCCACAGCACCTGCAAACCCACTCTCCAGGGCCCCGAGAGAACATCCCCATAGAGAAAAGCCACACGGGGACAGCAGAGGTGCATCTGCTGCATCTGTTTTGAGGACGATCTGGGTGTTTTAACCCCCGGAGCTCCCCCTACCAGAGCCACCCGCGGGTCTCTCCCGTTCTCTCCTTACGGCTCACAGAGGGGTTTGAATTCTCTGTCCCAGGGCACGGCGGCGGCTTAAGCCGGGATACGGGGAAGGCTCGGCCCGGGCACACGGCGCTGATTTCCAGACCCGGGGCTCACCTTGTCGCGGGGCCGCACGTACTTGTGCAGGACGGGGCAGAGCTCCGGGAAGGTCCCGTACCACTCGAAGGGCCGCTGCCCGCGCTGCCGGAAGAACCGATCCCAGTACCGGGCTGAGCCGAACTCCCCGGGGCTGCGAGGCAGCAGGTCCATGGCCGGCTGGGCTCGGGCTCAGTCCCGGTCCCGGCGCACGTGTCTCCGCGCCCCGCGCTGACGCCATCCGGGTGCGCAACGCTCCCATTGGCCGCAGCGGACACGCAGCCCATTGGCTCCTCCTCCCAGCCGCTTCCCATTGGTTCGCCCGTCGGCACGGGAGCGCGCAGCGGCGCCCCCGCCGTCCCTTCCGGGCAGCGGGAGGGCAGAGCCGGTCACCCGGGTTCCGCCGCTGCCCCGGGACTCGGTGCTGTGCGCTACCCAGATCTCTGCCGTTTCCCCTGGCGGAAAGAGCGGCAGGGAATCATAGAATGGTTTAGGTTGGAAGGGACCTTAGAGATCGAGTTCCAACCCCCTGCCATGGGCAGGGACACCTCCCACCAGACCAGGTTGCTCAAAGCCCCATCCAGCCTGGC
>JAOTQQ010000004.1:3627441-3833985 GCA_026546715.1 Gallinago undulata | reverse complement strand
TCCTAATATCTAATCTAAATCTCCCCTCCTCCAATTTAAAACCATTACCCCTTGTCCTGTCACTGCACTTCCTGACAAAGAATCCCTCTCCAGCTCTCCTGTAGCCCCGGAGCCTTCTCTTCTCCAGGCTGAATAACCCCAGCTCTCTCAGCCTGTCTTCATAGGAGAAGTGCTTCAGCCCTCTGATCATCTTTGTGGCCCTCCGCTGGACCCGTTCCAACAGATCCATGTCCTTCCTGTGTAAAGGACTCCAAAGCTGGACACAGTACTCCAGGTGGGGCCTCACCAGAGCAGAGAAGAGGAGTAGAATTGCCTCCTGCGACCTGCTAGCCCCACTTCTCTTGATGCAGCACAGGAGGACCAGTCATGTCCGGGCCGGAGCCATCCCAGGCACAGCGGCCCCTGCAAGGCTCCCCTGAGGCATAAGCGTTTTGCTTAAATAGCCCAGAGCGAGCAACAGAAACAAGAAGGTACCAGTAAAGGAGCAGCTTTAATGGCAGCCCGCAGCGGAGCAGAGCTCTCCTGGGGCAGTATGCGACAGAGACTACAGAGGGCACCCGTAGCCCTGGGGTGGCTAGCTGGGCGCGGAGCCAGGCTCTGTTGAGTTGCTCTGGAGAAAGGCGGAAAGCTGGCTCAGTGCTCTGTAACGGTGTGAGATCGAGTTCTTCACTGCCTTGGGCAGCTCGGCGTAGCTGGAAGGGAGAGAAAACACAAGTCTCAGCAGCAGAGAGGCTGCAGCACGTGTTCCCCCAGTCACTGAGAGCTCCCCCTCTGCTCCTTGCTCAACTGGGCAGTGGGGTGCCTGTAGTGACACGCTGGCAAAGCCAACAACCCCCATCCTGATCCAGTTCTCCTTCTTCTGAACCCAGCATGTTCAGATGCAGGAGGGTGCTTTTCTTCCCACCACCCTGCCTTGTAAGCGGATTCCTCTCCACACACAGCCTCGACCCTGGCTTTCCTTGTGTAAAGAGCTGTAGATAAAACACAACTTACGTCTGGTTGTAGCCGTCTGGCTGAAAGCAGGGATCCCAGCCAAAATCTCGAGGGCCTCTGGGCTCCACTATCAGCCCCTGCCACAAGACAGCAAAAAAGCCCAGTAAGCCACAGTTTTGCAGCATGTCCCTTGCAGTCACGTTTCAAACATGCTGCAGGACGACACGCAGGCATAGCTCACACTGTGGTCACCGCAGGTTCAGTGTGTGGTGCTGTCCTCCTTCCCAGCACGTGATCAAAGTTAGCAGCCCCAAACTCAGTGCACCATCACACTGCCGTATGTCGACAGCCCCTTTACCCCCCACCAATTAACAGAGCTAACAGCTGCACTCAAATACAACCCTGCCAGACAGAGACGAGGGGGCCTGATGTAGCATGCGAAAGGGCTGCAGCATTCAGCACCCACCCCCCACCAGCTCCGCTGTCCCCCTGCCTGTTCCCAACAAGCTCCAAGGGCATTCAGTGACGCAGGAGCCACTACAATGGTCCTCAACAGAGCCAACACTGTTACAAAATTCACATTATAGCCCTCGCACTCAGCATCTTCCCTTCCCTGGGCACAACACCTACATGAGTTTGGCCTTTGAACAGCTTCACTGGCTCCTCTGGGTTTCCAGTACTGAATGCAAAGGTACAGAGAGCGTAGGCAGATTTGTCTTCAAATCCAGCCAGCAGCTTGTACAGGCCTGAGTGACACAGACAAGATCCTGGCGTTACTGCCTGTCCATTGGAGTGCAACACAACACATCCACCTAGAGATGGATCGAGGGAGCATTCTGCATTCACATCGACAAGGGAGAGGAAGAACTATAGGAGGTGGCAAAGCTCAGGCACAAGGATGCTCTTGGCCCAGTCCCTTGACTTCCTTGACCGAAGCCAGCACCTCAGATCTAACAAAGTGTGAGCTGTAGGGCCCCACTTTTAATTTGGGAGTGGAAGCAAATGACCGTATGGCAACAGAGAAGACTAAAGCCCACTCTGAATTAGTGTGATTCACACTCATGCTCGTGGTGCCAGTGCAGGATCTGCAGTCACACTTTCAACTGCAGGATCAAAGGCAGTCACTGCACACCAATGGAGATGAGCATTAGTAGAGAGAAGCTCACACAGAAGCCAGAGGGAGCAGCAGGTCTTCCAGGTCACACTGATGACAGACAAGAAGTTCCCACAAGCCTGCAGAGGCAGGAGTTTGGGAATCTAGGGATGCAGAGATGATGCTGAAGCTACCGAGAAAAACAACATCCAGTGAAGAACAGACTCAAGGAGAGAACGTGAAGGGACAGAGCTGGACAGACAGGAAGGAACCAGCTATGAAACGGGCAGTGAGGTGGGCAAGCACGCTCAGCAGGACCCAGTGCAGGCAGGTGTTAATTTCATTTAGAAATAACCTAATTACATGCAGAGCAGTAACACAGGAGACAGTACCTTCTGGTTTGAGTTTTTCCAGGAACCATTTTCTGAAAGGGAATAAAAGAAGAAATATTACTTTTTGCTATTATTTCTCAGAAATACAGGCATCCTTGAGACACTACATTTCCATAACTCTTTGAATCCACCTTTAAATGTGGTGTCAAATCATCACATTCTGGGCTATTTACAAACAATGAACTTAGCTCTTAAACTGAATGGGACACAGTGAAAACAACAGTGCTGTTTGAGGTCTATGTAAATAACCCAATTCCTACTCATGAGTAATGACATGCTGAGATACATTTCTCGACTCAACTTGTTCTCATCTTACACCCAGTTCTAGTGCCAACTTTATCACATAAAGCTTTTATGTCTCTGCTCAGCTCAGCAGAGAGAGTTTGGAGAATTAATTACAATAAAAAATAATCCCAGGAGCTAAGGCAATATTTTATTAGAGGATCTACACTGCAATGTAATAAGCTTGTTATCTACTGGATTAAAGGATCCCTGTGAGAATCTGTAGGACACTCATCCCAGAGTCCTGAGGAAATGCATGGTGCCTTAACTACAGAGTGCATTGTGGGGCTGGGTTCCCAAGCTGGCTGCAAGAGCAGGCACCATAAATCAGGAGATTCAGGTCTGCCTATCTTGTCCTGCACTGTGACTCACAGCAGGGCTCAAGGAGTTTAAGATCAGTCCCTGGGGTGCAGGATGAAGCTGAGGACACAGACCAGTAATCACCTCCTTGACCCTATTTCTCCTGGCGTGTGGAGAATCTCCTATGAAGCACACCCTGCCAGCCTGCACTCCTAACTCTATGACACAAAAAGTGAAGCAAGTTCCCTTCTACTTACATGTATGGTCCTGGCAGGCCTCCTAGGGCATTGAAGCACAAGCAGGTATCCTCTATTATAACAGGTCCCCGAACCTACAGCAAAAGCCAAGAGATGGAAACATTAGACCTAGCGAACAGCAATACCTCCAAACTCAGTTTCTTTCTCTATTCTATCACCATATTTCCATTACAAGAGGAACACCACAAAAATCTACCAGCCATCCATACCGGACAGACACAACCAAACTCATGTTCTCCCCAGGCTGGCAGGAGTGGCTGAAGCATGGTGGGGAAGATCTTTCACAGAGAAAACCGAGCAGATCTGAACAACCCCTGCTCCCTTGGTGAGAAGGAATGGTGGGAAGAGGAGAGAGAAAGCCTGTATCCTGGAGGCACACCATCCCAGACACAGCTCTGGAAGGCGTTCCATCAGAAGTTCCAGCTAATGGAAAACTCAGTATCCCACAGTCACTGGGGCTGGACTGAAGGAGCTATCTTGTCCTGCTGCTGCTCAAGGAACAGAGGAGGACAGAGAAGCAGGTTTCAGCCTGAACACTCTGTCACCAGTGAGAATTCACCATCACCCATCGCAGGTCAGAACAGCAGGGTGATGGGAGTGCAGCTAGGTCAAGCCAGCTCCGGACACATCCCTGAGTTTCCTCAGGGCCAGGCCAGAAGCCCCGCCGGTGCGGGGTGTCCCTCCGAGCTCCCGCGCCCCCACCCCCTCTCCGACCGGCGGGCAAGGAGAAAGCGAGCGACCTGCCGGGCGGCTTCGCGGCACTTCTGCACGGAGATCTCGTCCGGTTCCCCCTGGTACTCCGGCACTGGGGACACAAAGGCCGGCGCTGAGGAGACGCCCGGGCCACGCCAGCCCCACCGCGCTCTCCCCGGACCCCACCACCAACTCACGGTCAATTTTCTTCGCCACCAGCGCGTAGGGAGAGGAGTCCCCGAGAATCTGAGTGACCTGAGGAAGGAAAAGGGAGAGAAAAGGGAGAGAAAAGGGAGGGAAACCCGCCCGTCAGACGCCGGCCCTGACAGGCCCAGGCCCAGGCCCAGGCTCTGACAAGCCGCGGCCGCCCCCTCCTCCCCCGCCACCTCCTCCAGCTTCTTGGCGTTGCCCGTCACGAACACCACGCTCCGCCGAGCCGGCGCCGCCATCCTGGCCCCACGCGGCGCCCGCGCGCCGGGCCCGCCAATCACCGCCGCCGGCGGCACTACGCCCAGCAGCGCCCAGCCAATGGGGCAAGGCTCCCGCCGAGGCCGAGGAAAAGGACAACTTCCGGTCCTCGGAGGGAAGGCGCTTGCCTCTCGCCGATGCGCGGCGCTCGCCCTGCGCACGCACGGAGGCGTCAGGATAGTCTCGCGGGAGGCGCGCGGGTCGCTATGGCGCAGAGGCACCAGAGGAGGCCGGGTTCCCGCTCAGGGCCCCGTCCCCCGCTATAGCGCCCCCGCAGCCTCAGGCCGCCGGTCCCCGCCGCCTGAGGGCCGGCCTATAGCGGGCACCGGCACCTCCAGCGGGGCGGGGACGGCCGCCTCTTTGTTTACTTCCCCAGCGTTTGGCAGCCGTGGCCGAAGGATCCGTCTCACTGTTTTCCCTGAAGTAGGATCACATGTAGCTTGGGGAATTGCGTAGTGGATTGCGCTCCAAGCACTGCTGCTATTTACTCCCCGACCTCTGGCACGTCCGTGCACATTTCCTACGTGGGAGCGATCAAGTTCCATCTTGTTGCAGGACCAGCTGGCAGCCGTCACAAAAACACCAGTGGGGAGAGTCAAGAGATGGTCCCTGCTCCCAGTGTGGAGCCCTAGAGGAATAGGTCAGTGACACCCAGTGCTTTCCCTGCCAGAGGGTAGTGGAGAGCAGTGCCCTGTGAAGCAGCAGGGTTGTGGGAACTCTCCCACTGCGGTACCCAGCCCTCTACCTCAGACTCAGCCCCCAAAGAGGAGCCTTCATCAGCTCTGGTGTGGCCAGCTCCCAGAGCTGGGACTGGGGAGGCTTCTCCCCACCTGCATCAGAGCTGCAGGTGTCTATCCCTGCAGCCCCCATGCCCTCAGGCTTGGGGACCCTGGAGGTCTCACTGAATGGGTCACACCAGCAAGGATGGGAGGAGGAACCAGCCCTGCAGCAGGAACGCACAACTCCAGCCAAAACATGCCGTTCCCTGTAAAAAAAGCAATCATGTGGAAAACAGCAGCTAATGAAGAGGTCAGTCTTCTGCACAAAGAGGGAATGGATAAAACAGCCCCTACACTTGGGTGAAGGAATTGTTTTTGTTGTAAAATCTCCTTCGTAGCGTCTCCTAAGTGAAAACCAACCCCAAAGCATGCAGACGCTCCTGGAAACAACAACCCTTTCCACTCACTACAGTTCTCCCTGTCACTAGTCCAGGGTGGGATAGCACAGGCTGCCATATGAAGACCATGGTATCTCAAAGTAATGTAAGGAGGATGGCTCTGTAATGTACTTGTGACCAGGCAGTGCAATGGTCTTTTCAGCCTTGGGGGAAAAAAAAAATAAAAAAATCTATAAAACTTGCTCAATAAATTCTATTACTGTGCATTTACTGACTAGGACTTTTGATTTGTTGCTGCTGGTGACTCTCACAGCCAGAGCTAGTCTCTTGAGAAGGTCTCTGTGATCAGGACAACCCTGGCATTCAGTGACTTGAACCTTAAAACTGATCAACACCTAATCCTGGCAACACAGGAAAGCATGCTGAAGGCTTTGGACGTGGCAGCTTTCCCTGCCCTGCATCTCAAGTACAACTGTTTGCACCCCAACCTGCTGGGAGATGCTGCAAAAGCATTCCAGCAAAGCTGTCAAGGAAAGTGAGATTTTCCAGGGCCAGAACATGCTGCCTGGGGTGGGCCTGGTCAGTCCCGCTGGTACCAAAGGATAAATCCAAAGCAGGCACAAAACACAAACTGTCCATGGTCAGGGGCGTTAGCATTGCCATCTCATTTCCCATGGATCTGGGTCAGCTGGAAAACCACTTGTCTGAAGCAGCGCACTGCTGGCATGGTGGTAACAGCAGCACGTCTCAGGGTGGTACACCGGGGCCTGCACTGAGGAGAGTTCAACGCCATATGGAAAGTGTCCCTAACGACATGATGCTGATAGGTCTGACGAACCCAGCAAGGATAGGGCTATGGAGGATATAATAGCAGCTCTCAAATTCAGGAGCTAGAAGCAGTTCTTTACCACAATAGGGTTGCCATGAAGCCTTCATCCTATAAGCATCCATTTTCCAAGGCCTTCAAGCTCAGCTTTAAAGCCAGGCTTTCACTCTAGCAGGTAACTGCAAAACTAACTTCTCTTGCTCAGACCTGGTGCCAGCAGGGAGTTGAAGTCCTGATGTGCTGCTGTGGCACCAAGGTCCTTCTGTGGGTACAACAGCAAGAGGGGGCTGGGAGAGACAGGCAGAGGTACTGCCAGGATTCTCCAGCAGCAGGAGTAAAACCTGCCCTAGCAGGCAGACCAGAGCAGGCACAGCACGCCATTCCATGGGCTCGCAGTGCCATTAACTCACTTTCCAGCTGGCAGGAAAAGGTACCCATAACTCAGCAAGACCTGCAGCCCCCCTGTAGACAGACACAGTGTCTCTTCATTCACCCTCTTGTTCTCTTGCAGGTGGAGAGTAGCCAAAGGCATAGGCAGGATGATTTTTGTCCCTTCCCGTAGGTACACAATCTTAAAAACAGGCTACACTTCAGGAGGAAAAACCCAGCTTGGCTTTCTGCTTCCCACCTGGAGAGACCAGAACCCACAGAGGGGAAAAGCCCTATTTATATTCCAGCTGGGCAAGCAGAGCTTGTAATCACATCCGACCTTCCAGAATGCTGTGCTCAGTTTTAATCCCCTTCTCAGCATGGAGCTGCACTGCCACTCAGGTGGAAACTGTACAAGGTCCTGGGGGCAGGTTCAGAGAAGGAAGCTGGGACATAGCTAAAACACAGCAGTCTCACCCATGGATGGAGGAGCTCAGCTCCTGTCTAGTCCAGCACAGGGGCCCCTAAACTTCCCTAAGCACCCCAGTGCATCTGCCTGGGAATCACTGCTGGATCACAGGGAAGCAAAACGGGCTGGCATTTGGGACCACACCCACCACATCAAGGTGAAGGCTCTGAACATGAAGTGGGCTTGTTCACCCTGCAGTGGTTTTGGAGAGTTGCTGTCCTCCAGTTGTGTCTCTCATATCATTAGGCTTACACACACGTCTTGCTTCTGGTGAAGAAAACACTGAAACAGCCCTTTCCTAGGGACTTCCAGCAGCGGAGAGCTGTGTATGTCCTCCAGAACACTACTGAAGACGTGCAGAAACTCCAGATGTACAGTCAAAAATAAGTTTACTGGAATGTCTTTAGTCACAGCTGTAAGCAGCAATACTGAAAACACTGAGCTTGTGCATTCCCATGGCAGGACCAGAAAGTCTTCTGGATTGTAAAACCTAATTCTTTCTTTTTTTTTTTTTCTTCTCTCTTTTTTTTTTTTTTTTAAACAGAGAAGCAACACCCTTGCAGTTCTCCACAGAAGGGTGAGTTCCCTGTAACATAATGGTATGTTTCTCTTCAGACATTTTTCCCCTCCTTTGCTCTGAAAGGAGAAAGTCCCCTCTGCCTTTCACAGCAGGCAGCAGGGAACTGCTCAAATGGTATTATTATTAATAATACAGCTCAACCATATATACAGATAAACCATAGTGGCAAGTAGCCAGCTCCAAAGCAGAGATCCAGAATTCCACAGGCAGGCAGTTTGGGAACTAAATCTTCTGTTATAAAAGAAGTCCGACAGCAGGAACAGGTATTCAACTAAAAATAAGGGTCATTTGGCAGTTCTTAAAACACTCTGTTAGAACTGGCTACTTGCCGCCACCTCCTTGCTCCTTGGAGAAAAACAACTTCAAAGCTATATACAGATATCTCACTTAAATTACACAGCAGTTTGGTTATCCCAGAACCAGCTCCAACTGAAGCCTCCAGCTGCTCCGTCAGGTATGATACTTCAGGACTATAGGTACTGGAAAACAAAGAAACAAGCTCTCAGCCTCACACTTTCACGTGCAACACAGATCCCCACCAGAGAGATCCCCCCCACTTCTGTAGTGACAAACACCAAGCAGCTGCGAGGGAAAGTGTGTTTCCAAGCTCAAGCTAATGTAATGTGTTGCCTGCACACATGCTAGGCAACGTTTCCTGCCACCTTCATCTCCTTCCAGCTTCCCAAAATTAAACCAGATGGGATTTTCCATCAGTTTCTCTCTCTACAACGCTCCCACCCTGCTGCCAGCTCTGTCTCTCCTGCTGCAGGCTGTGTGTCAGCAGGACAACAGGCAGCAAGGGTTTTGCTGAAATAATGAGAACCCTTACAGAGCTGCCCCCGGCCACGGTCGGTGGGAGGAAAACCCTCCACAGACCCAGCGGCACAGAAGAGCTGTGCTGCCGCACTGAGCTGCTTAGATCCCTGGAGCACATAATTCTGCAGGGAGAGGGATGAGTTCTTTTGCCAGGAAGAAACACTCTCTAGTCATTATTAGCTTTTTGGTGAGAAAAGCAGCAAGATCTGTGCTCTGGGGAGCTCCAGAAAGACCAGGTAGATCAGGAAGGGCAAAGAAAGGATGAATGGCAAAGCTACTCGCTGAAAATTAAGCAGCTCATCAGTTTCAGGGAGGAACGCTTGCATGGACCAGACCCATTTCAGGATGGCCAATATACGTGGAGAGGACTTTGGAAGACATTGACGCAGTCTGAAACTCTTCCATCTACTCTCACCAGCCTCAGGATCAGTTGGTACCAACCCTGGATCGGTTCAATGTTGTCAGGGCAGGGCAATGTTGGCTTTCTTTGGCCACAGTCAGTGTGATTTGGTTTGAGCCTGCTCCTCTGCATTTAAACCTTGCAGAAGAGCAGCATGGAGCAGGCACCATTTATGACCGCTTAAGGCAGAGTGGGGCCCGACAAGAATGGCTCAGGTGCTCTCCCCGAGGGACAACAGCACCACAGTGTCACTCATGGCGTGGAATGCCTCAAATATTTCAGTCCTAGACATGGCTGGAGTGACCTGGAACTACTCACCAATGATTACGAGCAGGAGAATGACCACCACCAGTGCTATGATTGCCTTCATCTGCAAGGGAAGCAGAGGGGCGTGTTATATGGGGTGCCATGTGTAGCTACCTGAAAGCAGGCCTTTGGCTTCCAGCATCTTTTCAGCTAGAAAGCAGAGTTTCTCCATCCCCTCCCAGGGCAGAGCAGGTAACTGCGCCTCCACAAACCCACCCCTGCCTGTTCTTGCTCACCTTGCAGCCTCGCCACCACATCTGTCTCCGAAGCTGCTTGGCTCTGTTGCTAAAAGCTGTTGCATTGTCTGATAAACTTTCTATTGAAGGAAAGAAAAGAGGCGAATCAGTAGCACACACACACAATCAGAGCACCCACCCGTTCTACTAACTCCACTGAGTTTTAAGCAATAAACTCACCATTAGGGGAAAGGACCCAACCACAGCGTGATTCACCAAAGCCACAGCAGATGCCACTGTGACGCCCTTTGCCAGAGCACACACAGACCTGCTGAGTCCCACTGAGCCCCCTTTGTACTGGCTGCCCTCTTGAGGACAGGAATTCACTCTTCAAGCCAGCAAGCAAATGGACAGCTGAAGTGCTCAGGGCCGTTGGGAGACAGACCAATCTACCTTAGCTTGAAGGACCAACAAGATCACAGCAGCCAAGCACCTCCAAACTGCACAAAGCAGCAGAAGGCAAAGGTGGAAAGAGGAAAATGTTGGCAGCAAGTCAGATCTGCAGCCCAAGGCTGGGAAACACCACTCTCCAGAACAGAAATACAAGCCCAGGTCTGTCATTAGGCCCTTCCTGAACCAAAACCAAGTAACCTGGCCCAGCAACAGGGAAGAGACATGGGGAAAAGGCCAGTAGAACTGCATTTAGCATCACACCTGATTTATCCTGCAGGTCATCCAGCCGCTCGCCTCTTTCAATCACCTTCGTGATGTTCTCCTGCATAACGTCAATGACTTCGTCCACCTGGTTCTGGACACTAGAGCAGAGCAAAGGCATCATGAGGAGCAGAAGTGAGCACCACCAGCTGTGTATTGCAGCACCAGCCCTCGCTCAAAGCTGCCCAGGCTGGTAGGATCCAAGAACTCACCAACAAAAATCAAAGGGGACAACGATGGAGGGAGGTCGATGGAATGCTGAGAAAGCCAGAGGCACAGCACGACCTGCAGTAGGTCTCTGGCAATTCCAGGAAGGGTGAGGGAACACAAGGGACTCAAAGAGAGCACTGGGAAGCCAGCAGAAGCAGGGGGCACCCTCAGTAACACTTTTAACAGAAAAATGCAGTAAGAAGAGACAGTAATTGCTGTTGGTGGGCACCTCTGCTGCAGAAGAGCTCACATCAAAGGGGAAAAAAAAACCCACACCACAAAACCCACACCTTATCTTTCTAGTTTTCATAGAACCTCACACCACACACCTTTGCTCAATAACTTGGGGTGAAATCAAAGCAAGGTGCACTCCCCTCTCTGCGAACCGAGTTGCTAAATGAAACCCTCTCTGCCAGGGGCATGAAGAGAACAGTCAAGAAATGGCTGATATGAACTAAACCAAGTTATTATAATCCATCTTCTCATAGGTTACGCAACTCTGTGGGTAGTCGCTTCAGTGAACAGTAGCCTAAATCACACCTGCAGGGTTATTATAAATGCATTTATTCACTCCATAAAAAAGCCACATTGGTAAGAGAGAAAAATTCTCCTGGTGGAAAAATACTGCTACATTCTGGTTTGTATTTTGGAGCTAATACACTTTTATTTTCCTGGAGATAGAAATAAGAAATTTCTTGGGGCCCTAGGGAGACAATACATTGTTTGAGACATACCGTTCCCAGAAAGTAAATGGCAACGGCAATGTCTCAGAGGCAACGCTACACACGGGGCAATAAAACAAAAATAGCTCCAGGCCACTCGCTCTGCATAAGTCTTGGGTTTGATGACTTCAGTAGCCTTTAATTAAAGACATTTAAGCACTTTAAAACATATCAAAGTGTACCCAGCTTTTCCCAAATATGCAGCACAAATAGGCCACTTCATCAATCCTCCATGTTACCAGACACACACACCTCTTATTAACAGTGTGCCACTGGTGTCCCAACAGAGAAGAAGGGTTGCCACCACTTCATCATTTGTGCCTACGTAGCACCCAGACTCTCCTGCTCCCCAGATTACCCAGTCACAATATCTCTCTCTAGACCCATGCGAAACCCTCTCCTCCCACTACCATCTCACAGACGCAGATGTTCAAAGACGTTATTTGCCAAATCAAGAGTTTTGAAAGCAGCACCAGACCCAGCTCCACCACTTAGAGAGCCATCACCCAGCACCTAAGCTCAGAGCACCTGGTATGAACGAGGACAGCATATCCTCCACAGTGGCCCAGGAAGACAGGGCCAAGGGACACCCAGAGCAACTTGCCCAAGGGCAGTCAATGGGGCACTGCAGAACCAGGAACGGGGCCCTGCACTGGCCGTCATGTCTCTAATTCATTACAGACATAGGTTCACATTGACCTATTTCTCCTGTCTCCATACCAGGTACGTGCCTCTCACTGAGCTTGTGCTCAGACACACACATGAGAAGCAGCTGCCAAAAGCAGTAGTGGTCACAATGGAAAAGCACATGCCCTGCTCACATTTGCTTAGTGCTCAAAAAAAAACAGGCAAGGAAAGTGATTAAAAGAAAAAGCTTTTTTCTCCCCAAAAAGTTCTAGAAAGAGGTCCAGATCTTTGAATATGAAGGGGGATATGTTATTATCTACCATTTCAGGTCAGGCTCTGTAGCACCATTGCAATGTGGTTTCCAGAGCTGGAACAGCCAGGCAACCCCTCAGAGGCCAATTTCTGACTCGACAGCCCTCATATGGCACATCCTAGACTCCAGCAGTGCACGTTAAAACTTGCTTTATTTAGGATACTGCAAGAAAGGAACCCGCTTTCCCTATGCTGCATCGCAGAGTCCGTGGGAGCAGCATCTCTCTGCATACACCTACGTCACGTGGTGGCAACTCTTGCCTTCCACATCAACAGCAGTCACCTGCCAGGAGTTTCTTATCTGGAGGGGGAAAGGCATAAATAATCCCCAAACACCTCTCAGCAGCAACCTGCCCCATGCCCACAAGCCTATTCAGATCCACCATTTGATTTACAAGGTACAAGGTGAGTGGCAGAGCTGCCACCGATGGAAAGCACAGAAGGTGGCACTGAGAACACAGGTGGATACTGCCTGGGAAACACAAGGTGGTACCCTGTGGAGCAAAGTGTCCACCCCACCCACGACACGTGCAGCTACTGGGGCAGCAGGCAAGGACATGGGAAGGAGGGACGCTCTGCCAGGGTGTTTCCTTACCTCAGCACAACAGACAAGTCCCAGCTCTGAGCCCCCAGCAACGCTGCTATAGCTTGGGGTTAGAGAGGAAAAGCAGAAACATCTGCTATCCCAGATGAGCCAACTTGGCAAAAATGCTAAGGCCTTAAACATCATTTTCCCAGGCAGAAGACTACATTTGCAGTATGTAAATGTTTCTAAAATAATTTACTGGCTTCAAAATAAAGAGATTTCCTTCCACAATAGATTTGTAACCGAGTTCTCTTGGTACAACTAACAAGCAGAAGCATGCAAGGATACAATGCATCTAGGAATGTGCAGTGCAATGTGATGCCAACCCATATCTCCACCAGTACAGGTCAGAGTCTGGAGAGATGCTGCTGCGGTCCCAAAGCACCCTGCAGCATTCAAGGCAGAGTGGGCAGGTATGTAACTTCAAGCTGCTCTGCTGCAAACAAGCATTTGGGGGTGACTTATGGAGCACAGACCCCTACTGTCCACGTTGCATCTCAGCAACCCACTTCTTTTCACGTAAGCTGCTGGAGAAACGTATGCCTTTGCTGCCTGCCCATAGCCTGGGAATGCCCTCCATGAGAACGAAACATTTCATGGACAGAGCATGGAGGCACAGAGAAATCAAGCCTTAAACTCTCACAAATGTTGAGGTGTTTAACTTCCTTGGAACACAGACAGGTTTGAGCACCCCAATAATTTTGGTATCTAACTTAAAAGAGAACTCTGGCGAAAAAAAAAAATGAAGGAAGAGACCAAGCCAGGAAACAAAACTTTGATCTCCGCACAATCCTTTAAACAGACCTTAAGCCAGTCCTTGCTTTCTGCTCTCTCCCACCCACCACTGCTATAAGAGATGCCTCCCCCAGAGGGGGCTGAATGATGCCCAGCCTATGCATTAGCCCAACACTTTCAGAGCAAATTCAACAATTCCCCACTAGTTTGGCATGGAAACTCAAGTCGCATCAAGAAGAAAATATTTTCTTGTTTTATTTGGCAAGAGAAAATGAATCCTCCAATATGAAGCTTATTTCCTGCTAGGGAGCTATTGGCTTTTGACACATAACGTTTCAAGTGCTTCACTCCTGCCAGATTTCCAAGAGAAGTAAATACCGGCCAAGAATGGGAGCAAGACAAAAGCATAAAATATATCTCCCATGACCATCCTCCTTACTAATTACTGGAAATATGATGCTTTTAACATGGACAGTAAGTGTACACCATCAAAGCAACAAGAAGAAACCCAGGAGCGCTTAGCTGGTTTAGATTCCTCTTTTCTTATGCTTTGCTGGCTCCAGACTGGGAGGAATAAGCCTTTCCATTTTGGCTACACTGGGTTAGCTACTGAAAAGCTTCCCGGGCTGGTCACGGTGTTGGGCTAACAACAGTGCTGCATTCTTTAGACACCGTAAACAGGCCATCCACACACCATGGGATGTGCTGCTCAAGGCTGCTTCTTGTCTCCTAGCCGGCTGTTTACAGCCAGAATGACACACTTCTATTTTCCACCCCAGTGATATTAATAGTGCTGTGTATTTTGGTGCAAATTACACCCAAACACCCCTCGTTGTGGCAGTAACCCAGGGAAGAGGGAACAGGACAGACAGCCAAGCCAGATGGACGGTGCAAAGGCCGGAGGCCAGGACAGCGCAGCGCTCCCTAAGGCACGGCTCTCTGCAGAGGGGCTGCCCAGGCAGACAGCTCTGGGGTATCAGAGCTGAACCCTGGCTTTAAGGTGCCAGCAGCCTATGCTCCCCTGAAGCCTTTCAGTTCTTGAAAGGATTACACTCAGTGATGCCTGACAATGTAGTCTCGTACCACCTTCAAATGAAAGCCTGGACTGTGGATGGGGTTCACTGCACAACCAGCCACCTGTGATGAGCAGCCAGGCTCTGGGAAGCTGCTGTCAACTTTTGCCTTCCAACCATTCCCCGAACCTTTCCCATCCTCAGGGGCTAATTTTGGGGGTTGCAGCCAGACAGAGCCACTGGGGCCAAGCCCCAGCTATGCTGGCCACTCCCAGAGGTGTGATGCAGGAATCACCAAGACCTGGCTCGAGGGCAACCCCAGCAGTGTGCTGAGCCTCATCACCAGCACGAGCAGGAACCCAGATCCAGCAGCATGGCTGCCTGAAAGCAGAAACATCAATGGTGAAGAAAGTCAAGCAGCACACAAAAGAGGGCAATTTTGGTAGTGTTTTGGAAAAGAAGACCTGTTATGATGGGCTCATATTCGAAATAAAAGAAACTCAGGTGGAAGATGAACATTCCACCTTCCCCAAAAAGCCACCAAGAACTCTCACAACACACATTCAGGACTTCTCACAAAGCCTGGAAGCAAAGGCAGAGAAGAGAGATCAGTTCTCCCTCATCTGTTCTTGTAACTTTTGGGAAAAAGATAAGGCCTGTTTAAAGCTACCTTTCAGCTCCAGCCTATCCCAGGGTTGGGGAGGTCTCTCAGAAGGAGCCTAAGGAACCTCATGCAGCCACTTAATTACCAGGGGAGCATTCATCCCAAAGGAGCAGCTGTTGGAACAACAAAACCTGAAATTCCAGCCACATCAGGACAAAACACACCACAGATGGGACTGTGACACTTTCTCCTGCCACTACTGCTGGCTGTAACTTGTCTTTTTCCCCTATGAGGTTTGCAGCGTTCCCCACCATCTCTTTCTGCAGCTGAGCCAGCCTTGAGGGTCTCTGCTGCCAAACTCTACACTCAGACCCAAGCCCCTTTGCTGCCAAGGACAACTAGGAAAAGTTTCCAGACTTGCCCCTCACATTCAACATGTTCCACACCTTTGCTCCCATAATCCCATCACTTTTTCCTCTACCCAGTCCTCCTTCCAGCTTCCTTCCACGCCTATGTTCACACCTCATTCCTTCAGTCCCATATAGCTACATTCTCTATAGCTTCGCCCAGCTATGTCTGAGCTCTCCAAATGCTCAAATTCCTCCTTAAAATGTCTTTTCCTTACAGTGTTTCAGCAGCAACCCAACCCTCCTTTTCCTCCTCTGTTGAAACCACAGCGAACCACATCGTTAAAGAGACCAGGCATCAATCCATACAGCACAAGGGCCGGTCTGATCACAAACTTAATAATAAGTTCCATGACAAGAAATGACAACTGCACACCGTACGTGCTTATTAAACAAAGCAATCAACATCGATGAGAGCAGAAAATAGATACTATTTTATAACAGATGTTCTAGATATTAGATAGATGTAGCCACTTGCTAGCAAAAGGACATATCCCATACCAGGTCTACTAGACATGCAATCTCTGTCAATGGGCGAGCTTCCCATGTGTTGGGCATTAGTCACATCACACCTATGAACACACCAGCTCCTGGGTGAATTCTTCTTTCATTTTTCTTCACTTTTAAAGCTGCAGTGCTGTCCTTTACCTAAGCCTCTGCTCCTTTCTGCCGGGCCAAGAGAGTGAGAAGAAAAGAGCGCTTGCTTTCCCCCATCACGCTGGGAAGGCAGAAGATGCCCTGTAATTCCTTTCCAGCAGAGGAGGATGAAGGGGTAGACACTGACCCCTCTCCACCTTTTTATGGGGGGTGAGATCCCTCTCATAAAACCAATTCTCACCCTTCCCATCCACTCCAGGCCAGTGTGGCACTGCCCTAGAAGGGAGGCTTTATCCACACTGGTTTGCTGTAAGGATCAGTGAGCCTCTACCAACAGCATCTTTATACCCTGGAGGGAACACAAACACTCTGAAAACTTAGGGTGCAGTGATCAACCCGCTGCCTCTTGTGAAACTCAGGTGCACTTCGCCCCTCAAAGTAACGTGGCAAGCGGGCACACAAGCAAGCACTGCCTAATGCTGCTGTTGGCAATGAGTCATCTCAGAGCTTCACTGGCTTCTTCCCAGCACGAAAAAGAATCCCTAACGAAGAGCAACACTCAGCAACACAAGACAACTCAGCCTGAATAACGCCTGGCCATCAGTCCCTGCAGAGATCTCTGTTCTGGCTCTGCAGAGGTCAGCAAAGGAAGACAGTAGGCCTGTGAACATTACCTCCCTTTCCATTAAGTACCGCTATCAAATTCCTCATTGGGAAGGACAGGACAAACTAGAGCCCACAACAAACACCATCCAGGAAATGACTCGATGGGAGAAGGATTCAGAGTGTTTACTCCTTCCTTCTTGCCCTAATCCTCCTATAGGTGTAATGGCTTCCTGTTTTCCAGCTGCTTTGACCCCACTGAGTCACTGCTCATCTCCAGGTCACCTGTATCAGGTTTTTATCTGGAGGAGGCCAGAGGATAAGCCACTACCCAAAAAACATAGTCCTGGTGTGTTCCTGACCACTTGCTTGCTTGAAACATTGAGGAGCAAATTACAGGATTAATATAAAAAAAGCAACAAAACAATAAAAAGTGGTGCTAGCAGAGGTTAAAATTAGGGGTTAATGCTCTAGAAAAAGCCTCAGAAGAGCATGGAATAGGTCATCACTAGAATACAGCAAGGGATTTAGAAACTCCACTAAGCTACTGTGATACAATCCTATCCCTTTGCTTCTGTCAACGCAGAATTTCTTGATAGCTTGAATCAAATTTGAGACTCCCCTTAGCTGTGGGCATGTAGGGTAGGAAACAACAATTAGAATAGAGCAAGCAGAAGCCACGTTTGTATTCAGAACTACACAGAAACAGTCTGGTCAGAGAGCAGCAGGAGCTCTTAGTGCCATAATAAAATATTATCTGTGTGACATTGAGGAGCAATGACTTACTGCCTTATCTTGTCATTCCTTGGTCCAAATCTTGGTCCAGAAGGGCCTCTCCTGCAGGCAGAAAAGAGAGCCATCAGGACAGAAGATACAAAACAAAAACGTGCTTTTAGACCAGACTCAAAAGACACACAAGAGAGAAGCAATGCCTTTTGGATGGAGGATTGTTCTCATACCTCCCAACAGTCCCTCCCACATCTTAGGATACATGGGACAACCTGCTCTTATAAAGGTCACACCTATTAAGTCTTAATTCACGCTTGATATCAAGGCTCTGGAAGATCATCTCAAAAGAATCACAGGTTTTGATTCCTCAGCCACCACCTATGTGGCAGGGAGCAGTTTTTGGCATTTGACGCTTCCAGTCTCAGAGATGCAGGCAGTTAAGACATTGCGTTCCTTACAGCAGCCATTCAGAAACTCACAAGAAAAAGTCTTCCTCTTCATCCGAGTCTTCCTCCAACAGGTTCCTCTGCAAACACAGAAAAAAAACCCAAACCACCTTGTCAGTTAGCAACCACCATTTCACACACACATTTCCAGCCCTTTGGATGCAATCAGTATCCTCCGACTGTAGGTTACACGCAAGCCCTCCTTCGGAGAGCAACAACGGTACTATTTAGGTGTCGGAAGCCATGCTGATTCTCTCCGCTTGTGATTAGGGGCCAAGCTGGATGTTTCCGTGCCCCTATTATCACCTCGGCGGTGTTTGCTAGCCCTGTGAAGCACAGACCGATCCACAGCTCTGCAGCCCTGAATTGGGATAACTCACACCTCTGCCACTGAGCCAAACTGGATTTGCATCAATGGCCAGCTGCCTATGCAGGTTCAGATCCCACTTCTAGGGACCAGTACAACTCCCTATGATGCAGAAGCAACCAGCGCGTCAGCACGTTGAACCCTGCCTTGAAAAGCAGCAGGCAGAGTCCCTGTGCAGGCCAGCTGTGGAAGGAAGGCCCTCTCTGCTCAAGGGACAATTCCCAGCACTGCCATCCATCAACCAGCAGGTGCTCAAAAAACATTGGCATCACCTACAACTGCCCTGGGGTATCCCATCCGTGAGGGAAGTCGGATCCACTCCCGATTTGGAGGATGTGGTTCCTCCGGCCATCTGATGGCAGCAGGTATAAGAAGGGCTACTGGAAGGGAACACACTGGGCTCCCTGCACGGCATGTCCGGAGGGTCAGCCCCTCCAAAGCCCTGACCCAGGCAAAGGCCACGGCCGGGCTGGAAAGCAGAGTGGTGCAGTAGCTCCACTGCTTCGCGCCAAAGGGCTCCTCCTGGGCTCAGATTTGCTGTTCCGCTACCCCTCGTCAGGTGATCCAAAGGCTGATATTTAAAAGGAACCCCACAAGCCCACTCAAGCCTGAAAGTTTCTGACAAAGACACTATTAGAGTTCATTTCTCATACCAGTGCAGCACAAATTTTACAGTTGAGCTGAGGGCTCCCAATAACATCTAATTCGGGTCAAAAATAACCAAGAGGGGGAACTGGCACCCTAAATCTGTGGGCTGGCGAACACATCTGGTGGTCCTTCTGGTACCAACAGCTGCTGCTTCCCCTGTGCACAAATTTGGGCTCCCACCTGCAAGCGCAGTGCTCTTATCTTGAAGCTTACCTACATTTCCATCCTTGTCACATTTGCTCAATCAACTTAGGCAAGCCGTGAGCCCTCGCAAGAGGTTCAGCCGCTGCCTCCCTCAAGGGATGAGCAAACCACCCTCGGCAACACAGGGTCCTCATCTCACTGACAGCTACCCTGAGCCGGAGCAACATTTCAGACTACAGCCTAAACTCAGCTTCAGCACAGTATGACCCCAGGACAAAAAAACCCATCAGGTTAAATCCACTTTGTCTAAAACGGGCAACTGCACCACTCTAATCCATGCTTCAAAGCCTGAAACATCAGGGAACCTTGGCGATGGGAGTAAAAATTAGCTGTAAAGGGCAGGGTAACTTCACACGAGTCCTTCGGCCAGTGATGGGGGGAGGAGAGCCATGACGTGCCCAGGCTGAGCTCTGCTGAGAGGCAAGAATGTGGAGCACACCGGGACCTTCAGACCAGCTTGAAGGAACTGGAAACAGGTTCTCAAACCAGCCCCGTTTCCTAACGGGGTTTGTTTTAAAATACACAGGCTGGGTTCACTACACGGACAGTCCCCTCGGTAAGGAGGTGTCACCATGAAGCAGGGTACGGGCTTCCCGGCCCCGCGGCCAAAGAGCTGTACAAGCCCCTTTGGCACAGGCAGCCGTACCTTGCCGTGCACCAGCCCGGTGGCTACCGCCATGCGGCAACTCGGAGTCCCCGAGACGTGTTAACAGCCACCTGCCCGCTGCGGGCACCTACCCCGGGCACCCCAACGTGAGGAACGGCCCGTTACGGCCACCGGAGGGACAGGCCGGCCCCACCGCGGACCCGCCGGTACTCACCCGCTCGCTCTTCACCGAGCCCGTCACCTCGTCGTCGTTCAGGTGCCGCTTGAATTTCGGGGGCATGGTCCCTGCCTGCGGGAGAGGCGGCGCCGCGCCCGGGAGGAGAAGCCTGCAGGAGGAGGCGCAGGGAATGGCCCGGTCACCCCAACCGCGCGTCCCCCCTCGCCGGGGCCAGGGAGAACGGGGGGGGGGGGGGGCACGCCCGGCGGACGGCCGGGGAGCCCCCGCGCCGGTGGGCCCGGAGGGATGAGGGGAGAAGAGGGAAGGACCCCAAGGGGGAGCGGGGAGAAGGATACAACGGCCCCAGGGCAGGAGGGATGCAAGGACAGCCGGTGCCCGGAACCCGCCCGTTCGCCCGGCCCCGCCGTTCCGACCCAGCCCTCCTGCGCCCGCTGGCGATGCTCAAACGGAGGCGCCCCGCCACCCCCCGCCCCACTCACCAGGCTCCGCTGCGGGCCGGGCCGGGCCGGCGGGAAATGGCCGGTGCAACGGCGGCGGCGGCGAGTCAGCTGTCCCATCGACTGCCTCGGCGCTCCGCCCGCCGCGGCCGAGCGCCGAGCGATCGATTGCGGGGCGGGGCCGAGGGCGGGGCCGGGGCTCGGCGCCGGGAGCCGTCGGGGGCGGCCCGGGAACACGCTGGCTCGGTAGCCCGGGGGCTGGCGAGGCTCCCGGCCATGCCTCCTCCCTGCCAGCAGCGTGGGGGAGAGGTGGGGGGAGAGTCCGACCGCCTCGGCCCCCGGCATCTCTCCTGGCACACGGCCGCGGCAGCCAAACCGTTGGCGGCGGCCGCGGGCTGCCGGAGCCCGGCCAGCGGCCCCGAGGGGGGAGCGCCGGCCACCGCTGGGCCAAAGCCGCCGCCGGCGGCATCTGGAAGGTTCCGGCTCGGCCGTCCCCTCGCCGCCCCGACCCCCTCTCCCCGCCGCCCTCCCGCCCTATAAATGCAGCCGCGGAGCAGCGGGCGGGGAGCGGGGAGCCATGCTGGGGGCCTGGCTGCTGCTCTGGGGGGCGCTGGCCCTGGGCAGCCGGGGCGAGTCGGCCTCTCTCCGGCGTGCCGATGACAGCACCGAGCGCTGCACCTACACCTTCACCGTGGCCAGCCCCGTCGAGACCCGTTGCCCCGACGCCAGCGGCGTGCCGGAGCTGCGGGCCGAGCTGGCCGCCCTCGCCGCCCGCCTGAGCCGGCTGGAGGGGCGGGAGCGGGGCACGGGGGGCTCGGGGCCGCGGGGAGCAGAGGTCGGGGGGGTGCGGGACACCCAGCACGCAGCCTCGGCCGCTCGCCTGGAGGCTGCCTACAGCGAGCTGCTGCGGGCCAAGTCCCGGCTGGAGGAGGAGAAGGGGCGGCTGGAGCGGGAGAAAGAGGAGCTGGGGAGGCGGCTGGAGAGCAGCACGCAGGAGATCGCCCGGCTGCGGGCCACCGGCTGCCCCCCCGGCAGAGAGGGGCCCGGCCGCGATGTCCTGCGCGCCCCCGTCAAAGGTAAGTGCTGGGGCCGGAGACCCCTGTGCATCCCTGCCTCCAGCTCCCCGCCGCTGCATCTCTCCAGGGGGCTGGTCAAGTCCCTTTGCTGTCCCCCACCCGCTGCTGTCCCCGGCTCTCAGGTGCCCCAGTGGGTGCACACTGGTTGTGGAGTTCAGCTCTACCAGGGGGTCACGGCACATTGCACCCTTCCCCAAATCAGGGCTCTCCTCAGCAGCCCTGAGCTCTCCGCATCCCACCATCTGCCCTGTAGCAGAGTGGGGACACAGGGGACCAAGTTAATGGGGGGGCGTAGGGGTTTCCCCTAAAGAGCATTAAACCCCACACCTGGGGGCAACAGCATCAGCAGGTCGTGGATGTGTCCTGCCACAGCAGGACAGAGCACCGGGGTCCTGACCAAAGTGTTGGTGCTTTGGGAAGCAACAGTCTGGCGTGGAGCCCCCCAGGCAGGACAGCGAGGGCAGGTGCAGCAGCGAGGAGGGCTGGCTCGGTCCCTACTCATGCTGTGCCTGGCCCTGCCGCAGCCCCCCGCTGGGACCCGCAGCCCCTCGCCTACCAGGAGCTGCAGTCGGAGAGGACGGAGGTTCCTGCATCCCGGCTGCTGGAGGAGACCACGCTCAGCCGTCCAGGGAGCGAGGACTCGGGTACTGCCACCAGCACAGCTGGCCGACCCCATGCTCCGCCACTCCCAAACACCGCTCAGCCCCCCTGAGGGGCTCACTCAGTGCCCCCCGAGCAGTAACCCCTTTCTCTCTCCCCTCCTGTCCCTGAGCAGGCTGCGGTGAGCTGGTGTGGGTGGGGGAGCCCGTCGTCTTCGGCCGGGCAGATTCCATTGCTGGCAAGTACGGCGTGTGGATGAAGGACCCCGAGCCCGTGTCCCCCTTCACGCGAGAGACCACCTGGCGCGTGGACACGGTGGGCACGGAGGTCCGTCAGCTCTTCCAGTACGAAGCGGCCGAGCAGCTGGCCCGGGGCTACCCCGCCAAGGTGCACATCCTGCCGCAACCCCTGGAGAGCACAGGGGCTGTCATCTACCGTGGCGGGCTCTTCTTCCAGCCCCGCCGCTCCCGCACCGTGGCCCGCTATGACCTGCGGGGAGAGACCGTCACGGCTGAGAAGGAGATCCCCGGCGCTGGCTACCACGGGCAGTACCCCTACTCCTGGGGGGGCTACACCGACATCGACCTGGCGGTGGATGAGACAGGGCTTTGGGTGATCTACAGCACTGAGAAGGCCAGGGGGGCAATTGTCCTCTCCAAGCTGGACCCTGACACACTGGAAATCCAGCGGACCTGGGAGACGAACATCCGGAAGCGGGGGGTGGCCAACTCCTTTGTCATCTGCGGCACTCTCTACACTGTCAGCAGTTACTCGGCGCCCAATGCCACCATCAACTTTGCCTATGACACAGCCACCAGCACCAGCCGGGCCCTCAGCATCCCCTTCGAGAACCGCTTCCGCTACCTCAGCATGGTGGACTACAACCCCACTGAGCGGCAGCTCTTTGCCTGGGACAGCTTCAATATGGTCACCTACCCTGTCCGCCTCTCCCAGGCCTGAGCCAGGGCCACGGTGGCTCAGCCCCCACGCCCCCCATGCGTGCGCTGGCACTCCGCTTCACTCCCCAGCTCCCCTTAGCACGGCCGGCAGCACCGGCTCAGACAGCCCCGGGCAACGGTGTGGGGCACACGCTGCCCAGCCCAGCTGTGGTGGGGCCCCCAATCTCCTCGCTGGCACTTCTGGCAACATCCTGTCATGCTCCAGTGCAGCAGAGGGAAATTAAATGCTTTTCTAGATCCCGGTTGAGCCGGTGAAACGCTTGTCACCAGCCTCAGTGGGTTTTGGGTGGTCCACAGTGGTACCCAGCCCTGAGCTGCTCTAGCATCTTCTGGGAAGCACCTGGAACACACCCCAGTCCAGACACCCCAAATTTGGAGCAGGGAGAGTTTGGGCGCAGCACAAGCTGGGTGGTGGAGATAGAGAGAGGCTGCTCTGGAGGCTCCCACCTAAAAATCAATGCTTTCCCTGGCTGCAAGCGGCAACCCCCTGCGTGAGGCTGGGGCTTGTGTTTCCAGGCTCCGGCTGAGCACGAGCATTGCTGCTGCCCCCCCGGACTTCCCCTGGCAGCAGCAGTTTTTGGGGAGGCCTCCCCATCTGGGGCCAGCCTTGCAGGAGGGGAGCAGTGTTCACCCACCAGCGGCAGCCCTGCAGAGCTGAGCGCCCACCAGCCCTGCTGCATCCCACGCTGCCAGTGCCCGGGGGCGACCCAGAGCTCAGCCACCTCCAAAAATCATCCAGCAGGATCAAAAGCAGCGGGGAATACGGACGCTCATTGCACAAGCTTTCTTTAATTGGGGGGGGAGGGCAGGTAATAAAAGAAGCCAAGAGAGCAATGGCAAGGTGTGCTGGCAGGGCACCCCACAGCCAAGCAGCCCCTCGGTGTGCCCAGTCCCTCTCACCCACGCGCTTCGGCTTCACAGCCCTGCCCGACCACCGACTCGGTGGGCAGCTATGGCCCCACATGGCTCACAGCACTCCCCAAGCTGGTCCAAAACATGCCGTTTTGACTATTTATTGTAAAAAAGCTATAGGAGGCTTTCTTCTCCCTGTGCACCCCTTCCCTTCCCCAAATCCCTGGCATTCAGGGCAGATGGGGCAGCTGTGTCTGCATCCCCCGGGAGATGCGCAGGGTCCTGGCCTAATAAACATTACCCACTGCCTCTGCCTTTTACTTCATCTTTCTGAGCCTGCGTTTTCCTGGGGGTTTGGTGGGCTGGAGCCTTCAGGGGGTGTGATGCACTGGTGCTCCCCGCCCCGATGCACCAAGAGGTTGAATGTGGTGGGGAGAAGCTGCAAAGCTTTGACCAGGAAAATTCCACGCGTGGGAGGTGGCTGCCGGCAGGGCCTACCCCAGGAGCACCTTTATTTAAACACAGAGAAGCTGCAACATGCCCACAACATTGAACTGGAATAAAAGTCAAAGCTTCAGCTCCAAACCCCAGAGATTTGCCAAATGGGAATGATTAACGAGCTCCAGGAGGCAGGGCTGCAGGTTGGACTGGCTGTTCCTGGGGTCCAGCGCAGGGCAGGACGGATGGGGGGGACACAGGCAGTTCCCCTTTGCTGCCACAGCGCTGGGGCATTTAGTTGACAGGATGGCAGTGCCCAGAGACTGGAGTCTGAGGGGATGGGCCCCGGCTCAGATCTGACCCCGTTCTAGAAGAGCAGGAGACAAGGAGGTGACAGGGGAAGGCAGGAAGGTGCCACAAGCAACACACGCTCCTCCATGGTGAGGACAGTCCTGGTGAGTCTGGTGGGGGGAGCTGGGGAGGGTCCTTGCCATACCACTGAGATGGGCTGGGGAGGGTGGGGGATGGGGCACGTACCATAGGAAGACTGACTTGGCGGGACCCCAGGATTTGGAGGCTGGAAGACCCTTTCTCGCTCCCCCCTAGGCCACCATGGTGCAGCCCAGCAGCCCCCCAGGACCTGTGTGGGCCCCCACGCCTGCCCCCTTTGCAGTAAGGCTGCACTGAGCACCCTACTGTGGGGAGAGGGCACCCGCTGCGATCGACCACAGCTGCTAGCAATAAATTAATGGTGGAATTGGGGTTCTTTTGGCCTCAGAAAACATGGGTGTGTAGCCCTGCCCTGTGGCTCTGGCAGCATCCCTCCATCCCACGGCAAAAACCCACCCGGGACAGGCGGTCATCTGGGTCCTGGTACAGGTTAACAAGGCAAACACCAGGGCAAGCTGCAGGGCAGTACAGCTGGGGGTGAAGGCAGCTGTGGGGGGCACCCAGGAGCTGGCAGGGGGCTGCCACGCACCCACCGGGGCTGGGAGGAGGGAGGCAGGCACAGCACTGACCCGACCCAGCCCGGGGCAGCCTGGCACACAGCCACCCCCCCAGCGCACAGAAACCCGGCCACTGAGGTTGGGAAAACGGTGTTTCTGTCTCAAAACAGAAGGGGAGGTGAGGCTGGAGCTCCCCCAAAGCACGGGTTGAGCCCCAGCATGAAAGGGAAGGATTCTTCAGAGATCCCTGGGGAGCAGCAGCAGCACCAAAGGCTTCTTCAGTGCGGAGAGACACCAAGGACAGACAGCCCCAGCCATGCCCACCTCCCCGCTCTCTGCCAGCGCTGGGGTCTTTTCAGGCTGGGAAGTACATCGCTTAATTGACTTAAAAATAAATGAAGACAAGCCAATGTACACAGGATTTCCAGAAAGCTGGGCTGGAGCTGAGCAGCGCTGAATACACAGCCTTACTTAACAGGCTTTGCAAAACAAGCCCGCAGCGTCCCTCCCCTCCCGCATCCCAGCAAGAAGCCAGCCCGAGCCCAGGGGGGTTGCTGGATCCAGCCCCAAGTCACATTAACCCCCTTCTGCTCTTGCCCTTGAGAAAAGTCCTGGTCTTTTCACAGACAGAACACTATTAAATAATTATTTTTTTTTTAAAAAAAGGCTAATTCCCATAACAAAATAGTTCCCTAGTTTATGGGAGGTTCAGCACAATTATTTGTGATGACCAGAGTCCTAGAAAAGAGATTACACACTAAATTCCATTCAAATTAAAAAGGCAAGATCTACTCCAGGGTAAATGGCCAGAAGCAATTTATCTGGTTAAACGTCATAAAAATATTCAGTGAGCGACTGAAAACTCAACCTGGCTGCAAAGGCAGCTGGGGTGGTTGGGGGCTGTTTTGGGGAGGCACACATCAAAAATCCGGTTATTCGGCTGCACCGAATGCTCAAGCATTCCCTTTTAATTAAGTTTCCGCAGAAATAATTATCTTTGTTCTGCTCAGTGCAAGAAACTGCCAAAAGCTCAGTATATTCCCACAGCTGCCTGTAAGAAATCCATCTGACATTTCCAGTGGCTTTGTTGGAGAATTTAAGATTAGTCCTTTCAGCAGCATTTCCTTAAAAACAGTTGTCCAGTGAATGATTTCCCATTTTAAGGGTGTTCTTTTGAAATGAACCAAGAGAGCCTCAAAGCAAGGAAACCTTGGTATAGCTCAATTACCATTGAAACCACCTCCCTTATAGCACGTTCATAATTCAAACCACTGACTTCTCTTCCCTCTGTTCCCCTGCCTCGAGGGGGACACTGGACTGTTCGCTGTAGCGGTTCGGTTCCTGTAAAAAAAAGGCAATTTACCTGTAGCGTTACCTACTTGGGGGTTACTTCTGCCCATTGTTCCATTTTGGGACTAGAGCACCTTGATTACTCCATATTGCTGCAATTCTACTAGAAAGGAATAGAAAAAAGAACCAGCTCCAGCTCCTCTGGTGCCCTCAGATGACCACTTCCCACCCAGCCGAGCGCAGGCAGGTCTGCCTGCTCCCACTCCTGACCAAAGGCAGATCCACAGGACGCCCAGCGGCACTTGAAGAGCCACCCTGACTTTCCCTTTCACCCCTTGGAGGTGCGACGCAGACCAGCACCTTCTCCCAAGGAAAGAATTAATTCTCAGAGGCCAAACACAAGGAGGGTTCTGGTGTTTGCTGTGAACCCAGAGTTCCCTCTGGTGGCCAGCTGACAGCATCCTGCCTCTTCATAACCCCACAGCCCCAGGGCGGGGAGCCCAGGGAGGCAGGGATCGTGGAATAGTAAGGGTTGGGAAGGGACCATCAGAAATTATCTAGTCCATCTAGGTTCACCTAAACCAGGCTGGACAGGAACGCATTCAGGCAGGTTTTGAATATCTCCAGAACCTCTCCGGGCAGCCTGTTCCAGTGCTTCACCTTCACCTCCACAACTGAAGGACGCTCAACCCCTCGTTCTGATACCCCCGGGTATCATTGACCATGTGAGTTAAATGTGTGGTACCGCGTGTGTGTTGGTTGCAGTGAGTCAGGAAGGGAGCAGCTGAGGAACAGCCCAAGACGGGAGCTTCCCACTTCCTTGGGAAAGCTCACCTCAAGGCTCACTGCTGCTCCCCTCTGCAGGAAAGCCCCTGCTGTGAGGGTGCCCATGCAGCCACCGGTGCCTGTAGTCACCCACCAAACGAGAGTGACGGGCTGGGTTCATCCTGGTCTCCTCCAATGAGCGGTTCTTCTCTAGGGATCAAAACTCAAGCCTCCAGCACCAGCAGCTCTCCAACATGCCAGGGATGTCGCGTCCTGCAAACACAACTGGCCAGCTCCTTCCAGGGCTAGAGGGAAAGCCACGTCCTGTGAGACCTTCACTGGAGAATGAGAGCAAAAGTGCTGGAGGAAACAAAAATAAGCCATTTCAAACCGTTTCTTTCTTTCTTTCAGAAGTCTGTTTTCCCAAGCTGTAAGGCACACTCTTCGCCTGGCACACGATGTTCAGGTGCTCTCCTTGCATCCTGCAGCACTGCACTAATCATGAGATTACCCGGATGCTTTATTTAGAGAATACTTTATTAGTTTTTGTAATCAAACCCATGTAAATAAGACCGTACATATTTAATACAGTGCGTTACCCCTGTACAAATGGAAAAAAAAATTAAGTTTAACATTTCTAGACCAATATGGCTGTTAATTTCTGTACAATGCCAACTCACACTACAAGTGGGATACTTTTTTCCAAAGTTGACATCACAGCTAGAGTTTCCAAAAATTCAAATTATATATATATTTATATAAAAAGATAACCAATAGCGATTCACTAGGCATCAATAGCAGCAACAGCCTTTCCAGCCTCTGCAGTCATTTGAACAAAATTATACACATTAGACTTTCAACTCACTCTTCCTTCCAAAAAAAGTAAAAAAAAAAAATATCCCAGAAAAAAACAGCAAATTCTGCTACTGATGTGGTACCTGGTGCTTTTTATTAGCTTTTTTCAATCATTGTCTGGGAAAAAAACCTCTAGAATAACATTATTAAAAACAGCTCCAGAATAGCACAGTCACTACTACATATCATAAGCAGGTACAGGATATCTTACATTCACAGAAGTATCATACAGTACTGTCCTACAGCTATAATACTAGAGGATACAATTAAAAAGGCATTTATTTGACTTGATTCTACTTTCCAGCACATTGTGGGCAAGGAGGTGGTGCGACGCAGCTCCGATATAAAGAATGCACCTTTGAGATAAAACTCTCTTTAATCCGAGAAAGTTTCTTTTATTCTTGTGGCACAGTTCTAAGTGCTCGTTGCTGTATACAGACATAAGCTGGAAACCGTTTAAAGATCACTCGCATCATATAGAGATAGTGGGTCAGAGGTGAACAGAACTAATTTTGACTATTGATGCAATAAACCTTTCAACTCCTGAGGTGAACGACTGAGGGGGGAGTGGGTGCAGAGGACACCGGTGGCCAAGTAGCGTTTTCATACGGTGATCTAAATACAGTATATCGTCATCCAAAAAGCAGCAGCCAGCAAAGCACTGCCTTCAGAGGGAAATTCAACATCATCAGCATTACTGTCTGTGTTACATGAGATGTCGCATGGCAAAAGCAATTTTGCCAGCTCTATGAATCCCTCTGTTTATTACAAGATAGAAGCTTCTTAAATCACTAAAAACTTAACACACATTACTTGGCCCAGCACCATCTTCAGATCTGCATGTTCTCATACTCATGGGATTATAAAAAGATAAATAGCAGCTGAAGATCAGAGCCTGAAGAAAATAAGAGTATTCATCTTGTCAGCTAGGAACAGCCCTCCCCGACCACCTTCTTCCCCGACATTGCTATTTCTCAATTATTTTTTTTCACTTTGAGAAGCATACAGGTGTGTAAGCCACAACACGCGCACACGTGTAGAACGTGCACACACCAAAAGCAGCCTTCATGCTGTTAGAGAAGATACAAGCCCAAAGAGCCGAGAAGCTCAGCTGGATACGCAGCAGTTCGCATCCATAACTGCTGACAGCTTCTGTGTCCCTTTACACGGAGCCCTGCAGGGAGAGAAGACTGTTGTCTTGCCCTTTGGGCTACAAATTCATGCTGCTGTAAATCTCACCCGCCCTCCCCTCTTCCCCCACCTCCACGGAAACACAGCCTCTAAGATTTTGTTTCTTCGGTTTTGATTGCCTGAGGTTTGATTGGTCCAGTTCTGACAGGTTTTGTGGTGGCAGCCGGCGCAGGGGCAGGCTTTTCCTCGGTTTTGTCCTGGCCGACTCCGGAAGAGTCAGCAATCGCCTCGGCGGGTTTGCTCCCGTTCTCATCCACTTTCTGCGCTTTGCCTCCTATGGGTTTGCTCTGCTGCTGCTGCTGCTCAGAAAAGAACCTCTGGGTGGACTGCAGTACCTCTGCTCTCTGCTTTGCCTTAAGAAAGGGAGCAAATACATTTATTGAAGAGAGGGCATTAGAATAAGAGCGACTTCATGAAAGATTTCCTAAATGAAAGAGGAAGGACTGACCGCAGTGGTCAGACTTTCCTAGTAAGGCAGTCTCTGTCTAGTTGCTTCCCAGGTGTCACATCTAGGTGCCTGGCTCCTCAGTAGTGGTTTAACATCATGCCTAGGCTTCCCTTGCTCTTCCTAGTCCTCACCCCAGGAAACAGGACTGAAGCATTATCTAACATCTTTTTATGCCACCATTATTGCAGAGCTCAGTAAGTATAAACGCCACCTACAGAAGGCTCAGACTGAAGCTTTCCTCCTCAGTAAGAGTCAGACATGGCCAGAAAGCATGCATGCCTGCACGCTGCCTACACCCTGACACTGCCCCAGCTACATAAGCACTGGGGGCACCCAAGGGCCCTGCCAGGTGTCATTTCTCCTGCAGTGTGATCTGTCCTTCTTGAGTGCAGGGGCTGTATCACAGGAGCAGAATCTAGTCTGAGGACCCAGATTTTTTCGCCCTTCTTGTCCTGGACACAGACTTCAGGGTCTGCAATGGCAATGCAAGTGAACCTGGTTCAAGGTTGTGTTATGTGTGAGCTGAAGCCTTATCTGCTTCCCACTCAAAGCAGGGCCTCATTCCAGGAAGCACAAACTCCTGCCTGGCTTCCTTCAAATCCCTCCTCTGAATCCTACCCATAACCTTGACTTGCACCTGTGAAATTCACCCTCTGTGCTTGGGTTTCAGTTAGTTTTACACTGCACTTTAAATGCGTGGTGCAGACCAGATGCTTCAGACCAAGCACTTGGCTTTCCAGTCCAGAGTCAGTCAAAGCAGGAGTCACATCAAGAGTTCAATCTTTTGGAACCAGCATGATCAAGCCAAATACAGTCAAACAAAAACCTTTTTTAAAATTACAAAAAAAAAAAAAAAAGAGCCTCTCTCATACAGACACTAAGCTTCTATGTACCTCTCTAAATATTTTATACTTTTTTTACAGAAAATGAGGCTGGAGAGGTGGGGGGAACAACACAACAGGGGAGACAAAACAGCAAACGCCTGAATAAGAGGTCTTGGCTTTAATACTGTGTAGTTGCTCCAAGTAAGTCAACCAGCAACAGAATAGAAAACAAACCTATGAACTCCGGTGTGCAAAACCAGTCTGATTCTAGCGGAGCCAGATGGACACCTGAAATCTTTTGCACAGATTTCAGCCATCCCCTGAGGTGAAGGTTAGGTGATCACACATAACCAAACGCGACAGAATAACTCACATTCTCCTGAACAGTGTTTGCAAGGAGATTCAGAAACCCAGGACTGCATATTTGTACTTGCTATGACTGGCTCAATTCAACTCATAATATAGACTCAAGACAATATACTAAGCATCACCTTCAAGTCTGTAAGTCTACACCGTAAACTGGTGGTAGAAAACGAAACAGGTAAGTATGTAGAACCCAAGGGGTAATCAATTCTGCTACAACCAGACATCACAGGGAAAAGCACACTCTTCTGCTTTTACACTTCAATGAACGGGTTAAGGTGAATGACAGCAGATGTGGATTCTTAGCTCCGCCAATCTGTACAAGCAGCTTATTCTGCAGAAAACAAGCTCAGTGTACAACAATATCCCTACACAGATGCCCTGTACTGCAGTCCCTGCCTTGGTAAGAGCTTGCCCCATCCTGAAGGGTCCCCAAAGTGCTTTAACAAGCTAGATGGCTTTCATCACTTGCTACTGAAATGCAGCAATCTCTTCTGCAGGGTGTACCATGTTACCACATTCTACCGTGGAGAATTATTCACAGGCATTTCAAACCACCAGGAAATGAATCTCCAGATTCACCAAGGAGTGAGGATGGTTGGAACGTGAGGGTTCATGCTGCTGCTCAGAGCTGGAGAGGCAGATGTGAAATGACAGCTACCAGCCAGGTCTGTAGGCTGCTTCGCTCATTCAAAAAGTACAGGCTCTTGAAACTTCATTGTCAGATTGCCTTCAACAGCAGTGGCAGCTCCACAATTGCTGACTGCAAGACCACTTGCGAAAGGAAACTCCCTACCAAATTTTTAGTCTTGAGTTCTTATTAAAAAAACCCCAGGGCTTAGAGAAGGTTCAGCTGCTTAAGGCCTGGCTACTGGCTTTGGATCCAGAGGTGTTTTAGTTAAGACATGATTTGCAGACATGTTCCTGCCCTACAAGCTGTCAAGACTGAACTGGCATTAACAGCATTGCTGTTCAAATACTAACCTTTTTTTCTCGTTCAACCTTCATTGCAGCCCGGGCCTGATTGCCTCTGGCTCCAGATACTGATCCACAAAGACCTCTGGCCACACGTGGTAAATGAGGGTGGCTCGTAAGGCCTGTGGTCATCTGAGGTGGCATCTGACTATACGGTACTATTGGCAGCATCTGAACAGGTGCTGGGAAGGTGTTAGTATATGGGGCTCTTACCAAAGGAGGGAGCAGGTTAGGCTGTAAGAGGATCTAAGTGGTGGAAAAACAACAAAAAGAGACATTTTGCAATTAGAATATTGCCAACTAGATTGCATGTTGGCATTATCTTAAAGGGGAAAAAAATTGCTGCTCTGCTCTCAAACCTATGTTAAAAAAAATAGGCTTTTATGTTACAAGGCCATGCAGGAACCGCAGAAAAAAATATCAATCCTGTAGTGCTGCTGCGTCTGAAAATAGTACTAACAGCCAAAACCCAGCATGTAATAAGAGAGGAGACTCCTACAAGGCAGTGGAGGAGTCAGTCACTAGTAAAAGGCAGCCCTAATAAGGCTAGGTAGTCTCTGCTGGCAGCAATCCAAAAACCTCAACTCCTGCAGTCAAACACTCCAAATGCTAACAGAAAGAAACAGCCTATATTTTTAGAGGCTATACTTCCTTCGCAGTCTGGCTAGTCATCTGTAACAGGGATGCACCACCCTTGTAAGCTGTGGTCCCTGGAATGCCAGAGACAAACCAAACCTTCTGCCATCAGGAACTGCATGATGTCCAGAGATCCCTTCCAACCTGAACTGCTCCATCAATACCTCAGAGCTGCATCTCAAACAACTACGAATCTGCTTTGCCTTTAGTAATTTAAAATATGCACTGGGACCCTTCTGAGACACAAAGCTTCTCCCCTTCCCCAAGCGAGTGATCTCTTTTTGCAGATGAGGTGCATTACAGCTGCATGGGGAAGACAGAAGAACAACCATCTGTTCTGTATCATTCACAACTTGTATTAAATCCCTCAGTGTGCACAGAAATCTCAAAATTAAACACACCACAAAATCTGCACTACTAGTTAGCAAGATCAGAGAGGGTTTTTTTGGCCTTGATCTTGAAATTGGTTCTCTCATGCCATTTCATTTTAAGGATTCCAAATTGTATCTCCTCATGATAAAGCCTGAGGAAACACAAGCAAGTTACAAAGTCTGCAGGTCACACAGAGGAAGCCACCGGTCACCTACCTGCGGAGCAAATTGTGCAGGAAATGGCTGTGTCATTCTCACAGCAGCAGCTGCTGACTGAAACTGCTTCTGGTAGACAATGCTGTTCATTTTGTTGGACTGATTGTTAGGACTCGTGGAACTGGCCCTAAAGAAAAGAACACTGGTTAGAATCACACTGCTGTCATCCAGAGGATGTTTCTGCCTCCAGTTACAACTTAACTAGAAACTCAGCATTGGAGAGGGACAAAAAATAATCTTAGAGAAGCTAACATTTTTCCAGATCTACTGTCAGTTTCAAATGCAAACAAACTCCTAAATTAAGAATACAATGAGAAAACATAATCAGAAATATTTAGGATATGGAAAGATACCCTTTCCAGGATTCATAACACAAATACTGATGTTAAGAGTGTGTTCCCCTTCCCATCCCTGCTAGTTTATGTTCAGTCCTACCTGCTTTATGTTGTTTGCTTTATCGTGACTGGTTCAGAGCTTGTCACAACAGGCATTAAGCACACACAGGAGAAACTGATGTGCAGCTGCTGCCACTCTGACCTCTTGTCAAAATGTTTCAAAATGTGCTTGAGAAGATTTCAAGAATTCACAGAGAATGCTCTCCCTGTTTTATTTGGTTAAAAACATGCCTCTTCATTACAACTTTTAAGAGGTGTTGAATCACCATGAATTCAATAAAGCCTGAAAGACTATCTGGGGAAAGGGCACCGAAGAGCCCTTGGAGAAAGAGAGAGGAGTGAACAGTCTTCTTTAGGAAATGGAGCTCGATTTGCAGAGTTGTCAGCAGAGTGTGCGGGCGATACACTTAATGTAAAATGAGCAGCAGGGAACCAGTGGCAAGGAAGCCAGCTAAATTCAACACACCCCATCATTTTGTAAGCTTAAAGAAGTCTCTGTTTAGTTTCACTCTGAACTCTTGAGATCTATTATACTTTTATCAATCTTCCCAGTATCTCTACACTTAAGAGCAAAAGCTTACGATAAGCCCTGCTTTGGTTACTAGGAGACACCTCGTGTAGAATCTCTAAGATATATACCATCAAGTCCCTTGTCCTAAACGCTGACTAGCTTGTGAGTTCAAATGCTTCCTCTTTCTCATCCCTTTACTTCTTTCTTAGGTGAAGTATTGGAGGCACGACTTCAGCATTGCATGTAGGAGGTCACACTCTCAATTCTACTTCACTAGAAAAGCCTGAACACTGTCAGTCTGCTACAGCGAAAGCCACCAAGTATAATTACTATGCATGGAAGTGTGGCTTGCAATAACAAAACTTTAAAGCAAAGTTCCAAGTTCCTTCAGCCCACTAATAATTTCTCCCACAAGCAGCCCAATAGATTTACCATGAAGTGCATCAGCATATGAGCAAGATTCTGTTAATTCTGTCAATTAACCAAGCAAACCTGTAAATAGCTTATAAGTTTCACTTGTGAGCAGCTTACAGGACTTGCAGTGATTCTTAGGTAACAGAATTGTTGCCCCAACTGAGGTGTAAGCCTTTAAGTGTTTTTCCTTTGAACAGTGAAGTTAAGATAAACTCTCTTAAGATAAACTCCCCAAATACATCCACCCTGCTACAATCCCAGGTCATTTTACATGACTTGATTAGTTTCATTTAATAAAAAAAATATATTTTTAATGTTTCATTTCAGAGCTATACACTTCTGGCAAACTATAGCAGATCTGACGATTTACTGGAATGCTGCTTTTAAGCTAAGATTAAGCATTATATTTCATACTAGTAGCCCCTCACCTCATACCTTTCAGAATTGGCTGCTCATGCATGACTAGGTATGTTTTCTAGCTCTGATTTCAAGGAATTTTGAGCTTAAGAGAGATTTACCGGAAGGGACTGGAAGTTGGAGTAGTACTTCTACCAGTAACTGGCGGTGTTCCAGGTTTAACATCAATGCCACCTCCAAAGGCCTTCAGGTCCATTTCTGATATCTGAAAAACACAGCAATTGCAATTTTAATTCTAGTTCAAAGAAAAGTTACACTTACTAATTATGATGTTAGCTTACCTTGCATTTTTCTCAATGAAAACAGGTCACTTAAGTGGAGGTGAAAGCCAGATTGCAAAACAGTATCTTATAATTAGAACAACCCCAGCACCAGAAACACCTCTGTGTACAAATTTCCTGCACTATTTGGCACTTCCACCAGTGGGATTGGATTTCTAACTTGATCTTCTTGCTTAATAAAAGGGGATGACTCATTTCACATATATGGCCCTAAAAAAATGTTTTGGGTTTGAAACTTCCTTCCCTGTCTAAGGTACCTCATGAAGTGAAGAATGCCATAGAACAACCAAGTTCTACAGAAAAACCGAAAGCACACTGAAAACAGAGCTATTGGTCACACAAAGAAAGTCTCCAGACTCAAGGAGCAATGAATCTTGCACGTTACACTCACATTACACTCAACAGAATTAGTCTCTGGAACAGCATATTTCCATACACAGCCATGAAGCGTAACAGCAACAATAAATCAGTTAAAAGTGAGTGGCTGTTTTAAGTTGGACTTTCTTTAGCAGGAACATAATGGAACCCTTAACACTGGGCAGGAAAGTCACCTAAGGGCATCATCCCTCTGTTGGTCTTGTTAATTTCTTTTTGAAATGAGCAATCATTTTCCAGCATCAACTGTAGCAAGAAACAGGCTAATGCTTGGAAAATGGGCTCATAGATGTTATAAAGGTGAAAGGATTTGGCCAGATCATATGAAGCTAAAAAACAGCATGGTGCAAAAATCACCATATACTGTTGGGTGAGTGACAAGACAAAAATTTAATCTAGGTGACCTGGAATTCTGGTTGCCGTTACTATCCAAGACATGGAATTAATTCCTGAGAGAGATTTTTCATTCTGAAGTCTAGGCCACATGCTTAAGGATTTCAGGTGCAGCTCCAGAGAGTCCCTGCTCTGGGGAAAGGATTTACCACACCCAACAGAAAGCTT
The DNA here is from genome assembly GCA_026546715.1 of Gallinago undulata. NCBI lineage: Eukaryota > Metazoa > Chordata > Aves > Charadriiformes > Scolopacidae > Gallinago > Gallinago undulata. Next base: position 3,798,002 of record JAOTQQ010000004.1, on the reverse strand, counting down.
AGCTGTGTCCACATCCAGTGTTATCACCCACTGCTCACCTGAAAGTATGGTGTAACTGCGCTGTGCTGCACACTATCCGAAAATCCCAGGTGCCTGTAAATCTGTGATTCCATTTAAGACAAGAGACCTTGTGACTGCAAGCCAGCTCCACACATCCCCTCATTAGCAATTACCACAGCAGCTCCACATAAAGGAGATTCTTCCCAAGGTATTCAAGTTTCTTGCACTATTTCAGGGTTATCTCCTTACTGGAGCTGTCACTCAAGGAGAGTTTTCTTCAACTGTGCTATTCAGAAAAGCAGACTCCCAGCAACATTAGTAGATTTTAATTCTGGTTTAAGGTCACAGCTGATACAGATTCCACTGAAGCCCTGAAATTTCTGGTTTGTTGCATATGATACTTTGACATTCACTCTTGGATTCAAGTTTCAGGACAGAACAGAACAGGTTTTAATGTTGTCACATTTGTGAGGCCAAGGGATAACTTCCCTTCTCTAGAGTCATCTACACAAAGATGCATAAATTTGTCTCTTGCAGTGTATTTCACCACAGCTAGCTGACTGGAATTCTCTGGGACACTCATCAATCTGGAGGACAGGGCAGTATTAGTAAAGATTAGATCTACCCTAAACTGCAGGTATTCCCTATTTGTCAGTACAACAGGAATGTGGCCAAACACGCGGACAGCAGGAGGCGGCATTATAATCGTGGTTGGTGCATTGGAGGTGTGCGAGTGAAATCTTACAACCTGTTTTCTGGTCTCATACTGGAACAAAATGATAAAAGCTTGCATGACCAGAATCAGAAACCAGGCCTGACAGCATAACGTTGTTTGCCTGCTGTTCTAACAATAGCTCTGTATTATTTTCTACCCAGCTTCTACATGAAATACCCTACTAGTCCATGACTAACCTTCACTGGCTTTTTTATCTTCCCCTCCCTACCTTTTACAGTTAAAGCAGGCTTTTAGATGCGAGAGTCAACACAGATTGCCATGCTGTTCTATAAAATAGCAAACAGCTGTGCTCTGTATTCATATTTGTACTGTAGATGTACGAATATTGTTACCTTTCCAGTTGCAGCAATCATGCTGTGTTGAGTTCCTGCTGGGATTAATCCTCTGAACGGCTGGGTTACTTGTGCAGGCCTGCTTAGATTTTGAGCCTGCGCTTGTGGTGGTGTGTGCTGTAGTGGTGGTTGTAAAGATTGGGGTAGGGCAATAAGTGGCTGTGCTGTGGATCCAAAGTTGGGCAAAGAAATTTGTGATCCTGGCAAAGGTACCGTCACCTAGAAAAAAAAAACCCAACAAAATCACCAGTAACATATACACAAGGACCATTATTTAACTTTCTTTACTAGCTCTATGATTTCAGCTACTTTCAAAGTAAATGGCTTAATGAGTTCATACATTTACTCAGGCAACTGAAAGCAAATAACTGAATTTATTGTTTAGCCTGTCTTTATAATCAGTTCTAATAGCGTTTGCAAAGTTGTGTGCTAGCTACTAACTCCATCATTCAACATAGCTTCACTATACGAAGAAGTAAATTTAGCTCAACTCAGAAAATAAAACTAGAATGAAACAGCCAATTGGGGTTTTTTAATTAAATTTCAAGTAATTTTAGTCATCACAAGGGCACTGCCTAGAGCGAAGACTAGATTTCACTTTCTGAGAGTCCCATGAGCCAGCATTTCTCAGCTTAAAAAAATATCCAAACAACAAAAAACAACCGTGGCCTATCCCTTGTTTGGATTAACAGAGTGCTGTGGTCTGAAAACACCACAGAATGGTAGTGATAAACGTGAAAATAAGCACAGTGGTGACTGGACTGGCAGGAGCTGCTGCATTTTCTAGTCTGACCATCAATCCACAGCTTTCAAAATTACATTTTGAGCGTGACTAGAAGAATGATATATTTTCCAGACATGAAAAGACTTACTAAGGTTATGCTCTGAAGGATAACAAGATTAAAAGTATAGAGGCAGCCAAGCTTGAACATATTTAAAACACTAACCCTTCTAAAAGGTCCTTAAAACTTTATAATAATTTTTAACAGATGAGATCCAACTTTTTAAGACTCTTCTATATAACCAGTATGGACAACTTTAATGCGTATGTAGTCTATTATAATAAACTAGCCCATCATAAGCTTTTTTTAAAGCCACTTAAAAAAAATAAAAATCCTTAACATCAGTGGAGTTATTTTACAAACCCCCTGATACTGGTTAGTGTTTGCTGACTTGGTTGTCCTGTTTGTTTGTGTAATCATCTATCTGCTGACTGCTCATTTGTTTGATACTGCTGACGTGTAGCAGCTCTTAGGTTTCATCTCGATGAGACCTGGTGTTAACAATTAGGCTGCACTAAGCACCTGGAGTTTCCCTCTCCTTTCACCATCATTAACTGATATCTGCACCCACATAAAGGCAGCATATGCCACAATCAATTAGCAACATCACTCTGCCAACTAAATCTGTCTGTAACTGGAAAATGAACTATTTAAGAGAAGGATGCTAGAGACACGATGGACTTGAACTTGTAGGCCATCCAAATTCTCAGCAGTTCAGTTTTTCAGTGCTGCTGCAGTAGCCCTCCTTTGCTATCTATTTGCAATTGCTACATTTTAGAATAATTAAAGATTGTCTCAACCCTCACCTCGATCCCCAGCCACATCAACAACATGCTTTTAAGAAGAATACAATTTAGGAAATTTACCATGCCATAGTTTACCTGCTGGAGAGCACTGGGAGACTGTGCAGTGTTGTAGAAATTGCTCTGGCCAGGCTGTTGGACTTGCCCAGAGTATAGATTTGAAGCCTGGGTGAGCGTAGCTCTGGCCTAGGAAGAGTGAAAGACACCATTACATTAAGAAGAATTAGGAGAGCAGTTCAGAGAGTTCAGTTCCTCAGCAGAGGAAATTGACAACCTGAAGGTTTCAGCTTGTGATAAAGCTCTCATTTGCAAGTGGTAGAATAGCCCTTTTCACCTCTCATAAGAGAAATTAAAGCTGAAGTTCCAATTCATGATAGAAGGGCAAGGAGCCCTGTAGTTCGAGGAACAATCCTCATTTCAAATTATGCCTTTATGAAATTAAAAGAACATTCTCTTCCAAGTGTCCTAAGTTTCCTGCCACCTTGACTATTGTGAAATTATCACAGAGGTGGGCTTACCCCAAGCTGAGCAATACTTGATTAATTACTGCATCATCTATATCAAACCATTGCAGAAGTTTTGCATTTTGGAGCATTTCCTACCTGGAGAATGTGTGTATCAATAAGCTGAGAGCCTCCCAGTCCTGAAGCCTGACTAAGTTGATGTTCGTATAAGATAGGAATAGGTTGTGTATTAGAAGTCTGCTGGAATGCTAGGCTTGACTGTGCCTTAGCAAGCTCCTGATGCTGTACTGCTGGGAAGTTGTGTAAGGCTGTACCAGACAGAACTACTGGTGATGGCTGAGACAAACCACTTTGCATAAAAGCTTGCTGTGATCTGCAAGAGATTGAAACATTACACAGAAAAATGCAGACAAAGCTCAACAATGACCCACCAAAAATTAGTTAACACAGTTTATATTCTTTAAACGGAACTGGAATGGTTAGCTCTACTGAACAGATTTTCACCCGAGAAAAACAGATTTTTCTATTAACTCTGTACACAACAAAATAATAGATGCTACTAAAGGCCACAGAAGAAAACAACGACTAGGATTTTATCTAAATTTTAAAGTACATGTAGTTATTTACATGTGTGTGATAAAACAGTTTTTGCATAACTTAAAACGTAACATACAGAAGCTACCAGTTCTTAGTTCCTGTATTATAAGGTAGGACGGTGGGGAAGAACCACATGTGAGAAGTTCCACTTAGTCATAAAGTAAACTGCTTTGCTCTCTTGACTTCACAGATCTCCATAGTCCAACTTCTAATACTTACAGTTTAAATCATGGGATGCTTATAATCCTAGCTTCCAAACTAATGTTTTGGCTTAAAAATAGTATCACAGACAGTTGCCGCAGCCTTTAATTTTAACTAAATATTCAATTTCCTTGTCACCAGCACAGGGAAGCTCCAGATTTTTGAAAAACAAAGACCAAAACCAGTGCAGGACAGCACCACGGAGAGGTTATTGTAGTCCATTAGTATTTATCCAAACATTTCCATTAAGAGACTGCTGAACAGCCACTTTCAGACTGAAGAATCTGAGTTTCTAAATAAATGCCCCTCTCAATGCTCTTCAGCTCAGAGGAGCATGGCTTTGATGTAAAATCACTTTTCACTTTATCACTTGGTCAATATGTACCAGCATAGCACTGGTCCTGTCAATCTGTCAGCATAGTGGCCATGTGCTTCCCCAACAGGACACCCAGGTTATCTTTATTCTGTACCTTTCCTTAATTGCAAAAACATTCTTACCGCTGCACTCCGAAAACTAGAGAAACTTCTCCAGAATGCAGGCAGAGCAATGTCTTCAATGTAGCCAGAAACATCTTCCCAAGTTTTTTCTTTCTTTCCTTAAACCAGTAACCCACACATCTCAAAGCCTATCCTCCAGTGCACATTTAAAGAGACTGGGAAAAGTATTCATACTCTTCTAATAAAATACCACAAACCAAAACTCCATTACTAGTAGGTTTGTGCATGACCAGATCAGCCAGAAGCATTTATTTAATCTGGATTGAATGACAGACTGATTGTGTTTCTGCAACTAGCCAACTGTTTGCAACGACTTTTGGTAGCTGTGATAAGACAAGCAATATTTAGTCCAAAGTCAGCCAAGCACAAAGTCGGGATACACATGTACTCAATTAAACCTTCTGTGGCTTCAGCCTTCTACATTGCAATGAGCAGGTTTTTCTACAGCACATGCAAAATCCTGTAACTAAATTTCCAAAGAAACTTTCTCGAAGCCAAACTAAAAAAGTATGCCAGAATTATACCACTGTGAATCAGTTTTGACAGTAACTGCAAGGAAGCTTTGGAAAGGCTTACAGCGGAAATTGGCTATCAATGCCACTTGAGAGATATCAGTCATCTTATTATCTTTTGCAACAAATAGAAAACATTTGTTCTAAAAGGTATCCTGCTATCCCTATGCATCTGAAATTAAGCTTCTACCACATATGGGGTTCAAACTAGTATTTCAAAGTGTTTCAAGACTCCAATGTTGGTTTAATTGGAAAATAACAAACTCAAATTATTGAATTAAAGGGACAGACTCCTCTTTTTCTGTTCGCTTAGTGTGAAAGACTGTTGTTTTCAGCTTTTTGGCCTTGCTTCCTAAAGATACAAAAGCACAATTTTTGAACCCACAATTTCACAATTACATCTGCATATGCAGATAAGCCAGACAATTCGCAGAGACAAGAGTTCTCAGTGAGACAGACAAAAGAGATTTTTAGGGGAAACAGGAAGATAAATCAGCTATCGAGCAAAGAACACAAGTCTGCACGGAAGCAAGATCTATAAATTCTGCTACTCAAAACCCAAAGAAATTTGCATACGCTACTTACCTATAAGGTTGTAAGGAGGAGTTGAACAACTCTTGGGCTTGTGAAACAGCTGGTGCTGCTCCTAAACTCAGCTGGGCTTGATGCTGTCCTTGCAGAGGTGCATAGATGGGGATGGGGATTTGCTGAACTGAAGCAGGCTGCATAAGAAAGAAACCATTAGATACCCACAAGGACAAAAGTCACATAGAAAAGCTACAGTTAAATGTGTGCCAGTACTTGTGTATCATTATAAAAAGTACATAAAACCAAAGAATGTCAAATCCCAAGGCTGCATGCAGAGCTGTTACTTTTCCCATTCAGAAAATTACTTTTTAGTTGTATTTTACACTTCTCCTTGTAAATAACCACCAGAATCTGAATGAATCATTTAAATCTGCTTACAAAATGACCACACGATTTTGTGCCAGAAAAGTTGAATAAGCCTGCATTGAAATGGCTACAAAAACACCTCCCAAGAATATGTGCTTTTACATAAAGTATATTTGTGAGTGAAAGCTTATTCTCTCAACTTTCACAACAAATGCTTCCATTCTCAGAACAGCAGAGATCGAACACTGCCTGCATGCACCAGAATGAAATAGCAAGACCACGTACAAACTCATTTTTGCAGAGTCTTTAGTCTCACTCTCCCTTGCCCCCATTAGCTCACTGGTAGAACTTGAAAGACAAAACCAACAGGGAGGGGAAAAAAGAAAAAAAGAAATCCCCAAATACCTGAGAAAGCCCTGGTTGAAAGCCTTGCTGTTGGGCCAGAGAAGGTGGTGCCAAACGCGCATGTTGCGTGTTGAACAGATGACTTGTATCCATATAAAATGTTGGGATTTGAGCTGCAGTACCTCAGGAAGAGCAATACAATTAGTACCTGATGCCAAACACCTCCCTGATAGAAAAGTTTTTATCAAGAGTTAGGGATGCAGCCACCGTCAGTACTTCCCAGTATAAAAGCTACTGGGAAGACCGGGAGAATAACCGGGACAGAAGAGCTGGGTGCCTAACCAGCTTTGGTATCTTTTCCAATTCACCCCCAGAATCTATCATTCTTGCATATGCATCTTCAGTCTCATACAATTCTTGGAGGATGAGCAACAGATTCTGGCCAAAACAGCTGTTTGGGTGAAGGAAGGAGAAGAACACGCTATATTGTCGTGTAATTGAGGTTAACTATATGTAGGGATTTCTTTAAAGAAAGGTGCTATGATTCTAAACTATTGTAGCACTTTAAGTTAAGACTTAGTAATTCTTGGTCTTAAACAGTGATTTACAATTCTGCAACAGAAAAATGGCACATTAAGAGATTCAAACTTACTTTCCTCAATAAACTAACAACACAGCATTATCTTTATACTTACTCATAGAAACTCACATATTTGGAGTAAGACAAAAATAATGAATGTTTGCTTACAGAATGCTCTCCGTCATTCTGTCTTTACTGCAGATAAAACCAGAAAGGAATTTAACTCTCCAGCTTTGAACTTCAAAAAAGCAGACATGTGGCTTCCCAGCCACATACACTATTACCTGCTGCAGACTGAGACACATAGACCTGGGGACTTTGCTGCTGCTGGGCAATGAGCGATGGCATACAGCTCATCTGGGAAAAGTGACTGGCAGAAGCGAGGCTGCTTGTCTGCAACTGCTGTGGTTTCACTTTACATATATTAGGAGGGTCTGAGGTGCTCGCAGTCTTCGTACTCAGTGAAGAGGTTGTGTATGTTCCAGCTCCTAGAAGGACAGAGGGAAGTCATGCATCATAAAACAGCTAAAGTTATTTCAAAGCCTTAACTTTAACTGTCAGTGGTCATAGTTTTGGGACAGCTATGCAAGCATAGGCACAACCGGTTAAGAACAGTGAAACCTAACCCAGCTGTTTCCATCAACGTAAAGTGGACAAGGAGGACAATTTTATTAAATTCACTACAGGAAGTGCTGCAACCATAATCTATCTCCCTTCTCAACTTCAGGAGCATATGAAAATACTGAAGGAGACATCTTGGTTAGTTATGCAACAAATTATAGCAATATACGGCTGGGAGGTGTGCTCCAAATAAAGGTCTTTCAAACACTTCAGCAGAGATTTGGGCATACATTCTAATATTCCAGGATGTGAATATTTAATCAGATTTAACATATTCTGCAAAGAACCAAGGTGGAAACCAGCACTGTTTCTGAAGAGCAGGTGGACATTGGCTCTGCCTAGTGTGAGGGGCTCTTGGTATGAGCTGTTGAAACTTCGACTCCAAAAGCAAGAGCACAAACGAAAGTAAAACTACAACTAGCTGTCTATCAGAACTACCATCTGCTCCAAAGATCTACTCACTTTCCTTCATTCAGCTAAGCAAAATGAAACCAATATGAAGCCAATAGGAGAAGTTTAGCTCCTCCTTCAGGTCCATATAAGCAGCAAAGGCAGAGATTTTGTCTTAGCTGACTGAAGTGAAATAGGTGAAGTATCCCCTTGTTAATTAAAAGGTATTTGAGAAGCTGCTGTTCAGATCCAGCATTTCACACTAGCATAAAACTGCTAGCTTTGCATTAAACATAATTTCAAAGGGAACCTAATCTCTTGAAAAAACATAACCAAGGGAAAACAGGCTACTATAATCTTGACATCCAGTACCTGATAGTGAAGTTGTTGGTGTAACTGAGGCCACAGGAATAGGAGGCATTGATGCACTAGAAAAAGAGCTGTAAGTACCACCGCTTGGCCCAGTGTTGCTGCTGCTGCTGCTACTGCTGCTGCCACCAGCAATGGGAGATGCTGCTGAGGTCACTGGTGAACTCTTCTCCCCCATGTTTGGGGAATTCTCCCATGCTTTGCGTGCAGACTCCATCTATTTAAAAGAAAACAAAATTTCCTCATCTATTAGGAAGTTTTAACTAGTCAAACAGTCTTCCTCTTTTAAGCGCTCTTTTTAGTTCAAAAGGCAATTCAGGCTTCATGCGAGCCTCTTTTTTAGAAGTCACCATAATCGTGCAACTCTGTTCATGCAAAAAGCATACAGCCTTAAGTTGGAGCTTTTTCATCTGTTCCAACCGCACACGTGCACAGTTCATCATCTTAACATTCAATGCTCAAAACAGAATTCACTCACACTAATTTGGCTTGATTTTTTTGACATTAAGAGCAAAAGACATGGTAAGCAAAAGAAATGTAAAAAACTCTCTAAATATTTCCATTAAGTCCTTTATGTACAAATTATTCGCGCCATTTAAATGAAGCCACCCCTTGCTTTCTTGATAAATCATCCACTTTGAGTGGCCACCAAAAATATCTAATACATGCTTCAGTAAACATGAGTAGTCAAGTTCAGATTTCCAAAGCAAGTGCTGTTTATGAAGCAACCATGAGCTGACAGCTTGTGCACAATGCTTTACATTAATGCTAAAAATGCTTCATGCTCCCTGATCTCTATAATAATTATCAGTTTAAGTCTTGCACAGCAAGGAAGATGAGATTTTAATTTAGGTATTTTACACACAATTCTCTTCCACCAAAAGCTGAAAGCACTATTGTTTTACTGCACCCGATAACAATCTCATTATTGCTACATTAGACATGCAAGGCCAGATCTTTGAACGGAGACATTTTTGAGGAACTACTGAAAAGGAAATATTAATGCTCAGACTACACCCATTAATTTTAAGTCTCAAACACAGTTCATAGATTTTCCTACAGCCTTCAGCTGTCCTCAGTTGCAACAAATGATTTCGCTTGCAGAGCTGGATGCCATAGGCTGAAATTGCTCACCTGGCAGACAGTAAGCTTCTCAAGGCCAGGTGCTGTCTTTAAGGATATATGTAAAGGGCCAAATACATATTCACCAACGACTTTGACCTCACTGCCTGGATCAACAGAGCCTCCCCAACTGGGACTTGCAGTCTCTGCAAGTCATACCTTCAAGGTATCCGTTTCATTTAAGTTAGGCACAGCCTGGACATATCAAACATGACTTGGGTTATTTGTCTAGATGCTTCAGAACTGATAAAAAAGCAAAGCAATATCCAAAGAAGTGGGTGTCAGGTGATCAATACACACCAACACGGGAAGTGGAGTTCTGTATTCTTCAAGAGAATAAAGGAGGAGGAGGGAAACTGTTATGCATTACATTGTTTGGAGTTAAGTCACCTATTTTCCTTTTCAAGACTATCTTCCCCAGCAATCATTCTCAGTTTCCTCTCCACAACATTTTCTTCCAAATTGGTTCTGATTCTTGCAGTCAGGGCAAGCTTCAAAATTTATTACTAATCTGCTGGAAAGGATTTTGCTTATTATAGTGGAGTACTGGTAAGGCTAGAGGGTCTGTTCTGAATGTCTGAATAGATTAAGCTGTAGAAACTTCGTTCAATGAGTTTCATGACACCCTGGAGAAACTATTTATAACAAAAGCTAGAGTCCGCATGCTGCATTTTGTCTTCCAAACCTAACCACTGCCAAGATCCTAGATCATCCCACACCCCTACCAATTTGCAATAAAGGGTATGTAACAGAGTTCTGAGTTTTCTAACAGCATTGCTTTTAGAGAGCTCCTTAATACACTAACTTCTTAAGACAGAAAAAAAGAAAACAGATTGGTACTCCAGGAGTGCCTATGCAGCACCATCTACAGACCAGATAAGGAGGAGTAAGAGGTTTTAAATGAAGTGAGGCTGGGGAAAGCATTATTATTTCAATGCTTGCTTAATTATGAGAAAAGGAGGGCACAGGTTGGAGATCACGGCTGCTTGAGCTGCTCTTCACTGTTGATTCACTGGGGCCTTCGCATTGCAATAACAGTCCAGTACCTATTAACCTAAAACTTAACTGGAGACAAATACCCACGTGCATACCCTTAAGTATACCGAAGTTTAAGTGGTCAAAAAAATGAAAGTAAAAAGGTGTTAGATTCTGGACCAGATGCCTACACAGGAATTTTAGATGGAACCCTAGAACACAGAAGAGGGCCAGGCAGCTCAGTTTAAGATTGCCTTGGATTTTCTTTTGCTCAGTTCCTTGCCTACCAATAGCCCTACCAGCTAAGTCCTCAGGAGGATGTCTGCCTTAGTAAAGGTGTCTTTAGCAAAGTTATTCCAACAAAACAAGAGATCTCAACAAGCCTTCCTGTATGAGCACCTTTCACCTACACCCTGGCAGAATGACGCCAAGTAGCAGGAGCAATTGTGGCAGAGTTTCCTCATAGACAGCTTTCTGTGATAGGGAACGGAGGGAAGAGGAAATGTAACAAACTGGAGAGTTTGTTCTTTCAAGGGAAGGAAGGAAATGCTTTCCCCTCTGGTGCTCTAAAAGTCCCTTTTAAAAGAATCAAGGATTACACTGAAGATGATGACGACAAAGAGCAGCTCTGCTTTGTCTTGACCAGAAGCACTGTTGTGAAAGTGGTAATCTCAGTGCCTGCTTCAAAGCAAGCTTGTTGCCTTCAACAACTGCAAAGGGAGGGAGAGCTCCAGTGGCTGGAACAGAGAAACTGGAGATAAAGCTGCTTCCCCAAATGCCTTTCCATTCAGATTTTGGTCAGTGTGTTCTTCAAGGTATCCTCAAAACACAGATCTCTCCAAGACTGACCATTCACTGAGAAAGCAATCCAGTCACCGGCACCAGAAAAGCAGATCAAGATAACTGCACAATGAATGACACAAACATCACTGTTTGCTCTGTAACTGAGCAGTGCCACATTCTTTGAAGCATCGTGCTGTAATAACATTCCTACCTGCGTTACATGTGAACCAGATATCCAGCTGCTAAATAGTTAAGAGACTGCTATTATAGAAAAATGCTTTCAGGCGCCAGAAAGTCAGATTATGGTAATTTATTACACCAGAGTACAATAGAACACCAGATTTTTGTTAAATTACTTGTCCCTCTCCAGCCTTCTCCCCATTTTTGCTGGTCAATTGTTTTTGTTACATTTTTTCCAGGAAATAAAGTGTTAACAAAAGAAAAGCAGAGATTCAACAAAAGATCATTAATAACTACAATCTGTAGAGAACACAAGCAAGCAGCTGTCAAACCATGCCAATGAGACTTAAATCTCATTGGAATTGACAAGCAAGTTTCTCCAAAGTGTTAGTCTGTATACAATCCTTCATTTCTTATTTTAAAAATTTAGAGAAACTAAGTTCAAACATCATTCTTCTGTAATACTAGAAGCAGTAACAGTATTTCTACTGGTTCAGTCACTTGCAATCACAATGCTGATCTAGGACACCAGAAAACAAGTGAAAAAAAGACCAAAAACATCTAAAGATACAGTAGCAAGGCTATAGTCCAACTCTATGTTAGTGAGTTATACAATGCACACAGTCAAAAAAATCCAACAAAATGGGAAAACACCATTCAAAATATTCTACACACTCGCTCTACACTGGAGAGCAGAAAACAGCAAAACATTCAGAACACAAAACACGTACTGACTAGCTCATCAAACTGCCCTTCATAGACACCAACACACTACCTACATTTCATTGTTTGGAACTTCAGCCATCCAACTCAAAACCACATTACCACTGCACCAAAATCTTACAACTCACAAGAAATCAAGCTCAGCTTACCAAGTAACTCCTTATAGCCTTTAATACCAAACCAGGCAACTTTAAGCTAAACTCTAAAAAAACCTGCCAGATTCTGATGGTTTGTCATGAACACTATGGTACAATGCTAAAATACTAGGATCTTTTTCTTTCAGGGCAGTGGGAGCCAAGACTGGTTGAGATGCCAAGTGTTAATGCAAAACGGGGTTAGAGATTTATAATGCATCCTTTGATAGAGTCTTGTGTTTCAGCCATCCGTTTATATGCAAAAGCAGTTCAGCAGAGGAAACAAAGGAAGGCTCTAAAAAAAGGTTCACCAGCAAGTTCTCCATTAACTTTTTCCCCTGCATGCAAGAAAATGACCCTTAGAGGGACGTGGTACATACCTTGAGGGTGAGGTCGACGGTAGCGGGAGAAACTGGAGTTAGGCTGGAGCTCTGTTGTAGAGTCTCCCTCCTAGGGAGGGGAAGGGTGTGGGGCAGGGGCACCTGAAAGGCAGGCAACACACATCACATTCTAACTACGTCTACTACAAAAGCCCCAGAAAAGCAAAGCTCAAGCTTTATTAAGTGAGCTACAATTTCTTCAAGGCTTGAGCATTTGGCAGGGAGATTTTGATAAAATAAGGTGAAAATTTGGTAGGCAGGGAAAAGCCATTCAGTGGGTGCTGAGATGCTTCTCACCTCTCTTTAAGAGGCTGAAGACTAATGTTCTAATGGGTCCATGTCTTCTGCATAAACAAATACCAATTTTCTGCTTTGGGATTTACTTTAAAGCACCACTTCAGTTTACTGATATGCAAAAATTCTTCCCAAGCCAAGTCTGGCCCCTTTTGTACCAATACAGTACATGGGGCTTTGTGACCCTGAGTTCTGAGATGCAGTTTCCGAAAAGAGGAAGCTATAAACCTCCAAAGTCACAGGGCCATGAAACAAACCAGAACAGATTTGCCATCTGATAACTGAATTAAGTTATTTTCCCTTCCAAAAGATGAAAGATGTGAAACTTGAGGAAATAAACTTGACATAATGTTATTACTATCTTTGCCTAAGAAAACACTGATGGATTTCCTAAGAGTTTTAAATGAACTGTATAAAAAATAGTGTAGTGGCCAGTCTGTTAATTCTGACCATTTCTTTCTCCATTCAGAGCACAGCTAATGGACTTCCACTGGATGAGATAAGGCTAATCCAAAAGACAGAGATCCTGAAACTTTAAAGCAGGAGATAGCGCAGATCCTTTGTGGCCAGAAGCCCTCATCTTCTGTGTGGCAAATCCAACTCCAACATGCCTCAGGGAGCATACACTAACATCACTGACACAAAAGAATTCAGTCTTCCACGATAACCACCAAAGGCACAAACCACGCCACCACCAGAAAATCCAGCAGAAGGGTAAGTGCAATCAGTATTGCTTCAAAACTGCATTAAAGGATGCTGCAGTAAGCTGGAAAGCATTTCTTAGATGGAATTCACAAGACATCTTCATAAAAAAAACTAAGATCCTTCTATAGGATTCTTTCCTTCCACGATCAACAAGTGACTCAACTCTGAGCTAATTCTATTTCTGCTACTCAGACAAAAATCACAAGATCCAAGTCCCTGACCTGACATCCCAGCACACTCAGAACAACCCTGACTTCACTACAAGTCACAATCCAGCTGGTCTTCTCAATCGCTACACCACACTCAGAGTCAGGATCACTGGCTTCATGAGGACTTCAAACATCTTATCTCCATGGCAACTGAACAAGTGCTGTGCGCTTTCAGAGGCCATTAAGTTGCTTCCTTCATACGTAGTTGCTGTGATTTCAGGCTACTGTTCAAAATTGATTTGTTTGTAAAAACCTTTCTTCAAACTCACCTACAGGGCTTTGCTACTGGTACGAGGTTCAAGTCCCAACAGCTGCTGAGAGCATGCTCTCTCTTTATGCCTATCCTTGATTTTTTTAGAATTGTCTCTAGAAACATCATCTCCACTTTCTGTGCTCTTTAGTTCATTGCAGTTGTCCAAAAGACAAGAACATACCTGAAGAATTCCAGAACAGATACTAATCAAACCAACTGTCCTTCAGAGTAAGATTACTGGACAGTGCACAGCTAGTTAACATGAAAGAAACCCTAGTGACTTGTTTACTGAAGGCACTACTTTGTGCTTTAAAAAGCATGAAAATATTTTCTTGTCTTCAAAGTCAAGACTATCACTGCAATAGACTTACGTTCGTCACCAAAGTCTCCTCCATTTTTGTACTGCTAGTAGCCACTGTGTTAGGATGAGAAGAAGGTGTAGTGTAGTCTGTTACAGACTCCTGTGAAGAAAAATAATTCCATTAAAATGTCTCCCTTATCTAAATGAGAATTTACGTTTCTTGGACAGATGCCACTTTTTCTACAGGAGGAGTTCACCAAGCAACAGAAGATTAGAATTTCACACCATTTTTTTCTTAGAAGACATATCCAGCAATCCTCGTTGCTGAATTGCTACTGAGGTCTGCAGAATTCTTGGGAGATTAGAGCTTGCCTCATGACCTCACAACATACATCTGGAGACAAGTCCAAATACAGTCTGCAAATCAAGAATATACAGTGATGTGCTTGCTGCATGGGCACTAGACATGTTGAACTGTGGTGGCGTAACATCATTTGTCACATGAGATGCTTTAGCCACTTGTGGGCAGTTTTAGTCTATTCAAAAAGCAAAATATATTAGAAGAAAGCTTTCTGTAGCTTTAAATAAATACAGAAATTTCTTGTGTAAATCTATGACAGGTAAGGCCCTCCAGATTAAAAGGAACTCATAGAGATGGTTGCAATTTGCAAACCAATTTTCTTTCCTGTAAATCCTGTCTCTGAAAGCCGCAAGACTCAGTTTCTCTGGGTGGTAAAGTCTACCTCCTGATTTCAAGGAAGAAAAGGGCTGAACTTTCCAGTCTATCCAGACACTTTCCTTGAAACTTCATTTGTCACAGTTAAGCGGACCTTAATGTGCTTAATGAACAAGGTCCACTTTCATAGACCTAGCTGTAGCCAGTGATTACTGCAGCTGCAGGTATAACCTGCCTTATGAAAGTTTCTCATGGGTAATGCTGCCAGGTCTCTACAGAATGACCTACAATGAACAAAAAAGGCATTGGTACTTCTGGGAAGCCAGCGTGAGCACTGTTTGCTAGTTCTTGTCACTGGATATCTACTAAGCATACTCTGGACAGGCAAACAGGTGTTATCAGAACCTGACCCACACACTTTGTTAGATAAACGGTGTGACCCTGAATTAGCCAAGATCCACTCTCTAGCAAGCACGTCAAACTCTAGAGTTTTACATGTCTGAAGCCCAGAAAAGGTTCTACCATTTTTATAGAGCCAAAACCCAAGAAGGAACTGAAGGACAAATTAGCAGCAGGACTGATGATAAGTGCCTGGACTTGCCAACAGTTTTGAAAGCACAAATGACATAATACTTGTTTAATTGCATCCAATCTGTATGATGGTAAGCTATTAAAAAAGTGCACACTCAACTTACTCCTCAAGCATATAGCAATGTCTCCTAAAAAAGCAACTAAAGCATTAAGATACTAACTGACAAATAACAAAGAATCTTCCTTATAAGGATAAGCCCATTTTGGTAAAAGACTAGGACGACAAGCTAAACCATAATGGGGCAAGAGAGGACCCAAAATGCACATTGACTTATTTTTGTATTTACAAAGGAAACAGTCAGAACTATTTTCTCCAGTAAGTTATTTCTTTTACTTGTTAAACTGGTGAAATACCAGTTATACAATGTTTCCCACAATCCAGACCAACAAACTACAAGTTGAACATTTACATTTGATTCCAATAGGCAACCTTAATTTGGGTACAACAAAGCACACATACAAGGCTGCTTTAATCACAAGGTCCTTCTAATGAAGTAATTAACTGGCTTTCTTTTTTTTTTTAAGATGCCTTACTGCATAAGAAGAAGTTTTTAATACAACACTGTTAAAATTCCTTCAAGGTTTGGATGCAAATTTTACAGTCTCAGAACTAAAATTCGTTAAAAAATAAGTTAGATCAAGGCTATTGCTAGCTCTCTCACATTGGAAACTTACAGCACACAAATGCTTCAGTGCTTTTTTTACAGCACTAAAATTAAAAACAAACCACCATATCACTCTGGTGTCCTTAGAAGTATACATGCAATGCTGAACCATCCTACAAAAACAAGTTACGTGCTGAACATGAAGATAAGACAATGCTTTAGCCACAGGAACACCACTCCATAAGATGTAGGTTAACGACCATCTTTTATTTACTGGTACCTTAAGCCTAAGAATCTGTTAGATATGGCTTATCACCATTAACTTTTGTAATTCAACTCTGAATTAGATGTGATTCTTCTGAACAACTGTTTTAATGAAGAAGCCAACTTCATTAGTTTATTATGAACCAGCAACAGCAGTAACAGCAAGAGCAAAAAGCTGCACATGCTTTTTCAGAGTTACCTACAAGTTATTTGTACCTGAAGAAAAAGAACAGGCAAACTTTTTATAACTACCTACTTCGCCCAAAAAGAAGAGATCACAACACGTGAAGTGACTTCATGAAAAAAAGGACAAGGCAGACCTCAGAGCTGAACTTGCTATAAGGGATCAGGATATCATATGAAATTAATTAGGCGTTTGATTTGTTCCTGATTTACATAAATCACACAAACCAGAGAGCTTGTCAAAATTTATTCTGAAGTACAGCCTGTGTCCTTTTGGACATCATCTCTGTAAAACACAGCTGTTATCAACTGCCTGCGCAAACATTTCATTGCCATGTCTACAACCAGGTACTGATCATTCCTGTGATTTGAAGGCTCCAAAACTTTAGAGATGGCAGGGTGGGGAAAGGCAAGGGGTAAGACGTTTTACCCGATTCAGACTTACACATCAGTGTGCCTTTACTCCAAAAATACAGCAAAACCCAAGAGCTGCAATTGTTTTGGAGCATCATGCTTATGTTCTAAACTTAACTATCTCGGTAATATGAGCCAATTCATATCTATACAGTTTCTAAGGTGTAACAGTCCTGTATGATTAAACGCATGTGCTTTTTATGAAGATGTTTGTTTTGTGATGGATGGGGTAGACTTACAAAGCTTCTGCAGGAGGACAGCTGGCTTGACTTTTACAGATATTTAAATCACCAAATCCACTAAAGAAAGCATGCCTTCTTAGAAGCTGAGCAGTAGTCTCCAAGAATAATGTTTAAGACTATCAAAAGAGAAATCATTTAGGTCTGCTAAAAGCTTCAAAACTTAACATAGAAACAACAGATTAAAGATGTCATCACTTCTTCCCTCATTAATGAGCAATGGGAAGAGTACAAAGACATGAGAAAGCAGGTGCAATACCAATCAGTACAGGAACTCCAAGGCTGGAGTGGTATTTTAACCCATTTTAAAAGCCACTTCAAGAAGTAGCAAGACTGGTTTATTCGTGCAAAATCAAGATGAAGTTTATCTTATCCAATAAATCTAAAGGTTGTTGGTTCAACTTCTATAGAATTAAATATAAAATATGACCACCCCTTTCCTAGAAAAAACTTATCAATGCCCTGGGAACTACTCGTGACAAAAGAATTCAAAAGCAAACCTGCAATTGTTGAGAAAGGACTATTTAGGCCTATTATCAATTACTTCCATTAGCAAGCACTTAATGAGGAAGTTTCTGGAGATTTTCATATCCAGCACAAACTGGAAAGTTTCCTTTCACTCTGCTCTTCCCTTCAGAGAACAGAAGCTTGGCACTTTAATACTGTGGTAGTTCAAAGAACCAAAGAACCATATTTAACTAAGACCACAAAGACACAAAATCCAGACTTCCTTTTTGAAGATCTCATACTCTAAAATTACAGTTATAGAGAGGAAATTATGCTGATTTTAGTACAGATACTCTGTATCAAGTTAGTCTGGAGAAATCAACAAATATATGTTTCCTATTCTGTATGTGGCTTAGAAGAACCATCTCCTTTTACCTTGAGCTCTGGTCACAGGAGCTTGAAAAACAGTAATAAAGCACCTGATGTGCAGTCTTACCAAATACTTGAGCAAGCTGGTGTTTACAGGTCTACTCTTCTAATTTTGCATACAAGAAGGGCACTTTATCCATTTCTGATATCAACATAAACTGTTCAGACGGACTTACAAGATGGAAAGTGCCAGGAGGGATGAGAAATCCCAGCACTGAATTTTCTTACGTATTTTCCACGCCACTCAAAAATCAAGTTTGTAGCTACCATGTTGGACACAAATACTCTCCTTAACACTTGCTCTGTAACAACACTTCATTGAGATAGCATCTTCTGCTTGCATGACACCTTAGCAAAAAAAACAGCCAAAATTGTCTTTTTTCCCCCCCTTCCAACTGTGGGTGTCAAAGACAAATTGTGAGCGATCTGCATTTCAGATTCTTCAACTATGAACGTAACTTTTGCAGAAGATCAGCTTTTTTAAGTGGCATTAGAAAATTTTTGCTTAAGATTGGGGAAAAGGAAGATTGAAGGAGCATTTATACTCAAGTCTAAACTCACAAACATACAAGCAGTTTTCCTTTACTTAAGCAGATGTAACAATTAACTAGTAGCTACTCAAACTGCACAGTGTCTTGACATTTGAGAGATGACAAACACAGTTCTTGCTCAAGACATGATGCTGCCGCAGTGAAGGCAGTCCCCACACAGGTTCTTAGGCAAAAAAGGAGAGCACCTGTGGGATGCTTTCCACCAGTGCTATCAATGCACCATAGCTAAGAACTGAGCTGTAGAACAATGAATCTTGACAGCAAGTTACCATCTCCCTGCTGAGCAGTTACAGAGAAGTCAGGAGAGTTCCACGCAGACAACTATGATGACTTCTTAGCAACCTGAAAGAGTTCTGCAAAGAACTACCTTGACAATATCCAAGCCAACAGGAGCTGACACACAGACCCTTTAGGTAAACTGAACAAACCTTAACCAATGCTTTAGCATGTTCCTAATTTAGAGATTTCTTTCTTCACAGAACAGCACTTAATTCACAGCTTCAGGTCATCCATGCACTCAACCAATGATTGCATACACTACTTCACCCCAGTTCTTTGCTGAAAATCAAGCACTCATCTTGCATCTAACATCTATATCTGAGTTGACAGAATCTGCCTATGACAGGCTACAGCGCCACTCTCCACAGCAAGGCTCAGGACAAAGTTTTCACATTCATAAGGCAGCAAAAAAGTTAAAAACTTTCCAAGCTAATCCCTGTACAGGGGTATGACAAACAGCATGTCTCTGTACCACTTCTGGAGAACTGTTTAATTCAATCAGTATTGGTATGTTTCATATGTGCTATTCAGTGGGCCCTGCTGTCTAGGTAACTACCACCAGCAGGCAGTCAAGTGTCAATTACATCATTGTAATCATATTTTACATATAGTGTTCAATAATTTGTCGGTATTTTTCTTACCTTTGTGTTTGTTCCAAACTCTGGAGCAGACACAGCTATCATCGTTCCTATTTCCGTGCTCAGTTCAGTTGCTGCTTTGGCTTCCTTTGTAGTGACAGGTTCTGGACTTCTGACAGAGGTGGGAGATGGCTTCTCCTGTCCCTCAGGCTCTCCCTGTTGGGCATCCTTCACCTTCCTGTTCTTTAAAGAACGCTCTTTCCCAATAGGACCAGGTTTATACTCTTTGTTTTCTACTGGACTCAAGTCTGGAAGCTAAGTTAGTGTTAACTTGTCAGTTATGTCTTCCCCTCCATGTCCTATCCCACAAAAATATTCTAACATGCTTAAAATAACTTTGTTTAAATCCAACAAAGCTTTCCTGAAGTGTAAGAATTTTCCAACAGATAAATCATTTGAGACTAAGTTAGGCATGCATATATGAAACGCATTCAATTTGAACATTAGGAATCTAAACCACTGTTTTCAAGTAATACATGTTTTACGTGAAGTGCTAGAGTTCAACTAAAATAAGATCTAGTTAAAACCTACAGAAGAAAGCCAGCTTGACTCTCCTTACAAGAAAAGCACAAAAAAAGTATAGAAGCCACAAGACTTCATATACATACAGGTTATTTTAATTTTCAGAGAATTAGGACTTCACAGGGCCCCAAGAAACTAGACGAGAAGACTATCGTCATTTAAAGATATCTCCATGTATAGATGTTGGTACTGTTTTTCCCTAGGAACTGAGCACTAAGGGGACATCCAGGAAAAAAAACACCTACATGCAAGTTGTTGCCATATTCTGCAGACACCATAACTGGAATAACTGCTGCAATTCAGTAGTTCTTTTTTGTGCAGCTGAATTACACCAGAATGAAAGGCCTCAAGGAACCTGAATGCTCTGCTGTTTAAATAGCTGTGTCCCTTCTGGATGAGACTTCTCAGCCCATTTCACTACAGAGCAGCACAAAAAGTCCTTAAAGGCAGTTCTTAAAATCCTATTCCTTAAGCTTTTATAGTGGACAGACAGAAGCTGCTGGTATTGTCTCTATTAATACAAACCAGCTGTTTCAGGGGTAAATGAAAGACTCTTTACAATACAATGCCCTTGGGATGGGTGGGGTTTCCCAAAGGTATTTAGTACCCTCAAGAGACCAGCAGAGACTAGCTTTCAGAGGGAAGAAAACAACAGTAGAGGCAGATGCCTGTGCTCTGCAATACAGCAATCAGGAACATCAGACCTACCTCACCCTACATATTTCTAACAGTTTAGAGGCAGAAATTCCTCCTGACATTTTAAGGTCACACTTGGAAAGGTAAATTGCTTTATTTCAATTATGGTCCTAATACATTGCCTGTATTGGTTCAACAATATTAACCTCCAATCCTGAACACAAGTTTGTATTTAGGCTTCATAGCAAACAATATCACCACAGGGGTGGTGGGTGTGTAGGAATTGTTTGTTTGTTGAGGTTTTTTGTCATCAAGACACTTAGAGGACTACAGTCCTCTCATTCAGAAGAGTGCACAAAAATGTTTATCTCCAATTAATTTACCGTTTAGTCACACATTTGTCTTTCAATAAAATCTACAGCAGTCTTGATAGCTAAAACCAAGCAGAAAAAGGAACTTCCTACACAGCATAAAGTAGACTGTATATATATTTAACTTTGGAGTTCAGTGATTTTATGGGGGCAGTTTTAGGCATGCTGCTAGTATAACTGAGATATGGGTTTTGAACGTGCTAGGTTACTACAATTCATCAACAGTGTTAACTACTGCACATTTCTCTGCCTGTATGGCTATTATATTTTTGCAATAAAAACCATGAACTGCAGCATACCCCAGGTGCCTCATGTAGTTAAATTCATTCTACAAGTGACTGCACTTTCAGATTTCAGCTTTTTTTCTTTTCCCAAAAAAACCAACACCAAACACAACCAACACAAAGAAACACCCAGTCTTCCAGAAAGACAAAAGGGCTTTAATTTTATCAGGGCCACTGCTAAGTCTCAGACATCAAGGGAGACTGGAACAGCTGGTTCTGTAAAGCACCAGGCAAGTGTATCTACTATAATCTTTCTTACTATCTACTTTCTGGGTGCAAGGAACTGGTGCTGAGTACTAGTAACGCAGAGATAAGAATACACTGGAGGCAGAAATAACAAGAAAATGTTTCATTAACATGAAATATCACTCAGTGTAACCTAAATGACAGGAGAAGAAAGCATTACTCCTTATGAGTGGAAAAGATGGAAATACAAGAAGGTGATGACTGAATGGAGCCCCTAAATCTCTGGAGTGCAATACACATTTAAAAAAAAAAAAGAGAAGTTTGATTAGCTATCCAGTCTTCCTACATCAGTTGCAAAAAAGTTAATTATCCAAACATCTGTGCATTTGAATTCGAGAGTTCAAATCAGTGGCTCTAAAATTCCTCCTCTCCTCAAAATACTTTTCCTGCAGCTTGATATATTATTTATCTCTGTAATCTGGCTAAAAAACTAAGCAGAGGACCACACATCATTTAGAGGGGGACAAGGCAGGCACGGTGGCAGGAAGAACTACTGAAACTGCAGATACAGCCAGGGCAGAAACAGAATGCCTGCTTCTAAAGAGCTCTCAAAGCCCGCGTGAGACAAGCTCAAAAGAAACCCAAAACCTCAAACTAGAAAACAAAAACAAAACACTCTACCACATCCACAAACAAAGTATCACAGTCTCCCAACAAAGCTATCACAAATCCATAATCCCACCCCTGCTCTAGCCACATCCCTTGTTCCAAACATGGAACCAACAGACAAACTCTGCTGAGCCAGGATGCTGTTTACTTACTCTCACTTCCTGAAGTGAATTCCCCATCTTTGCTCCAAGAACCAACTTGTTAATGTTTTAGGAAATACAAGAGGGGAATGCAATTTTTGTAGATCTAGTCCTAACTGAATGAGTATTCTGGTCCATTATTTGTAAACCCCTATTGGCTGAATATCTTTCAGTTTTAAAGTTTGTACTGAATATAAGACCTTTTACCTTTTGTGCTTTGATGGGTCCAGCCCGAGGCTGTTTCTGTCTTTGCTCTTTTGGTTCTGGTAGCTTGTCAGTGGACTTCTCAGAAAGTACAGGGCCAACTTCATTGTCACTGCCACTGGAAGCTGGGGCTCCAAACTGAATAGTTTCTATACCAAGATCGACTCCACCTTCTTGCCCAGGCTTTGTCCCCTAATTAAAGGGTAAACATTAATGTATTACAAAAGATTTCTAGGTCATTGCAACGCCACTGATTCAGAAAAACAGCACAGAATACATTCAGCTGAAAACCACTGAAAGAGTGCATTTACTTTCTGGCAGGAAAAGTATTATTTGTGACTGCAACAGATTTGCAAGAGTAAACAATATGTGAATATACACTTCCTCCTCCTCCAGTTCCTACTGTTTATACAAGCTCAAGAGCAAGAAAAAAACAAAGCAGAGAAGAAATATGCAAACAAGATCAAGATGTTGAACTGGTAGAGAAGGGGGAGAGGGACAAGTGCAGTATCAAAACATCCAGATTCACGTTCACAACATTCTCCTTAAAGTTCAAGACTTAATGCTTAATTCAAAAGGAACAATTGGAAATCTTTAATTTCTTAATCTCCTTATGCAGTTAAAATGGTCTCCTAGGACAGAGGTCACATTCTTACAGTTTAAAACAATGAAGTCAAGACCAAAAAAAGCCCAAGAAAACAAAACCACAGGACTGTAAAGATAAAATTTAGGGGTATGCAGATTCCATGAAGTAAGTAGAGCTAATATAGTTAGAAAGCATCTACTGCTTTTTGTATCTGATTTAAGAAGAGACACAAAAAACATTTAGTTCCTTGGAGACATCCTTTTTCTGTCTACATTACTGAACTGCATACAAGTGTTCGCATGCAAACTATGCAATATTTTTACTTTAAAAATGCACTGAATAATAGCTATCAGTAGAATCTGTGAACAGCTGACTTTTTCTTAAGAGAACAGCTTTCCCATGCTGCAATCATAAAAGCACTAGCCTGTATCCTGTGTTTCTGTACTATCGCCTGACTTCATGAAATTCTACACATTTTAAGTACGTGCACGCCTGAATAAATGGCTAATCTGTACCTAATCCCAATGAGATGTAATTTTGGTAAGATGCACATACAGCTAACCCTTCTTCCCTTCATTCTTACCTCTGGAGATGTAGCTGAACCAAAAGATGTCAAAGGCTTGTTCCAAGCACTGACCGAAGGTGGCTGAGGTGGGCTAATGGGTCCCACTGACAATTAAGAAAAGAGAGTTTAAACCCCCCCCCAATGTTGCTAAATGCATTTGACTAAAGTTATCAAGTGACTGATAATTAAATTATAGATGTTTTGACTAGATAACCTTTGGTTAAGAAATCGTTAACAATATGCTTCCTGTTAAGGTTCTTTCAAGTGGGGCAAATCATCCTGTTTGGAAATATGACCAAGCCCGACAAAACACAGATTCCTAAAGGGAGTGACAGCTGCTCATTCATAGTGAATGAAGAATACAACAATAACATAAACTACTGAGTAATGATACCACAAATATCTCTTTTCAGAGGTATTCATAGACTTTGAAATGCTGCCTTCTATTCGCTCTGCAAACTACATTTACAGGTAGAAATGAGACATCGAGAGCTGGCAATCAGCATTCTCTAACTACAAACGGTTGTCCTCCTACCCCAAGTCCAAATGATACCACTTACATTTTTTGGAGATGTCATTTAGAACTGCTGTAGGAGGCACCTTGTTTTCCCATAATTCAGCTGCCAAACCATTATGAGTCTGGGTGTTTTGCAGAACTTTGCCCGACACTGTATATTCTGTGCTGGGTGTCCCTCCTGTGGCCTGGCTTTGCGTCTGAACAGGAGCCTGTGGCTGAGCTGGGGTCTGTGTTGCACACGGAGGCTGCGCCTGAGCTTGGGCCTGAGCTTGTGCCTGCTGCGCAGCTGCAGCTGCTGCCTGTTGCTGCTGCTTTTTGGCAAATCTGGGTGGGAGCTTGGAATTCTGACCTCGGCCTTTTTCGCTTGATCCTTTTTTGGTCCAGACCTGTAAGCAGAAGTGACTTTTATTCTTACAGCTGATAGTCTGTATGGACACCAATTATACATTGTGTAGCAGCAAAACTGCAAACTGATTAAGCCTGTCTTAAAGAAGCTTTTTTTAGAGGTATTTAACCACAGGAACAATGATTTCTCATCCATTTTCCTCTTGGAATTGATATACAAGTAATAGTATAAATCTTCATCAGTATGAAAAATGGTGTTTTCAGTTTGCTATTTCCACCTGCCCAATCAAGAAGTACAGAACCCTAAGATAACCAAGTGAAAAGTAATTTACTAATTCTGAACAACTTAATATTAATATATCTATTTATAAGGTGAAAATATAGCTTCTTCGGAAGGAAGATTCTGCATACTTTACAACATTACCAGTACTTTCAATAAGCTATTTCCCACTAAAATACTGGTCTTGTACCTGCACTGTTTGTTCTTCCTTCTTTCTGCGTTCTTCATCTTGCAAGCGTTTTTGTTGCTTCTTAGACACCACTTCTGTGAAACCATCATCATTCAAGTTAGATTGGGAGTCTTCAACTACTGTCACTTCAGGGTGATCATCAATGATCACAACACCTATAGAAAAAGGAAACGTATAAATGCTGCTCTTTTAACAGCTTCAGATGGAACGCACCAAGCCAAGATCTGCTTCAGAGTAGAAGCTATGTCCTCAGACACAGATCATGGCTCTGACTAAAGGTAAGCTTCTGCCTGACAGGTGTGTCGTCGTTGAGCTTGAAGACAAAAAGTTAATCTTTAAGAACTCAAAAATTGGAGATACCTGTACCAGACTCTCCAATAATGAATAAACAATAGCCTTCCCAGATATTGGCTGAAAGCTTATCAGTGATATCCACTGCCTTTGCTTATGAAGGTTAAGTACGTTATTACAGTGTGGTGGAAAACAGTAAGAATGACAGTTTAGATTAGATGATAGAACAAAATTGTTTTTATCTGTACGTAAAAAACACACAATGAGATTTGCCACATTTTAGAAGCATACACATTGTTAATTAGATATGACAAAGGTAGCAATACTCAAGTACACAATTATTATGGCATTTAAAAAAAAAAAATCACCTCTCCTCTTAAGTTTTCAACCATCTTGCTCTATATGCAGCAGAGCTAGCAGGATTACAAATTCTTGTTAGCATATTATCAATACATACTTGCATAATTATTAAGATCAAATTGAGACAAGGCATCCACTTTTTCCTTAGGCTTCTTTGGACCAGCCTTAGGTTCTTCTCTCTTTTTACCACTTGCATCCTTGGTGCTTTTTTGTCCTGCAGCAGTAACACCTCCATCCTCTTGATGTAAAGAGTTGCTATTGGTGGGATCAACAGCAGGCACAGTTGCTGTCTGCTCTTCAAATGGCCTGTATTAGAAAAAAAAAAAAAGAGAAAATTAATGACCAGTCACAGAGAACACTCAGGAAGGAGCTAACAATCTAATGCAGATCCCATTATAGGGGGTGATAAGTGTCTACTGTGCAACCTCTTAGTAGGCTGCAGACTTTCATGTTCAGCTCCTCAATGAGAAGCCTAACAGCAAAAGCTGTTTTGGGGACATATCAAATGCTGTGCTGCCAAAAAGAATCACATGCACACAAAAAAAAGAAAGCATAATTTTAATGTCTTCTCTGGTTTGGTTTATGTAATTAGAGGTACTAAAATTCAACAAGTACACAGTTCAGTATAGTTCCACTGCAGTTTTTCCATGGAAATTGCATGGTATGCAAAGTAACCAAGTACAAGCAAGTTACAATATACCTGCTTTACAGGCTCACTTGCCAAAAAGCTATCTGAAGCTCTAAGAGTGAGATTCGCAGCATTCTGACTGTGCTGTGGAACCTGGAATACCCAAATTTTGCTTGAACATCACCTTCAGTAACCATAGGAATTCTTAACAGTTTTAACTTGAAGGTTTTTAAGCCCAGGCAAAACCTGAACTTAGAATACAGCAACTTACAAGAGTACAAGGTAGGCATTCAACGAAGAAATGTCTTGTCCTGCCTCACACTTACCAGACTAATGCGCACTGTGGTTATGAAACAGTGGGCAAATAGTAACATTAAATAACTATCAAGTTTCAATCAAATTTAGCATATAGAAAAACTACATTCAGTCTCAATGGCAAGCATTTCTCAACACACTTGTTTATGTTAGGTGATTGATCTAAAATGCAGTGCAGTAACTTATGTGTTAACTGCTAAACTGCTCACATTAACATTTTAGCTTGCATCCATATCTTAAGAAACATAGCTTGACCCAGAGGCAGTGCTGCAATTTTTTTTTATTTGGCATTTTTAGTGCTGTGCATACAAGAAAACTCTGTTCCTAGCCCCACGTTCCAAATCTCTGTATACAAACAGAATAAAGTACACAGCTGCAGGTGCATGTGCTTATGTGCTTGTCTTATTCTCTTTTCTACCATTTTACAAATCTAACATAGCTATTTATGATTTTGAACCACAAGAGGACCACAGAAAACCATGACCATGTGTGCTTTCTAACAGAAGCTGGTACTCACCCTCTTTTTCCACTTCTGGGTGGAGGACCACTTCGCCTTTCACTCCTAGGCCCTGAGAAGTTCCTCCCTGGTTTAGCTGGCCCATTGTTGCCACGTCGGTTTTGACGGTCTATTCCAGGCCGCTGACTAGAGAAACTTCTCTTGGCTATTTCCCGTTTTGGAGCTCCAGCACTTTCTCCTGCCTTTGCAGCCACCTGTGCTGCTACATCTGCTGTTTTCTTCTCATCCCTCTCCCGCCTCTCATTGAAGTCACTGCTTTCTGAGGCTGTTTCCCACTCTTCATTTGCCTGGTCTGAAGAATTCTGGTTGGACAAGTCTGGTGTCTTACTTCCTGACACATCCAGAGCGGTGTTGGAGGGTTCATTAACTGCATTACTAACTGTCGCACTTGTTGCTGAGCTGGTTGCCGCCTCATTTATCTTTGATGCAGCCTCTCTTTCTTTTAGGCGCCTAAAGCGTGGTGGCTTATCTTGTCTTGGAGGCCGAGCAGGCCTTTGTCTTCGTGGCCTCTCTCTATTTGGATCAAACTTTCTCTCAAATTTCGGAGGTCTTTTATCAACTGGTATAGGACCATAATGTTCATTTCTTCTTGGAGGCTCCCCATCTTCCTGTTTAATGATCTCAGCTTGCCTAGGATTCCACTGATTGTCTCTGTAGGCTGGTCGCCTTATTGTGGATGGACGTGGAGGACGCCCACCAGGATCCCTGCCACCACGTCTATACATTCCCCCTCTGCCTCGTCTAGAAGGCTCTCCTTTAGGAAGAAATCCTGGTTTGGGTTTGTTTTCATCATCTCTTACGTAGGTTTTTTCTACAGATCTGTTGTCTACTCTGATACTGTTTTCAGGTTTAAATGACAGAGGCTTTGGAGGCTTCTTGCCATCAGCTCTCTCTTCTCTTTTTGGGTGCTTGCCTTTGATTAGACTGTCTTTGTCTGAAAGCAGTGTGTCACTTGCGCTTTCATGAACTTCACTGTCAGAATCGGTCTCTGAACCATGCTGTCGGCGCCGTTTTGGGATTACTTCAAAGTCAGAACTCTCACTACGAGTTTCACTCTCTTCTCTTTGCCTAACAGGCCCCGAAGGTACATGGTCTGATCTTGGCTTAGGATCTCTGTAGTGTGGGTAGTCTCTATTATGGCCTCTACTGCCCCGACCACGTCCTCCATAAGAACCCCTGTAGCTTCGACCTCTAGAGTAATACTCCCCACGACCTCTGCCTCTGTATCCCTGATCCGGGAACCAGTCTCTATCCCTAGCCTCTTTCCAGTATGTCCTAGGAGGTAAGCCAGGCTCTCTTTTTACTGGTCTGGTTTCTAAGCGTGGTTTCTCTACAACTTCCTTGCTAACAGCCTTCTCAGTCTGCTTTTCTTCCTTCACTGCAGTGGCTGCCTGCTGAACATGTGGCTGCTGTTGTGCTGCTGGCTGAGCAGGCGGCTGCTGCTGTACTGCCGGGGGAAGCTGTGGAGCAGGCTGAGCAGCTGGTAGCTGCTGCTGGACTGGAGGTGTCGGTGGCTGAATCGGAACTTTAGCTGCAGTCTCGGTTTGACTGCTCTCCTGACTTGCTGGTGTCGGAGCAGCATCCTGGGTTATCTTCTTCGCCAGAGGAGTGCTGCTGGAGGCAGATGTGTCTGGTTCAGCCTGAGGCAGTGGCACTTGAGGTGCTTCCTTTTTATCACTTTTTTCAGACTTGCTAGGTTTTTCACTAGATGTCTTTTCTCCTTCTTTCTCCTTCCTCTGCTCACGCTCTTCTCTCTGTTCACGCTCTTCCTTCATGTCCCTAAGCACAGGTTTTTTAATAGGACCCGATCTTCTTACTGGTCTATCACTGCCTTCATCTCTTCTGCCGTAACCTGGCCTAGGACCCCATCTTGTTTCAGACTTAGGTTTGAAAGGTTTTTCAGGTTTTGGTCCTTCTGACACTCTATTATTGATCAAAATTTCTTTTTTTGGCTTAATCTCAAGTCTCTCAATTGTCTCCTTTGCCTCAATAGGCCTGTTATTTAGTTTAGGGATATTTGTTGCTGTCTCATTCCTCTGGTCTTCTGATTTTAGAGAGTGACTTGAACCATGGGAAATGCTTCTCTTTAGAGAAGAGTGACTTTCCCCTGCAGGCACCAATTCTTCTGCAGAGCTACGGGTAAGTTTCTCGTTCACTCCTTCAAAATTAACTGCCGTGTTAGGTGTGTCAGTTTGCAGAGGCTGTATATCTTCCAAAGGCCTGCTTGGGAACTTTTGCACCTCCACCTCTCCTGATTCTCTAAAAAAGTCTGTCTTTGGATGAGAGTCCAACTGGTTGTGTTCTACAGGATAAGCAGCAGCAGGGACAGCAACTCGTTCTTGCTCCAAGTGTGCCTCAGACCTATGCACCAAGCAATTAAGAATGTTAGGGTAGGGGGAAAAATTTACTCAAATATTTATTTAAACCAAGTAAATTTCCATTTCTATGAAGGATTAATGTCAGCTCAAGGAAATAACAGGTATTAATTTTTATCATAGTGGCTGTTAGTTGTAGAGATCAATTTTATTCTATCCTGATTAAGAGTTCAGCGTATAATTAGCTTTAGGAATCTATTATTGTTATTGACTATACATGCTACTTTAAATGGAGCCTCCAAGTTAGCAGGCTAATATCACAAGTGTTACCCAGAGAGCAGTACAGCAAAAAGAATTTTTGGGCACTTCTAAGATGTAGAGGAAGCCTTCCTGACTATCATGCAGCAAAGCTTAAAAGTGACTGTCTTGCCTTATGCCACTTGTAGTTCTGAAACTAATATACATCAAACAGCAGTTCTGATATAGGGGAGAATGAACAGCAGACAGAGAACAGGAAAACACTACAGAAGTGTTCTACAAAATTGAAAATTCAAAATATTATGGCAATCACCATTCATCAAACTAGGTTAAGGACCCTAAATAAAGTTTAAATTGCCCTTCTACATCCCACTACAGAGAAGGCATATCTTTTTCTTTATACATATTTTTTAAAAAAAGTTTTGTGTGAAGAGGAACTATAACTCAGTTTAAACTACATTTTGCAACATAAGTTACTCTGGCAAGCCTGTAAGTATGTATGGCTCTGAGAAGACACATGCAGGAGTAAATAACTCAGACTTACCTCAAATCATCAGGTTCTTCTAACACTTTGGGAGGAGAACTAGATTGCTGAGGTTCTGCGTGGGGGTACGGGTCTGACCCCCACATCATGCGGGGCTCTGACAAAGGAACAGTGTGCTCTCTTGCTGAGCGAGCTATATGTTCAAATGAATCTGAACCAGTTGCTGATCCTTCTATCTGGTCTCTTCTCATCAGTGGTTTGGGAGGCATAATTCCTGCGACAGATTGAAGTTCAACAATTGAAACCAGTTTAACATTAGCAAAAAAACCTACCTCAACACAAACAAAAGAGGTACTGAAGAACACTATTCTCTCTCCTATCTCCCTTCCTTGTACCTTCTGTTGTCAAAACCAAATGTCTATTCACTGCCAGTTGACCTCAGAATGACTAAATCATATTCACCACTAGTACCCTATGTAGCAACAAAAAGAAAAGCCACCTGTTTCCACTATAATGGAACAATACAGGCTTGTAGACCTGTAAACTTGTGGATAAAGTTTCTGATGTAAGATCAGTACTGGGAAAGGTGCTGTTTAACACCTTCGCTGGAAACACAGATAGTGGGACTGAGTGTACCCTCAGCACGTTTGCCAACAACACCAAGCTGTCTGGAACAGCCGATGCACTGGAGAGAAGGGATGCCATGCAGAGGAACCTGGACAGACTTCTGAGGTGGGCCTGTGCAAAATTCATGAAATTCAACATGGCCACATGCAAGGTCCTGCACATGGGTCAGGGCAACCAATCCCAAGCAAAAATACAGGTGGGATGGAGAATGAATTAAGAGCAGCCCTGAGGAGAAGGACTTGGGGGTGCTGGTTGATGAGAAGCTCAACTGAGTTGGCAATGTGCACCTGCAGCCCAGAAAGCCAACTACATCTTGGGCTGCATCAAAAGAAGCATGGCCAGCAGGTCAGGGGAGGTGATTGTGCCCCTCTACTCAGCTCTCATGAGTACCATTGTGAGAGGCTCTCTCACGATACCACCTAGGGCTCCCAATATAAGGACATGGACCTGTCAGAGTGAGTCCAGCGGAGGGCCACAAAGACAATCACTGGGCTGGAGCAACTCTCCTACGAGGACAGGCTGAGAGAGTTGGTGCCATCAGCCTGTAGAAGAGAAAGCTCCAAGAAGATCTTATAGCAGCCTTCCAGTACCTGAAAGGGGCCTACTTTTAAGTAATCCTCCCTGGAGGGTCTCTGTATCAGGGAGTGTAGCAATAGCACAAGGGGTAACAGTTTTAAACTGAAAGAGGGTAGATTCTTTACTCTGAGAGTGGTGAGACACTGGAACAGGTTGCCCAGAGAAGTTACGGATGCCCCATCCCTGGAACTGTTCAAGGCCAGGCTGGACGGACCTGGTCTAGTGGAAGGTGCCCCCAACCATGGTAGCGGGATTGGAACCGGATAATCTCTAAGTCCTCTTCCAAATCTAGCCATTTAATGATCTGAATAGCAAAAGCCAAGATGAGTGTACACACAGGTGGGTGTGGGGGTTTTGTACTCTATTAAGGACTCCGGCTCTTTTTTTTTTTCAGTAACATTTTTAAGAAATTCTAGTTTTCACTGTCTTTGCTTAGCCTGCCATTTCCTCCGTTCATTCCTTGCACTCATTCAGGATACTTATCCAGCTAATGAGCAAGGTAATGGGTATCTCCACTACATTACATGCCAGACTTGTATTATTTGTGCACAATAGCTTTCCTAACTGCAAGTCAGATGGCCATTCCACAAATTAAAAGACTTTTTAGTGCCAAGAATCTGAAAACACAAATTTAGTAAGACTCTAGAGGTGCTAATACAGAATACAAAACCAACATTCCATTTTCTTCTAAAATAAATATAATATCAAGTGCTAACACGTAATGAAACAAATGGTAAATATAGTATTTTTCTCAGCTCAAGCTAACCCATGCCACCTTTAATGTCTGTAACAAAGTAATGTTTATGTTGACACACTGAATACATCCTTAACTGTCACTAACATGCCTGCAATACAGGAGAAAGCTGTGGTTTTACTTCATAATCAAAGCTCTGCCTTGGCACAGGACTATCATTTTTCCAGTATTACTAAAATCTTTTTGTTTCAAAAAACGAAAGAACATGGTTTTCTTCTTAAAAAAACACCCATTTGCTGTTACTATGTATAGTGTGGTTAGGGAAAGACTTCTATTTCAAAACCAAGAAAGTTCAAACAAAAAACACTACCAGGTTTTACCTGGATGAATAGGAGGCATATCCATGGCAGGTCTTCCTGACATCATTCGTGGGTCCATGTAAGACTGCATCATAAGCCACCGTGGATCAAAGCCCATTGAAGCCAAATGTTGAGGATGTGGTTGCATGGGCTGGTAAAGAGGTCTATGCTGGGGAGGCGGGACAGGGCCACTAGAAGGCTGTGAGGGAGCAGACTGTGGAAGGACACCTTGCTGTTGTTGCTGCCACTGCTGCTGTTTCATTTGCTCCTGCATAAGAGAAAACAATATTACAAGACTTTTTATTAAGATGAAGATTTGAGCACAATTCAAATAACCCTTGGAAACAACAAGTACAGTTATCTCCAGGACAATAAGCATGCTGAAAATTAATTGCAAACATGCATCAGGATGAACTGGGAGAAAGGGGGGAAACCAGACTGGACAATTTAGAATAGCTAGTTTTGTTGGTATTCAGGGGAGACACAGAACAAGCTATACTTTGTACGTGTCATTAATGCAAAGTGCTCTTCAGACCACAGGACCCAAGTCCAAATTAAATTTGTGAATGTCACATCCTTTAAGGAAAAGCTGCAGAAACAATGATCATCAAATCCCATATTCCACAGGTAACCACAGGACAACGTTCTACTTCAGCAACTGATCCAAAAAATTTAAAGTCTTTTTAAAGTTTAAAAAGCATCTCTTGCCTTCTGCTCACTTACATACTTTGCAAGTGACAAGAAATATTTAATGCAGAACAATTCTTGCCAATACCATAGATGTTACAGAAGCTAGAAAGCAACAACTTCAGCTTATTGAAACTTCTATGGTCATGTTCTTATTCAGAATGACATAGAACACATCCATTCTTTTAATGAACTGGTTAGTTACCTGCTGCCTCTGAAATCTTGGTGGTAATGATTTCTGGAACTGTTTAGAATAGCCCGAGGAAACAGCAGGACGAGGCTGAGATCCTGAATCTGGTTCACTCTCATGAGTCACCTGTGAAATCTCTTTCTCATTCCGACCACTTTCTTGTCGGGTAAAGATTGCTTGATCTTCTGAAAAAAAACCACCAAAACAACCAAACACACACATGGGAGATGAGAGTGAATCTTCAAACTATGACAATTTCACCAGAATGTTAAATAAAGGATGTTCTAAAATGTAAACAGGCTGTCTTCTCTAGCCTCACAGTCTTAGTTTCCAAAACCAATAAAGGCAAAACAGTAAAGAACAACCCCTCAAAATTAAACAATTCCTGTTAATACATCTCTCAGTGTCCCTTTTAAATTCAAATGCACTGGGCAATCAACCTCTAGCATTTCAGTTGTAACTATTAAGTGATTTAATAAGTGCTGTATCAATGCTACCATATTACATATGAATAAACATTTTTAACGAACAAAGTTTTGGTTTTACAATTACTTTTATCCATTCAAAGCACAACACAACATTATTGAGCACAGTCTAATGGTTCTCTTGTGGCATTCAAGTTCCACTACAAAAAATGCAGCAAGTTTAAATATGCACTCTTTGTGTTTACTTCTCTAGGCTTGCTGAAAGAACAGAATAGCTGAAATAATTTACATTGTTTTTTAGCAACATGAGTTGCTGATCCTCCTTTATCAAGAAAAGAAACCCTGCTTTTCTTTCCAGATTCTTCAAAGTCCAATGTAAATCACAAAGCCCAATTTTTCCTTTGATATTTTGATGCGTTGGGCAAACAGGTCTAGCTCAAAGGACATTTAGCAGCTGTAATGTGTCAGGAAAATAAATGGTCTAGACGCACTAGGTTAGTGAGGCATGCAATTTAGCCTCCCAGATTGTAACTACGTTCTGTGGCTCAGCTTTAAGACAGACAGCTGCTACTTGTGTGCAAAATTACCTTTTTCTTCCTTGTTATTCCTGGTTTCAGTTTCTTGTTTTTCTACTACAGGTGCTGCCACAGGTTCTACAGGCTCAGGAACCTCTTGTGCTGGTTTCTCCTCCTCCTTCTCTTTCTCACTCTCCTTTTCTTCTTTCTCCATCTCTTTATCTTTCTCCCTTTCTTGCTCTTTTGCCTTCTCCAGTTTTTCTTTTTCTTCTTTTTCTTTCTCCTTCTCCCTCTCTTTTTCCTTTTCCTTCTCCCTCTCTTTTTCTCTTTCTCGCTCTCTCTCCCGCTCCCTCTCCTTTTCCCTCTCCCGCTCCCTTTCTCTTTCTCTTTCCCTCTCCCGCTCCCTCTCTCTCTCCCTTTCCCTCTCCCGCTCTTTCAGAGGGTCTTCCCGGGAGGGTTTTGTCACACAGCCAAATTTCTCATTTAACCGTTTTAGCTTTTCAGCACAAGCTGCTTTTCGCTGTTCTTCCATTCTTCTTTCTTCCTCTTCTCGCCGCTTACGGGCTCGCTCAACCGCAGCAGATATCTCTGACTGCTGTCTTCTCCTCTGTTTCCAAATTTCATCTTCATCTGGTACTGGTTTAGGGGGAAAGGGTCCCTGCCTTCCAGGTCCTACCTGGCGATCAGGGGGAGGAGGGTGCTGCAATATTAAAATCAGTTAAGTCAAGTTGAGCATGTATTATACAGACAGTTGGCTGTAACATTATGTTTAACTATTTGTCAACACGTGTATTTGCATGGCACATTTAAAAGCAGGATTTGGAAGAAAAAGCAAGCCTCCACCTTCCTGCTTCAGTTCACACTCAAGCAACCTGGGCTCAGAAAGGAGAGGTAAAGATTCAGTTGGGTTCATGTCACTCCTCCTTCCCATCACTAAGGCAAAAAGTGACAAGCATCTTTTAGATTTAGTTACAAGCTGCTCTAAACTACAAAGAATCAAGGCAGATCTCAGACAAAAGTCTCCAAAGAAGCCAAAACAATTCAAGGTAGCTCAGGATAACAGAGATCTGAATAAGGATTGTTGAAAATCAGTAAGAAGCTACTATTTACACATTTAATTTGGGACTTAATCTCTCCATCTGACTCAGCAGCCAGCAGTCCAGAACTGTTCCCATGCCCCAGCCCTCTCTAGCTCCCAAATGGGGCTGGATAACTGAAAGCTCTTGAAGTTCATACACCACATGCAAGATGGGGCTGCTTTATACAATTGCAACACAGCTGTGTTGGGGTCCTGTTCTTAGGGGCCTCAGGCAGTACAATCATTTTACTTAAAGAAAAGGCTTATTCCTATATGAAGCATATTTTTACTTTTCCTAGCCTAAATCCCTCCACCACAGCATTAAAGAATTCAACTCAATGAAATAAGGACAATTCAAATCATTCTTACCGGTGGTAAAATAGATTTGGGATGAAGAGCAGGACCACCTCTGTCATGTATGGAAGGCTGTGGACCTCGATCCTATTGAATCAGACACAGCACCAGGGTTAAGCTCCTAACAACAGTCAAGCTGACAAATTCTAGATTTACCATTTTCTACTGCATTAAGATACTACACCTAGTGATCCACCTGCATACAATAGAAATTTGCATGCAAAACAGTGGCAAGAACATTGTCACTTTCTGTACTAACAGATAAATAATTAAACATTTACACATCCAAATTTCAGCATTTGTTACTGTACTGTTTTTCCTTAGATTCAATATAGCATCAAACCCTGAAAAGATAACATGATCTTGATACATAGACAAAGCACAAGTAAAACCAATTAAAGATCTCCCATCTTCATTAGCACTGCTGTCAAGAGAAACCATTTCTGGAAGCTTTTCAGACAAAGTCAACAGTAGCTTTTCCCTGGCAGGGAAATATAGAGCTGAAGCAGGCATTAGCTGAGGTGTCTGCCAGTCTTCCTCTACTAGAGGATAAGCTGAAAACCAAAATGGCTGAGCTGATGAATTCTACGTGGTCTGTACAAAAAATCCATCCACCTGATGTGTCAGAAGTGAGCTGACACATTACTGCTAAGTTGCACTAAATAAAGTGGGTCACAATACCATAAAAAAAAATAATCCCCACACCCAGGAAAAATGTGTGGGCCAATGGGGCACTATTTACTCTGTGCCACTATAAAACATGAGACACCAGAACTGCTTCATTCACAGTTACAGGGACAGACAAAGAGTATGGAGTTAAAGGTTGTCAGTTGAGAAACAGTAACTGACCGAAGAGTTTTCACTTCCTCACAACTGTGGATTAGAGCATACTACATAAAGTCATGCTATTCTTTTTAGTGACCAGAAGCAGCTAAGTTGACTAAGCAGCATCCGATCAGTTACCACAGCTCAGATAAGCACTTTTACTCATGTTCATAACCTTAACTGACCTGACTGTTTGGGAAGACACCTGAATGGGACTTCTCCTAATGAGGTTGTTGCCAAAAGAGCTGAAAAAAACCAAACCCATACAAACCTGATCAAGCTGAGAGCTTTTGCCGTAAGACCCTTTGGTTGTTGCTGTGGAAACCTGGGTGGTAGACTTAGCACTTGTCTGTTCTTCTGCTTCCTTCTGGCCATCAGGACTCTGGGAATCTTTTGATGGTGTTTGTTCATCACTACGTGCAAAGAAGAAAAACGGAAGGTGCGTTGTACACAGATCTTTAGTCATTTATCTTCTATCCTCAATGTTTCTTATCAAGAGTGAAATTTCCTTACAGTAAGGATCATTTCCATTACATACCTAGATGACTACAGTCTGTGGGTAGTTATGCAATTTAGTACAGTATTACATTACTGGAGTAAATGTTATTGGAATGAGTACTTGCACTCATTTCATTCAACCTTCCCAAAAGCTAAATTAGGTGGCATTCACACCCAAGTGGCAACAGCAACTCACCCGCTTTCCTTCTCTTTTTGACTACTTCCTTGCTCATCATCGTCACTGAAATTCAACTGCTCCGTGTAATCCACTTCACTCTGAGCACCTGACACATAAGCAAACATATAATTAACCTTTCAGAAAGATTCAATGTACAAATAACAGAAACCATTAATCTGATGTTCTTACCTGCCCAGCCTTCATCAGCCTCAGCATCTAGGTTATCAAATTTATCAAGTTCTTTAAGTTCACTAGCACTAAGAATGGATGGGCGCTCAATAGGTTCTGAACACCATGAAGGTGGTCCTCTTCCCCTTGGCCCTCTAAAAAAGAGAAACAAAGGTCACTGCTACTATTTATCCAGCAACATGACTAGAGAAAAGGTGAACTTGTATGACAATTATGTGAAATACACTGCACCATTCTCTCAAATACAGTATCAATGTGAACTGTCATCCACATGTGCAACTACTGTACTTTAAAGAATTCCTGATACATCACCACATGGTTCTTTATGGAAGATCAGATGTTATGGCCTTGCTTGCACACTTCACAAAGAAGCCAAACATCAGTTGACAGTAGAAAACCACACAGCTTGTAGCTTTCAAACAACATGCTGCATAGATCTGGCATCCTTCTTATCACTAATTTATCCACCTCTGAGATATTTCTTTATATTTTTCATGCTTTCCCATTGTCAAAGCTTCTGTATCTTCTCCATACTCTTACATTCAAATTCTCTGAGACATCCCTCTCAGACTTTCTCTCCTCTTCCTGATACCAACAACAGATCACTGATCAAAGTTTGTACCCTACTGCCTAGAGCATCCCTATTTCCTCATGCATCCTCAGCCATCCTCAACTGTAGAAAAACGCACAGAAAGGAGAAAAACTGATTTTATAATACATTACAGTTCTACTATAATTGGAGCAGTAGAGTCAAGAGCCAGGAATTAACTACTTTCATTACAACAAGGGAAGAGTCCTTTTACAGGCAAAATACTTGTTTAAGTTTCAAAGGTGTTCCCAAGTGACGACTCTTCTTCATAATCAAAAACCCTGTAATGTGTGCAGATTTCCCTCAAGTTTTGCAGTTGTCAAACATAAAGCACTCCACGGCACTGCTCCGCACAAGTCAAAGTTGTGAGACTAACCAGTGGCAGTTCTTATGCAGTGTTTAATCACAATCAAGATAATCAGTGCAATTTTTTTTTTTCATTGAGTCACAAACAGTTCAAACACACAGAACAGTAACACTCGTAAAGTTTCTTACCTGCTAAGCTCAGAATTGGGAAACCTTGTTGGACCTTGCATGGAAGGAGGATATGCCATTCTAGGGTACTGATTAAACATCTAAGAGAGGTTAAAAAAAAAAAAAGGAGCCATTGGTTAAAAAATATTGTTGCATTAAGCATACTGAGATCATCAAAGGAATCATAATGGAAGTAAAGCAAGACTTATTAGTCACGACATTTTGCTATAACAAGTGTGTGACATCAAGCCACCAGGGTGGAACAATTACAAGCGCTAATCAACTCCTGACAAGTTCAAACTCCGTGCAGGATTGGCAACAGGGTAGCCACATCCTTTGACAAGCTGGTTGCGATCCCACACTTCTAGCAGAGCTGCTAAGTGTTCTATGGAGGGAAGAGAAAGGGAAATAAGGAAATCACACTCGCCAACAATCAGCCCCTGCTGCTTAAAACTTTTCACATAACCATCACTTACATAAGGTGGTGTCATCGCCCTGTACTGAGACGAGATAGGTAGTTGCTGCTGGCCATTCAGCTTGGGCTGAGGGATCTGTGGCAACCGCACATCCCTCTTCTCTGCTGCCTTCTGGCCATCATTTTGTTCTGCTGGTGTAGCGTTACCATCTTCCTGCCCAAGAGTCTTAGCTTCTTGATCAGGAGAAGTGGGAGAGTTGCTTTTATTACCACCGTCTCTCCAGCTAGTAGCATCTGCATGGACAGAATCAGTACGAAAAAAAAACAAGGACAAACTTTATATTACAGATTTACGAACTGATATGATGAAAACCACATTCTTCCCACTCAGTTTTCAGTGACTCAGCGATCCACGCAAACAGATGTTCATATTTGGTACTGAAACAAGCAATGGCCACTTGAGAAAGCAGGGGCTGTTTTCTAATCCTCTTCAGCTAATCCCTACATCCAGCTGCGCTTCTGAAGGGCAAGGGTTAAATTTATAGACTGCTCTAGTTGTCCTATTCTACCTTCCAAACACAATGCCATTTGGGAAGAATACTGATAATAGCAGAGGCAAAAAAAACAGCTTTAGCTGTGGTAAGTGGGCTCCTGTTGACTCAATGTGAAGATGCTGTCAAGGGACAGATCAAGCTTCCTAAGCAGCAAAGACCTACCATAAAACTCTCAAACAGCTCAAAATGACGTGTACCTGTGCATTATATTTCTAAGCAAAGACAGATATCCAGAGTCTGGCTTGCATGTCTATCTCATAACGATGGAATAGAAGTGATGAGGGCTGTAATTCTGGGTGTGAATGTCTACCAGTCCAAGAAAATATCTATGTCTGGGTGTGAATGTCTAAGTCAAAAAAAAGTAAGGAATTTGTATAACCTATCACTTGTGCGAGGCAGTCCGTTCTTTTAGGATTTTCTGCCTACAAATCATGGGTTAGACCTACAGAAAAAAAAAGTAAACTTAGCAACACTGCTCAAATCCATGGGGATCAACAACAATTCACAAACCCACACTGTAAATAATGCTCTTTTAGGGGCACAAACGCTCTAAGCAGTGCTAAATTATGCTCCTAGATATCCATTACACTTCTTCCACTTATCTTTCCCTGGGAGCGCAGCTGTTAAAGAGGCAGTACTTGCCAAGTTCGTTCAGCTTTCTGGTGTCAGACCTGAAAGAAGGGCTTAATATAGAACGTACAGTACTGACCAGAACTACAACTGCCTGCAGAGGGCTGGAACAGACATACATGGCTATTTTCCTAATTTGGTGTTGGACATCCTTTAAAGGTCTTGAAACCTTATTCTTCACATCAAAACTAGTGAGGACATGAACATGCACGTGGCCTTGGTCTGCAGGACTTGACTGAAACAAATCAATGAAAACTGAGGCCTGTAACACAGAAAGGAGTCAAAGATTCCCTGAGAGCCCAAACCCTCCAACACCTTGTCTACCATTGCCACAAGACAGTGCCACCTACAGTGCAGGAAAGGGTCCCTAGTCCATCAAACCTCATCAAAACCAAATTTTTGAGGAAGAAAGGAATCCTGTTTTTCACTGGCAACGTGCAAAATCCCAAACGCCTCCCCATTACAAGGATGTGGGGAAGCCACACATTTCTTCAAAGACATGTTAAAAACAGCACTGTTATGGTTGTTTTCACTAGGTCTAACTCCCCCCCACCCCCAGCTGAAACAGATCCAGCTAGTCAGTGCACCTCAGCCACAAGCTAAAGATGCCTCAGCCTTTCAAATCACGGTCCACTGTTTTGGTATCCCATACATCACACTTCCCAGTCAGGCTTTTTCAGGCTACTCTCTTATGAGTACTAACCATCTGAGGACAACTAATTATATAAAATCGTCATTAGAGTTAATAGTAGGAGATTTATTTAAATACATATTTAAGCTGTTGAGACATCTACTAGCTGGAAGTAAGGAAATTCCAGAATTGTGCAACCAACAAATGTTCCTCAGAGCACAAATGGAATACCGACTAGGTTGGAAAAATGGCAAGTTAACTGTAGGATAGGATAGGATTAAATATCTTATTTTCTACACAGCCAGAACACGGGAAAGCGGAAGACAGCCCCAAAAATCTGGTTCTTCATTTTAGGAGTGTATTGATTAAAACAACCATTTAATCAATTTATTTTATAATAAAAAGAGGCACAAGTAATCTTGTAATAAATGAGTTCCACACAAACCCATGCAATTTCACAAAAAAAACCAAAAAAATTGTAGTATATACTTACTTTGTGGTCGCAAGTTGGGTCCTGATCCATGGATCTCTTCAGGTGAATCTTTCTCTTTGCCTGACTTTTCCTGATCCCCAGCTGCCGGCAGACTGGGAAACTCTTGCTGGAAATAACTATTTACTGGAAGAGCTGGACCTACACAGTAAGATATTAAAAACGTCCCAACTGTAGTCAGTTAAGAAATAAAAGCCTGATCATCCTTAGAAAATGAAAGTTAAAGCCATATCAGTTTACTGGAAACACAATTCACATAAGCAAAGATCAATCCTTGTAACACATTCATAATTGCTACCAAAGTTGTTGAAGTTACCAGGCCTGTCAGAACTTTTGGGGCTGAGAAAAATTCAGAAGCACCAGAGTGCAATAATGGAGAGTGGAACAAGACTTAACATGGGAGTACTTGAAGTTCCCTCAGCTCTGTTAATACTTTTTCCTCCCTCCTTCCAGACAAAGATTTCCCCGATTTTATTCTACAACTGTTGTCAACCCAAGAATGGGTAGATATATTATTGCAAAGCCCTTAAGATTTAACTATGGTTCTAATAACAATTCAGGACATTAAAAGGCAATGGCTTTTACATTACGAGTAAAGTATCAGAACTGTAGCATTCTTTGATTTCTAAAACCCTTGACATAAACTTGGGATTGGAATTTAAGACTTCTGTTGCACATGGTAGAAAAGCAAAAGATACAGATTCTCTTGCCCTTTAGCAGGTTTTGTTAGCATCTACTTTGAAGCAATTCCCCCAGCTCTCCCCCCCATACACATACCACATACTGACCTATTAGGTCAATAACATTCTAATACCAACTCACTAATAATCTACCTGAGGGAAGATTTGTTCCAACAGCCTGAATAACACCCTGTTCAAGCATAATCTTTACTACTGGCTACTATAAAAGGCACTGTATTAGCTACATGGACTATAAGGCAAATTCAGAAAAAGGATCTGAACATATGCCATCCAAAATCCCCAACCCTCTAGATGCTAGAAAAGTATCTGTTTTTTCCAACCCGTGAAAGAAGCCTTCATAACAATAAAACACAGGGATTCTGATTTTTTTTTTAAGATTAAGAATGAAGCACAGGATAAATTCCGTATTCTTCATACTTTCCTTGTGAAGGCATGGCAGAAAATACCACATTTATCCCTTTGTGCCTACAAATTGCCTTGAAATCTTTCAATCTCCCTTCAAACTTCACCTACTACATACCACACTAGCTTTTTTTTTTTGTTAATGGGCATTGGACTCTTGACATTCCTAAGCAGCTACATTCAATTACTTGCTTAAGGGGAATGAAAACTGCAGTCACTGACCAGATGGCCTGCCAGGCAAGGGGGCCTCTTCAAAGGTCCTACAGCATGCAACATTCATGAGCTTCATGAATCT
This sequence comes from Gallinago undulata, assembly GCA_026546715.1. Classification (NCBI taxonomy): domain Eukaryota; kingdom Metazoa; phylum Chordata; class Aves; order Charadriiformes; family Scolopacidae; genus Gallinago; species Gallinago undulata. The sequence continues at coordinate 3,755,464 of JAOTQQ010000004.1, read as the reverse complement.
TGAAAAAAATCTTTTCTGCTCAAGTCTACACAGTAACAGCAACAATGTTTTAATTGCTAAGTAATAGCACCTTCAGCAATCAGCTTGACAGCACTTAAGCTATTAACCTGAAACAGGCTGATTGTCAGCTAACAGATCAGAAAGAAGTTAAAGAATTCACAGATGTTCTGGTAGCAATTAACCCAAACTTTAAACAATGCATGAAAAATACATGCTGCCACTATATTTTAGAAGTCTTTCCTTTCTATGTGGCCACCAACAGCATCAGAGAAAGATTTAGCTTTGCCTCACTCAAGTCATAGAAGAGCATGAGGTGACCGGCTGGAAAACTTCTAGAACACATAAAAGGCACCTGGAAAAACTACAAGTTCCACCAGCCAGCTACAGATCAAGAAAACATGAACACAACAGGTGTATCCTGAGCTTCAAACTGAGGAGGACAGCAAGCAGCTCATGCCAACTCACATTCTGTATTTCTTCTTGAAACAGCAAACCCACTACTGCATTAATTGAACAAAATGAGGGCACCATCTGGGCTTGGCACACAAGCTGCCATGGTAACTACAAAATAATTAGCTAAACGCATTTTGAAGCCACTGAGCTGAATCACTATTTCCTGTCACTGAGACAATTTTATCAGCTTATGTAGAAAGGCTGGTAGGCAGATCACTGCATCAGTGTTAATTCCTTTTTCATTCTACAAAATTCCTGCAAAAGCTTAAAGGAGAAGGGTTCCTGTATTTGAAAAGGAAGGAAACACTGAACATAAGAGAGGGGAACAAGAAGCAGAGAATCTAGAATTGCCACTTCTAATACTTACTGCAAAAATGGCAAAATCATTAAGATATGCAATGTTAACAAATTCCATATAATGACTTAGAAGTTACTTCCATGCAATTCGGATTTAACTGTTCTAAGATCTCTATCCAGAAGAGAGCTCACTCCTTCCACTTGGAAGCCACAGAAAGCTTACAAGTCTCAAATTTAAAGAATAAAACATGTCGCAGGCTATTTTTCATAACAGAGACACAGGAATTCTAAGTAACCTCTCACTCTACAAGCAATTTAAAAAAAATTGTTAAAGGTTTACCTCTAATCTTACATCTGCAATGAAAATGCTCAAGCTGAGATTTACAGTAGTGGAATAGTTCTCCATCCTTTCATACAATTATGTTAAAAAAAAACCCCAAACATACCCCTAATGCTTTTCCCATAAAAAAAAAGACCTACTTGAACACTATCCCATTGAAAACAAAATAACCAAGGAATCTAAAACAGCGGATAAGAAGTATTGCTATAGCAGATGTTTAAATAGAAGCAAGGCTACACACACACTGTGCAAAATGTTCTGAAATTATGATTAGAATGACCACTAATTGTTTACAGTTCTCCTTCCCATGCCCAAATTGTATGCATCATAAGCACTAAGATTTTCCTTCCTCACCACAGCCATGTTCAAGATCTTTTGTAAAGAATGACCTGAGAATCCCGGTGGACAAGTTGACCATGAGCCAGCAATGTGCCCATATGGCCAAGAAGGCAAATTATATCCTGGGGTGCATAAAAAAAGAGGATGGCCAGCAGCTCGAGGGAGGTTCTTTCCACAGTCAGGCCACATCTGGAGTGCTGGGTCTAGTTCTGGGCTCCCCAGTTCAAGACAGACAAGAAACTACTGGAGACAGTCCAGCAGCAGGCTATGAAAATTATCAGGGGACTGAAGCATCCCTTATGAGTAAAGGCTGAGAGACCTGGGTCTGTTCGGTGTGGAGAAGACTGAGAGTGTATCTCACGAATGCTTATAAAATACCTAGAGGGAGGGTGTCAAGAGGATAGGGCCAGTCTCTTTTCAGTGGCACTCAGTGTCAGGGCAAGGGGCAACAGGCACAAACTGGAACAGAGGAAGCTCCATCTGAACACAAGGAAAAACTTCTTTACTTTGAGGGTGACAGAGCACTGGAACAGGCTGCCCTGAGAGGTTGTGGAGTTTCCTTCTCTGGAGATACTCAAAACCTGCCTGGATGCAACCCCGTCCAACCCACTCTAGAACTTGCTTTAGCAGGGAGGTTGGAGTAGATGATCTCCAGAGGTCACTTCAAACCTCTATCATTCTGTGATTCTGGCATCTTACACTGTCACCACCATTTCCCTGTCAATCCAAAGGAGGTGACTATGCCAGACCTTTGAAAGGCAGTCAGACCTGCTGCTAAACCAAACTGGAGCTCACCTGAGTGACAGGGGACTGGCTTACCTTCCAACCAAGAAAGCTACTTCCACAGAATTTGTAGTCCCAGCTGGCCCAATCAAGACTCAAATGGTTGTTGAGTCTGGGGTCTCTCACAGCAGCATTCAAAGCCTGGTAGGCCAGTCAAGAATCCTTCTACCTTCAAGATCACTTACCATCTTGTCCACCTGGTTTGGTGTTGGCCCATGATTTGGCAACAGGAGCTGCTTCTGGAGGAGCAGGAACAGCAGGTTTTGGCTGTGTCTGCGGCACGTCTGGTTGTCTGGAATTAGAGGAAAAGCATTTGTGAATGTGTGAGTACAGAATAAGATCTTCAGGATTTCTACTGCAAACAAGTCATTGAAATGAAGTATCTTCACAGCTGAAGAGCCAGTAACTACTTTTCTGCAGAAAAAGAATTTTCTTATACAAAAGGAGCTGTTATAGTTAAAGTTAAAAATGGGAATAAATTAGCTAATTCTTTCAAAATACATTTCCCAAAGTGGAGAGGAATGAATGAAAATGGCTGGACAGAAAATGCTGTCAGGCATGAACAGAATTATAGCTTTTGAAGTAGTGTATTGGACAATCGAAAAACCAATCAATCTACAACCTTGGAAGGGAATAATTTGGGATAATGTTCTCTCACCTCAGGAGTTACGAGGTTTAAAGACCACCATAAAGTGAGAGAAAGAAGGTAAGCATGTTAGAACTTACAAAGTAAAAGGACCCGATAAAGAAGACTAAAGACACACAAAAATTTATGGGTATCGTGAATTGGTGACCAGAAGCCTATTAAGAACAAAGTCTCAAATTCACCATCCTGAGGCAGACATAAGCAATCATTTTGTCCAATATAAAAGCCAGGCATATTCTTGAAGCCATATTTCCTGGCTACAGATTCAGTGATGTTGTTTACCTTCTTGCAAGAATAGCTCTTTCTGACATCTACATATTGAGTAAGACTCCAAAGCATTAGCATCCACAAGTCAAAATCTCCAGCTCATTAGTAATAACTTTTGATAAAATAGCAATTATGGGGCAAATCCAGTAGTCTAGAATCACTTTATTATTCCAGTAAAGAGATTACTATTGCAATATCATGTCAGTTAACGTAAAATAAATAGTTGCAAATGCTTTGAATAGATCCTAAATTTTGAGGACTGCAACTGAGAAGTCAGTTCCATTTGGGCTCTGCAGCAATCAACCCAAAGCACTACATGGGAGCCTCAGAACTAACACAGAGGTAAACATCACACACACACACAAAAAAAAACACTGCTGGGGAGAAACACACCAGCTGCTCACAAGGATAACTGAACGCAATTTTCATTTGTTCACACAGATTACCAAAGTATTTTATTAAAAAAAACACAACCCTCAAGTTTTCCGTTTCCACTTTGCTATATTTTCTTAGCTGCAGATTTTCTAAGTAGACTTTAGTGAAGTTGCAACTTGCATAGCTGTACTTTGTCATATATAAGTGAAGGAAGGAACAAGACCATTAAGAGTTTATTCCTGTCACTTCTTGCAATTCTACTCTGTTTGAAAGCCAAGCCCATTTATAATCTGAGTTATCCAAATACTGTCCTATAGTTAGTTGTGGGTATTGAAAATGAAAAAAACTCAGCTTGGTGTTAGCTGAATTAATAAAATCAATACATGACCAGCTGCACTATCCAGGAAAAAGGGACTGAGGCAACACCCTTAAACAAGAGTGACAACTTGGGAAAGCAGCAGAATTTTTTTTTAATAATTACAGGGACCAACTCACTCATGTGAACTCCAATGCAGTTATACAAGAAAAAAAATTAAACTAGAGCAAGCTGATATTAAGTTGCTACCTTTATCCACAATACTTGAGAGAGGATACCAAAATGCTTTACATGTCAACAGCAGCATTTATGAGCATGTTGAAATATTGCAGAAATATAGCAGTAGTTACACAAAAATGGTCTGAAGACTTGAGCAAACACATTAGACGGTCTGAATTTACAATTTACCCATGGTCTGTGCATATATACCTGTTCCTGTGAACAAATCCCTCCCCGACCCCCAGTTTTACTTGCAGGTGGTCTTTGAGGTGTTTATCAGAATAATGCATATGAAAATACAAAGGCAAACACCTTCCAATTGCAGATAAGGGACAGCTATTTATTTTTAAAAACATCAACTACTGGAATACACTTCTAACATATGCAGGAGTTAGTAAAAAATGCAGATAAAATGTGTTTTAGTCAAACAAGCTACTAGCTCAACACCTCTATCTTCAAGTGTTTTTCAGAACAATTTATATGTCAAAGAATAAATATTAAAACTCACTTCTACTTTTGTAGTGAGAATCATATCCTATTTGAAGCTTACATGGCAAAAAATTGCTTTAAAATACTTTCTAATTAGATATCGAAAAGTTTTAGTCTGTTTTCTGTAGCTGACTTCCTATACAAGTGTGAAAAACTTAGCAGATTAAACTGTAGAGAGGATGGGAAATTATATTATACACAGTTTGCAGCAGTGCATCAACATCACCATTACTTCTATTTTGTTTATATCACATACTGGGGGAGTATGAAATAGTGTAAACTTTAAGATAGAAAAATTTTGTGTCTGTATAACATATGACATACTAACCAAACAAATTAAAGTGCAAATATTAAGAACCATTAGGAAAATAAAGATGGGATTCAAACAAATACATCCAAACCAATAATTTTTTAGCTTTCTCTCCCATACATCAGGCACGACCCCACTAAATTAAACAGATTTTTGCATCCTCCCATGAACTTGCAAGCTATTATTTAATTTAGCTGCTGTGAACCCAAGGGTTCCTCCTAGAGTTTCAAGAGAATTTTCAGGTGATTACACTGATCTTACAAAAATGTGCTACGGTATTTCCTTTAAGCAGCCATAAAAAAATTACAGAAAGGTAGCCACATCAGGCTGCTAAAGAAAACAGTTATCCCCTCATATGGAATTTAAAAGTATACTGCTTTCAAGTTAAGTGAGGCATTTTTGGTTTGGGGGGGTGGGTGGGGGTGGGTTGTTTGTTTGGTTTGGGTTTTTTTCTAAAAAAAATAAATAAAATTAACTATCCTCCTAATAGCAAGATTCTTTCTCACAAAAATTAAAGTGGTGCTATTTCTTCTCTTCCTTTCTTGAGGACAGTCAAGTGTAGCCACTTTCTTACCAGTTCCCTGCCCACCCCTAGTTTTGGGAAAACTTGAGAGAAATAGCACAGCAAAACAACCCAGACCTCACTGGTCACTTACTTTTCTTCTTCATGTTGTTCTTGTTTTGAAGCCCATCCTGTGCCGTCTTTAGGCACAATGTTCACATTAGGGTCATTGCCTTTGTTCTCTGCTTTGAGACTGGGGAGGTTTGCTGGGGGAGGCATCCTCCTCGAAATAGCAACTTTTCCAAGACTCTGTAATCCATGGCGTGCGGCAACTGCATGCCAAAACAGAAAGTGAAAGTTAACAATGCTGTTTAGCAGGCAGTGTTCTTGCAAAGCTGCATAAATCAGTGTTTTGGAAGGAACTCAGAAAAGTATGAGAACATAAGAAATAGAAATTAAAAATCCTCCATAATTAAAAAAAGAAGGGGAATTAGCGTGTCATTCCCCCAGGGGTCTCAATCTAATCAATCATTAAGAGGCAGGCCTTATTTAATTTCAAATAAGTGGCCTTATTTGAAAGGTCAGCATAAGTTTCACCCAGTGTTTGTCTGCAAACCAGACAAAGCACCCAATCTGAAGTCAGCATTGCCTTCTTGTTAATCAAACACCTCCATTATCACAAAGGTTTTCTGAAATACAGTAAAAAGCACAGATGGAGAATGGCATGTCATATGTTGATAACAAATGGAGATTGCAGCTACACACCAGTTTTTATTTACCGATGTTCTACTTCTCAGTAGACTGCAAACACCTCTCCCTGAACTGACACTCTTGTTTACAACCAACCAGAAACTGTAATTAACACTGCCTTCCAGAATTCTTCCACTTAACTGTTGTATCATGCAGTTAAAAAAAATCTTGCTTTGGTGAAGTGCTCATATACTTTGCACTCTTAATTAGTACTACAGTAATGATGAAACAGAATGCAAAACTGAACTCAGCTTACTCACCTGTGGTTTTCTGAGTTTCCAGTGACTTTCCCTTGTAAGTATTAAACAGACTGAGTGTTGCATACTTCGTTTTTCCATCCTTTGCTTTTGTACTCTGGCCTGACTTTTCCGACATTTCGATGGAAAATCATCGAGTCTGGTACCTCCTGCTCACCCCTCAAAATTTGCCTGAAAAGAAAAACAACAGAAAAGTAAAGTATTGGCTTATATTCAAATTGCATAAGATAGAGTTCACAGAACAAAAGCAGACGGCATATTTAACAGCATTAGCACTGTTTCATTTAAGCCCACAGGAGATGCATGGAATAGATTAGCTCCAGAAACCCTTAGCCTTATATAACACTTGTAATTTTAAAGTATTTCTATCTCTACAATTTTGATGTCACAAAATCAGCAGAATCAGCATGTAATAATATCAAAGCCTGTGAATATCAGTAAATATTATCCACGACTTCACTAAAAGCAACAAACATGCAAAGTTTCCAACCAGCAGCTAGTTCTCCACTAGGGAAGCTCAATGACTTCACTCACTCCCATAGCCAAGTGCTGAGATATCATTAACTGTGGTAAAGTATTTCTGGAATTCAGGGCTTTTTTCCCCCCCCAATTAAAGTCATCACGAACTCAGCAGCTAAAGAAATTAAATACACCGAGTCAGAAGTTTTATTTATCAAAATTAGGAACACAGTATGTTCTGACAGGGAGGGTGTAAATTCCTTAAACCAAGAGTTACACTATTCTTCTTGCAGCAGTAAACTACAGGGCTGTTACAAAAGGTCACCTCTCTCCTCCCCTCAGAATAGCAGAGCTTGAGAAAAAGAACCCAGTAATTATCACTGATCTTTTACTAGAAGTTCTTAGAAGGAACTTGCCAGAGTTGCTGCTCATAATCGGGCAGGAACACAAGAGAACATTCACTTAAAACATTATTACATAGTTGATTTATCTCAGCAGTATTCAAAACACTTGCTGTCCGCCTTACAATAACAATTTTTATATATATTTCCATATGAATTATAAAATAGTTATACACGCTCAAATATTCTTTTGTTTCACTCTAAAAGCACATAAGAAGAAAGACATCATGTTCAAACCCATTGGTAATCAATAAACTCCCTGGTCAAACTCAGAGCCTCAGAAGATCTTCAAGAGGAACCTGATTCACATGCAATGCACTCATGTATTAAGAAGAGTATCCACAGAGAAGCAGTCTAAAGGATAAAGCACTTATTTGGTCATGACAGATATTAACCAACGTCTAAAGATCAGGGAAGTCATTTATATAGAAATGATAACATTCCCAAGCTCTTCTGCCTTCTACCTCAATTTACAAGCCACAATTGAAAAGATAAGAAAGATACCAAATAACCTTCGGATGGTCCAGCTTCAGCAAGATTTCAGCCAAATGCTATTTTACTACAATCCATGGAGCCTTTGCAAAGGGGACAGTCTTCAGCTTCACATGGAGCCACATGCATGGCTACAAAATACATTCTTCCCTCCCACAAGCAGAAAGCAGCTACCAGGTTGTTGGGGCTTCTTTCAGATTGGTCAGCATTTGGCTATTCTAGCAGCATGCGTTACACCAACAGCCATTCCTCATGTCATCCAAACCCATGAAATACAGAATGGAAGCAGGGTGAACCCAGTCCACCAAGATACCATATAACCAGAACACAGACCTCAGATACGGCTGTTAAGCCATCCCTTATCTATCCCCAAACCTACATATTAAATCTGCAAGGTTTCACTGGAAGCCACAGTCCACTACTCAGACACCATTACAGGCACAGGAAAGGAAAAAAAAAAAACCAAAAAAAACCCCAACAGCCTGATACAGGAATTTAGACAAACATATTTGGAGCTATCAGTCAAGCAGATTTCAAGCAACAACTCTGTTCAAGCTGCCCCAATACTTATTTGCAACTCAATAGCATGTCAAATTTTGCCCATTATTATCATTTATAGCCACGCAACCACCTTCAGCTAGTCTGGAGACCTGAATCCAGGCAGACTAGTTTATCAAGCTTGAGTCTAAATCAGATGTTAGACCCTGCATTAGCCTCTTCTTCTATGAAAAAAACTCAGTTTATCATAAGTTCTTCAGTAAAATGTCTGTGAAAGAACCTGGCAGTTTCTTTCCTTTCAATTCTCCTGTTAGTCTCTGCTCCCAGACTTGTATTTATGATAAAGAGTCCACCACAATCATCCCGGAGCATCAAAGGAGAAGGTACAGGGCAGATAATTACCAGGCACGCATGGGTGGCAAACAAGCTTTCAGGTGTGCATATAACCATATCAAGTAATACACTGTAATTACTTCATACTTAGCTATGCTCACACGCTCTTTTAAGTGAGAACATCTCATACACAGCTTTAATTTTCAGCCCAAGACTCATCCAGCCCGAGATATTGTAAACAACAAGTAGCTTCACAACCCTGAATAAACTAGAAGTTGGCAAACAAAAAAAAAGAAAAAAAGATGACAACTCAAGTAATTTCTTGCCCCTTCCCTTCATAAAAGCAGTGAAGCCCTAACAGATGCAGGCAAAGCAGAAAGCAGTTTGAGGATCATTTGAGACAACACTGAGTTTTTGTCATACTTTCCAAAGCCTGTACCTCTGGTAGAGATCAAATGTGGAAAATCTTAATCATAACTCTCTTCTTTACAGAATATGATAGAATTAATTCTTGGACAAATCTTAATTGTACCAATTCTTCTTTCTAGGACATTTAATAGCTTAAAGAATAGGAGGTGGTGATCATGCTCCCCATTAATGCTTTTTTATGTCAAATTTACAAAAATTGGTCTGCTCATTAGAGCAGAGCTCTATGCCTTTTCTAGTATTAAAATTCACACTGACAAGTTTTTTCCGAAGTTACACTACAAAGAAAAAGAAACAGAATATTTTAAATTGATTAAAATTGCACATTCCTGAGTAATCTGACTTGCAGAAATCAAGCACTGCAAATAGCACTCTTTTACATTAGGCCAATCAATATATTCATAACTGAGTTTAGACCCGATACCAGTTGCCAAAGAAGATATACTTGCAAAATTAGACTTTAGACCAGGTACTCAAGCCAGGGATGACAAGAGCCCATGTGGCCCTCTACAAACATACCTGCCAGGTCACCCAGTGCCACCTAACAGTTATAAAGAGATAATTGCATAGTTTTGAGCCATATGAAATGTATCCAGCTCCAAGACTTTGCCTTTTCACTCAAACTTTAGTTGTATATGCTATATCCCTATACTGGAGCTCTGGAATCATTCCCTCTGTAGTATCACCTACAAGGTATTTTAACATAAGACATTTTTAATTTGTGCATACAATAGATTGGCAAGTACTAGACTCACCAAGTGATTCCCAATTTGCCCTAATATCTTTTGTTATTATCTATAAGGCAGGTCTTAGTCTGAACTCTAATATTAGTCAAATCCTTAAAAGCAAAGCACTGTTGTCCACTAGGTCTAGACTCATTGTCCCATGAGTGAGAGCACGGAACAGTTGTATACCTCTGAACAGCAGCAATGTATTAAAAAAAAAAATGTCAGAACTACTTACCAAAATTAAGTACCTACCATGACAGCAAAGAGAAGGGCAGGCAACAACGCAAGCAATAACGGCAACTGGCAGGGTTCACTGCACTATTAAGAACTTTAAGCAAGTCAGCAGTTCATTTAGAATGACTGCAGTTACTATTATGCATAATTACAGAAGGCACAATGCTCCCAAAATTCCAGGGCAAAGATTACCTTTCAGCTGCTTTGTAATGTTATCAAATAAATTAATTGACCTTTGCTGTAGCCTTAAGATTACAAGTTTAAAATTATTACTGTAATTTCTGTACCAGACTATTTTTTCACACTGCAAGTGGTTGGCTTATTTAGATCCTGCAATGAACTCAGAAGCACATGTACAGAAATTAGCACAATAAATAGCTGCCATAAATTCTACATGTCCTGTTTCTGTTAAGGAGTATTTACCTGTACACTCTTAGATACCTACTGTTGGTAGAAGAGCCAACAAAATGCAGCATATTCCAGACTGTAGAATCATATTTTAAAAATAATAATACAAACCCACCCAACATAAAAACCCATACATACCACACACACTTTTCCCACTAAGTTCCTAGCTCTTCGGATCATTTCAGAATTCCCCAAAATGCCTTGTTTAGAATTTAATGATACTAGTTCATAGATCTGTAAACTCCGCATAGTGTTCATTAGGACCAACTGCAGACTGAAAAAGATCTTACCTCCACTTTGGAAAAAAGTTCTTATGCTATTAAATAAGGAACACAGTATTACATATTTTGAGGTCATATTTGAGGATCAGAATTGTAAGGAGTTTAAAACATTTAACAACTTAACTCAGCAATTATTGCCTGCTTCCCTTCTACCATATCCAGTTCAGTATTTTGTAGTTTTCAGAAGAAAAACTGTAGCATAGGCTGATCCCTGAGGCACTAGAAAATCTATAGAGGACTATTGTTAATGGCCACCAAACAGAAAATCAAAATGAGTTTTACTCCTTAGAACCAAAACACTCTGTCATGAGACAAAGCTGTAGTAAAGCAGGCTTTGTTAGTTCTATTATTCTTCAAATCACTCCCCTTTAAAGCCTAAAAAAGTCTTTCCAAAACACTACCAAAACTAAGTATGTCAGGTAGAAAACACCATGACAGAAGAAAGCCATTTTAGGACACTATCCCACACATGCATCTTACAAAAATGCAGTCTCTGGATGCCAAAAATGAGCATCCACAAATATGCCTGCATCAGTTTTAAGAGACATCTAACAGCAGTCTAAACAGAGCCACTAATCTATGCAATGGAAAGCAACCAAAATTAGCCACCCTCAAAAAGTCTACACAGAAACGAACTTTACCACAAAGCATATGTTAGTTTAAACTAGCAATTGGTAGAGCAACCAATTCTTTTGCTGCCTTAGAAAGACTGGGAGGCAGCTTGTTGAACTGTCTTCTGTGAGAAACGTTGATCATCTAGAATATAGCCTTCCAACAGGACAACCAGCAACAAACCACAACATGTCAGAGAACTTTTATTAGGAGTCTCTCAAGGATAACATAGCACTAATAGTAGTGACTAACACTTTTAAGATAAACTTTTAGGGCATCCTGCAGCAGAACATTTCATTTAAGAATCATTGCTGTGGAATAGCCCTGCTGTTATAGGATCAATCATGATCAGTATGTCTTTTTAAATATGCCCATATATAACAAGGGAGCAAAAAGCCACAGACTCACACCGACAATAAAATTGTCAAAAATGCACTAAATATTTTCATGTGTCACACAGCTCATTTCTTTCAGCTAACAATTTCTGACCTCTGTACTGTTTATAAAATCTTCTTCTGAAGTGATCTCAGCTAACAGAGAGGTTATAGTTCCCCACCTCAGAGACCAAATGATGCCAGTACAGCCAGTCAGTTAAGTACTCCGGGAAAAGAAAGGGCAGTTTTCATTTCATTGAGTTTGAGGATAATTTTTTTTTTGCATGCTTACATTTAGAGTGTGAAATAAAGCTGTTGATTATTTTAACAAACATTATCTAAATGTTATCTAAGGCAATACTGTTACCCAGGGATCAATGCTTTTAATGCTTATGTATGTCATTTTCTTCCTTGTTTTACACCAGTGACACAATTTTGGTGTCCCACTTTCTACTGGATAATAGAAGCTGTTCATAAACGCAGTTCTTATAGTTTTGCCTTTTAAAGGAAAGAAGCAGATAGTGTAAAGAAACATTCAAACACATATACAGCTATTCTTATGAACAAAACACTGAAATTTTTAAGTGCTTCCCTAAAATTTTTATTCAGATTCCATCTACTGTATATGTAGATGATGTAATACCTGCCTACTTTGGCTTTATAACTACACTTTTAAGTACTCTTCTGGCTGCAGACTCTTCCACATTTGAGATATAAACCCAGTTTTATCATTATAATAGATTAAAATCTAAAATATACAAAGTGCTATCAATGAAACTTTTAAAATAAGTATCATAAGACCAGTTACAGAAGACATGTTACAAATTACCAAAGAACAAAAAGCCATGTTTTTGAGATGTACAAAGACAGCAGGCTTTAAAGGTTCATGGGTACTAAGAGTCAACCAAATAATGACTTTTTTTTTTTAAACGCTTGCTTGTCATCTTTGTAAAGAGACTGCCACATACCAAAGCAAAGCAAATTATCTTAAAAATAAAAGGTTCTCTCCAAATCCCTGCACAGAATTTTTTTGGCTGTGAGAACATCCCATGCAGGTCTTTACATCCTTATCACATCAAGTAGAATGAAGACAGTGAAGTGGTTCAAATGAGGAAAAAAAAATAAGTATCTTTTTTTCCAAGGGAAAAGCTGAAAGGCAAAGCACTGTCATCACCTCTCTCACTGGAAGAGTCTGATGAAATGAAATTAAATTTCAGTTTAAATTTTAGACTAAAGCCACAATGTTTCCAATCTATTTTGGCATCTACCTCCTGCTACAGTCAATGGGAATTAGGCTCCTATAGGGTGACTGGAGCTGAAGTTCCCAGCCTGTGACTCAGTTTAGCAGAGTGGCTAGTAACTTTTTATGCATAGTTTCACTGTTACCATTCTGAAGCTTACCAAGAGCCAGCAACTTTTACTTTGTAGCTACTAAAACACAAATAGACTCATTGGGGCTTCCCAGACAACAAAGGAGATTTGTAATGAGGCAGCACATCACCACACAAAAAGAAACCTAAGAAAGCAACAGATGCAGTTCCCAAGCTACAGGCAGCAAATGATGTCTGGAGTACAGACACCTAACCAGCAGCAGATGAACAGGTGACTGAGAGGGAGTTCAGGACCAACTAACAACCAACCCCTGCCCTTCCTCCCAGTAGGGAAAAACATTTCCTGAGACTACTGCTCCTATGTCTTCACGTTAAGGCTTTCACTCTTTGTAGTAAATTTACAAGCTCTGTAAAGGAAGGACTAGAAAATTACAATTAAAACAGAAATCAGTTTTAAAAAGTATCAGGTATTAAAGAAGATCAAATTAAGAAACACTGTTCAACATATTTTGCATCTTCAACCTAAATACAGATAAGGCTCCAAAGCTCCCCCCTCTTACTTTAAACACTATTTCCAGAATTTCAGAACAAAGCAGTAGTAGAATGTAATTACCTGAAATTAGATAATGAAAAAGGGTAAAAGTATCACCAGAGAATTTTAACAAAAAAGCCTCTACTATTTCATACGACTTCCTACTCTGGAACATCATTCAACTTATCACTGCACCTTCATGTTCCACCACACACAAAGCCATGCATACTCTCCCCCTGAACACCTGAAGTACAGTTAAGTAAATTCAAGAGTAACTGTACAGCTTATACAAAAAAAAATAATAATACAAACACCCTACAAACCATTCTGCTTGGAACACTCACATAACAATTCTGAACTGAAAATCCAACATCTTCCACAGCAGTACCTTTAGACACAGACTCCTACAGAAATCCTCTCTCATACTCACTCAGGTACCCTTCAGAAGTGAAATAAGCAATGTTCAGTCTTAAGTCTCTAATCTTCTGTGTAGCCAAAATCTAATCTTCTGTGTAGCCAAAATATTGATGACTGCTTTAAAATATCTAGACAGAAGCGATTTGAATTCGGTTTCTGAATTCAGAAAGTTAACTTTGGTCATTTTTTCAAACTTCTTTGCAACATGAGGGATAGTTCTTTAGGCTAATATGCTGATAGAATTTGCATACAACCAAATAATAAAGATAATGGACTTAGAGGTTGAAGCTGCACACTGTAGTTGGGTGTGACATGGGCATCCTAAAATTATGAGACAAAGAAACCCCATATGTGCCACTAGATGAAATGAACAGGTTCATTTCTGAGGTTCAATGAGGTTCAGCATTCACCTCTATGGGAATAGACCAGAACTATCTTGGTATAAACACACCAATCACAACACTGACCCAGCATGTCTTGCTTCTGTCCTTATAGTCACAGTTTTGAAGGTTGCATTTGTCCCAGATAGCTTCCCACTGATGACTGAAGTAAACGTGGACTCATGCTTAAAGAAATAGTTCTCTGTATTTCTGCTGGGAAACTCAAACACTAATGACTGAGGCCAGTGGAAAGAGCTCACAATTCTTGTCAGAGCAGTTCCCAGTTTAGGTTGAGGTACGATCAGGCAGCAATGCAAAACAAATCTTGCTTCTCACTGATACATGAAAAAAAGAAAGTATCCAATGCCTGAAAGGACTACAATCTATATTATATGATAAGAACAGAGTTATTAGACTGAGATTTCACCAGTGGTGTACAGTGACCACATAAAAGATACTACAGCCTTCACTGGTATTACAAGTGCCTACCTCTTTTACTCATTTGCTCCACATAAACCGGACTAGTAGAAAGGAATTTAATACCACCACGACAGCTCAAGTAAAAATGACAAAGATTAATAACTACTAACAGCTGCACTGTATTAGAAGCATTCCTTCAATAACTTGAAAATGGGCTGGTACTTGAAGTACATTTAAACAGCTTCTTTGCCAGAAAGTATTTTTCAAAACATTCTAGTAGAGACTGACAACACGTGTCACACGTAGATCAGAACTAGCACATTATAAAGGTTATGCACTAATAAAACACAGCTATTCTTGCTATGTTCTGATAATCCTCAAACATAAATTACAGTAATTCAGATGCTTTGCAAGGTTATCGAATACATTTCAACTAAAAATTTATTTGTTTCTGAAAAAGTAAGACCTAAAACTTCTTTGCAGCTCACTTTTAAGGCAAGCTATTTTATTCCTTCTTAGCCTGAGAATTTCTTAACAAGTCTTTATTTCTTTGTCACTAAACATTAAAGCAAATTTTCTGCAAGATAGAATTTTAATTTTCCAGTTTCATTAAGTTGGTTAAGAAACTTCTTAAAACTGTAAATTTTTTATTGTGGCAGGAGTTTTGAAGTACTGGAAGCAAGCCAGGACAAGGAAAAAAAAAGAGAATAGTTTCTATACAATTAAAGATGGCATCATAATGAGATGCGTTCTCATTACTTTTTGGGAACAGAACAATGCAAGTGCTTTCACCCAATTAGCTTTTCAACTTGGAGATGCCAAATGAGATTTTTATTTTCAAGATTTGCAAAAGCGTTTATTAAAGAAATTTCCATTATTTAGAAGAATGAGAAAACTTCAAAGCTCTCAAAACTGAATCGCTCCCTATTCAAAAAGATAAGGGAACAAATTAAGGCAAATTCTTGCAGCCATGTACCTGCTATCAAAGTACAGTATTCAAATAGTAGGCAACGCTTTTCTCTGAACACAGAAAACTAATACAATCTGTCTTACTTACCAGAATTCTTTTTTAACTGCAAAAGTTACAGCTATTCACTAGGCTTCTTACAAACTAATTCAGGTGAGTTTACCCAGACCACAGCCGCTCTCTCTAAAGGCATTTGTTAATGTTTAAGATCACAAACAGTTCCTTAAAAAAAAAATTATATATATATACACACTTAGCATGCTGTCACAAGTACCACTTTGTTTCTTGCTCAACTGCATCATGCCATCCAGCAGAGGCCTGGAAATGCAAAAATACCCATTGTCTCCCCAGACAGCAACCTGGGGAGTCTCCTTCTTAGTGGCATCCTGAGTAGTGGTTCCTCTGTCAGGATGAAAACAGAGGAGCAAAAGGGAAGTCCACAGTGGGGCTGCAAAAGAAGCTACATAACAGATGACATACAGATGTTCCCACATCTGTTCAAACGAGAGTGCTGACAACATTCAAATGGTCAGCATTTCTCTGCATTTGCTACATTTAGATTTAACCACACAAAAGGAATAATCAGAACTGGTAATGATGGTGGGTTTGAGGATCCATTTGCAAGAATAAAGGAAGCAGAATTGCTTGCACCCTACAGCAAAAAAGGTATGAGCAAGAAGTCTCTACAAACTATTGTATTTTCTCTTTATTTCTAAATATACGGAATAACAGTGAGCTGCAATTCCCCTCTGGCTGCACTTTAGCAGATCTGACTCCAGCAGGCTGAACAGCACTCAGGATCCGTTCCTCTGCAGGCGGCTGAGATAAGTTACCAGAAACAACATCTGAGCCAAACAAGAGTTCACTCCTGAAGTCAGTCACAGTGTCTGGTGCAGAACACTTCCTTTTACGAAGCTGATGAAAGATAATCAATAGATTCATGAAAATAAGCCAGATTCCCAACAGATGAGCAGCACAAGTTGCAGCCATTTAAGATTATCCATCTCTTCACTGTTTTGTTTTTCCCTCTTATTTTAATACTCTTGCTCCAAAAGCCCTTGCACTTTATTACAATCTCTGAAACAAAGTCATTTAAAATGATGGCACATTTCCAACCCTCCCCACCCACCCCACATTGAAATGGACAGTGGAAGAGGGCAGGACAGATTAAAGAGACAAATGTAAAGCCATTCCTTGCTGTGAATAACTTGAAGACTCTTTTTCAAGACTTCCATTTCCTGCTTCTTTACCACAGTTTCCAAGTCCCACTGTAGTACCTAACATTTCTTGACAAAGGTAGTGACACTTAGTTTCAGTGTTCTTCCCAAAGAACCGTAACTCACTTTGAGCATTGTATTTCTCTCCTCATCATACCTAAAGGTGCACCTTTAAAGCACCCCTGAGCTCAGCTGCAAATAAATGAAGATCTTTATACAAAAGTTGGTTTCCAAAGCTCCTACTCATAGATCAGTCCTTAAGTAAGACCTTACACACCTAAGGTTTTTTACTTCAGAAATTAGTTAGATGTTGCTTTGAAATAATGTTCAGGCAAGCTCTTCTGTTCACGAGCTCTTTCAGAATATTTTGGTAGTGCAAAAGAACAACTTTAGGGTCAACCTTAAGGATTTTCATTCCTCTCAAGAACAGATGTGCCAAATGAATTCCCTCTTTTCTAACTATTTTTCTGAACTTCAAATCTTAAGCTACTTTTATTACTGAAAGGTCCAATCAGAAGACGGAAGCACAGTCACCAACAGTAGGAATCTACAGAATAAACAATTTTATACAGAGTTCTGTACAACCTCGGCATGATAAAAAAAACTGCTCAAAACCAGTTACTCTAATCAATTATGTAATAGCTTAGAACTAATTATCACAATCTTCAAAACTTCCCACCTTGCTCAATATCCAAATTCTGTGTTGCCTTTTATTCCTACCATATTCCTAACCTGAATCATATCCATCAAAAATAATCATAATTTCTCCTCTGTATTAAGAGATGTGGCAGTATATTTGCTTTTAAGGTTATCAAAGATACTACCACTGTGCTAGCAAGAGCCAGGGTTGCCAAATGTACCAGCTTATAATACACCACTGAGAGCACCAATAACAAAAATACTTTACTCCTGTGCATACTAAGGTAGTAAAATTTGCTCCTTGGTCTGGTCCAGCTCAGAGAGAGCGCATGGCTGCCCACAATCAACCTCTTCCACCTGCTACCTGTTTTCCTATGGGTCTCTGGTTACCTGCTTTTTTCTCTGTGATTCACTAGTTTTCTGGAGCAGAGATCATCTCCTTCTTCACTGAAAGAATGCTCAGCATGGAAGAGATGCAGCTGTGAAAACCACACTGACAACAGTTATGGAATACAATGTTTAACTAGAGTAAGGGTCAACTTCAGGCTGTGCTTTAAACTGGATTCCATTCACATTTTGGCTTAAAAAATGAGCAGCTTAATTAGAAAAGCCTTACAGCATATCCAGCTTTATAGACCCCATTTTCCATGGAAGTTAACTTGCAACAGCAAAAATGGCTACAGATGAAGTTTAACATCTTCAATTGCTCTTGGATCTATGCTTATTCTGCTTAAAAAAAAAAAAAAGAAAATCCCACGTGTCCCTTGATACTCTGCTTTTAAGATGCAGTAGGTAAATAATTAAAAAGGCTCAATATATTATCCAAATACTTATCAAGAGCCTTTATCCGAAGCTAAGTGGATACTACATACTCTGTCTACAACTAGCATACGACAAAACTCTGTCCATGCTGATAGCTTGCTTTGTGGCATGAAAAACATCTCCTAAGCAAGGCAAGTACAGCAAATTAACCAAGTAGCTATATTACAAGCGAAAGACAAGTTTTTCATACTACAGCACATCTTTTCTACAGACTATTTACACACAGTGGCAAGAGAAAATGTTATCCTTTCTCCTCAATAGAACACTTCTGTTGTGTACGTATAAATACACACATAGATATACTTGTACAGACTGTCCTAAAGACTTTTATAAAACAAGCCCTCTAAATAAAAATAATTTATCTTTTGAAAAATTAAAACATTGATACACTGATCTAAAGACAGTGAGGTCCTTCAGTAGAATATACAGTTACTTTGAAATAGAATAAATATTTAAGTCCTAAAGTATATGAAGTCTTAAATTGGGAGAATATCATTGGCTTCTCAAACAAGATGAAGATTTTTCTGCACTTCCACCTTAGTTTAATATTCAAATTAGTTAAATAATGTTTATTTTGGCAAGAATAACTATTACTCCTGCAAATACAATTTAAGTCTACAGTCATAATTTTAAAGTACAAGTTAAAATTTACAAGCACTAAAATCTAGGAGTATTAAAGTTACACGCCTACAAAACACTAATTTTAAAATAAGCTGTAGCTGTTTCCATGATTTAATGAGGACAGTCGAAGCAGGTTTGCTTTTCTAAGCAGAGAAAGTTTGATTTGCTAGCTTAAGCAAGTGTTGCAGCAAAAAATGGGCAACCTAGCCACTGCTGGTTTTACTATGAAAAACCTTTAGGTACCTCTGAGCATCATGAGCTATATCTTCCATCTCAACTAACTAAAAATTGAGTAAAGTCACCATTTCCCTTAGAAGTCACTTGTACATTGATTTAAAGAAGTATTTAGACCCCTTTTCTCTCAGTCACTAGATGATTCCACAGTTCTTCAGGCACTACTGCATTTGATATACCTGAATATAAAATGCAGTAATTCCTGTCTCTGTTGTTGTAAGCCCCTGAAAGTGTAGCCCACATTATTTTCACATATATATCACTTAAGACTTATCATCATAATACTTTGGATTGAAGATATATAATGTTGATTCTGCACTAAAATTTTACTGTTAACCAAGACAATGTCAAATACATGAAATCAAGAACAACGTGAACGATACACAGCTTCTCCCTTTAATATGTGTTTGCAATCTGTAACAGACTAGTTAGTTAGCATTTAGTTAGAATGTTATGTAATCACTGAGGTATTTGTAATAAAAACAGTCTATTTCTGTTAGCCTGTTCTTCATAGACATAGAAGCTATCTTCATCTGATTTTTATTAGGACTTAATCTTCCTCTGCTCTTTATACATTTATTATTTTTTTAAGACTTCTGTCCACTCCCATTTTCATTTCACAAACACACACACAGCGTTATTTCCTCCCACAAATCTCACCTTTTACTTTTGCACCTGCTTTCACCCTTGAGATGTTTCTATGGGGTTTTTGTGNNNNCCCGCCCCCCCCCCCCCCCCCCAAAAAAAAAAATAAGGGCATGAGGCTGAGCAAAGAAAGAATTTCCCGCAGAAGATGAACTGGTTCTACCAGTAAAACACCACTGGCAGTCTCGTCATTACAAGCCCAACATCCATACCCAACTAGTGGAAAGGTGGTGCATTTTTTGGGCGGAGCTTTTTTGCCCCTCAAACCCTCCATTACTGTACACAGCCTCTGAAGATGTCCAATTCTTCCTTCAATAGAAGGAAGAAGAATATTTTTTTGTTCGCTCACGTCTCCAATATGCTATGCAAGAGTTTATTCCTCTGCAAGAGAGCATTATGAAAGGGTTTAATCATTCTGCAAAAAATACCTTTTTCTTTCTATCTCCGCATCTAAACCTCTTATCCACGCCACCCTTATATGGTACTTAGACTATATTTTCTACTCTCTCTCCACTTTCACATCACTCCTGTTAGTTAGCCTAGAAAATATTCTGGAATAAAGGACTTGCACTTTCAGTAACCCAGGACACCTGACTGACATTAACCCCATACAACATACTCACTGCTTTGACTTACATTCTTTCTCTTTATTGGCATACAGCATTAATTCAGGCAGAACAAAACCTACATGAGAGCTCCCTCTTGAACTGCCTCATCTTTTCCTTGCTCCTTGTGGCCCATTTCATTTTCCCTAGTAGAGTTCAGGATGTGGGGAAACAGGACCTACAGAAGATGTGTGCAATAAATTCATACCATTGAACAAGGACTCCAGCAATCAAGTTAAAGCTGTAGAATGATGCAACCATTTTTACAGGTTGCTCTACAAAAAGCTAGGGTTCCTGTCATAAAATCTAAATTAGAGTAAAGAAATTATAAATTGCTACTAAACTGCAAAAAGACAGAATATTTTTATTAGCAAAACTCACAGAAATGACTGCATAATGATTTATACATATTTCACAAGCTATTTTTTACCAAAGCAATATACTATGCAGGAAACGCATATACACCAAGGCAGAGTTCTAGGCGACAGACACTCACAAGCCACAAGCCCAGTCTCCACATACAAGCACCGGCCTCGTTTCAGTTCAAACGGCCACCTCTTAAGCACACACCTCCACCAAAGCAGTCATACTCACTCACTGAGCACAATATTCTGGGGGGCCTTTACATTGATCATTCAGCAAGTTCAAAGAACTCCCAAAACTTTGAGACTCCTTAGTCTCAAGGAGACTATAGCAGAGTTACACTAAAACACCCAAAAATTAACTCTGAAGAAAAAAACACTAGACTATTGTCATGGTTTAGGCTGAATCAGCTAATTACAGGCAACAGATGCTCTCTCCCTACCTCTCACTCCAAGAAGAGGAGAGATGAAGAGATTTACAAGTTTAGAAGAAACTAGACTACTTCAATGAAATTGTGATTCTGTGATTTTGTGAAATATTAATAATAAAACAAAAAGAAAATAATGAAATATGTACAATATATAGAAAACCCAATCAAGCTCCCAGGATGATGTCACCGGCAGGCACTAGGGAAGTCTCAGACTGGACTCAGTAATGGATGGGCACTGAATTCCCGCTCCGGAGTCAAGAACACACGGATTGGGATCAAAGGCAGATGAATAAACAGGGTCCTCTTTGGACATCAGCCATTGAAGAAAGAGAGGGCTGCCCTTTCATCCCTCAGCTTTTCTACTGAGCACGGGGCAGATAGGATGGAATACCCCTGTTGGTTAGTTTTGGGTTGCCTTTCCTGTCCACTCCTCCCTACAGCTGGGACCCCTCTACACTCTTCTGTTCCTGAACCTCCAATGGATCAAACAACAAAATTAGCTGACCTTAGTTGTTATAGCCATAAGGACAAGCAAAAGCCTCTCTACATACCATCCCTTGGCATTGACTATAAACACAGGTCTTATCACTCTGAGAATGAATGGTTTTCTGCACAATACACTGTTAATTTCAGAGACATAGAAGAGGCCTATCTAAGAAGTAAAATTACTGAACAGAAGGTTCTATTTCACTTCAAACCAGGACAAATATGTAATTCAAGGAAAATTGACAGCCATTCAGTTCCTGGCATTGAGTATTAAATGGTAATCCTTTTGTTTCTCACTGATGGACAAATGAGATCATGTCCTGTTTCCTCCCCCCTTCAAAAGGAGTTTCTTGTCTGAGCAGAGCTCTTAAGACTAGACAATGGGTAGGCCTGATGCCTCACTGCAGAAGAAACAAAGCTATTAAAAATTAGAGTCCCATTCCTTCTGTTGGACATAACACTAAATTTCTACTAAGGCACCTATCTCACCTCAGTAATTGAAGAGCAACAAGGAAAAACGTTCCTTCCTCAATGGAATGAATGCTTCCTCCAAGCATTCAAGACCCTTCACAAAGAAACAAACTTAAAAAATACATGTGTGAGACAGAAAAAGAAAAAAAAAGAAAAAAAAACCGAAAACGTTCCATTCAATGCCCAGCACCATGCTCTTATGCATGCTCCCTTCCCCATAAAGAAGGCCTGAATTGGAAACTATTTGGGCCATCTTGAGCCCCAAAATTTTCAATCCCTGCATCCCTAGGTGATGGCTCATATTCTGCCCCCTGCATTATGCCCACTGCAGACTGAATGACTGCATTTTAGCCGTGTCATCTAACCATGCTCACACAATCCTTTAAACACTATCAATAAGAACACCTCTGACTCTGCTTATCCCATTCCTACAAATCTTACCCCTAAGAGCAGAAACAATACCTTCCTGAATGGTGCTTCACTCAGTCCCAGATCAAATAACCCAGGAACAGCCTTTTACTGTATATCTCAAGAACCACAGATGAATATATCAAAGTTAGGAAACCAAAGCGCCATGCCCTGCATATGTCTTCAGTATCCTGTAAGAAAAAGCTCCCCTCCCCCCGCGTCTCGGAAGGAAGAATCACAGCCACAAACTAAGCGCAAAAGCACGAAGGGGACGGCACGTTTCTCGAGTAATCTCCAGAGAAAGAGACCTGGAGCCGTTAAAAAAGGGGTGGGGGGATGGGGGGAGGAGGCAATGGAGGACATTAGGGAAGGTAGAAGAAAAAAGCAGCACACCCGCAAAAGCGGCCCTCAGCCGCCCCCACCAGGGCAGCACCCTCCCGCCGCCCCCGGGCGAGGCCCGGCGCTGTGCCCGGCGCGGGGCGCGGCCAGCCGCAGGCGGCGATGCGGTGCGGCGCGGCCCAGCGGCGCGGGGCAGCCCAGCCTGCCTTCCCGCCCGCCCGCCGCGGGCTCAGCAGCGCGCCGCTTCCCTTGTCCCGGCTGCGGCGGGCAGCGGGGTGCCGGCTCCCGGGGCACCCCTCTCCCCGCCGGCTGCGGGCCCGCCGCCGCTAGGCCGGGCGGAAGCCGCCCCCGCCCGGGGCCATGCGGCGCAGGCCGCTCGCCCGCTCCTCCCGGCACCGGTCCGCGCCGCAGGCCGGCGGAGGAAGCTGCGGAAGGCACCACCGGCTGCTTACCTGGCGCGCAGGTCGGAGGGCCGGCGCTCCGGCCTCCCCGGAGGCTCCCGTACTCAGCGAGGCCGCTGCCGCTCCCGGCGCCGCGACGCCGCGCCTCACACAGCCGCTTTCCACACAGGGGCCAAGATGGCGGGCGGCCAAGCCGGCGCCAACGACGTCTGACCTCACCGCGCCGACCGCGCGCGCGCGCACGCGCGCGTCTCGCCGGGCCCCGCCCCCGCGGCGGCGCTCACGTGACCACGCCGTGCCGCAGTCGGGCGGGCGCGCGGGGCCGTCCCCGTCCTTTCCACCCCCCCTCCCCCAGTGCGCCTCCTGGCGGCATGGGAGAGCGGGCGGAGCCGCCGGTGTTCCCCGTCCTCACGCGTGGGGCCCGGCGGCGACACGTTCTCCCGGAGGGAAGCGGTTCCCGTCCCGCGGCCTTTGCGGCAAAAGCCCCGGGTTGGTGTCACCCGCGGGTGAGCAGGGAGGCATTGCCTTCCCCCCCGCGGGCTTCAGGGTCCCCCTGCGTGGACGCTCACCCACCTGGCTTTGTCACCGCGTATGTTATTTCTTAGGATGGGGTCCTCCCCCTCTGCCATGGCTCGGGGTACTGGGTGCACTTGACCCACCCCACACTGATAATAAACTGTTAATAAAATCGTCAGAGAAGACCAAATCCATGAGGTTTATTTGTGGCTCCCTCCCCTCGTATCCCAAAAGTTGCCAGACAAATACAGAGATCTCTACAGATAGTGTTTCCCAAAATCTCGAGGTGGTGTGGGTCTTGCTGAGATTTTACGGGCGAGCCGGTGCAGGGGGAAGGCTGGACCCCTGCACCAGCCCGTTCCAAAATGGTTCTTCCCAAAAAGCCCTCTGGAGATCCAGTCTGGTGCTGGTACAAAGTGGGCACAGATTGCAGCAGGTTTGGGGTAGAAGCTCCTTACGGCTCTTGATGGATGTGAGACATTGGCAGGAGGAGGCCAGACACCAGACAGCACCAGGCTTCAGGCTCCTGCCAGTGCTGGGCCAGCTCTAGCCCTCCTGGTGGCACCCGGCACCATCCCCAGCTCGCCCAGGATCAGGTCTCACCAGGCTTCTTTTACAGCTGGGGACCTACCCAGAGACTCCAGCCTGGCCGGGGGTTTTTAGAAAGGAGGAAACCTGCTGTGAGAGCCACCGGCAAGGCCAGGAGGCATATCCAGCACCAGCTAGAGAAGCCACTGGAGGAGGAGTCATCTACCACCCGAGTTCTCAAGGGCTTCAGTGTCCGCTGCCACTGAGTCAGGATGGCATTTCTGGCTCCACTCCACTTTCCCCGTCCCACCAGCCGGTACTGGTAGGGCGTGCAGGGGCCAAAGAAGATGGCCAGGGCCAGCCTGGGGTCTATCAGGAGCAGCCTCAGCACATTGGGCTTTACACCAGCACACGAAGCAATTTCGTCAGTGTAGCTGATAAAACTCATCTTCAAGTTCTCCCTCTCGGATGGATTCCTTCAATGGCACAGAAAAGAGACAAAATCAAATAACATGATCCCATCTTGGCTGTTAGCTCCACATAAAGCCAAAGTTCTGGCCTCAGATGTCAGCTGAGCCCCAAACTCTGGGACGAGATCCCTCAGCCCCAAATAAACCTAAAGGCACCACAAGAGCCTCTGTGGGGTTGGTCCCCAGTAGTTACCTGGGGTAGGGAATAGGCAATTCCTATCCTATTGTCTCTGCAACCTACTTGTGGCCTCAAAACGGTTCTAGCATAATACTGCCATCATTACAATGCCACAGATATCCATGCTGTGGCCTTCCCAGAGGTTCACAGGTGTGGATTTGGCCAATTTTGATAGTCAGAGGAGCAGACGTTCACAGATAAGACTGCCAAGGGGACTGGGAAAAAACGGGAGATGCAGAAAGCTTCCCACAGTGGGAAAGACCTCCAGGATTTTTCTGCTTGAGGTCTCATCTCCTTTGCAGGAGGGAGGACATGCTGAATCTACTTCTGCAAATTTGGAACAGCCCCAAAATTAGCTCCATTTCACCCCAGACTCCTGTATTTCTGTGTGATAGCATCACATCTGCAACCACTGGGGCTCCTGGTGACAATCTCCATGGCTCTGTTTTATCCCAGATTTTCATCAGTGTCCTATGAACCAGCTCTGCCTTGCTAGCAGACCTAAACCAGCCTGTACGCCTGGCCGGAGGTCCCCTCCTTCCTCCTGAAAGCTGCTGCAAGGCAGCGTGTCCGTCATCACTTGTCCCACCTCACATCCTGTAAAATCCCAGTGCCAACAAGGCAGGATGTTAGCTCCCACGAACCCGACAGACAAGTTCCAGCCTTGTCTAATACTCAACTTGACCTGTCAAAAACTGCCACCAAACTGTCCCCCGCCGGCATTGCCTGGCTCCAGTGGGGTTTCTGGATGGGGCTTGGCCCTGACCCCAGTGCTCCTCGCTGCCTGGATTTGGGAGGGAGAAGCCACGAGATGGCACCCTTAGTCTGGAGGAAACCAAACCTCCATCTTGACATGCTGGGAATAAGGATGTGGCTTGAAGTCCTGGTGGAAGGGACCTGCAGGTCCTGAATCTTGCCATAAGCTACTCCAGAGCACTGTGCCCTTGGTGGCTTGGTCCGTCATTGGTAAAGGAGCCACAGCAGCATTTCCCCACCTTGCTATGGGTAGTGAGTGAGTAAATGCATCCAAGAAGAATTGGCTGTCTTAGGTGGGTCTCTCCCACACACCCCACAGGGTCCCCCTTTCCCTGGGGTTATCCTGGTACACGGTACCTGAGTGCAGGAGCATCACACACCTTTTGACTGGCGGCTTCTTCTTCAAAACAGCAGCTATCATCCTGCTGGTGGAAGGGAGCTTGTTCCAGCCTGAGAAGAACACAGAAACCAGAGATCTCCAGGAACACCTTAAGCTGAAAAGTTCACCCGCTTGCCATGCTCCCCGCCCCTTTACCAGGAGAGTTTGTGCTTGATCGTTATGGCAGTCTGCCTGGAGCAACAAGGGTATGGGCGTGCAGCTGGGCAGCAGAGGCTATGATGCTACTAATGCCAGTGTTCACCATGGGCACTGTGGCAGGAGTTGAAATATGCCCTGGGCTCTGTGGACAGCAGGTCAGGCTGCTCGAAACCTCCCACCCCAGCAGATCCCCCCATCCCTGCACCCCACCTCTCACCTGCAAAGATCCCTGTCACCCAACGAGCCTGCATTTCTGTTCCCACCATCACTGAGCCAGTGAGTTGGACTAAGCCAATGATGGCCAGCGTTGGCTTTTCCAGCTGTGGAGGGAAGATGCACTTATAGAGGGAACGGTTATCATCGAAGAGGCCGCGAACTGACTCTTCAAGGAAGGGAAACGAGAAGATGTAGCCTGTGGCAAAGAGCACCACATCGATATTTTCTTCGATTGTCCCATCTTCAAAAATAGCAGAGCTTTCTGTGAAATCCTTCACAGTTGGCTTCAACACAACGGTTCCAGACAGGAGACAAAACGGCAGCTCTTCATTGATAATTACCTTAAAGTTGGAGCTTGCAAGTGGAAAAGAAGACAGCAATGTTAGTATCTGGGAGAAACCTAAAATGTCTTTTGTGGCCAGAGTTCCCACCCAATGATTTGCTATTCCACAAATGTCCCCTGAAATTAAAAATCAAGCATTTCATGCCATTAAAACCCCCATACCAACCAACAATATAGTCATAAAAAACACCTTTTCGTGGAAGCCAAGCCATAGTTTGCATGGTTAAACCACGAATTGAACTTCCGAAACCTGATCCTCCTCGTGAGGGCTGATGGGAGAAGCCAGTCGAGAAAGTGGTTGAAGCGGGTGGTGCTGACCATGTCGAAGGGGAAGCCATGGTCCGAGACCCGGCTGAACACCCACGTGCTGCTCCTGGCACTGAGGAACACCTGGGGGAGAAGGCACATCTCAGCCTCCCGCCCACATATCTAATTGCTGGTTTTGCCCTGAATGGCAAATCCCATCTCCTGCACTTGGGAGTTGAGAGGGTTATGCTGAGGAAAGGAAATCACGTCTGGGTGAACCAAACAGCTTGTGGTGGCTTCTGCAAAGTTCCCACAGCTGCTGAATAGCCACTCCTCAGATAACCCTAACTCTTCAGGAATTGCAGAACTTCTTCAATTACCCTCAATTTGAAGTGCTATTTATTGAGAAACCCATTGAGCAAAGCTTCCTGTGCATACCCTGAGCCACCACCTCTTGTGGTCCCTGGTTGGGCTCCACATGGCCATGGAGCTATACCTTTGCAGCCACACGGCTCAGCTCCACAGAAATGTCGCCACCGGTGTTGCCAACGCCGACTACGAGGACCCGCTTTCCACGGAAAGCCTCCACATCTTTATATTCCCGGCTATGGAGGTACCGTCCTTTGAAGCGAGTGTTGATACCTAGGCAAAGAGCAGGGACCATCTCCTACTGCCAGCTATGTTTGCTTGCCCCAGCCTCGTGCCCGGACTCTCTGCAGCCCCCAACTCTCCACCTCCCACCTCTGCTTGCAGCTGAGAAGCCCATGGAGTCTTGGCTCGCTGGGTGATGCCACCCTCCTGCACCTCCTCGGCTCAGTCCTGCTTTGCAAATTCTGGTGCAAGAGCCAGAGGTATCTGCATCTTTCTGAGGTATTTTTTCCATTCTCAGGAATGCCCCTCACCATTCCCACAGGGTGAGGGTCCCACCTGCCCCAGCATGGGGGCTTCATGGAGCAGACAGGCTCACAGAGGAAAATGCAGCCAAGGGACCCTTGGGTGCTGGGTGAAACCCAGCAGCCCTAGCCCACCCCACTGCCAAGGCAGACCTTACCTGGGAAAGAAGCCAATGGTAAGTAGGGCTCCTGGAAATGGCCGGTGCAAATCATGACGGCATCGAAGACGTGTGACTCCCGGATGCCGTCGGTCTCGGTGACCACCTCCCACTGGCCTGAGGTGGCAAAATCCGGGCACCTCCTCACGCTGACAGCTGTCGTCTTGCACCAAAGCCCAACAAAACAGCAGCTGGGGACCACACCGCATTTCGGAGAGGACCTGCCTGCAAAGGGCTGGGGCTGCTGGGGGCAAGCTGGGGCCCTGGTGAGCTGCGTGTCATCTCTGAAGGTGTTAAATCCCACCCTGCACCTTTCCCCTGGTGATGACATTGAGGGGGCATCAGGTCCCCATCAGGCATGGGCACCAGGCAGCCCATGTTTGAGCAGCCCAATTTAAAACACAGAGCTGAAAAGGCTGCATTCAGGATGCAAAAGGAACTTGTCCTTGTAGGATCACACCTAAAATTGTCCCATCCCACCTGGACAATGCCCTGGTATCTGCAGCCCCTGACAGCTTTTCTCCCTGTGGCAATTGGGGTCCCTGCTCACCTTGAAGTGTATGTGCCGCAGGAGGTCAAAGTGCCGGGCGTACATCCGATAGTACTCCAAGAGGAGGCTATGAGGTAGGAAACTGGGAAAATCCTCTGGGAAGGGGAAATCACTGAAGCAGGACATCTCCTTGGAGGTGTTGGTGATGACCGAGCGGTATACACTGATCTGCCCACCATCCATGGAGTCCTGTGTGAAGCCAGTGGTGCCATTTGTGGGTGTGCAGGCAAGGACCTTCTCCCTCCGAAGTATTTGTGTATTTTTCCTCCTTGTATTTCAGTACAAGGAATAAATCAGGACTAGCACCTGGTGACCATGGCTTCTGCTCCCTCCATCTCATTCTCTACCTTGAAGTCAGGGGAAGCCCCATGCCTGGGACAGGGACGGTCCTCGAGGGCATGGTCACCCTTTCCTCTTTGCTGCAGGCAAAGGGTGCCAAGGGGGGGAACAAACCCAGGGACAATCCTCCCCATGCAGGCAGAGCCCACTGACCGTGTAGCGCCAGAGCCCCCCGATGTCCTCGCTCCTCTCAAAGCAGGTGGGTTCCAGCCCCTCGTCCAGGCAGCACTTGATGGAGGCCAACCCACCGACCCCAGCCCCGATAACAGCCACGCGCCGCACCATGCTGTCCCACAGCAGGCAAAGAGCTGACCTGTGAGTAACTGGAAATAAAACAGCCCAGGGATTAGCAGACACACCTCTCCCTTCTTCCCATCCGCAGCAAAACACCTTATGTCTTCCTTGGCTGCAGATGTCCACAGAGAAAAACCGTCCTTGGGGAAAGCCATCACTGGTTCCTGACTTGAGCATTATGGATGGACACTGCTCATCACCCTTCCCGCTGCGCTAAGCCCTCAGCAAGTGCCCAGTGATTCCCCTCCTGCAGGCAGGGAAAAAAGGAGGCACTTTTAAACCTCCCTGCATTGCTGCTTCTATTTATTCCCTTTCCTGGCCCAAACTGGGGTTTGCAAAGAAGGAGAGGGGGCTTGCAGCTAATTGCTTCTGCCCACACAAAGTGATCCCCCTGAAACCTTTTCAAGAAACAATTTCAGCTAAGCTGTCTCGTTTTCACGCTTTCCTTTTGAATTTCCCAATAAAGGGCATTCTCTGGAAAACAAAAAGGGTTTCTTTCTTTAAAAAAAAAAAGAAAAGGCAATGCCTGACTGAGCAGGAGCATGGCACAGCGATTCAGAAGTTAGACACCACCATGAAAGTGCGGCTGGGATCACAGAATACACAAAAGGTAAGAAACCCAGGAAACGCAGAGCATAAATGGGAGGAACTCAAGGCTCAGGGCTTGAGCTGTGTAAACAGAGCTGCACCGAGCTTGACTGGAAAGCAAAAAAAAAATTAGGAAAAAATGAAACCATGTGACCTTTGATTAGATAACAAACACTCCTACTGTAGAGTCTGAAGAAAGAGTCATTTATAACTTTTTTTTCTACCCGTTTTGTGTCAAAAAGTACGTTAACATAAACAGGAACTGGAGGAAACTGCAGCAGCCAGGGAAAAATAAGGGAGGTGCAAAAACCCCCCTCTGCAACCCAAAGCCCAGCCTGAGCCGCTCCTTGATGGGCAGGAACAGGGCAGGACATACCAACGCTCGCCCACCTCCTGGTTTCTGGACCCTCCCTTGGCTTTGAGAAAGGGGAGTGACGTGCCCGGGGTGCTAAAATCACCCCTCTTTTCCAGCACTGCCTTCCGAGTGCTCTGCTCCAAAGGGTCCCCGTGACACCCCCTCTCCCCCTGCCCGCAGCCAGTCGAAGTTGGTGGCGAACGCCAAAACCCCAGAGGGCTGTCTGCCCACTTTTAGAGCCTGCAAAACCCAGCTGGAGAGAAGAGAGGAGCAAACCTTGTGGGGCAGAGCTGTGCCTTCTTCGCTGCTCAGGCTTCGGCCAAACTTTGCTTCGAGTTTCTCTACCCGCAGACTCAAAGGAAAGGCTGAAGTCCGGGCTGCTCGCCGTGCCTTTTGCACCACCGACCTTTACACCCAATCTCCCCTGCTCTGCTTTGCTTAAATGCCCTAGCAGAAAGCTCCCAACCTCCCTGCGGTGGTGCTGGGTGGAAATCCGGACTGAAATCCCAAGGGGGGGGGCTGTGCCTGCAAGGACTCCCACGCTGCAGCTTGCTGCTGCCCCGGAGACAGCTTGGGGTTGTCCTGATCCATCCCCCCGTGTGCTGCCTGCGCCAGGCAGATGCTCACTTGGCATCCCTGGGAAATCGGCAAAACGTGCCTCCAGCAGATGGCAGGGAGCAGGGGACACAACTCACGGGAAAGCCTAGTTTTTGGTGGTCAATGTAAACCCTCTCAGCCCCAGGCTTGTAGGATGCACAGCCCCAGCCTGGGCACGGGACACCTCCCCCCCCGCCCCAGCTCTTCCCATGCACACAAGGAGAGGACAAGGCAGCACGCTCCCACCACAGCCAAGGAAAATTTATTGATTGAAAGTCTCTCTGCACACTAAGTGAAGTCCTGGGATCCGGTGGTGTAGAGTGTAGGGAAGCAGGGGCAGGAGCACTCAGCCCCATGCAGTACCACCCCAGTCTCACAAGCAGACCACTGCATCTAGGGTCTCTTCCCTGGAAAGTTGCACCAATTCAACCCAAGCTGAGATTTTTGGTTCATAGGCTTTAAGGTCACAAGAAGAGACAGCCTGACCTGCATACCCAGCCCAGATAACTCCTTGCTGGACTAAAGGCCCCAGTTCCCAGCTGACTTGGGAGATGACTGGGCCCCTGTGCTCCTTTCCGGCTGCAACACCGACAGCCATTTTTTGCTGGTCTTGTCCCTGCTGCCTCCTGGCCACCATGGTTTGGGCATGGCCATGCCACACAGCTGTGCCCTGCTCATGGCAGCAGGCAGGAGGTCAGCAGAGGGGTGATGAATGCTGGAAGGAGTCGCCCATCCCCGGCTAATCAGGTCTGCAAAGCTGTGCTCAAAGATGAGCTGGAAGAAAGAGTTTTGTGCTGCTAAATTAAGTTTTAGCGATCTGCTGAAAGCCCTTGCCCTGTGGCACCCTAAGCAACTGTCTGACCTGAGGCAACCTCCCCAAGGACCAGAGAAAACCTAAAGAGGCTTCAAAATCTACTGGAAACCAAAAACCATGGCAGCCAGGAGCAGGAGGAGGCCCATCACAGTCAGAAGAGAAGGGCAGATGCTGGAGGAGCTGGTGGGGACTTGCGTTCTTGTGGGCTTCAGAGCCCGGTCCCACTGGGTGAGGATGGCCTGGCGTGCCCCCTCCCAGCGCCCAGGACCACCCAGTCGGTACTGGTAGGGGGTGCAGGGGCCAAAGAAAACAGTGAGGGCCAGCCGGGGGTCCCTGCAGAGCAGCCCCAGCACGCTGGGCTTGGCACCGATGAAGGAGGCAAGCTTGTCCATGTAGACCAGGCAATCGGTTTTCAGGACTTCGTCAAAGGACAGACCGAACCTTAATGAATTGGAGAAGAAAAAGAGGAGGGAGGACTGGTGTCAGCAGGGCTGAGATGAACTGGAGGCCAGATGCTCTGCATCCATGCTGTTACTGCATCTGAATGCAACTGGGTTCCTCTTAGGAGAAGACGGGGCATATGTGCAGTGACAACCTGAGTCTGTCTGGGCCCAAATCCTGCCTGTGACACAGCACATGTAAAGTGATGCTGGCTCTGGTACACACCTTTCTCACATGCATCAATCAGGCTTTCATTTCATCACCCACAGGTTGCATCTGCCCCTTCCCTTCACCTTAGTAGGCTTTTTCTAAAAGAGTTTGCCAAACCACATTTGGTTGTGGTTTTTTTGGGTTTTTTTTTGTTTGTTTGTTGTTTTTTTTTTAAAAACTAGCTTTCCCTCTTCTCTCTGCAGAGAAGTCAGGTGCAGTGCGAGGAAGGCAGCACCCTTTAGTTTCCCTCACATTCATTTCCACTGAGTATTGCAAAAATGCGTGCTGAATTGTAAAATTGCTTCCAGTTCACCTTCTTTGCAGAATTCACAGCTTCATGTCCCATCTTCACTGGGTGAAAAAGGCCATGGGTGTCTGGCCTGGTATTGTACAGCAATTTTTCTGTGTGATTCTGTACTTCATTCTTTTCTACCTTTTCTACTATAGCGATCTAGGGGAACCATAGATTAATACATTGCCTAGTTTCCTTGTTTTATCTCATTCATTTTCTAGTAATTCTTAGCCTCTAATTTGACCTGTTTCCTGCCCATGAACTATGTGCCAATGTGTTGAGACACCTATTCACAGTGATTCAGATCCCTGTGCTGAGAGGCGAGACGATTTGTACATACATGTCAGGCTGGCTTTCTCCTCAACTCTGCTGAATTATTTTGTATTTATTACCATTAATTTCTCTGCCATTTTATCTCTCAGTCCCTGAGAGATAAAACTCTCAGGGCACACTTCCCTAACTCCCAAGCAAGCTTTAGTCTCAACTACCCTGAATTAATTTGTTCCTGTCATCAACAGGCAAAATATCTGCATCAAATCAAAGGCTACATTGGCTCAGTGCGAGTGAATAAAGGGGTGGCTGGATCTGGGCATCCCCCTCCTTGCCTCCACTGTATGTGCAGGGAGCAGCCACAGATTGTGGACCTGTGTGTCGCTGGTCCCTAAACCCCAGGGGCTTTTCAATCCACTGAAAAAAAATCTTTGGGGAATGGCTTACCATCGCACTTGGTTTTTCTTCTGCTCATTAACTTCCTTCTCCATGACAGACTGAGGAGGCAACTGACACAAGCCTAGAAAAGAGAAGAGAGTGTCTTGCAGAGTTTAACTCCTGGGGGGATTGGGAACTTATTCAGTGATACACAAGGTGGGAAGCCAGGAAAACCTCATCGCTCGGATTTAGCTCAGCAGAGGCAATTCTGTCAGAGACCAGCCCTCCACTGAGGTACAAATTCACCTGCATTTTTTCCTGCTCTTACAGTTTTCTGCTGCCAGGACACAGAGAGATGATGTGGGGTGAAATGGGCCATGCAAGCCCAGAGGGGATCATCCCAAAAGGAAATCCCAGAGTTCCCCTAGATCTCTGGAGGAACCTTGATGCAGCCCTCCACACAAGCCCAGTGGGAGGTTAATATTACTATTTTTATTTAAAAAACAAAACAAAATCAGCAACCAAAAAACGAGTAGGTTTCTTTCCTCACCCCAATAGTTACAAATAATTTCTCTTGTGGGGCAATGGGATTCTTCTCTTCTGGTAGTCATAATAGACAAACCACCCTGT
Organism: Gallinago undulata; assembly: GCA_026546715.1. Classification (NCBI taxonomy): domain Eukaryota; kingdom Metazoa; phylum Chordata; class Aves; order Charadriiformes; family Scolopacidae; genus Gallinago; species Gallinago undulata. The sequence continues at coordinate 3,721,547 of JAOTQQ010000004.1, read as the reverse complement.
CTCTAAGAAGGGCAGTGAATTCTGCCAGGATGGATCCACCACAGTGTCTTAAAGACAACTTTTATCTATGCATCCAGGTTTCCATACCCATATCTGTGCTCTGACACCTAAAGTATTTTAGAGGGAATATACTGTCTTGAACATCTAGTTCAGACTGTGGTTTGCAGGCTCAGGTGCAGGACCACACACCAGCTGAGTCACAGTAAGTCTCAGCTTGCAGCAGGCAGGGTACAAAGCATTAGCTTAAAAGCATTAGCTTAACAGCATTAGCTTAACAAGGGGGAAAAAAAAAGTGATTTAAGGTAGATGTTATGAACTTGCATGTAGCTTGGACCAATCATGCAGGCGCATGTTGCTGTAGCTCAGCTGAAGTGAAGTAACTTGGGAACTCTGAGCCCTAGAAATGCTCCCATATCCACTGTGCCATGAGCTTCAGGGTCTCCAAGGACTGAAATCCCTCTTAGTGCATGGAAACGACAAGACATGCCCAATTTGAACTGCATTTCGGTACACAGGAGGGCTCATGTTAACTCTCCTACCTTTGAAGACACGGGTCACCCAGCGTGCTTGCATCTCTGTCACAGGCATGATGGCTCCCAATGGCTTGATCAACCCAAGGACAGCCAGGGTGGGCCTCTGCAGATGGGTTGGGAACACATATTTGTAGAGGGATGCATGCTTGTTTTCCACTTTGACAACTGCTTCTTCTAGGAACGGGAAAGAGACGTTGTAGCCCGTGCAGAAGACAATAATATCAATGGGCTCCTCCTCAGGGTAATTGTGGAAGACAACTGAATTTTCCTTGAACTCCTTCACACCCGGCTTTATGGTGATCCTCCCTGTCAGGATGTAGCTTGGAAGGTCATCATTCAGCACAGGCTCCCGCACCAGGCAGCTATGGAGAGTTGAGAGGCTCTGAACATTGAAGACCATAAAGAAGCCAGCCAGTGCCCCTGCTCCTCCTCCCGCTGGGATGTCCGGCCCCGTGACCTCCCAGAGTCATTTGCGCCAAACAGCCCTACCTCCTCCCTTTCCAAACATTGACATATCACTGCCCCACAGCTCGTGTGACACATGGGCATCTCCTGCGTTCTTTCTCCATTCACTCAATTACTCTTTAAACCATCTCTTTTCAGAGCTGATCCATGATTTAGGCCTTCCTCCTCCTTTTTTCCCAGAAAGCCTCATGGTCCTTTTTGGGCTTTTCCAGTGTTGCACCACCTAATGGGGCTACAGCTTATCTTCTCCCACTGGTCTACAAACTTCCCCACTGGAGCCCACCCCAGTCTAGGCGCTGTTTGCTGCTTTGATTGGTGTTGGTTGCTGGACCACAAGCCCTGTGACACCACATGGGGTGGGAGCCACCAAGGAGTACCTCTTCTCTGGTTGAAGGCCATAGTTTTCATGGTTGAACCACTGATTCACCCTGTAGTTAATTAACCCCCATGAAAGGGGTCCAGGGAGGCTGTTTCTGATCAAGCTCATAAGGCGAGTGTTGAAAACCATGTCCCATGGGTAACCATGGTCAGACACGCGGCTGAGTACCCAGGCACCTCGGCCAGTGCAAACAGTCACCTGGGAGAGAGCAGAGAAGCAACAATTTAGATGATGAATTTGCTGGTTTGCCTTTAACTCTAAAGGTGCACAGGGCAGACAGCTATGCAATGAAAACGCAGCAGCAGCATTTTTAAGACCTCCTGGCAGCTGGAGATGAAACAGGAGAGAAAAGAACAACTACCTCTCTTTCAGGGTAGGTTTTTGACCAAGAAATATGTGTTCAGAAATATTGTTTGTACATCACACAGAGCGATCCCAACTCACTCTCCTTATGATGACGGCGACTGCCCCCAAGCATCACCCTCCCTGCACCCCTGGGGTGGCTGGATGGTGGTACCTTTGCAGCTACACGGCTAGCCTCCACCGCGATGTCCACTCCCGAATTCCCCATGCCAACCACGAGGACGCGCTTCCCCTGAAACACATCAGGATGCTTGTACTGCCGGCTGTGAAAGTACTGGCCTTGAAACTTCTCAATACCTTGGGGAAAAGAAACAAAAAAATCTTTTAATTACTTGAACATTTGTGGCTTTTGTTGGGAGAACTGGCATAGAACCAATCCAGAAAGCAAGGAAGTGCAATCAGTGGCCACTAGGGACTTGAGGAAGTCCGACCCTTCATCCCACGCACACAGACTTGTTTCCTCTCGCAAATGGGGTCTCACATGCTCGCATGGCAGTGAGCAGGGACACATGTGATAGGTGGGGCTTGGAAGACAGTTACGTGCAAGAGCTGTACTGGTGCATTCTCAGGATTCAGCATCTGCAAGATGAGGACACAGAGGTTCAGAAAAGCCTGCAGACCTTCTGTCCTACAAGTGGCTTCAGAAGCACTTGATAACACTGATGACAAGGCAACCCTCTCTATGATGACCACTGGGGAGATTTATCATAGCAGTGATGTATACAGCCCTGTCAAAGATGATGGAGCTTCACTGAGAGGACCTTGTCCCATCCCACATATTATGTGGACAGTTTCTCTGAGGCTAAAGCACCCTGCCTTGGAAGCTTGCTCTGAAGTGACCGGTGCCTGCAAAAGTAAGGCTGCTGAAGGAAAAGAATGTATTGTTGCTTATGCCAGGAGGTTTGAAAGGCAGAAGCGAGAAAAGAAGGAAGCATTTTGCCTGAGGAACTGCTAATTGTTCTTCTCCCCCCAGCCACTGGAAGCAGGTAACCACAGTCAGCCGCGTACCGTACCAGGAAAACAGTGGAGAGGGAGGGATGGCTCAGAGAAATTGCCACTGCAAACCATAACAGCATCGAAGACATGCAATGTCTGCTTCCCATCTGCCTCTGTAACCACATCCCACTGGCCCGTGGTGGCAAAGTCAGGGCGCTTCCGGATGATGACAACGGTGGTCTGAAACGTGGAAGTCATGCAGAGTCACCACTGGTGCCTGGCATGCACAAGGAGCAGGGCAGGGCCGGGGCACTCATCACTCACCCCAAACTTGATGTGCTCCCGGAGGCCAAAGTGCTCGACGTAGCGCCGGAGGTAGTCCAGGAGCTGGGTGTTGGGCAGGAACGCTGGGAAATCCTCAGGGTAGGGGAAGTCAGAGAACGCTGACATCTCCTTTGAGGTGTTGCTGATGACCGACGGGTAGAGGCTTGGCCGGCCAGCCTCGATGTGCTCCTGGTATGGCATCCCGGGGTGCATTAGCCCTCTGCCCCAAGGTGGGGACCATCCCCTTGCTTCACTTCCCCTGGTCTTGGGGAGAGCAGCTGGGAGAGGCCAGCACCCAGCAAGCTCTCACACCTCCTCCCCACCCACTGGGAGAGCTTAACCCACTCCCCAGCCCGCAAAGCTGCAGCTTCCATGGGAAGGGGGGACAAGGACCGACAGCTCACCGTGTAGCGCCAGAGCCCCCCAATGTCTTGGCTCTGCTCGAAGCAGGTGGGCCTCAGCCCTTCATCCAGGCAGCACTTGATGGCTGTCAGCCCACTGACGCCTGCACCCACCACCGCCACTCTCATCCCTGCGGTTTCTGCTGGGAACCCGGGCTGTGAACGGGGCTTCACCTGGGAGAAACCCCACAGACAATCACCACCTTCTCAGGGAGCAGCTGCCGGTGTATAGGGGATTTCTTTATATGCCACCATCAAACCCTGCATTCCCTTTACCAGCATTCTGAGCTCTTAGTTTACAAGTTAGATTAAATTATTTTAAATATTCATTTTCTCTATTTTTTTTTTTAAATTTAAATTAAATCCATTCACTTTTTTCAGTATGCTCACCTCACTGCCCTCAAAACCCTGCAGTTGCCCTGGAATCTTGCTTTGAAAATATGTAGTTAAGGTACACATCACTATCAGTTTCTATTTACAAGTTGCGCTTAAACTATCCCTCCTTATCAGTCTTGCAAATATTTGTATTTTATCTTTAGAATTCTGCCCCTGCCTCTCTTTGAAAAGCAAACAAACCATGTTCTGCCTTGACGACAGGGTCCTGTCCCCCATCCCTTGGTGAAGATGCTGCTGACTTTGACATGGCCACTGAGGCTGACAGAGGGGCTGCAGGAATAGCACACCTTGGCCTTAGAGATGCTTTTGTTTCTGTCTCCCAAAGCTGCCCCACTGGGGAGATCTGGGCTGGACAGACAGACTTGCAGGGCTGCAAATGGCTCAGCCTCAGGGTTCAAAAAGCAGCAGCCCCCAGTCAATGAGGACCCAAACCCTTTTTGATAACTGCAGGCAATGAAACAAAGGATGATGGCTCATGACATTGCTCGGGCTGGACATTACCAGAGCAAGGACCATCACACAGGTGCCCTGGGGGACTGTTGCAGCCCCTGGTTTCACCGGTGGGGTGCACCCTGCTCAGGTGAGCTATTAACCGGGTGTACCAGGATTGCACTATGGCTGGGTAGCACCAGCTCCTTTACCCCAAGAAGCACTTTCAGCTTCCACCAGACACAGGGGCTGGTGTATTCACCAGAGAGAAAGAGTCTTCAGTAGAGAAATGGGGTCAGACAGTTTTTTCTATAAAACACCAAATTCCCCTGAACAATTTCAACTATCAGCAAGAAGGCAGATCTAATGAATACCCTGCTTTCCCAGTTTGGAATGAAAACATGACTTTTTCCTTTTCAAATGAAGAAGGTGCTAGCATAAGCTGTGCATTGTTTCACTGCTTTGGGTGGGTTTTTTTTGCATGGTGGGAGTTAACTTATATCACAATCATCTCCCAGCTACATATGCTATTTAATTCCCTACCCTTTTGTAGAGAAGCTAGAAAGAACATCCAGGAAACACCGTCTCAGGTACCCCATGCCTGTTTCTGCCACAGTTTCCATACTGTCCCTGCGAGTATTCATAGCAGCTCACCTCAGAAGGCTTGTGTGGGGCAGGAAGGGATGGAAAGGCTTTGCAGCCCCCCAGGGACACTTACCTCCCAGCCTCAGCTGCCTGAGCTCTGTCTCGCCGCCCGCTGTGGGGAGAGCCCCTCCTGCTCCCGATTTATAGGCGAGATTCGGCACTTTGGCAGAGGCAGGGGAAGGGCGGGCAGCTTCCCCTCTCCACCCCAGCACGGCCACCCCACTCCCACACTGGTTGCACCCGGGATTGCAGTGGGAGGAGCGGCTGGACTCGTCTGCTGCCGCGCAGAGTGAGCTGGACTGACCAGGTGATGATCCCTAAAGGAGATCGAGTTGGGTGGGAGAGACTGGAGTGGTCCAGATGTGTCCCCGCAGCCCCATGTAAAGAGGACTCGTGTGTGCAGGGGCGGCTTCAGCTGTGGGATGTTTTCACTTGCCTCTTGGCTGCGTACCAAAAGAGAGTGGTCTTTCACCAAAGCGGCCGAAAGACAGCAGGGTGTCAGCCGGACTTTGCACCCAGGGTACCTTCCAAGAAAAGAGAGCTGGTTTTGCGGCCACTGCTCATGGCCACATGTGCAGCCACCGGCACCCATGGAGGGCAGGAAGGTCCCTGTGCAAACTGGGAGAGCATGAAATGGCCCAAACACTAACATAGCAAGGTCCTAAACACAAAGCAAGTGGCAATGTTAGCTGAAATATCAACGCAGGGCGTAGTACCCATCCAGGTGTCTCCAAGGGGTAAGTGATCCCAAATTTGCTATCAGCTCTTTAAACTGATTAAATAACCAAAGAGGGTGCAAGGAAGGAGAAGAAAAACACATCCAAGGTCTGAAGACCAGAGGGTGACAAATAAAGCAGCTCCATCCAACAGAGACATCTGCTCCGAGCCTGCGTTCAAAGCTGCAGAGGCACTGGATGGGCCAGTAGCTGGGAGTTGAAACTAGAAGTGGAAATAAGATGCACATTGGTAACAAGGAAGGTAATTACCCATAGTAAAAGTCTGCTGAGCTTTGTGGAGGACCCAGGCACTAGAACAAAACGTGTTTGGTTCATGGAGGAACAGGACTCCATGCCCCTGTGCTGGGGCACCGTCAGGAGCACAGCAGCCAGGGCTGCCACCCAACTGCAGCTTCCCCAGCCTCAGGATTTCCCAGTGTTTCCACCCAGTGCCCAGCTCCTGGGTTTAACCCCATTGAGTTCATGTGCATGGTCTGGGGTGAGCCATGCCAGCCATGCTTTGGTACAGGTCTGTGAGCGGCAGCTGAAAGCAAAATGCTTGCACGAGTTGGAGCCTGTGAAATCAAACTTCAGGTCAAAATCCAGATTTTGGTCTCCCAGGCAAGTGGGATGCAGCTACTGAGGTGAGCAGGCAACAAGCCCTGCACATATTTGACGCTGTTGGGGCTTGCACAGGCTAGGACTCCCAGCCCTCCCTCCCACTGGACTCTTCTCCAGATGCACAAAATTTTGCATCTGCAAAGACGATTGCCAGCAGTCAGCAAAAAAGTGCAGGAAATCCACGAAGGCAAATATTTTGTTCTGTATCTGTTCCTGCTTTTCTGCATTTCCCAGCAGGCATCCAAGGGACTTGCAGTTAAAGGGATGCTGTGGCAGCTTCCCAGGAGAAGTATTAGTGCTTTTGAGGGGCCAGTTCAGGGAAGCTTTCTAAAAGAACAAGCTGTATTTTGTTGTAGATGAGGTACTGGCATAGAAATGGGGTCAGATGCCTTTGCTACAGCTGCTTACAGTAGTGGTGGCTCTGGCTATTCCTGATGGGGAATCTGGTCTGGAGGTGCAGGACAGGATGTAGTGAGTGGTACCACAGGAGTCTAGGTTAGAAACACCTCCAAAGCCCCAGTACCCCGGGATTAAAACTCACTTTCCTGTGACCTGCCTCAGTTCTGCAGTGTACCCCTCCACAAATACCTCTGCAATGGCCTGGACTGGGTATGCAGAACAAAGTATTAGTACAGATGGACACTGTGATAGCAGGGAGGTAATTATTGTAATTATGTACAAGCACATGCATGCCCAGGGCACTGAAAAGCCCTTGGAAACACCCAGGGAAATTCTGGTTGCTTTACTCACCTCTGGTGCTGACGTGAAAGAAGATAGCATCCTGGTCCCTGTGCTCTGCCAGCAGGGAGACCCAGGATCCATCTCTCCAGCTTCTCTCCAGTCTGTGCAGAGTGGAGAGGAACAAGCACATCAGGATGGGGCAGTGGTAATTAATATGTTCACAGGGCTGAAAAAAATCCCTCATAGCCTGGGGTTCAAGCAGAGCATCCCTTGGTACCCTTGGGCCAGTCTCTCTGAATTTATGTCCTTGTGAAGACAGGAGCAGACACAATCACAGAGGTCCCTGTCCCCCTTCCTGAGCAAGCAGGATTTGCTGCCACCCTGCTGGGGAGGGAGGGGGCACCCTGCCATCATGCACACAAACTAGTGGGGGGAATCAGGCTTTGGCCAAGGGATGGGATGAGGCCAAGCAAAGGCACATAATTTGGGTAACTATTTTACCACCTTTCTTCTGCCCAGCTTGGGACACCAAGCAGTTGGGTTTATCCATGTCCTCACATGGTGGGACACAAGCCTCATTAGATACTGGGGATGTATTGGTCATGAGGGACCAAGAGGAGAGCTGTGAGCAGTAACAACCGGTGGTGGCTCAGGAGGAGCACCAGGAACAGGATGCTCATGCACCTGCCTACTGGTGAGTCCCTTCTCCCCTTGAGGAGCAAAGTTCCCTAGCATTGTGGTGCAAGCCTGAGCTCTGCAACAGGCTTTTTATCCTTAGAGGGAAGGATAAACTTGATGTAACCATTTAGCATTAATCAGATGGGAAAGGCAGCTTCTTTGCAGAACTCTGGCACCAGTTTTATCATCTCTATTTAAAAAAACTGACACTTTAAGCCAAGGAGGAGCAAACTGATGTACAAACAAGTCTTAGCACAGCCCACTTTTGCTACTTTCTAGGCTTGTGTCCGCAGCTTTTGACATCTGTCATAGTGAATGGGGACAAGAAAAAAAAAAAAGTGGAGTTTCTTGTTAAGCCAGTCTCTAAGCAAAGCAGGGTGCTCATGGTCAAGCAGCTGCTGCTGCCACACACACTCAGGAGCCAACAGGATGTGGAGTCTGGGCTCGTCAGTGAAACATTTAGACTTCCCCTGTCCGATATTATCCCTGCCCCTCCCCCCCCCTTACTGACCAGAAGGCTTTAATAACAATTTCTTTTTTACACAGAGGTGAGGTTGCCCCAATGGTGGCTGTTGCCTCCCACAAGGTCGTGGCAGAGGACAATCTATAGGCAAACAGAGCCCACAAACCAGCTCCTGATGGCAAAACATATTCCTTCCTCCCCACATTTTGTAGACCCTGGATTTGGGCTCTGAAAAAAGTTGCTTATGCTTTGTCCCCAAGGCTAAAAGGCAATTTTTTGCTAAAAAAAAAATAATAAATATCTACAGAACTGCTACCCCAAGCATCAGGGGCCATTTTCCTACTTTACTATTCCCAGCATATAGAGGACATTGAAGCACTGCAGCCAGCAGCAGCAAACACTGGCAGGGCACTTGTATTTCTTTGTAATCAGAGCTAGGCATGTTCGATATCTTAAACTCTTCCCAAAACCTCAGAAGAGGCATCACTGTTAAGGGGATCAAAAGGATGTGATGGAATAGACATGGGCTGTAGCAGGTACTATGGGAGAAGAATTTCCTTGCTAGGCAAGGAGGTGTCTGCATGGAGGGCACAACATACTTGGCAAAGTTTAACCTGATTTAATAATAAGTCACTGTGCTTTCCAAGCATGTAACCTGTGGAATTTGTCAAGAAGCTACTGCTTGTTAAATCTGTTGCCTCCTATTGCATAAAAAAAACAACCCTAAGAGCTACAGTTTTAAAGTTCTTGGGTTTGGAGGCTTTAAAATGTACAATTGAGAGATTCCCCAGACAACCACTCAGAAATCTTCACAAGAACAACCCTGATGGAAACATATACCCTCCTTTGCTCAACATATCTTTGTACCAGGACTCAAAGTGAATAAACACATACAGCCCAAGTGCCATGGAAGATGCACCCGAATAACACACAACACTAGGAAGATCTTTAAACTCTCCCCATTGCTTCTGAGTCAGACTTCAAGGGTTTGTGGTCTGTCTCTGTCATTTCACAGGTAATAAAACAGAACTACTGAAGAGATTGTCAAAGCAGGAGGTACAGTTAAGTAACTTGTAAGCAAATAGTCATAAGAGCAAGCTGCTTGGAAAGCCCATGGCTGAGACATGCATACCCCGACCAGAAGGCGCCTTCCTGCCACCACCATCACCATCAGGTGAAGTCACGCAACAGCCTTGGAGTGTTTGCAAAAATTCAGTCATCGCGGTCGACCCCTTTCTATAAATGTTGCCGGCACTTCCAGGCCAGACAGTCTGAATGCTTTCAATTCCTGCCGCCTCTCTGAGAACATCTCCAGCAGAGGTGTGCCCGTGGCTGACATTCCTGTCCCCCAGCACAGGGATGGGGCAGCACTGCTAAACCAGACAGAGGTGTGCTCCTGCACCATCTCAGCCTCCTACCTAGGAGCACTTTTGTGCATTTATTCCTAGAAATCAGGTTAAGAGGACAAAACCCCCAACACTAACCAAGGTGCTACTTTTAGACCACTCAGAAGTACCTTGCTGAGGAGCCAGCACAGGCACTGCTGAGTTCACTGGGCTGAGTTCACATTAGCTAGCAAAACTTTTTTCACCTCTCCAGATCCTAGGAGACAGCATAGGAAGGGACCTCGGGAACATCCAACCCATCTTCTCTAAAAGCAGCTCTCACCTTTATGAGCTTATTTCCTTCAGCTGTTTTAAAAATCTCTAGTGATGGAGAGTCCAACACACAACTTACGCTGGCTTTTGGAGTGGCCATCAAGTTTTCTCTTATCTCCACAGCAGAGGCAAGCTGTTAGCTGACATTTTGAAAGAATGGAGAAGATATTACAGCACCACCTCTCCCTCAGTTTAAATGGGAACTTTCCAGTTAAATTGATAGAGGAGCTGACTGGCTCATCTATTGGCTTGCTAATTGGTGTGAGAAGCTGCTGAGCACTCACAGGTGGTCCTGGGATCTTGAGGCTCCTCAACACCACTGAAGATTAGCCTCACTGGCTGGTGTTTCCTATTTATATTCTGGAAATTTCTTTTTTTTGAGGAAATTCTTCTGTAGGGATGAGAGTATTGGATTATTTCTTAGACAGCTTCAGCCAGCTGATGAGATCAGGGCTGGGAGAGGTTGGATAACTGTGGCCAAGGCAGCCAGACTGCAAATAAGCAAATGGGCTGATGGCATGAGAGGGTGAGTGGCAAGAGGAGAAACAACAGCACAGAGAGGTGCAGCAAGGAGACATGATGCTGCTGGGGGAGCTTGTGAGCCAAGCTCTGCCCTTTTTGTCCTCTCTGACTGGAAGGAGAAGAGACACATTGACCTTGGGAGGTGCAAAGAACCTGGGACCTCCAGTTTAATCTATACAACATGGATCTGGGAACAGGAGTGGTGATATGTGGAATAACCTGGTAATAGCTGCTCCTAGTGAATATCTTGATCTGAATCAGACATGGGACAGGAAAATCCTAAGACCAGCCACCCCCTATCTGCCTTTTCTAAAGCAATGCCATCTCTCTAGTGCTTCCTCCTGACAGCCCAGTCCTCACCCTTGCTGAACAACTCCCACAGTTTTGTTCAGGTTGCAAAATATGTAATCAAATCCACAATACAACAATAACAACAAAGTCCTTTTTTTTTGTATGGAAGGATTAGTGTCCAGAGAGTAAATAATGGGTTGGTCAGGACTGGAGACAAGACTTCTCTCCTGTCCTGTCTTCCTCCTGCACTGTACCTGTAGTGTGGGACCAGGCCATAGTCCTTGTGATGAAAACACCTGCTTTAACATGTCGATCACAAAACACAACAAATTTCACAATAGCCCCTCTGCTCTGGAGGGATCCACCTTCCCCTTAACCTCTGGGGAGAGCCCAACCTCCATGTCCAATCCCAAATTCCCCAGACCAAATACCAAACTGGTCTTCCCTTCACATCCCTCAGGGGTCTTGTGGAAATATCAGCCCTCTATCTTCTCAATATCTGCAAGGAGAAGAGATGGAAGGAGTGTCCAGGGCTCCAGGAGCCTTGAACTGTAATGTTCAACACAACTTTGGGTACAATCTAAGGCCCCGGGGTTCTGGTACCCAGACTTTGGTGCTGGTGACATGGCAGAGTATATATATTGAGCCAGGAAACAGAAGAATGGTGGATGAAGCCAGGGCTGAGCTTAGAGGTCTGTTTCATTGCTTGCTTCAGGACCACTGCATGACAGAGTAGCCTTTGCCCAAGCTCAGACAGTTCACAAGAAACACCCCAGTCCTGGAAAAAAGTAGATATGTTATTGCTTTGGCAAAGAAGTGCATGAATGCAGTAAATGTAAGTTTTCAGGAAAGTGTGTAAATGGCCTGTAAAATCTATGGAAACATTGTCTTGCAGCTGCTGAGACAGCAGAAAAGGGAGCTACTGTTTGCTAAGTACTGCAAAAGGGCCACATTATTTTTTGGCAGACATTTAAAGATGGCTACAGGAGGCAAGATCCTCCTTGACAATGCTCCTGAAAAATAGTGTCACACAGTGATGGGACCAGCTCAGAAGCAGCACATCACTCCCCACTGCTCTCTTCTCCCCGAGATGGAGACCCCAAGCTCAGAAACCATCTCCCAGTGCCCCGCTTCCCCACGCCACACACAGGACTCACACAGCACTGCTGCTGCAAAATGACAGGGTTGTGTATGGAAAAAAGCTGGGATTACAAACAACCTTTTTGCAGTAAACCCAGATGGCAAGCCCTGCCCACTGGGTGGGATTTTGCTGTGGCAGGGATTTAGCTGGTAGGAAAGCTGGGAAACAGCTACAGCAGTCTCTTTTTTGAGACATCCCTTCAACGTAGGTGGACTTTTCTAGAGAAGCTTGTGAACAGAGTAGCACCCCATCTGGGGACCACAGGTCTGCATAGCCTGCTTCATGCACTGGTTCCTCGTAGCAGCTGCAGAGTCTGCAGGAATATCATCAGGTCTGGGCTTTACCAGTGAAACCAGAAACACAAGTGCAAACAGCTGTGATATATTTTTCAAAGAACTAAGCCTTGTTTGGTGAGGCATAAAGGGGCAATAATCCAACAGTGGTGAATCATCCATCTTGTGCCATGTGGCATTTGTGTCAACATCCAAGAACATCTGCCATAGCCTGGCTACAGCCCCTTGACATTGGATGCAGCATCAATGTGTTGGAAGGGGATGGTGCTGGCTGAATATTTGGGTTGTTCCTCTGCTTCTCCCTAGACCATGCAGGATGGTCCCTTTCCAACCCTCATAGCAAACATCCATTTGCTTCTAGCCAAAGACAGGCTGAAGGCTTTGGTTTCAGCCCTTCCAGTAGGGTGTAGGCTGGGACCCAGCAGTCCTGGCTGGCTGTGGATGGGCCAGCTGCCTCCTGGTTCCCCACCTTACAGCTGCTTGGCTAGTGTTATTCTGAAAATAACTTGCCCATCTGGCAGCTTGTTAACCCTGCTCCTAGACACATGCCTGCAGCAGCACTCTATAAACAGCTTTTACCTTGGATGGACTCCAGCAGGACATATGGATGTATATGGCAACCGATACAACATCACAGCATCCAAAGTGGCCAGTTCCTCCTTACCACTAGATTTGGTGATAAACAACCCACTGATGAGTGGTTGAGAAGTCCTAGAATTTGTTTGTTATATCCTGCTGACTGATCCGAAAGGGAACCATAGCAAATGGTTCTTCACGGGTTCTTCATACATGGGTCCTTCATGATGTCAGTTGAACCTGGCAGAGATGGGTGCTCAGTCATGTTTCCAATCCTTACTTGCCTTAAAATAGCCAAACCAGCTGTGAATAACGGGTCAGCTCGGATGCTCCTGGTTTGGTCCCCCTTGAATTGGTGGGGGATTTCTGGGAAACAAGCATTTACTGACCCACAGAGGGACAGAGAGCCCAGGCCCAGTGGGGAGCAGGCTCGCCCCCAGCACTGATGTTGTTGCCACCCACCACTTCAGTGAGCTCTGGATCACAGGAGGCATGTTGGGCTGGCAAACTGGTCCTTACTAGGTGGAGCACTTGTTCCAGCAAAACAAAAATATCAGTCATAGAATTTGGTCTGCAGTACACCGTGCAGGTTCACTTGCTCTTCACCCAGCAGCTGGCCTCAGTGTCGGCATCCCAAGGCAGCCAGCAGTATGACAGCAATGTCATGAAACGCTGGCTAAAATTCTGGCTTTTTGGAGCAAGCCACTAATGGGTGAAAGTATCATGGGTGGCTACTGCTTCTGCGCATGTAAAATAATTAACTGTTTGAATAGCAGGGGAAGGAGGAAGCTGGTGTGAAAGGAAACTTGGAACTCATCTCTGCTCTGCAAAGGACCACTCCACAGTGCCCTCCTTTGGAGGGATGCTGTTGGATTTAGGGGTTTGGCCCTGGGGTGGGTTTGCACATCTGAGAAGAGCTGCAGAACAGAGGAATTTAAAATCAGCAGCCAGGTACAGCTTCCTCATGATCCTCTGGCCAGCAGTAATGCCCTGAAACCTGCCCAGGAAGGAGCAGTGCAGCTGCCATACTCTCAGCAGTGCAGACACAGCACAGGTTGTGACTTCACGTCTGATAACAGTGAGGTCATTCAACCCATTTTGCAGATGTAAGCCAGCCCCAGAGAGCCCTTGTGACAGCCTGGCCCATGTCCATGTATTGATCACACTGGAGGTGTGATCTACAAATCCCTACAAATCCTCTTCATTCATTCCCTGGCATCATCTCTGCTCACCCCGTTGGCACCCCGACACTTCCCCAGTACACCCCACAGCTCCCAGAACCACCAGCTGCCTCTTTTCTCTACTGTCCTTTTTTTTGATATAGCCCCGTACTTTGGCTTCCAAAAGGCAAGGGCTACTTGCACCCATGGTATTCAGTGTGGGTCCTGCCAGCACCCTGCAGCTCAGCACAAGGCAAGCAGTGACGTCCCCTGCCCCCACAGTCTGTCCTAGCCCGTTAATGAGGCTGCTGTCATCAGCTATAAAGAAAAATCACATTGATACACCACATATAGCTTGTTAATTGCAAAAGAATTAAAAAAAAAAAAAAAAAACAAAAAACCAAAAACCTGATCAAATGATGCCACTACATTTTTATTCACGTTTGTTTCTGAGACAGTCAGTACGTCTTAGGTCTTGAGTTGGACCACAGTCATAGGAAAGGATTGCTTCCCACCATGGGTATGCATCACTTGGACTGGAAGAAATAAGAGCCAGCAAACCCCTTCGTCTCCTGGCAGGAGGAAGCACGCTAGCAGAGCGCTGAGGCAGAGGCACTGAAAAGGGAACAGCAGGCATTCTGTAGTCTCATTTCCAGGGCTAGAGCCCACGGTAATAATATTATTTTCCATTTACAGGATGCCTTTCTTAAAACCATGGAGTATTTTGCAATCTAGGATACTGATGTGTGGAGGAGAGAAGCCAAGGTGCCCCCAGCTGCCCGCTTCTTAGGGAGCACAGAAATCATCCCATGGGCTGATTCCACCCCCAGCAGACGGACACAAAGAAAAAGCCCCAGGATCCAGCTACATCAGGGGTTTGACAGCTCACCAGGATTGGCCCCTCAGCTTCTCCCTACTTGCTCAGGTGAGGGTGAACCTTGGAGGCTTTGCCATCCCCAGGGTGGGTAATTGGGCAGATGGCACAACCTTGTCACCCCTGGACAAACTTTGGGATTAGTCACAGACAGGGGTGAGCCAAAGCACAGGTGCCCATCCAAGCTGTGGCTGCAGGGCCAGCGATGTCCCATAGGAAGTGGAATGGCTCAGAGAGGGATGTCTCCAGGGATGGTCTCTCCCTGACCACAGTAGCCACAAGATTGGGTTACACGTTCCAGCTGGGCCAGGCATTTTGTCTGGCAGACACTGTTCATCTCAGCTTTTTGATGCTCACACATTCAAGTGAAGTGAAGATGTTGTCCTGAGAGCTGGTGGGTCATTTGTTTATATATCAGAATATTCCTCTCATTATTTTAATCTGGGTTTTTATTTTTTTTTTTGTTTGTTTATTTGGGCATCTTTCCCCACCAGAGAAAAACATGGATGCTTTCCTTTACTTGTTACAAAAATTATTTTTCAAAAGCACCAGTTCAGGCAAGGTCATTTTAGCCAGAGAACAAGCTCTACACCAAAACTTCTCAAAAAACCAAACACGTTGACTCTAATTTTCCACCAGAAAAAAAAAAAAAAAAAAAAAAAAAAAGAGACAGCAGACAGAGAAAGATTTAAGGACATATAGCAATGCACCACTACTTGAGTGCTTTTAGAGGGACAAAATAACCAACATTACTTAGTGGGGCTGGTGTTTACACTCTTGCATAGCCCCAGCTGAGAAGCCTCCTAAATTTACCAGGCATAGAATTTGCAGTTCATTTATCAATTCCATTTTTTAGGGATCTCTTGAGGAGTTATTTTCAGGGGAATGAGCAAGGCAGCAGTAGACATTGCCCAGCAGGAGAAAGCATCCCACACACGCACACCACTTGGTACTCCTGCCTCTCTCCCCATTCTTGCACAACTCCCTAGGGTCCCCTAGCAATAAAGGACAGCGAGGAAGAGGAGGAGTGGGATGAAGAGCACTCCCAGCATGGCCAGGCAGGGGAAGGTGGTGGGGGCAGGAGGGGTGATGCGTGTCCGTGTGGCCTGCAGGGTTCGGTCCCACTGGGTGAGGATGGCCTTTCTAGCCCCGCTCCACTTCCCGGGGCCCACCAGCCGAAACTGGTAAGGGGTGCAGGGGCCAAAGAAGACCTTCAGAGCCAGTTGTGGGTCTGTCAGCAGGAGCTCCAGCATGCTGGGCTTCACACCAATGGCTGAGGCCAGCTCATCCATGTAGGAAATATAGTCCGTCTGCAGTGTGGTGCTGTTCCCGTACCTTCAGGGGAGAGAAAAGGGGGAAAAGGGGGACTGCTTTAGGTTTCACCCCTCCATTTTAAAAAAAAATTTTTAAAAAATTATTTCTTTAAGCACAGTGAAGGCAGGGTCTGTCCTCTGATATCTCCCACCAAATTTGAGGAGTGGAGCTGGCTGGGGGCCATGGCTCCAGGCGACACGCATCATTGCCGCTGCTAGTGGAGGAATCTGGCTTGCAAGAAAACACTGAATTTTGAAACTTCCTACAATGCAACGGTTTCTAAAAACAAAAGAAAACATTGCTTGGGCCAGGTTCAGCTTTTACTGATTATATTTGTATTTTTAAATTGTTACTTCACTGTAATATCAGATTGACTCAGAGAGGGGGAAAGCAAGGCACTTTCATGGACTTTATGAAACAAAAACTGTCACTTTGAAGAATAATGATGGAAAAGTTCTATTTCTGCTGGGGCCTCACCCTGATTGTGTGTGAATGAGAAGTGCTTTCTTGGCCTGATAACACTCAGTGATAGCAAATGAGCATTTTCAAACAGATCTTTCCATCATGAATTGTCGACCTAAACTTGCCTGATTCAGGTCTTCGCAGTGCCTGCGTCCACCTCACTTGGAGACGAGACAATAGCAGGGCTGTTTTGCCAGCACAAGAGTCCCCTGAGCTGCACTTACCACTTGAGCTTCTTTCCCATCTTCTCATCAATATCATCCATCATCTCGCTGACTGAAGGGAGCATGCACTGCCCTAGAAAGAGAAAGAAGAGCATTGGAAAAGACACATGATGCCCAAGAGATCCCTCCTGCTGCAGATGGGGTTTGTAGGGATCAGCTGAGCCCTTGGGTGCCTCTCTTCCCTTTTGTATCAAGATCTGGGCTTGGGTCAAGCTTGGGCATAGATGCGACAACACTGGCTCCCCTGTCCTTAAAATTGTGTAGTGATGCCCAAGAGGCTCTTCTTCCCCAAGCAGCCTCACCACAGAGACCTCATTGCTACTGCAGTGGGCTGAAAAGTGACAGTGCAAGGTACCCCAGCACATGGAGAACCCATTACTGATAATAATACCATTACTGGCATTTCAGACCAAGCCACATTATGCTCCTAAGCACTCAGGCACTGCCCTGATTTTCAGTTTCAACCTGCACATTGCTGCTGGGAAAGGCTATGTCCCATTAATAGAAAATAGACCTTCACCCAGCACATGCCCAACCACCTACCCTGAAACACCTTGACTGCCCAACGGCACTGGAGGTCTGCTGTTGGGATGATGGGTCCAAGGGACTGGACCAGCCCAATGACTGCCATGGTTGGCTTCTCGAGCAGAGGGGGGAGAATGCCTTTGTAGAGCGTGACCTGATTGTCCCTGCTTTTGATGATGGAATTATCCTCCATGAAAGGGTAGGCATAACTGTAACCAGCGGCAAAGACTACCACATCGACGTCATCCTGCACAGTCCCATCTTGGAACAAGACAGACGTCTCTCTGAACTCCTTCACATTTGGCTTCATCACCACCACACCACAGGCGATGCGGCTCGGGAGGTCGTCGTTGAACACCGGCTCCTTGCGGGAAGTTCTGCAAGAGCAAAAGTGGTGAGAGTGTCACAGAGGTAGATTCTGCTGCCAGTCCAGGATAGGCATAGTCCAGCCACATCCAAAATCAGCACACCCGGGTGGTTTGGGGATGGATGGCCCCCTTGTGTACCTGTTCAGTGGCATGAGGCCAAAGTTCTCGTGCTTGACGAACCGGTTCATGCCTCTCACATACAGCCAGTCACTGAGCGCCCTAGGGAGGATGTTCCCCAGCCAGGTCCGGAAACGAGTGATGACCAGCATGTCCCAGGGGTAGCCGTTGTCCCAGACGCGGCTCATCACCCAGGATCCACTTCGGGAGCTCAGGTAGACCTGGGGGGACAGCCAGATAGGGGTGAGCTGCATCCATGTTGGTCCCACAGAGGCAGTGGACAGTGCTTGAGCACATGGGGGGGGGGACACACCCTCCTTTCCAATGGGTTCTGGTGTAGGTCCCTGTACCTGCGATGCCACAGTGCTGAGCTCCACTGCAATGTCACAACCAGAGTTGCCCAAGCCTATCACCAGCACCTTCTTCCCTCTGAACTTCTCTGGCTCCTTGTCCTCTCGGCTGTGGAAGTAGCAGCCTTTAAACTTCTGTATTTCTGAGAAGGCAAACAGAAAGGGTCATAATTCATCCCAGAAATAAAAAGGAGATGCTGTGCTGGCCTTGGGATCTCCCCTTCCCACAGATGCTCTTTGAGAATCCGTCTGAATATTTCTCACAGTAGCAGATGTCTCCTCTACACAGAGGGATGCTGCAAACCCATAGTAGGATGGGATTTATTTCTGGCTTCATTTAATATTTAAAGAGATAGAGTGTGCAAGTACAGAATACCTTTTCATGGTGTTTCTTTACCCTAAAAAGGGTACTATTGCAAGGCTAGCATTGCCCTGAGGCAGCTGTACAGCCACAGTCTATTCCCTCAGAACAGCTTTACACCTTTATAGTAGTGAGTCACAGGGAAGCAGCTTTAATTTTTAAGAGAGAAGATGGCAAAGGATCTGAGGGGAGTTTTTGTAACCAGTCGATGCCTCAAGTCTGGTGCTGAGGGTCTGTTTGGAGTACGCAAATATTTCTTGTCAGAGAGAGCTTTTCTCAATAACGTGCCTGTACACAGGGAGGCAAAGGCTGTCAGATAACACACATGACATTTGTACTAGAAATCATGGGAAAATGCCCCAAAAAATGTTTTCTAAAATCCTTTTATGAAAAAATCTTCTGTTAAAGGAAACACTCTGAAATATTTTTTTTTCTGAGAAAGATTAGTGTTATCCCTGCTCTCACATAGTCTGGATACTGAGTCTTTTTATCCTGAAAAAAGTTAGGTTTAGATTTCCTGAACAGACCCCCATTCCCAAAAATATTACTCTCTTTTTAATGTTGAAAAGGCATTTTTTCAGAGAAGAACATTGTGATGGAAAGTATCTGCCTGACTGTGTCCCAAGGGATGAAGTCCATACATGCAGCTTACCTGGGAATTCAGCAAGGGGGAGGTTAGGGTAGACATGATGCCCAGAGCAAACCATAACAGCATCAAAAACTGCCATCTCTTCCTTCCCATCTCTCTGGGTCACCACCTCCCATTGCCCCGTCACAGAAAAGTCTGGGCATTTTTTAACCTTGGTAACCAAGGTCTTAAAGGAGAAAAAAAAAAAAGAAAAAGAAAGAGATCCATGTGTGTCTGCAAAACAGACCAAGAGATTTAAGGAGTCAGTGGGATTCAGAGATCCCAGGGAGCTCAGGGATGTTTGCCTGATGCTGGCAGCTCTGAGGAATGCACAAAGAGGGGACCTGTTGAGACATGCTTTAACAAAACCAGGAGATTTTACCCCCCAGGGATATTTTCTCGCAGGATTTTCCCTGTGACAGGGAGATCAATGTCCCTCCATCCCCAGTCCCCCTGCTACTCACTGCCCCTCCCCATGCCAGGCTTTTTACCTTGAACTGTATGTGCTGGAGCAGGTTGAAGTGCTCAGCAAACTTGCAGATGTAATGCTGGAGCCTGGCACTGTGCATGTAGTTGGGGTGGTCATCAGGGAAGGGGAAGTCAGAGAAACACATCATCTCTTTGCAGGAGTTGGTGAAGACGGTGCGGTAGATGCTGGCTCTGCCTTCCTCTGCCTGGTCCTGGAGGGAGAGAAGCGTGGAGGTCTCCCATTAGAAGGGACATGACCCCCTGGAGCCCTGCATCAGTTTCTCCAGATACCATAACTCCTGAGTTCAGAGAAAATTCTGAGCAATAAACAAATCAAGACCAATGACCAAATAATTCCTTATGAGCACAGAAGGTCTTAACAGGCTGGGAAAAGTATTTGCATCACCCAAGGCATTTTGGAGCCAGTTACATGTGCACCTGCCACGCAAAGTGGAAGCCTCAAGGGAAGGGAACACTCTGGAAGGACCATACCAGAGCCTCTCCACTGCACATCCAGAAAGCATGAGGAGGTCAGGTGTGACATAGCTACACCTGCACATGGACACGTACAAAATATTACAGGAGAAAAGTAACAGGAGATGTCCCAGTGCCCAGCTTCCTCCTGGTCCGCCTGTAAAGCTTCCAAAATCCCACAGGCATGCCTGGACATTGCTCTTTTGTGTGCATGATCTTGGCCATTGCCCAAGCAAAGGCAGATGCCCAACCAGGCGCATTTGCTTTGGCACAGCAGCTCAGCTGCCCACGCTTTATGCAACTGTGGGGCAGGTCTGGCCTGGGATGTGGATGGAGACTTGTGCCTACCCAGCAATGCCCATGCCAGCCCGCCAGGATCCTACCTGTCTAGCAGGGCAGGACATGGGGGATCTGCCAAAATCCCCAAGACCACCATGCATTCAGTGGGGTCCAGGCTGGCCTGGTCCGGTCCTGTCCAAAATGGTCAGCCCCACAGATTGCCCTGTCCCTACTGCAGGGGCACACAGGTAATGCATTTCCTTTCCCTGATGGCTTTGATGCCAGGCAGAGCTAGGAAAAATGCAGATGGAGTTTCTGCACTGGAATTTTCATAACTGGGTTGGCCAAATGATTACCAGCTTCCAATAAAAAAAAAAACAACAACAGACTGAAAAAAACAGAGAAGGAGCTAAAGTGCTTTTGACTTCTGTCCTCACTGGTGATGTTCTGTTCTGTAATTCTTCGTTATAAATATCAAAAAGTATTGCCAAACTTTTTGGAGGAATTTGCTGGAGCCCTCCCCAGAAAAGACTAAAACCACGTGGTCCGTGTTTCAGATGAGTTGAATGTTTCAGATCACCCAGCGCAAGTTTCCTGCCCTCCCCGCTGCTCCAGGGTTTAACTCACACAGACTCAATCCTTTCCCTAATGGCACCCTGAGCTGCTCCTGCAACCACGATCCCACTCCAAACTGATCCCTTAACCCCAGCCTGCCAGCAGGTAGGATGTGGCATGAGGCGAGTCTGGGTCTGTCCCTCTAACTATTCGTTTGGGTTCCTTCTCAGCTCCACGGTGCATGGTCACTATGTAAAAGCACATGGAGAACTATCCTGAGTAGCAGCGAGTGCTCCCCAAGGTGGGGTGGCAGCTGGCAGCCCCACAAGGACACTTGTACGGCTTGAAGACCTGCGTTTCAGAGCTGTTCCCTATCTCCATGGGCTTTAAGGGGAACGTGAGCACATTCTCGGAGCAGCTCTGAGGGACTGGCTGCCCCTTAGCTGGGGAGAAGCTGGTGGCTCCCTCCATCCCCAAAGGAGAAGTGCTGACAATTCAGAGGGGACTTGGCTCAGCAAGCCAAGGGACAGCCAGGCTGCCCCCAGAGTAAGGGAAGGGGACTGGGGACCTGTATTAATCCAGCCAAGACCTCCCACGTGTAGCCATCAAAGCAGAGCACGAAGGTGCAGTCACATGGGATGCAGCTTCCCAGCCATGAAGACACAGGTTTTACCAGCCAGCTCTGAAACCGGGCAGCCAAAGCCACTCACCGTGTGGTGCCAGAGCCCCCCGATGTTCTCGCTCTGCTCAAAGCAGGTGGGCTCCAGCCCCTCTTCCAGGCAGCACTTGGTGGCTGCCAGCCCGCTGACGCCTGCACCCACCACTGCCACACGCCGCACCATGCCATCCTGCCTGGGGGAGAACATGGCTGTGATGGAGAGGAGACCAGCTGGACATGATCACCCAGGTGGGTCTGCAGCCCTCGGCAATACCCCATGGGAGCAGGACACCTCGTCCCCAGCACAACTTCTCCAGTTCCATAAATAACCTGGGGGGTTTCTTGCTGATCCTTGCTCACCTGCTTCCCGTACAGCCCCCAGGGAAGAGTTTTGGGCAGGGAGGAAGAGCTTTCCCTGGTAGCCAGGGGCTCTCTCATGGAGAGGAGCAGCAGCTGAGGAGGAGCTCCGCCGAAAGAGGAGCAAAGCTCTTTTATGCTGCTTTGCATGGGAGGCAGGGCCAATGCCAAGGGGGCTGTTTCAGTGAGTGACTTGCGCTGTTTGGACTTTAGCAAGCCTGGAGCTGTAATGTGAGGAGCAGCTGTGGACGCAGAGCTGCTAAATTAAGAAATACAGCGTTGGACTGAGATTATTGCAAGATAGAGTCCAGGGTCACTGAGCAGCAGCAACCACCTCCAGCTTGTGGGATGAGCAGCATCTGTCCTATGCCTGCATACACATACCTCTCCAGAACATCACAGCAATGCCAGTGTCATGAAGAACAGCAGGTAGGACAAGGCTGCCCACCTTTGCCCCATCCTTCCACCCCAGCACTGCAGTTATTCCCCTGCAAAGAGGGCAACTGGAAGTGCCACCCTAGGGACCAGCCACCCCAGCCTAGGGACAAGCCACTCCAGCACTGGGCAGGCTCCTGTTTGAAGTGTCCGACTGCTTTACCACTTTCTAATAAATGGGCCAAGTGTGCTTCAGAGGACAGCTGCAGGGAAGGACAAAATTTCAGGCAAGTGCAGAGGAGTCCATTCGTAAATCCCAATCCATCTCTGCACTCTTCATCTAAGTCTCATTGTGTGCGTTGATCCATCAAACCCCCGCCTCCAGACAGGTCCTGGGGGAGAACGGTTCAGCTGGGAGTATGCCCGTTTGAAAGTTTCTGGAGCCTCTAAAACTGTCTAAGCTGGGCTGTTAATTCATGCTAAATTGACTTAAAATAGAGCAGAGAATGCCAGAAAAATGATTGAACAACAGAAGTGAAAAAGAATGAAAGCATTAATTTTTCTGCTATTTGCCAAACTGGTTGGGCTTTCCAAGGGAACAGCTTTGGAGTCATGGTTAAGTTGACTTAATACAAACAAGCTTATGGATTCCAAGCCTAGAGGTGTGGATCATTTTCTGCAGGACATAACCTGGAAGAGAAGAACTTCTATAAATTAACACATTTGTCAGAAAACAACACCCAGGAGCTATGCACAGTGAGAGATCATGCCTGCTCCTGGCCCTGGTACAGCAATAGGAAAGGTCAACCCAAGGCAGAAGAAGGGTCACAAAAGTACAGGGTCAATCATTTACCTGGAGTGACACAGCTGCCAAGCACCTGAAAGAGGAAAAGGCCATGGACCTCTTGAATAATCATCTCCCAGCTGCCATTTTCCTCAAAAGGAGGAAGAAAAAACAAAAAACAAAAAGAAACCCCCCAAGATTTTGGACTCCCCTCTCCCCCCTCAAAAAAAAAAAAAAAGACAAGGGAGATAGAACTGCAGGTGTAGGTAGGCAAAGGAGAAAGTTAGGGTGGCTTTTCCTGAGGGGAAAAAAAAAAATAAAATCAAAAGCTTCAACACTTCTAAACTAGAAATAGTTCTGCCCAACATCTGCAAACTCCTGTTTGACTTTCAATAATATTGCAGGCAAGTGAGAGCAGAAGAGCAAGAACAATCAGGAAAAAGCAGTCGCATCTACAAAAACCTGCTGCCTTCCAGACCAAAGCTGCCTCACGCCGGTGGCACAGCTGAGGCTGGAGATGCTTCCTGCGATGCTCAGAGCGGGTTACAGCATGGTAACAGCAACTCTACCGGGGACAGCCTGCAGGGACAGGAGCTGCGAGAGGCCTTGGTGCGTGCCGTGACCCCAGCCCTTTGCACAGCTCATGCGGCTGCAGGTCTGTGTGTCCCGGCTGCCATCGGGGCTGTGGCACCAAGAGACACACATGTATTCATTAACCGAGGGCTGGTGCGGATGGTGGGTAGGGCTCACTGGCCACCACAGCCAGTCCCTCTGCAGCCACCCTCAACCCTCCTGTTGGTAGCAGTGGCAAAGCAGAAGGTGAAAAGTCTCTCTATTTTGACCCCTTTGCTGCATACAAAGTCTCTCCGAGACAGCAGCCGGAGGGATGCTTGGCACAGACCCTGGCTGCCAGGCTGGGCAGCAGCTTGCCCAGGTGCCACATCGCTCCTGCTTAGCCGGAGCAGGCTCTGTGGTGCTGGATGCAGCGCAATGTCCACAGCGAGAGCCAGATGCTTCTCCAAGGAACAATTCCCAGGAAGGGGAAGATCCCTCTGCATTCTGAAGGGGAATAAGCCCCAGCACAGAACATTGACGGCAGCCAGGGGCCATCCGGGCACTGCACCAGCCATGAGCAGCCTTCATCCCCGTGGAAGGGACATCTCCAGGGACTCCTCTGATCTCTTCCAGAGCGTGTTGCCCGGCACAACTGCAGAGCTGCAGCTGGGCTCCCGACTCCATTGGCAGCCAGGGATGAACCAAACTTGCCGGAGGCGCTGCTGGCCCAGCCAGGGAGTGCCAGGCCCCGCGCCCCACGGGCGCCCGTGACTCCCGTGGGGCAGGCAACCCCAATCTTCTCCCGCATCCCTTGGGCTCCGCTCAACCCTTTGATGTGCAGCTACATTGTTCAACCATCTTTGAAGTGTGAAATGAGAAACACCCCACGCTTGGGAGGCCGAGCAGAACCCTCCGGAGCAGCCAGCAGCGCTGCGGCAGCCCCGGCTGGTAAAGGGACAATAAATCCACAGCCGGAGTCATAAAATGTGAGGCAGTAAACAAGAGCATTCACCTCCCATTCGCTCTGTGCTAATTGCGTCGGAGTGCTTCCCAGGCCAGCTCTTGTTTTTCTTGAACACAGATAAAGACACATTTTTCATTTGCTTTTCCCCAACCCTCCTTCCTCATTTTTGTTTGTGAGCAAAACCCTTCCAGGAAAGGACTGCAGGACTGCTCCCATTAGCTTCAGGGCTGAAGGATGGATGGAGGTCCCCAAGGGGGGCCAGCGCCTTGTGATGTGGGAGCAAATCTAACAGTGTCTCTTTGCTCTCCTTAACCCGCCTGACTGTCTGGTAGATTTGTTTTGCTGTGCCCTAGGGAGCTGGTCTGATCTCCAGCCTTCCAGCAGAGGTGAGGGAGCTCTCAGGGCACTGCTTACTCTCAGCTCTGCGGCTCACCACAGTCGCCTTCCCAGATAAGGACAAGCTCTCCACATCTCCCATGAAATCTTTTTTAGGTACAGCAGTTGCAATAGGGTAACACGTTTCACTGCATCTATCTCAAAGACATCTCTCCTGCAAACCCTTTTACCCTACCCTATGACCCAGCCTTGGAGCTTGTTGTCCTGCAGACCTTCTGCCAGTCCCCATGCCTTCCCTGGGACTTATCCTTATACTCTGTCCTCCCTCTTTTTTTCTCCTGCCCATGTGCTTGTTTTCCAGCACTGCTGTCTAGATGCAGGCAGGATCCTTAGAGCATCAGAAATTGCTGAGAGCGTCAGGCAAAACCTTACTGGAAGCCACAGCCACCCCTGTTGCAACATAAGCTGTTTGAAGGTACCTGGTTCTCAGGAGAACACACAGGATTGTCCTTTTCTTGGGCAACCACCTGGAATAAAGGCACATAAGTGTTTACCGAGCTTCTGCTCTCCTCCAAGCCTTACACAACCTGGCAGACAGTGGCAGAGGCCCACAAGGACATGTACACCAAATGCCTTCACCACAACCCAGGCAAAGCTGGTGCTACACAGCTCTTGCCATGCAGATGGCTGCTTGCAGCAATTATTGCAGCTCACCTGGGGCCAGAGGTGCTACAGACATCGACAACCCATGGGGTCTGCTCCCAAACATGGGAATCATCCCAAGAGTTATCCTTCCCTCAAGAAAACCCCTTCCTCCTGGGTTCTTCTCCTACCTCTGCCCTGCCAGTATTTTGGCAGGGACCTTCCTAGGGAAAGGACTGTCCTCCATCACAAATGTGCAAGCCTTGCTTGGAACCCCAAGTCTTGGTGAGGTCCCAGATTGGTACTGCGAGGTTTCAGCTGTTTTTCTGCACACCCCCACCAGAGAAGGAACACCACAGCCTTTGTTCAGCAAACAGGACACCAGCAGCTCAAGTCTTAGCACAAAACTGCTCCGGGGTACTTTGTGACCACACCTGCCTGGAACAGGTTTTGTGGATTTGACGATCATATAATTCCTGCTAATTAAGCGTGCTTTCCCTTTTGTCCTCGGGAGAGAGGAGCCCAGCAGAAGGTATCTGGTTTAACCACCCTGGAACAGGAAAGCAGCGACTACCCTGAGACCAAATCTCTATGGGCAAGCAAACAGAAGACCTCATCTCGTGCCTTTGAGCCCTGGTGGCATGGATGAGTTTGACTTGCAAGTTGCCATCTGGGGTGAACCACTGCATTTTGTTCAGGTGCCCCATGGAAAGGCAAGAATCCCCTTCTTGCTTCAGTGGAGAAGTTTGCCAAGAGGTTTAGGACATTCAATGGGATGAAGACTGCAAAAGAAGGAAGCCTAATCAAGCTCAGCACCTCCAGTGCTGTGTTTCCACAGGGACAGTTCTTGTCCTATCTCCTCCAACAGGGATCACAAGACCCAGGGTGCAGTTTGGTGCAAACCTGGAGTGTGCAAGCCCTGATACTGCTATGGCCAAGGGCTGGCAGGATGAGGTGGTGCTCAGAGGCCAGAGGAGATGAGCTCTTGCAAGCTGGATATCTTCACCACTAGTCTGGCTGCTTTCTCAAACACAGAGCAGGAGAAAAATGTCCTGTTCAGTTGTCGTGCTTGGCCCTCTCAGGGCATGGCACAAGTTCCCTTTTCTCTTTGCAGGCCACTGCTGTTCCCCAGCAGCAGGGAATCAAGTTCCCTCATTATGGTTTTAGCTCTGGTAATTGCCAGTTACAAGAAACCCACCTAAAGAAAACAATTTCTGTTCTCTCTGAAAGGCTGCTTCACCCCAGATGACGTGCTCAGGGGATGGTCTCTGAGTGCAGAAGCCCAACTCCACAGCACACACCCAAGCTGCAGGCAGGAAATTTTTACTGACTTCTCCCTGTGCACAGATTTCTTGTGGACATGGTCATTCATGAGGGATACCAAAGGAGAAGTCAAGCAAACCCTCCTAGAAGCGTCCAGCTTGCAGCAGCCCATCTGCAGGGTGGGAAAGAGAGCAGAGGGATGGGGATGGGATCACATCCCAGTTCCCCCAATCTGGGAGCAGACCGGGTGCCAAGGTCCCAACTCACGGCTGGGAACCATAGAGGGGTGTTCCCCACACCAAGAGCTCCTGACCCGGCCAGTGAAAACACTTCACAACCTCTAGAACTGCTTGGAGCAGGAGCCAGGGAAAGCAGGCTCCCTTAAAAAAACAACTCACAACTCTTAATCTCAGCCAGGCAGGTAATTAGAGCTTTGTTTGCAGGTGATTTTGAACTAGAAAAAAAAAAAGTAAGGAGAGAGCTTCAAACCATGGAAAACAGCTCTGAGAAGAGCTAGCCTGCTGCCTCAAGCAAGGCTGCTCAAGCACCAGCTTCAGGGGCTAAGCTGTTAAATGAAGAATATCAGCTTTCTTTACAATGGAGATTTCTAGCCTTTATCCCTATTGTGAAGAAAAAAACAACACACCAACCAAAAATGAAAGGAAAACATGACCCTTCTACATCTTAAATAAAAGCCTGAAGTTCATCTCGAGCTCAATCCAGTAACTCCTGTACACAGGCTGCTCCAAACCTGACCTGAATAAAGCTTTACTAAGCAGTATCCTACTGTCACTATGGGAGTATTTATAGCTCCCAGTCATATACTGGAAATACTTAATACACATATAAAGTAAAATGCATCCAGATGCTTAAACAGGCATTAGTATCACATACACAATCCAGTTTGTCTGATTTCAGTGCCAGGAGGCCTGGGAAAAACCTTGAATCAAGAGGTGAAATCCTAATGCTTTTTCAATTCAAGGTCCAGATCTATTACACAAAAGCCCACCTTGCATCCTGGTTTTTATATCCTCACTTGCATTCCAGCTAGCTCTAGCTCTGCCTTTTGGGATGCTAAACCACTGCTGCCCCAGGGGAGGCAGCCCAAGGAGCTGCCCCAGCCTGAACCCTAGCCTACATTTTATTTGCCCTGTAGATTGCTTTCTCTACGCTGTATGTGGTCATGTACCCCATGACTCTGTGAGACCTTTTATGTCTTTATATATTTTATAACTTCCCCATATTACATATTCAAAGCCAATATCCCTACCGTTAAGATGCCTTTATGCTTATATTACTTATTTTGCTCAACTTTGCACCCGCAACCTGTCTATCCTTCCCATGGCCCATTCCCAGACAGTCATAGTGATCAGATTGGTTTTGGAGTAAAACCACCCAATTCCTCATGGTAGAAAGCAAAAGGCTTTGACCAGCAATGGCTACAACACAGCCGTCTTGTTCTTTGGGACCTGCACTTCAACACAGCTGCACATTTCTACCCTCTTTTTCTCCACTGCACATCTACTGAGTAGGAACTGTCTGCTTTTGGGCAGAGAGGACTTGGGGCTGTTACTTCTTCCTGTGTGCACCCCCACAGGCAGACCTTTGATCCCTGAGCTTGTAAACCCTTTGCAACCTAGGAAGCTAGAGAAAAACAGCTCTGCATGGGAAACCTTCAGCAGGGCTGTTTCCCTGTGGTTTGTTGCCCCGAGAGCTCTCCTGTACCCAGATGAATAAACAATTCTGTTGGCTAAGACCATCTCAAGCCCTGGATTGGTGGCACTGATTTCCTTCCATGCCAATGCCCTTTCCCATTGTCTTCTTGCTGTTACTCTGCCTGTTGTGCAAAGCTTGCAGAAATAACCTCAGAACAATTTCTGGCCTTTTTGCTGCAGGGATATTGCTAAATCATATTATTCTTGCTGTCCTGCTAAAAAAAAACCCAAAACATTATCCACTTCGGTACAATCATTAACCATAATTAGTGCTCAGTCGCACAGGCAGTCTGGAACAGGGGGATATGATCTTCTGCTACCAGTCAATAAATCTCTCCAAGTGCACAGGGAGCAGTCAGCAAAGTGAGTAAACACTCATTTCTGCTCCTGTAACTACTTTTAAATGCCCCAGCAAACAAGCTCGCAAGAATATTTTCCCCATTTTTCTGTACCAGCTCCTGCTTCAGTTCCTATTCACAGCTAGTGTCTCCTGCCCGTGGCTTTCCATGGATCACCAGCCAGGGAGACCGAGAGCCAGGCACCTAGGAAACCCTGACAAGACGCAGCCTTAAGATATCTGGAGGCAGAAAAGCCCCCAGTTTCATAACAGGCTGCTCGTGGCCCAAGGCCTACCTGCTGGGCAGGTGTAATGCAAGGTCTGAGACTCACATGTTGTCCTGAGGCTCACTGGGCTGCTGCAGCACCTTCTGCTCCTGGGGCTGCTGCCTTCCTGGCAGACGCTTTGTAATCTCGGGTTCCTCAGCATCTGGCCAAATAAATAAATAAATAAATAAATCCGAAAGCCCCATCTACAGCCTGTCACAACATTACAAGACATTGCTGATGCCACTTGCTCCAAGCAGTCGGATCTCCCATGGAACCTGCTGCTCCCAGTCCTGCAGGTTGGCTAAATGAGATCGTTCTCTCCTCCCGCAAAGTGACAGGGCTGTCCTCTGCACAGGTTTTAAGGAGCTGATCTTGCCTCTAGGCTTGAGTTCATTTCCATTAAGGTATCAATTAACTTACCTGTTAAATATTTTAAGTCTGCTTCTGGACTCTGAAAGAGCCTGGAGCTCTCCACAAACGGTGCAGAAGTTGCCCTTCATGCCTTATTCTTCTCACGCTGGCTCTGCCTGAGTCAGTCCAGGGACATGGAACAGGACAGCAAGGATTGCTGGTTGCTTTCCCAGCTCTTCATTACATTTGCAGGCATTCAGGCTCAGCCAGGAAAAGTCTGGAGCCCACAGCCCATCCTAGTAGGAGCATTCAAGATACCATCTAGTCTGAATTTAATCAAAATCCCAGCTCACTTTCCCTAGCCTAGGGAAGCATCTATCCACTAGGAAAGGTGTGAAAACTGGACCTTCCCTACTCAAAATTTAATACAACATCTCAGGAAAATACTTAGGAAGAGGGTAAATATCTGAGCCTGTGCTTAAATAGGAATCCTGGGCCCATGTCTGTGGATTAGGGGGTGGGGAGGGTCCCAGGTAAAGTTACTTAGGACAATTAAAGTTCATTAGTGCTCTCAGGGCCCCAAGACTCAAGCTGATGAGGTCAATTCCTCCCTTGGGCTTAATCTTGGTGCAGGTTAAACAGCAGGTGAGAAGCGTTTTGATGAAATTAATCCAGTTTCTGTCCAAAATAACTCAAATGCAGCAAGAGATGCTCCTGGCAGGAAGACTTAACAGCTCCAGACTGATTTCAGCATGGATGCAGCTAGTCCTCTCATCCCAGGCTCACAGGGTGCAGTGGCCCAGGGCATGTCTAAGGTCCTGATACCCACAGCCGTGATGCTGAGTGAGCCCAGAACCGTGGGGAGCAGACTACAGGGAAACCTGGCAGGTCTGCCCCGAATCCCACCCCACACACAGGCTGGGGACCAAGCACGGGCGGATGGAAAGTGGATGGAGCTTACACCTGCCTTTCCCCTCTTTCCTTCCTTCACCCACGGGCACTCCGAGCACCCTGCTCTCTGTCGGTGCTGTGGTCCGGGTACTGGCTCTTCCAGCAGTACCCACAACCGGACCCACGTCGGTACACCAGCCAACCCAGGCGGGGAGATCTGAGAGTACACAGCTCCACCCGGTTTGCTCTTCAGCCTCCCCTCGCTCCGGGGCCGAGCCCCGCAGGGACCGGGCTGGGACCGGAGGCGTCGCGGCAGCCGCGGGCGCTCAGCTCCCTCTGCGGGCGGCGGCGGGGCTGCTCCGCCACGGCGGGATGGGGCTTTTAATGAACCTGCCCGGGGTCCAGCACGGAACTGCCGAGGCGAGAGGACCGGGACGAGCCACTGCCCCGCTCTCAACCTGGCTGCGCACCTGAACCCGTGGCCCCATAGACTGGGGGGCATCCCCACGCCCCACTGCATGACGGCATCACCCCAAGCCCACCACCTTCACGGAGACAGAGTGAAAGTGTTAAGATTTAAGCCCCTGTTTAAGCACAGGGATGCTCTTTGTAATTAACTGCTGCAGCATCCAAGCTCTGCTCTGCCACTGCTCTTCTAAGCTGCAAACCCTCACAGCCCTGGCCCGGAGCAGCCCTCCAGCTTACCTGCTGCCCTGGAGCTGGGAAGATGCCCCCTCAGCCACCTGCTCTTTACCTGCTCCTCTCTCGTGGTCTCAGCCTTCAAACACCTACCCGTTCACGCTGGCAATGCTCCAGCTCGTGTATCAGGGACGCAGCACGGCAGCTGCTCTGCTGCACATCACCTGCTCCCCACCCGGAAAACTCCTTCTCCAAAAAGTCAGGTCGTCACCTCCAAAAAATGATGGTGGCTCCAGCCAGTGGCTTGTTGCTCCCTCTTTGTAATATGATCAACGCAGGTTTGTGAAAACACTCCTTCCAGCTGCAGGTCCTCGTACGGTACCTCCATCCCACCCCAGGATAAAACCAACTCATCAGCTCAAACTGCCTGTAAAGTCCCGAGTTTTTGCTCCAGAAGAGGGTTTCTCTTTCCCTTGCATCAGGCTATGATTTTGCAGGCCTGGTCAGCCACTGACTTGCTTTGCCAGCCTCCACCTCTCCCGACAATGCTCCAGAGTGCATCAGCAAGGGCTGTCACAGGGTCTGGCACCTGGGGACAAAAGGATGGCAGTGCCCTACCAGCCCTCACCCTTGGGGCTGCTTGGATGTGCACCAGCTCCAAGGCGGGGGAAGAAATCTCAAAGAGATGTTTCTGGGCTGAATAAAGTTAATTAGCTCAAATGATGCCTCTGAAGGGAAATGTTTCTTATTTTGGTTCCCGCTGACTTGGGTCCAAGCCTGGTTTTCATAAGGCCAGTAACTGCAAACAGATAGGGCCCTTTCATTGGAAACAGGCAGCACAGGATATAATTAAAGAAGTATGCACTGGCATCTCAAAGAACCGTTTTCAATTACTGCTATTTCAAGAGGATTAAGGGGAAATATTTTAAACAAGACCACTGCAAAAATAGATTTTGTTTGTCATTAGCTTTGAAATAATATTTGACTTAAGGGCTGAAATTTCCATATGCCCGGTGTGCCTCTGGCTGCAGTTTCCCCAAGGGCTGGGAAGAGGCTGATTCCTAGCGGCACGGGAGCTGGGAGCAGAGCTCCCTTCGTATGGCCCTGTATGGGAAATACCCTCCTGTTTTCCTGGCCAGTTTTTTTTCTCTGTGCCAGCCTGGAAGGGATGCACTGGGCAGTCTCAGACGCGAGTAACACGCTGCAAGGGACTTGTTTGGTTACTAGACTGCACTTGGGGTGCTCTGGGGACACCTTGCCACTGCCTTTGGATGGGAGTACACTCCTGTGGACGGAGTGATGGCTCAGTTGGTCTGTGTGCTTTCCTTGGCCAGGCCAGCTGTACCTCTGACCCTTGCGATTTGCTGCTGTATCTCTGCCACTGCACAAGCCCAGAGGTGTGAATTCAGGCCAGTTTCTTCTGCCAGCAGCCACACAGGGGGCCTGGATGCTGCTGCTTTGCCATAGTCACCGTGATAGTAAAAAGATGCTGTCTTCAGCCTCCCCGTGTCTCTGCTTCTCATGGCTCAGGCTGTACCATGAGAAAGGGGATGAAGCTGGACCTAATCACAGGAGTGGAGCAGCATCTGTGACCCTTGCCTGGGAGCCCTTCTTGGGGCTGCAGATGTAGAGCTTCTGCACAAAACTAGAAGTGGACCCAGAAAGGGTAAGACAATTTTACTCTATTTTTACTCCCCGCCTTTCCAATTGTATAGACAGGACACAGCTGGGGTGTAAGGAAGCCATGGTCATGTGGGGCAGAAATGAGCAGCAGTCACACTGTAAGCACTGTAATGTACCCAGGTAGGATGGGGATCCCCTAGCTTCATTTGGCATGTGCAAATTGGGCACACTCATCTTCCCTTTGCAGGGCTTGATGTCCCAGAGGAAAGGGCTGTTTCTCACAGCACCTGGGACATCAGGCTCCTGGCTCCCCAGAGGCTCCTAAAGGCCTGTGTGACGTCAACAACATGGGAAGGGCCCAGCCACAGAGTGGTGAGAAGGGTTCTCCACTGACATTTGCCCAGGGAGCTTATGAGGCTCAAGCAACAGAAACACTGGTCCTAGCAGGATCATGAGAAATCATTTCTCTACGCTATTTACAGCAACCAAGGACATATTTTTCCTTTTGGAAACACCGCAAGGAGGATGTTTCTCATGGCTGTTGAGAAAGAGTGGTCCACCTTGGGGAATAGTATGCATTGGGGTGCGTAAGCTTGGGGCAGCAAGGCAACACATCAAAGAGAGCCAAGGACACCAAAAGCAGAGTTTGGCCACTTCCATGTCAAAGTGCAGGACTATTGGCACCAGCTCAGACTGCTGTAAGCAAGAGGAGTGTCAACAGGCTGCAGAGATGTCTGACAAGCAGAGGCACCAACAGATGGCTCCACTCCACGTGCATGGGCCAGAGGCATTTCCAAAAACATAGCAGCTGGGTCCATGGAATACAGGACAGATTCCCTGTCCCACAAAGCAAACAATGGGCAATGAAAAGGCTGTAAGGAGTGGGCTACCTTCCATGCTGATGGAGGTACGTAACCCAAAGGGTTACCCAAAGTGCTTCATATCTCCAGACCTGTAGACTTCAGGAAGCATAAGAGGCTCAGAGGGCTCCATCTCGGCCACAAAGTCTCCAAACACTATGTATGTCTGCTAATATGGGGGAAAAAAAGGATAGTCAAACAGAGAACAGCATGGGCAGAAGGCTGAAGAAATGCCTCCTTTCCATGTGCGGTATTCCAGCCCCCATAAAATCCAAGTCATCATTAGTGCAATCAGTTCTCCTGTAGGTAATCCAACATCTTCTCATGGAGCCACTGATGCCACTTCCAGTGACTTCAGGTCAGCCCTATGCCCACAATGACAGGCAGCACAGCCCAGAGAAGGGCACTCAGCAGGATGGCAGCTGGCAGCCTCCTGCACACACCTTCCCCCTATTCTGCTGGCTGCCACCCCACACCATCGTTCTCTCCTGAGCTGGTTTCCAGCACAGCAACAAGCTTCAAATTGTGGCTCTATGGTTTCCACTTGTGCTGCCCCCTTCCCAGACATTAAGGGTCATGGCTCCATCTCTGTCCCCATGTTCATCCTCGACCTATTCCCCAACTCTTCTCCAAAGAGCTGTTGTTCCACCTTTCTTCCCTCAGCTCTCCTGTGCATCTCCAGCCATTCCCAGTGCTCCCATCCAGCCTTTTGCCATCCCTCCTGGGGCAAGGCAGAGCCAGGGCTTCAGGACCAGCCTCAAGCACCCCAGGTCCATAACACAGGCACTGGCCCACAATTCTGTATCAAATCCCACTGGCAGAGGACAAGAGGACATGGCTGGGCAGGAGATGTGCTACCCTCCTTCACCCTTGCCCACTTTCCTGCCCTCTCATACCACTCGGCCCCTCTTCATCACTGCCAGGCATTGATCAGCTGATGAATGTGCTCTGTACTATCCCTGGCATGGTCCAGAGTCAGTCCTGGTGCTTGACAACCACTTATAAGACCACAAAATATCACTGAGATCTGCACTGATTCCTCCCACCACGGGGCTGGGTGGCCTCTCTCAAGACTCCTACATGCCCTCCAGGAAATATCCTGTGGAGAATAAAATTAGATGTCAAAGAGCAGAAGGATTTCAGCTCTGGCTGAGCTCTGGCAGGTCCCCAAATCTGGGAAGCAGAAAAGTGTTATGAAAACACTCATCAGAAAGCAGTGAGAAATTAGATGTAGGTCACTTGAACTCCAGCCCTTTACCACAGGGTAAAGCTCAGCTGGATGGGAAGAAGTCAGCAAAGTTTTTTGGAGGAGGAACTGCTTGGTTTGTTAATTTGATGACATCCCTTAGGCTGGACTTTTGCTCCACTTGGGATTAGAGGTCTGGACCCACTTGCTCGCTCTTGGCTCAGAGGGAGATGGTGGTGCCTCTCCTGCCAACACCATGGAGAGGCTCGTGCCTGTGTGTGATGCTTAGATTTTGGGCACA
Organism: Gallinago undulata; assembly: GCA_026546715.1. Taxonomy (NCBI): domain Eukaryota; kingdom Metazoa; phylum Chordata; class Aves; order Charadriiformes; family Scolopacidae; genus Gallinago; species Gallinago undulata. The sequence continues at coordinate 3,686,771 of JAOTQQ010000004.1, read as the reverse complement.
GGCCACCCAGCTGGCAGCACTGTCCCATGGACTTTACTAGATGAAGCACAAAAGCTGCTTGTCTGTAGGGTGCAAACAGGTTGGACATTAATGACATGGTCCAGCCCAGAAGACTGGAACTGTAGGTTTGGTCTAAGGAAGCAGCAGTACGACGTGGTTCTCCTCTTAACACGTAGCGTTGGGATCGGGGAGTTGTTTTCTGGCTGCTATTTAATAGCCTTTCCCAGACTATTGACTATTCACAGAAAGTGGAAACTTCCACTTTCAAAATCAATTTATTTTTGAGCATATTGTCTCAAAGAGACTTCATCTCCCAAGAGAAACTTCCTTTTGAAAACAGTCTTCTAAAGCTCTTGGGGCACTTGCAAGATGTTTTGCTTTTATATTACAATTTTTAAAGAGGATGTGAAGCAATGGATGGGACCTCAAGAACAAATTAAGTTACCATCTATCATCAGTCCTCGTGTTTATTTTTTTCTGTGGAAAAAGCCCTTTTTCACTTTCAAGCATTTAGAGTGGCCGTGTGCACCAACAGAGCTCACAAAATTTTTCAATTACCTGGTGGTGCATATTTTGGACATGCCACTGAGTTGATTAACTGGTGGATTGACCTCCTAAGCTCTTCCAATAGTGTTGCAAATGTTTCTTGAGAGAGAGAGAGAAGCAAAGCGTCACTGCAAAGGAAAGAGAAGCATTTGTTGGTTTTGATGGCTTGCATGTGCGAAGTGTTCGCTTTGAAATCATGGCCTTTTGGGGATGGGATAGGTTGACTCCTAATAGGATGCCGCTTTCTACCCCGAGGCAACCTGAGAAAGAGCTTGGACCAGTCCCAAACACAGCCCTGGAGACCCTCCAAAGACAGTATTTCCTTGCACATCCCCCAGGAGGTCTCTCTGTCCAGGTCCACGCAGCGCTGATTGGCAGGCAGGCTTATTTCCCCTCTACTTCCAGCTCCAGCCTACCCTGGAAAGTCCAGCATCCTTGCGAGAGCTACTTCTTGGGAGATTTATAGCTCTGCTCGGCGGCCGCACGCAGTTCAGAGTTTACGTAAACGCTGGGCACCGTCCCAGCACTGGGTGCTGACTCAGGCGCCCGCCCGTGCGATGCTCCCACGTCACCGGTTCAAACGGGCCTCGCAGAGCAACCGTGCTGACATTTCACACTGTCACGGACCATAACAGCCACCGGAGCGGCCAAATCACGGGGCTCCGCGTCCTGGAGACGCGGTTTTAAATCTTCCCCTCCCCAGCCCCTGACCTCGAGCAAACACAACACAAAATTGGCTTGTCCCAGTTGGTGACGGGTTTGATTCATTTTCCTGTGGGGAGATCCCTCCAGCCTGTTGTACACGGAGGCTTCACAGTCCGGGCTCAGTTTCCAGTCCCTGCAGAAGGACCGGTTGCCAGGAGCCCCCACTGCAGCCCGCCTGTGCCCGCCAGGCACCGCTGGCCCCTGGGACACCATCACAGGTGACGGTGGGTCACAAGGCTGATGCAGAGTAATGGTCTCACCTGCACTTCAGGGGGAAAAAATACTCTCCACTGCAGCGTGAGAAATGACAGAGACTCCCAAGATGAGGGGGAAGGGCATTCTTGCTGCAGCTGCTGATGGAGAAGGTAATGGGAAGGAGATGCTCCCCATTAAGGAGATGGCCACTGCAGTCCATGGGTGGATTCACGGCTTCCAGCCTGGGCATTCCTGTTACAGACCATGTTCCAGCTCAAGACAGGATTCATTTGCAGCCTGGGGTGCTAAAATATGGCACAAAAAGGCTTTTCTTTTTTTTTTTCCTTACACAAGATGCCAAAAAGCTCCATTATTTCTTAGCCATGATGGTATGTGGTAGGTAATTTTGTGCTTCACTGTGGGTTTTTGGAGCTGCCCGGTTCTCATAAGCCCTACCTGTGCATCTGTACCTCTATTCCCCTCCTAGGAAATGTCCCCACCTCTTTCCTGGAGAAGTGGAAGCTGCAAATGCCATAGCACCATCTGGCTGCAGCAGAAAAATGGTCCTTTCTGCAGAAATTAGGCTGATGCCCCATCTCCCCATCCTGCATCTGAACAGAGACACCCTTATCTGCTCTTCCCGGCCATATCTCTGTTCCTGGAAATTCAAGGCACAGCCAAAAGCTGTAGACCTGTTTATGACTTGTTGTACAAACATGATAAATGGCTGCTCAGAAAACATCTCCTCTGTGCTGCTCCTCATATGCTCCTTACTTGCATTTTAATAAGCTAATGTTTGGGAATCGTTAAGTAGCTGTCTTGACTTGTTTAACTCAATAGCCACAGATATTTCACTGAGTTGACGTGGGATTTATGTCTCAATAATGCAATAATGTTTGGTAAGCATCGCGGTTTTGGGGAGATTTATGTCCCATCAGCAATCCAAGAGGGATTTATGGGGCCTGTCAGAGGTAGGGTTACAGAAGGTGCCGTCTGAGAGACACCGAGAGCCCTGTGTCTTACTGCTCAAGGGTGGTTCCTTGGAGACACCAAGTCCTGGAGCGTTGTAGCCTGCTGACATATGGCCCTGCTAATGTTTTTCATTAATAAAACTAAACACAAGGGCTAAGGGAGCTGCCTGGTCATGGAAAGGATTTTGTAATGTGCTTCCCTTCTTCCAGCTCTGTGATGGGCAAGGAAGTGTGGTGGGGAACCCATAGCAACCCACTCCCTGGAGGGAGGCCATGCCCATCACCTGGCTCTTGTTCTGTCTGGGAAGAGGCTGGGGTGACCATGCTGCTGCCACATTGTCCTTTGGAGCTGCCCCTCAAAGGGTCAGACTTAGCAGTCAACAAGAGCCTTGAGGCAGCAGCAGGATGCCTGGAGCAGGGATGAAGCCCAGGATACAGCAGTAGGATGCATGGAGCAGGGATGAAGCCCAGGATACAGCAGTGTGGCTATAAGACATCCATTTCCAAGGGATGGAGAAGGACCATGTCTCCCAATCACTCTTCAATCCAAACATTTCACAACATTGCCATTTAAGTGCAAACTGTATGAGTTAGGAACAATCTGCATTACAAACAAACAAATTCAGTGTTGCAGGTGACTTTCCAGAGCAGTCCTGGTATGACAGAAGTCCCTTGTCTGGGCTTTCCCAGGGAACACTGGCTAGGAAACTAATCCTCATCTCCAGCAAGTTCAGGAGATCTTTCTCTCTGCTGGGACAGCCTCCTTAACTGGTTTTTGATTGCAATTTCCCTGCCAGAGGTTTCCTGCCAGAAATCAAGCCAAAAAAATCCTTGAAAACTTTTTCCTTTGTTTAGGAGGGCTGGCAATATCTGTGCAAACTTCTCAAAGTGTGGTAGACCTGTGAGAGGCTTAGTTGCACTCCAGGATATGAGCTCTGGAGCATTGCTTTTCTTGAGTCCCAACAGCCAATGCACTTCCCAAGACAAATTTCTTTGGGTTGAAGTTGTTCCCTCCTGGGTCTCTGACTAGACATACATCATCTGCAAGATTCATAAGATTGAAACAACTATAATAAAGCGATGGATTTTGCAAGAAGCAGGTGCTGGGGGGAGAAACAAGGCTCCAGGGCAGAGCATTGGAGCTGTTGAGCTGAAGAACCACAGTGCTGTGAACTGCATCATCTTTGCTTTCCAGCTCTCAGGGTGACAGAATAAAATAGGTCAGGTTTGATGAGAATTAAACTAGCCTTGGATGCTGTTTCACTCCTGGCAGTTATTAGGACAAGTTTGGTCTTGATTTCTGCAAATAACAACACTGAATTTCCTGTAACAAAGTCATAGCAGCACTATGACTTGTTCAGCCTCATCAAGAGGAGACCAAGATATGCTTTGGCTGCTCCCTTCAGCAGCCCTGACTGGAGGGTAGCATTTACTAATTGCAGAATTGTCCAGATATCCAGATATTCTTCAAGCAGAGCCTCCACTGAGCTGCCAGAGCTCAGCTAGAAGGAAAGAAACCTGTTGTACAGTTGGATACATCCATACAACATCAGAATACATCAGGATGGAAACATCAGATCCTGAGATGCTAAGACACGGCGTAAAGCAACTTACATCTCCTAGGAATGACCCAAAACCATGAAAGGATATAAAAATGTTAAAAGTCTCCTTCCTCGCTGGCCAGTTTTTGATCAACTGCTCTGAGCAGGCTCTGGCACCAGTTGGATCTGGCACTCTCCGGGTTAGCCAGCCAGGCACACCACGCTTTGAAAAAGCTCATTGCTTTTTCTGTTGATGTGGGAATTGCTATTAATCACCAAGTGTACGTGACCCTGTTACTCATTCATAACGAGACATGGATGACCACGCTGCCATCCCAGCCAGCAGGCCAGGTTCTTCAAGCGGTGTTTTTTTAATGACCCATACCTTGAAGGTATCCCAGGAAAAACAAGCACAGGCAGAGTCACCCAGTGTCAAATAAACCATGAATGTTAGATTTCATTAAAACAGTGACGTCTGAGTACATAAGAGTTTTGGAGGGGTTTTTTACATTTTCAGTCTTCTCTTGAAAGATTTTGGATTTATTTGTTCAGTATCTTTTTTGGCCAGGAAAAACAATTTTTTTTTTCTTTTTTCAAACAAGTCCCTTCAACTCTTTTTTCTTCTTTTGTTTTAAACTAGGGAAAGTGAACAAAAACCATGGAGAGAAAGCAGCTTTTCAGCAACACTAACACAAAGTCACCCTTCATTCCATCCAAAAAATGACTGTTTGAGACAAAAGCCCCCATTGCACCAGCTAGGTGTGGGGAAAGAAGGGCTCATCCCAGCTCTCTCCAGCAGGGTCCCCAAGTCTTTGCATGGTTTCAGCTCCAACACACAGCAGGCCCGCCCTACAGGCTCTGCTCACACTCACTCCATCTCTCCTCAGGACCTACCTCCTCTCCATCCCTTCCTCTTCCTTTTCCTGCCCCGGTGGGGCTGTGCTACCTGTTAGCATTTGATGAAGAAAAGGGCATGTGGCATAGCCAGATGGAAGAGCAGAACCTGGACCTTCAGAGCACAACCATGGTATATCAGTGCTGTGAGGACCGAGTTGGAGGCAATGTCACAGCTCCATTGCGGGTCCACGTGCAAGCCGCCTCCATGCAGCAACACGAGGAGCGTGGCGTGCCTGTGCTCTGCTGTAAATGTACTGCTCACACCAGCTGGTGTCCTTTGCCAAGGTCCCATTAGGGCTCCTCCAAGCAGGACGAGAGCCTGTGGGAGAGGAGACATGCAAACCAACCAAATCAGATCTCACCACCCCTCTCCTGACTCTCACACCTACAGCTGAAACTCTGCAGGCATTAATGCACCACACGCAAACCTTAGTTGCCTGTGTGCAGCACGTGCAACGCACATTCTCCAAACGCATCCTTTTTGGCGCAGGCACCTTCCCACTGCCGTTAAGCACATGCTTCTCCCCTTTGGTTTCAACAAGGACAACGCATGCCACAAAATGAACTTGAGATCACACCCATGCAGCAAAGCCATCTCCTCAAAGGAAAGTGGTTGAACGAGACCCACCTTTGCATGCACAGATTCCTTGGGTTGTGTGCGAGGGGTTACACACATGTGCGTGTGGCTGCGTGGGCACATTCGTGCTTATATCCTCCCCGTGCCACCTTCACCAGGATGGCAGGGGCTGAAGATTGACCACAGCAATGGAGGTGCTTTCGGGGCTCCCATCCAGCGGATGGGGAGCAAACGTCCTGGCACCATTAGTGGTCTACAATGTGGCGGTTTTTTTAATTAAGAAAATAATAACTTTGCTGACCTTTCTAATCCTGTTTCGTTCTCGGTAACAGCTCTTATTGTAATAAACATCATCGTAGCCCAGACTCAAAGGCCAATGACTGTTGATGGGAAATATTTTGTTTCATAACAGTGGCTTCAGCCAGCAGAGCACATGAGAACATATTTTCAGGAACAGGGAAGATGCTATTTTTAACTGTTCTCCCCCATATTTATGGTGCTTGGAGGAAAGATGCGCCAGTTTAAACACGTTGCAGCAATATGCACCACTTAACTCCATCCATGCCACAGAGAGGGGGGAAGCGCAAGAGTCCCCTGTCTGGTGGCTGGCTGTTGGGATGACCACGCTCACTGTAGGATTGTTTCCTCACCATCCATTCATTTACATCTTTAAAGCACCCAATACCAAGACTATCACCATCTGATGACACTGTGCACTGCCATCCAGCCCAAAAGCACTCCTTTTGGTGCTGGCTCTGGGTCAGCAGCAGGGAGAAAGCAGGGTCCACTTGTGCCAAGTGCTGCAGGCATACAGAGAGGGACATAAGACCCTGGGCAGAGCAAGAAGTGGCTGTTGGTGATAGTCACCAGGTGGGTGCAAGTTGCTCAGGTGTCACCCAATGTATTCCTCCCTTTGTTGGCATCCTTCAGCCCCTACTGGGAGGGTCTTTCTCCTTGAGCAGTGAGCATTCCTTGTGCCCCCTGTCTTTCCCACCTTTAAAGTCCCATTCAGCATCATGGCTTTCATTCCCTAGTACAGCACAGATCCACTGAAAAACCAGACCTGCCGAGGCTGGAAAGGCTGCGACATGAAGGTAGGTCTAAGAGCTCCCAACCAGGGCACCAGAAATGTTACAAACCCAACAGCATTAACACAGACAGAAGCGGTGTTTAAGCGCATAGTTGGTTGAAATCACATTCCTCTGTGTCCAACAAAAATACGTTCTTAATAGTCATGGAGCTAAGTGGAGTCACCCAGAGTTATGATTTCCTTTCAGCAGATATTTCATCTTCAGGCTGTCACTTTCACTCAGGCCATGATTAAAACAATAAACCCTAGAGAAGCCACCCTGCTCCCCGTCAACAGCTGCTTCTCCTCCACACGCTGCAATGGGAGCCATTCATCACCAAAAAGAGGGAGAGGAAATTAAAGACAGATTATTATTATTTATTATTCAAAGCTGCCATGTTTGGCCAGCAAGCTCTCCTTGGTAAAGCGAGGGTGGTCACAGCTGCCACCTCACAGATGTCAACCGAGGAGGGAGAAGTCGCCCTGTGGTATAAGGTATGAGTTACTGCTGCATGTGCTTAGCACCTTCATCTCTCTTCTCATGCCGCAGGCAAGTCATTTTATAGGAAGTAGTCCCCTTATTTACCTCTGAAAACCTTCTTGAACATTTGCATTCTATCAGTGAAACCCTACCTTGGCAAACAGCTTACAAGAGGAAAAAAAATCAAGTATCAAGCATTGCCAAAATAACCAATAAGTGCATAGTCCCTGTGATCTTGGGCGGCTTGTTCTCCTGGGCTTCGGCTCTTCCCGCCCTGTGTCCCAACCTGGATGGCATCACGGGGCCCCACACAGCCTTAAATGAGCTGGCTGATGGGGAAGGAGCAGGCATCCAGGTTGTCCTCTCAACCTGCAGTGCAGTTTTTTTCTGTGCACGCAATTATTGTAGAGCTGATGGGCAAGATCCAGCCACCTGGGCTGACCAGAGGGCACATTGATCAGTTGAAGGAGACACTTAGAGCTAGCCCATGGCAGACATGCTAGAGAAAACAGCATACGTCCTCCCAAGCTCAGGACATGAAACGTCCAGCTCAGATGCCTCACTTGCACCACAAAGACAGGCATTGCAGAAATGCAACAGTTCTCTTGAAGTTTGTTTTCCAAAGGCTCAACATGTTCCACTTCAGTAAGGCTGGAAAATCTATCGTGTCAGTGCTCCTGCCATGCCTGCACATTTTTGCATTTTCCTTACAGTATTTTTAGAGATTTCCACTCCTTGGCCTGATTTGGGATGAAGTCAAATATGCAAAATCTTGGAAGCTGCCACAGGAAATGAAACTCCATTTTTCAACCAGCTTTAGATACAGCCTTCAGCTGTGGTGATAAATTTTCTGCCAGCCTGGAAAGCTGCACTTGCCTCCCAGATAAGGGTCCAACAAGATCCAGAAGGTCTCTTTCCCCCAGCCAGCCTGGGGAGGTGCTGCTGTCCCACCCCTCCGAGGATGGGCTGAAACTTCCCACAAGATACTGCTTCTGACAGGAGGCAACAGCAAGGGAGGACAAGTGGCAGAGGTCCCTGGCTCCTCATCCTGCTCAGCCCTCCTGAGCCAGAGGAGTGGAGAGCTCAGCTATCTCTCCACGCCTCATCAGCTCTCCTTCAAAACAGCCCCATTCCCCGGGGGTTCTGAATCTACAAGATTCACATCTTACTGCTGAGGCAGGGGAGGAAATGATAGGGGAGGGCTAGCTTGGAAGAAGCTCAGTTCCCAGCTCTGATGAAGGACAAGCCTCGGCTCAGCCACATCAACCCACGTGTCCACTGAAGACTCACCAATACAGCTCCTGCAGAAGCTGTTTCTACCTGCACTGCTACAACAGCCAGGCAGTTTTGTGGGATGCAGTCCCACAGACAACACACCTACCATGTATGTCAACTCTTTCCACTGTGGTATGGACTTGGTTTACCCTCCTGGTCAAGCACACACCTTTCTGGTCCACGCCAAGCAGTGCTTCTCAGGCAGGACAGCTCTTCTAAGCTCACTCTCCTGCAGAGAAAGACACCCTTAGTTGTCTTCACTCTCCTCATAGCAGGGCATGAAGCACGCTCTGGAGCTGTGTTTGTTTTTCCACTAACCACAGAGGGCCTTTCACAGAACTACATCCCATTAGATTAATCCTGTCTCTAGTTTAACCATAGTTCATACATTACCAGGAGAGTCCCAAATCTGTATACTTGCTGGAAGGAGAGCCACCACATTAGCCTAGCAGTGTTATGAGGACCCATCTCAGAAGCACGAGTGTGGCCTTTCCCATCCAGGGACAAGCTTTGCTGGAAGCACCCTCCATGCCAGCCCTGTAATGGGAGGAGTGAGCCATAGGAAACCCACATGTCCTACACTCCCCTTGGGGAAAGCTCACCACCTCGTCTGCTCATTGGGGTTGGCCGTGTAGGAGTTCTCATCTCCTTTGCACATAGCTGCTTTTTGGGCAAGTGAGTCTGGTCTCACTACCCAGCCCTGGGGCAGCCCAGCCCCCAAAACGGGGTGCTTTGTGGTGTCCTGAGATGTGTTTATAGTGTGGCTAATTTTAGCACCTCCCATTCACAAGGAAGGCTCCACCCGGCCCTGAGCTGGAACCACCTCTGAGCTGGAAAACAGCAGCTGTGAGACAACATCTGGCATCGCTTGGACAGGCAGAGTCAGGAACCGAAAGAAAACAGCGTCTGTCCAAGGCTGCCGAGGGACTCCAGCGAGACAGAGCACAGAATTTGGCCAAGACACTGGAAAGAGTAACTCTAATCTTAAAAGAAAAAAAAAAAAAAAAGATGAGACATTGTAAGATGTCGGTTGCAGTTTGTCATCCTTCAGCCTGCTGTTAACTCCCACCATGCCTCTCCCTGCCATGACATGGAGATGTCAACCCCTCCTGCCTTAGAGTCATTTGGGCTTCATCTTCACAGCTGGAGACCTCAGGCCCCCACCCTAGCATTGTCCCCTAAACCCTGGTGCATGGGCTGAGAGGCTGCAGGGGAGCACAGGACAAGGCCCAGCCATCTCCTGCCCCACCATGACAGAGGACAATCCCTTACTTTTCAACTTCATTTAAAAAAAAAAAAAAAAAAAAATCAAGACCTTGCAGGTGCTCCCCCCACTCAGGGCACTCTGGTCCTAGCAGCCCCACAGATGGCCTGCCCCACAGCAGGCACCACAGGGTGTGGAAGAGGAGCTTATGGTCCCCACCAGCCTCCAGAAAGTGATTGCTGGCCTTCCTGACCTCCCAGAGACTATTTTTTGTGGTAAGACCTTAGTTCTGAATGGCCTTGTTTGCACACCACATCCCTTAACCACCTGCTGGTAGGAAATGCAGGTGCTCCAGGCTTTCGAAAGGAGCTGGGATTTCCCCACTCCTCTGTTGTTCTGAAGTTTGCTGTTTCACGCGATTTCATCACATTTGCTGAGCAGGAGGAATCACACAGAATAACCCAGTCGAGCCCCACTTGGCTAAAAGGGAAGCTTTTGGTGTCAAGCCCCAAATCCAGGCTGCAGAGACCCAACCAAGCTTCTGGGATCTCACTGCAGGGGCAGAAGCAGGGAAGGACGAGCAGGAAAGCCTCCATGACCAGATGGAGGGCTTTCCAGAAACAGGGAAAATATGAGCAAGGGGCAGCAGTTGCCCAATGAGCTGCGATGGTTTTTGAGCCAGAGCTGTGTTTTAAAAGCAATAGGGGTATTTCCATTGATGACTTTCAGACTATAGGGGTCCAAGTCACTCCAGCCTCTTTGAAAAGCTTTGCCTCAAATTCTTAGGTGTGTGGAGTTTACAAATTCGAGTGTGGATAGGGATTATTTAAACTGGAAAGGTTACACTCCCACATCTCACAGCTCTCCAACCCCTCTGCACTCCCAGCCCCACCATCCCACCCAACACTACTGTGGGAGGGTGGGGATGGGGTTAAGGCAATGCAGGTTTTCCAGTAGGTCAGGGAACCCGTGTCTGAGTTTAGGGATTTTTTTGGGCAGGGATTTTTTTGTAAGCACCCAGAGCAGCTAGGCACAGCTTCATCCGCTTTGCAAGTCTCAGTCATGTCTGAACCACGACCAGCCTCTCCTTCCCTACTGGGACCAAGAAGCAAACCCTCCATAGGAACAGCCAAGATGTCTTTCCGGGACGGATGGGGAGTCTGGCAGACAGCTGCAGGGATTAGCTGCACCACTTTGAAATATTCCTGGAAGCAACAAGGGGTCCTGCAGAGAAAGCCAAGAGGGTGATGGGCCCCCATGGCTTCACCTGGCAGCCCCACATCTTTCCAGCACACTGCAAAGGGTAAGCTGGAAGCCATGCCAAAGTTTGGGGAAAGATGCAATCCAGGCATATACGTTGCTGGAGACAGGCTCCTGGGAAAGACTCTGTGCTGGGCATGACCAGAGGAGCAGTGCTGGCAGAACTTCAGCTCCTGGCTTGCTAGGACAGCCTATCCAGGTGGGTGCAAGCAGCTGCCACTGGTCAGACAGTTGGACCTAGAAGGGACCAACCACGCTGCCAAGAAGGAAGGCTTCCAGGGGCATGGTGTGCTTTGGGACCAGCACCTCTCCAGCTGCTGGAGTTCAAGCTCCCCAAGTGGAAAGAAAACCACCCCCAGGACAAGATCAAGGACTTACCTTAATGCAAGTTTCTTTTTCAGTATTCCCATGGATGTTGGATTCTCACTGGAAGGAAACCTCAATCAAGAAGCCTCATGTTCAGCCCTTGCATCCACATATTTGTCATGAATACTTTCCAGCTGAAAACTAATCTAACACCTGTTACAATCAGAGTAAGTGGGGCTGGATCTACTCCTCCTGATCCCAAAGAGAGGTGATGAAGATAAGCAGTGTCACTTCTTGTCAGCAAGTGGGTGGAAGGAAGAGGAATACTATATAGATTTAATGTATGATGTATGGTCAGATGTTCAGCAGATATCTGCAGAAGCAACATGCAGCAGCCTCCCTACACACAGTGGGAACCGCATGTTGCTTCTGCCATAGCTTTTACTGGTTCTGCTGGGAAATCCAGGCCAAATTGGGAGCTGGAGCTCCATGGGGTCATAACTCCTCACTGGTGACTGGCAGCCATTAGGTGATGAGCCACAGCACAGCAGTGCCAGGTGGGGAGATGGACACCTGCCTAAAGTGAGCTCAGATGAGCTGGCTGCAGGTCTGGGTGGACATCTAAGACTTGTTTTAACTCTGTCCAAATCACTTCAGTCTCAAAACCAACTTGGAAGCTATGCTATTTGCAAGTCTAATTCTTTTGGCAACCGAGAAATAAGAAGAGACTGATACTGTTGTTATTTCAGCTTCAGAGGGGTGAATAATCAGCTTTGCAAGGAAAAGCAACTTGGCTGACTGCTGAGGGCTTTGCAGAGATACCCATCTCCCTTTAACGTGGTGTCCCCAGGGGCTGGGATGCTGAACGTTGTCTGCTCCTTCCAGCCAGCCTGGTTTACACCCCTAGCACACACTGCCCTTGGAGGGGCAAAAGCCAGACCAGCAGGGAAGCAGGAGACTAACACAGACACACTCAGGATTCCTAACATTTGACTTAAAACTGAACAAATCACTTAAAGACCAAGAAAGGAAGTTGCAGAAACCCACCAGCCCCAGGTAGCCATCATATACCTCTGCCAACAAGAGCTCCCAGCAGAGACCTGATCTCTGAAGAACACCTCATCAGCTCCAGCCCAACTTAGTGTCTCACCAACCCCTAGTTTAATAGCCTGCACTAATTAGCCTTCGTTAGCCTCTGAGCTCTTTCTGACCATCTCCCTTACTTTGCAGTGGAGCTTTCCCTACTGAGTCCATCTCTTTTTTCTCCCTGCACAGGTGGTGGGACTCAATGCTTATCCCCTCCTAATTTGTGGCTTTCCTTCCTCCTGTCCCTCCCTGTTGGTCACCCACCTCCAGCACCCACATAAGGATTCCCAGACCTCCCTCCCCTCTCTTCTCTGAAGGGAGACCCCCTTGCACCCCCTCCTGCCCTGCTTTCAGCTCCACACAGGTGTTTCACCAGCCCAGTGGGATGTAAGGAGCCGGGGCCAAAGCCGTGGGTATGTCTTGCCTCTTCCTGAAAACCACTTCTTTCAGGAGAAGTCTTTGTGGAGACTTTCTGCCTTATGCTTCTGCTGAACTCGTTTGCAGCTGGCTACGTTGCCACAAAGATGCTGTGGTCCAGGAAGGGCTCTGGACACAGCGTGTCTCTCTCTGGCTGGCTCACACAGCACGTTTGCCGAGGGGTCCTCATCTCTGATCGGCTGTGTGGCATCCCCAGGATAAGCCTGCTGGCCAGGCACCCCCAAGCCCTGTTCTGCTGGCCCCTGTCCCCCTGTCCTCCCACCCAAGGCTCCAGCAGGTTCTCAGCCCCTGCCAATGCTATAGGGCAGCAACATGCAACACATACGTGGCAGCTTATAGAAAGGATTGGGGAGACTCTTCCCCCTTTTATTGAAAATGATCATTTCTATTCTAGTGCAAACACTGTACATTTTACATCACAAAGCAAGAGATAATTTACAGGATACATTTTCATCTGGGAATCCCTCCTGTGGCTTCACGTGTCAAGCTCCATCAGTCTCATCAATCATCCATCCTTGTCGTGCTCAAAAATCCCACTTTGAGGGAATCAGCCATCTATTTCGGTGTTAGAGAAAAGGGGGGGAGGGCTGAGAAAACAGTGTTCGTACAGAGCAGGCAAGAGGAAAGTGCCTCAAGACCATTTTCTCCCCTGAATGGTACCCAAACTTACTGCTAACTGGGGTAACCATGGCAACTCCCTGGTGACTGAAAGTCTACTAAAACCCTGGAGAACTCCACACTTTCAGGATAAGGCCCTTAATTTGCACTTGTATTTACATGATTCAATAAAATACAGACTAAACATACACAATCATTAAATTTCACTTTGGCTCGACAGACAACTAGACACTGCCCGTTGGCTGAAGTCATCAACAATTAAGGCACAAACAACAAAACCTGTCCATTCCTCCAGCTGGACTCTGTTTAGCAAATCCATATAAACGAAGCAATATTGGGTCGGATGCTCTGGTGTAGATATTGATGTTGTCCAGCTCAAAGGTGATGCAAAGGTCTCATCTGGACTGACAACAGCCCAGTCACCTGTGATGGCATCCCCAACCAAGTAGCCCAAGGCAAGACCCAACTAAAATTGGAAGTGCAAAAGCTTACACAAACTTCCCGTAGGAGCAGCCCCATGCAAGTCAATTCAATCCCTCACACAAATACAGTGAGAAGGGTGAACGAAGGCTTGCACAGGCATTTATGTGAGCTCCTTCATATAAACATCACAGCATGGGGGTAGGGATGGATATCTCGGTCCAGAGATGGATAACTGGGTACCAGGAGCTTCATGCTCTCTGAACCACCTCCTTGTTAACTTCAGAAATGGATGCCTGTACACAGCCACTAAAGAAAGCTGTTCAAGGTGATGTTTCTAACTGCAGAAAAGGTTTTCTAGACTAGGGGAAAGCCACACGCCACCAAGATGCTGAAGGAAACAGCTGAAACCTCCAGGGTGGACAACTGGGCAACCTCAGGCCACCATGGGGGAGTTCATTCAGGCTACTGTCTGTCACTGCTGGGATGCTGGTGGATTGCAGAGAAGGGCAGCAAGGCAACGAGAGGGGAGAGCACCAGGCTAAGGCACTCAACAACTGGCTCAACCTCTGAATAATGTTACATTGCATCAAGTCCTTTTTCTTTCTGATGGTGCAGGACATGTTCTTCAAGACTTTCTGTTTGTGTAGGCACAGGAACCAAGAACAAGTTTCTAAGTGAAGGCTGAGATTTCCAACATGATCACTTGGCTCTAGGAGCTGGAAGGACACTACTCACGATAGAAATATTTTGGTTTAGAAATCTTAACTTCTCTAGACTACAGAAGAAAAGGCCAAAAAAAGGGATCAAACAGAACATCACGATTTTCTTAAAACACAGTGCTTGTCCAGCCTCGCTTCCCCTGCTGGTGTTCTATCTGCAAATGTAATCTGCAACTTTAATGTTTTTGTCCTGATCACAATTATATTTCCTTTGTTCCCCCTCAAAAATATCCATACAGAGAGACAAAAAAATTCCAGCAGCAACACACACAATCACGGGCACAACTTACACCAGTTTGGATTTGGGACTTTTTTTCCCAGTGCTAGCTCAAATACTTTGGCTGGATTTCCATTCATCCTCTGCCAGTTTAATTTTCTCCTTCACTTTAAAGAGATTTATTTCTCATTTCCTGCAACATACTATTTTAGACTGTCAAAGCCCACTGTCAGACGTCTATATATGCCCAGCATGTCTGCAGCAAACACCCAGATGGAGACCTAAGCCACTCTACCAGAAGTATCCCTCATGACTGAGCGTCATTCTCCTTCCCTTATTGTTCAGCCTGGACCGTGGAGTAGCTCTGCTACTTTCAGTTTTGGGCATGTCTCCTGCACAAGCACTATTTGCCTCCTCTCATATTTGAAAGAGGCCGGCATCACCAGGAACATGAAAGATCCTAGTTCCCTTAGGATGCTTGCATGGAAGGAACCCCTTTTGGGTTGCATGTCCTCTACTCTTCATGGAGAGAAGGAACTTAGGTCCTGATTATCTCCCCAGACCCCAGAGGAGGGAGGACAGCAGATAAGGAGAGCAAAGAAGTGATTAAGGCTACAGGACAAGCCTCACTGGGGAGTGTTATGGGAACTGGGGGAAGATACGGTCTTCGTGTGGGATGCTCCCTGCTGAGACACCACTCGCCCTCAGAGGGGCTGGCAGAGACTTTCCATGGGGATGTCCTTGCATTTTCTCACGAGTCACATGAACCAACCTGACTGGAGAGGAGATCCTCATCTTATTATATGAAGCTGCAAATGCCCATGGGAAAAAAAAAATCTGCATAGGAGTGTGGCTCCCTCCAGCTCCAGTTCTTTGGGGTTTCTCATGGGAAGACGTGAGCTGGTCATTTCAGGCACTGCCCGAGGCTACCGGGAAGAGCCCTGGCAAGGGTGAGAGAGGCTGCGGCTGGAATTTCAATGCATGCTCCAGGAACCTGGATGCAGCACAAACATCCCAAACATTTTCAATGGATTTTATTTTGTTTAATAAAAAACACCAACCAAGCTTGCATGTATATCTTATATATATAAATATATACAGTATATATAAAACAAATGCATCTGGACAACGCCTTTCCCTGGGGCGCAAACTGTAAGGCATAGAAAGGAGTGTCCTAACAGTCCTGTTCTTGGCACTACAGAGCGATCCCTCCCACTACAACCCCCCACCGCCCACACACCCACGTTGGCTTTTCTCTCTTCTTTGGCTTTTCATGGCAACAGTGCCAGGAATACTCGAGAAAGCAATGAAGCGCTGTGAAGCCCAAGGAGGTCTTCCTCACGTCTTGCACTGGTCCAGGCAACCTGGGCAGGATGACCCCATCTCGTTGGACTAACCGGCTTCTCCCAGACTAACAATAATGGTGCTGCCTCTGTGGGACAAGGGACTGGAGGGATGGAGGGTCAGGCAGATACAACGGAAAGCGGTGACCAAACAACTTCTTCTAGAGTGAGCTGGGGCAGGGGGGAGAGGAGCAAGCTTTGCATCTCAGCATGATGGTGGGTGGGACACGTCCACAGGCTGAGATTGGCAGAGTTTTCTTTTTGCAGTCCCATACAAAAATGGAAACCAATAAGGGTGAGACTGTCCTTTAGTGAAGAAGCTCGTAGTATACTGAGCAGAAGCAATAAACCTGACAATAACAAGAAAAAAAATATGGTGGCATTATCCCAAAAGGAAGGAGGAACCTTGTCACTCACGAGCGGTTCAGTTTGCTCCCAGTTTGGTCCCCATGTTCAATTCTGGGTTAGGGTTGGCTTTTTTTCTTCTTTTTTGTTTTTTTTTTTGTGGATTTTTTTTTCTTTTTTTTTTTCTTTCAGCACAAACAAGTTGCGAAGCAGGACGGGTGATGTATTTTCTCCTTCTGCAAGGCAGCTGCCTCCAGTCGTTAATTGACTGTGGGCACTTGATTCCTCTGTAAACTATATTCCTTTGCCTTCAGTCTCAGGTTGGCAATACTGTTGGCCATATTCATGCCCTGTGCCGGGCTGGCGTTGGTACATGTGGCAGAGTAGGTAGCCATGGCGCTATGGGATGGAAAGAGAGAAACATCACGTCAGATGCGGTCTTCACACCACACAGAGAGCAGACATGTACCACAGTGAGGTTAAACCCTTGGGGCTTTCCATACCTGGAGAATCTATTTCCTATGTGAGCGGAGAATAATCACTACTTTTTATTTAACACTCCTGAAAATCTCTCCCCTGCAGTTCACTTACGCGGGGATAGCCAACACCAAAGCTGGCTGAAGTTAATAGGAAAATTTCCATTTCCTATTTTCTAACCCAGAAAGTTTACAATGAGGTCAGGGTGCCCAGCCTGCCAGTCAGACCATTGTCTTTAAAAGCATTTTCACTGGAAGCAATGTCTTTTTGATGAGAGCAATTGTTGGGTTTATTGCTTGTGAAATCACGTCACTTCTGAAACATATGTTACATTAAAGAAACACTCTGGGAAAAACCCATTTCAACAATTGTGATGCATTTTGGTTTCAGCCTTTTGGAATGAAAATTTCCACATTTTTTCCCTCAAAACTTCAGCTGATCATAAAGAGCATGCCTTGAAGGCTGAGGGAGAAAAAAAAACCCAAACATTTTTTCTCCCTTCAAATCATGACTTTATTCATGAAAAACGTTACTTTTGGCAGCAGAGGCTGAACAAAGATCTCCGAGTCCTTTCTTATCCTACCAAAACTTTGCAAATCTGCTTTCCAGACCACTAGAAAACTTGTTTAACCTGTGTGTCCCAGGTTTCTGTGAAAAGCAACCCCTACTGCCCCAAAACCCAGCAAACTATCTGACCTATTGCAATTCCTGTTCATGGGTCCACAGATCAAAGCCAGTTGAAAACCACCAAGTGAACTTGAGATACCCATTTAACGCAGCCGGCATGTTCAGGAGGAAACCACAAATGCTCTGCTGGAGGCAAGCTCAGGTCTGGTTCCGAGTCTTTCCAATTGCCTGCTTGGGTGGCTCATGTCTGAGGCTCTGGGAAATGCCCTCCTCCATCCGTAGCACAAGAAAAAAGATTGCTTGCTTTTTTCCTTTCTCTTTGTTTTTTTAAAAAAATTCTTCCAGTGCTGACCTCCATGGCTGGAAGAGTCTTTGCAACAGCAAATCTCCCTTGAAGAAAGAGGGCATCTGCTGCACAAACAGATCCAGGCTGTGGGCATGCACGCTTGACCCAAAGCGCTGGTGCTATCTCTGACTTTGTGAGGCAGCGCCGACCTGCCAGGAGTTTAAATGCAATCTAAGCCTCCAGGAGATCCAGACCAGGTAATACTAGTAGGTCCCATCCCAGTCCAAGTGCCTCCTATTTCTCACTTCAAAATGAGGGAAAAGAATTTCAGGGAGGAATTTCAGCATCAGGACCGGTGGAAACACAACAGCTTATTCACATGGAAAGGACAGGTAAGACCTGTAAACATCAAGCTGTCTGATGCCTACACCCGTCCAGAGAAAAGCACCAAAACCTTTCCCCAAGTGCACAAACATCTAGGATACTTTGAGTGTCTCTAACAGCTACTGGATGGACATAGAGGATGGACATTAAAATACACATATCAAAATATAGTCTCTGTTCTGCCCAACTCAGGGTGCATCAGCTGCATTTTGCTGGGGTGTGATGGATTGGCATGCCTGGAGCCTTCCCCAGCTGGCTGCACATCCCCTCAGCTTCCCCGCCATGGCTGGGTTGGTGACTTCACCCTCTCCTCCCCCAGAAGTCAGCAGCAACCTGAAAAACCTGAGAGTTGCAGTTTCATGAGGTCTACAGCTGGTGGCTACTTAAGCACCCATTCCCACCTGCTTCCACAGGGTGGGTCTCCCCCATGTTTTTGTTCTGGAAGAAATTAAAAGAGCCTCAAGAATAGTCTAGGTTAGATAAAATAGGAATTTTCAGCGTTGGGTGTAAACTGCCCCCATTCAAATCCAAACTGCTGCCCAAGTCTGGTGAAAAACTCCAGGGAGCTTCTGGCTCTCAGCTCCCCAGAGGTATGGTGAAAATTACTGTTTAGCAGTGAAATCTCTGCTAAACCAAAAATCTCCAGAAACACTCCCTTTCAGCAAGTTATTCCACAGGAGCAGGGTGCATTCAGGCACAGTCTTCTTCCTCTACTCAGCTGCCTGATTTCACGAAACACAGAGGAACATCATGTTTCTGAGGCCTAAAATCTTTCTTTCAAATATGGTTTTCAATGGCCTGTGGAGTCAAAAGCTGTTAGAGTGGGAAGTGCAGGCTGACAGCGCGACTGCTAGGCTTGTTTTCTTAGGAACCTATGCTAAAAAATGTCTAAGCAAAACATTTCAACTTCAAAAAAATAATAGTATCTACTTGGCTATCTGTGTGACACAGATCTGCAAATAGCTTTGGTTGACCTATGGCTGAGTGTATTTGGAGAATAAACACACTGATTGAAAACTTTCCCCAGATCTAAGAGTAAAAACAGCGCTGGCCGCGCAGCTCTCAGCCCTCTCCCAGACTAGCCTTGAATCAGGGGCTGGTACAGCCGCACCGGGGAGATGGGGAGGGGGCAGAGGGCCATGCAAACACTCTGCGGGGCTGTTTTTCACCAAATGTTCAATATTTTAATAATCCTAATTTAGTAATTCAAAGGTTTAATGAGGCTGTGACAACTTGGCCCAGGTGCCCATTAAGATGAATGCGATTGCTAAGTGATGACCCGCAGGATTAGAAAGCCTGGGGAGCATAGAATATCTGAGGTTGCTGACCGTCCCACATTGTGGAAGCCAGCTGCTCTGCTCCTCTGCCAATGCCTCCTACCCCTCTGCAGGGCAGTGGGATGGTGACAGTCCATCCTGGTTTGACATGTCAGCCAGCAGGGACGGATGTATGCTGCAATTGTCTTTGATGAAACACCTTGGCTTAAGACAAAGGGAAGGTATCGAGACAGTGAGGAAGTTTTTGCACTGTGAGGAGGCACAGCCAGGTCTGGACCTCACGGGGAGAGAAAACATCCCTAAGGCTTTCCCTTCTCCCTTGCTCTCCTCGTTTGCACATCCCAGATGCCTCAGACTTCTTGTTGCCCCAGACAGCCCTTCCCAGTGTGGCCCTGGAAGTTACCTTTGCAGGGTCTTCTCCTAGAAGCCGTTATGAAGCCCCTCGTGTGAACAACATCTTGGGAGGGATGATCTATTTTTAAAAGTGTGAGAGGTAGAAATAAGCCACAAGCATTCAGCAGGGATCTGGTACTGTGAGCAGAGCACTCTCAGTGGGGTGGGGAAAGACCTGTGCTTCTCTCCCCTGAACTCGCCACCCAGACTTCTCCCTAGGATGCTACTCCAAGGACCACTTCACAGAGTGAAAGCCTTTAATCCCAAAAGGGGGGTTTCACCAGACAGCAGTCCTCAGATAAAATCCAAAGGATAAGGGCCGTCTCAATGGCCAAACTGCTGGTCTTAAAAACATCTTTTTCACCTGGACTGCATGAACCTATGACTTTTTCTTTGGGAGCTACAGTGTGGATGAAGAGAACCCCATGGCACTGACAAGCAACAAACCATCAGGAAGGCCATGTGTTTGCAGTCCTAACTGTGACAACAATGTTTGGGGTGTAAGAAGGGGGTCAAAGTGACGAAAGAAGAAAGGTCCTGGGCACGATGTGGCTCCCAAGAGCCAGTGGGAAGCTAGCTGTGACCAAGAAGGAATCCAGCCAAATGCTCCAAGGTCCTGACCAACAATGAAGCCACTGTGCTAAAAAATACCCACCAACCTCATTTTTAACTGCCTATAAGCCAGCTGGCTCCCCACAAACCACCACATCCTGTGGATCTTGTTTCCACACCCAGTTCCTGCTGGGTTGTGGATGGCATGGAGGAGGACAGGGAAGCCTGTGACATGCATGGACATCCCCCACATCCTTCGAGCAGACTGGGGTTGCCACATCTACACTTTTTTCCTGCCACCCCTTAAGCAGCACTAGCCACAGGAGATGAACATTGAACACCAGTCTGCCACCCAGAGACATCTGTTCTTTACTGAGGGCACAGCTCAGCAGCACAGCTCGTACACGTGCTTGTGCTCGAGCAACCAGAAAAAACTTGCTCACCAGTTCAGCACTGACCATTGAGAGTAGGATTGGGAGCAACACGCATGGAGTGATTTCCCTGCCCTTCCTTGCATCCCAACCAGTGACTGCCACAGGACAGCCACAGAACTCCCTCTTCTGGACACTGTGTGGTGGCGGATCTTCCCTAAGTGCTCTGCCATCACCTCCCCTGGATTTGTGCCCATGGAAAAGTTTCTTCCTTGCTTTAAACTGAATGCAAGTGCAACCTTTTCTGTCTCCATGTACTTCTACCTGAGCCTCTTTTGAAAATTCCTGAATTGCAGAGAGAGACCACCAAAAAAGAAGTCGCAACCTCTCATGGAGGCAGCTGCTAGAAAGTTAATATAAACAGCCCTTTAGAGCTGTCTGAGGGCCACTCTGAGGTTGCTCTATACTGTGCCAGAAGCTGGTCAGCCCCAGAGGGGTTGTTCACTCACCTGTAAGGCGAGGCGGTACCCCAGGAGAGATAGTCGGTGGGTCTTGGAGCTGGGCGAGGTACTATGGGCTGCTCCACGGCGGTCACATCCCCTGAGTAGGATTTGAGCAGAGAGGCATTCTTGCTGGCCAGCATTGCCCTCTCATTCCGGCGAAACTTGGCTCTCCGGTTTTGGAACCACACCTGGGGTGAGAGGCACACAAATCCACCATCACAACCAGCTCTGCTGTGACACTCACACTTTCACCACACCACCTCTGCCCTGCTGGAAAAGACAGGACTCTAAAAGCAGGCTGCTTTGGCATCCCTGTCACTGGAAACTCTCATGACAAGACCTGAGAAAGATGCCCACAAGATACGAACCAACTGCTGTGTCCAGATCACCCTGGAAAGCATCTGTCATTTGTTTAGTGGCCAGCCCAGCCCAAACTATGACACCATCATGTGAGGAACTGGCACAGTGAGGTCCCTGTGGGACCAGGTCTGTCCTGTGCTGTAGGCAGCAAGGCCTGGGAGTGCTGTACAACACATCAAGTTCCATGGTCAGAAGGTGCAGGCTTGCAAGTGATGAGCTGGGCAGCTCCAGGTAATGTGAGTAGCCCGAGCACAGAACATCCAGCATCTTAGCCTTGAACGAATCATATGAACAAGATTCATATCTGACTGGGCAGGTAGTAGAGTACAGTGGCAGATCAGGCCTGGTAGTCCTCCTCAAGGCATGGCACACTTGGGACTGCAATACAGCATGACTCAGAAGCTTGGTGACCCTACTGTGCCATGGGGACCTCGAGGATTTCTACCACTGTACTGGAATGGCCTGATGACGCCCCCAAGGTGAGGTGTGTCTGGATACAAGCTGTGGTGATTACCTGAACTCTGGCTTCAGTGAGGTTGACTCTGCGTGCAAGGTCTTCCCGTACAAAGGCATCGGGGTAGTGTGTCCTCTCAAAGACCCTCTCTAATGCCTGGAGCTGGCTGCTGTTGAAAGTAGTTCTGTTCCTTCTCTGCTTTCTTTTCTTCTTCTCTTCTGAGTTCAGCTGATCATCTAGGAGAGATAATTGGGGATGTGAAAGGCTAGAAAGCCAAGAGCCCACAGCAATGGGGTGAATAACCTCAACGGTTTCAAGATGGAAAGGGCTTAGGAAGGAGTGTGCACAATTTCAACACCACACCTTAACCGCACTGTGTTAGTCCCCATGTAGAAAGGACACAGACAGTGCATTGACAACATCCTAGCTCAGCTGCATAAGACATACACAGACTGCATAAGACTGAGTCTCTCAGGCTACCCCATGCCTCAGCCTCCTTATCTCTAAAAAGAAACTTGCAAGTCAAATACGCACCTCGCCATTCCTGACAACTCTAGAAACCTTTTCTGACCATAAAGAATCACAAAACCCTGTTCTCTCATCTTCACATTTCCAAGGACTGCCCTTACTGGGATGTAATACAGCCCTCTGGGGTGAGCACGAGTCCTGCACCAGCTCTTACTGACTGCGAGGAGGTGTGCCTGTCTCTGGGTAAGGAAATCGCAAGGAAATGGCTATTGCTCTAGGTTTGACTACAGCCAAGGTAACGTCGTTCTCTATACGAGGCTCCATTTGGCTTAAATGAAGACTGCATTCTCTTATCCTCCCCACATCCGCACTGAGAGGCGTCAATTCCGGCAGAGATGGGGAGCTATGAACAAAGAGGTATCAGACAGTAGAAATGAAGCACGACTGATACGGGCTTGAGCAAGAGACAAGTACAGAAGCCAGTTTCACTTGTATGCTTGCAAGCCAAGGACATGGAAATACAGTCAGATAGACATGGATACCATTGCAATGGGAAGCAAAAACCCAGTAAGAGAGAGACGGAGCATAAGCACGTTGAAGAACAGTTGTGCACTCTGCTGCACCCTCCTTGCCTTGCCCAGGCCAGCAAGGTGGTGAGCAACAAACTGTGCGTCCCATAAGAGCACGTACTGTTTTGTGCCTGGTTTGTATTTACTCCAGCAATAAATCAGTACATTCATACATCTGGAGTCACACTTATCACAATTGCTTGTGCCTACCATCACTGGAGCAACACCAGTGCTGAGATACCTATGAAAAGGCTTTTCTTAGCAAGTATCTGCTCTGCACCACCTCTCCTTTTTCCAGTGCTGTTGCACATGCCAGTGTAGCAGCAATGGAGCTACCAATGCACGGGCACTCGCAGGTACTGGCAAGCAGTGAGCACCAACCCCAGGGTTTGAATGCTCTTTATTAGGACGAGCTGGAGGCTAGGACACTGGTTTTGCTTCTATCCTACCTGTACCAAAGTATGCAGCAAAGTATGTTCGCTCATCACAGCAAACACTTCAGTTTCTGTGGGGAGCCACATCGAAGGAAGTGGAGAGCAAGGGACCAACCTGCAGGGGTGGGAGGCCACTGCTGCCTCCAGTGAAACAGCCCCATTCAGGCTGCAGGACTGGTATGCAATTGATTTACACTCATCCCTCTTCGAGTGCTTCAGTGTACGTGGGGTCCCACCAAAACCATCAAGGCTTCTCATGCTCACACAGCCCAAGCCTTCAACGCTCCCAAGCCCACTGGGCAGAGTCCCAAGTGGGCACTGCCCCGTGGTCCCACTGTCCTCTGTGGAAGAGCAACAGTTACACCTGGGAGGATCTGAGCCAATATACATGTCAGCACGCATTAAAATACATTGATCGTTGTGTCTATAAAAATGCATGAGCTAGTGAATTATATTTTAAGTTCATCACTGCGCACCTTGGCCCAGCTGACAGTCTCACCACCGAGAGCCCAAGTGCTTGACCTGCTATATACACTTGCAGAACATCCCCTCGACGCTCATTCCTTTCGCCGTATACAAACTGACAGCTCCCCTCATCCTCCTGTTCTCGAGGGGGTACGTATGGCACAGGGAGAAGCTGACAAGGAAATTAAAGCCTATGGTTGTTGTCCTCACCACCTGTTTGTGCTGCTTTTCACAGCCCATCTGGTAACAGTTACTGCACCTGAATGCCTTTGGAGCAAGGCCCATCCAGCCGGGAACAAAAGGACATTCCTCTTAAATGAAAGTAGGTTTTTCAAATTCCTGCAGGTTTACAGCTCCTCCATCCCCAAACCTTCTCCAACAGCCCGACTATCCCCAGCAGAGCCCCTTCCAGCCTGGGGATGCCTGGGTGCAAAAACAGGCCTTAAAACAAGCCTACACTTTAAAACAAGGTGAATCTATCTTGCTCAGGTGGTGTAAGCGAAGTGGTGAAGCAGAGGGATGGGATTTAACTGCTGCTTGCACAGAACACCACGCACTGCTGGGGGGTTTAGTGCTGTCACAGGATCTGGGCCTTACAAAGAAGCAGAGAAGTCCTGCATGTTCCTCTCTTGACGCATCATCAAAGCCTTTGCTGAAAGGGTCAGCGATTTCCCCCTTGGCTCTACTGTAGTTGCTGTGCACCACACAACACAGCAAACAGTGAAGAACAAGCCTCAGGGCACGATCATCCCTCTGAATGGCAGAAACATTGCAAGACCAGCTGCTCTAGAGGCCAAAGTCAACATGGGTGTCTGGCCTCCTTCTGAGTTATCCATTTGTCGCTATTTTTTAATCTAAATCCTGCCTACATGGACGGGGCGAACAAATCAATAAAAGCCTTTGAGACCCCTTGAGCATCCCCTCCAGGCCTTTCAAGCATTAGTTCCTGCCCAGAAGATGGCTGGAAGAAACACAAGCCCAAGGCCCCCTGGGCATTGCTCGGATCCTGTGTGACACTTACACATGAGGAAGGGTGAGGACATCACTCTGGGGAGCAAGAAGAAGGGCCAAAGCCTGTAAAACACTGGAGAACATGAATCCCTCCTGCCAAGCACGTTAATACAATTTGCTTGGTTTCCTCCCAGCGTAAAGCGAGACACCGGTGATTCACAGCTCGTAATTATCGGACCCAAAAATAGCAGGGCCAAGGAACGGAAAGTTGCAGGCAGTGGCCGTGTTGCAGTGACTCACGGTGGGGTCACCGCTGGCTAACGCACCTCCAGCATCGGCTGGCACGGAGCAGGGACGTGAGTCACCCCCTTTTTCCAGGAGGTAGCTGGATGGAGGTGGCTCGACAGGCAAAGCACAGCCTGCGACAGGGGAGTCGGGATTTTGAGATCTCCTTTCACGGCTCCTCTGGAACAGCACAACAGAGCTAGATCCAAATGTCTACAGGAGTTACTTGAGCAGCAGGAGAAAAAAAAAAAAATGATAGCTGTATTAGCCCAGAGCACTGCTGGGCTGATCACTCTTTGCGTTTTGCCATGCAGACATGCCAGATGCTGATTACAAACTGCTAACGAGGGATTGCAGACACCTGAACTCCAGGTGTCTGCAAATGCCACCTTGCTCACAGCAGTCCACCGGCTGCCTTCAACATGCCAGCAGGGTAATTTTTTTTTTCCCCCGCCACTACTTCTTTATCAGGAAACAACATTGAGCACTGAAAAATGGTGTTCCTAAACAATGTTGACAGCACTAGTGACTGGAGTCAGCAGAAATGGAGAGAAGAGAAAAACAGCTCTAAAGCTTTTTAGATGGGTCAGAATTCTTTCATCAACATTCTTTTAATCAGAAATATTTTATTACAAGCAGCGTTCTCAAAAGCTGGGCTGCTCGCAAAGGCATCCCCCAGAGAGATGGAAACGCACGTTCTCTTCTTAGGATCCCAATGCTGGAAAATCTGGGAATTACATTTCAAAATCCCAACCTTTCACGTTGGGCAGGGGGATTTTATTTCCTGTTTCCACATTTGTGTTTTCCTGTGTTATTTCTACATTCACCCAAGACATTCAGTCCTGGTATCATACACAAACGTGCTTCTGGGATGCACCAAGGAATTTTTAATTGCTCCTAAATCATACAGTATGAAACATCCTACTCTTTTTTCCCTTGCTCATCATGTCTCTTGCAATGCAGATCCATACTTGAAGACACTCTGATCTGTGCTCCTTATTGTTCTCCTAGTGTCTGTGACTATCACTGGAGTACCATCAGATGGCTGCTGTTGGGAAACCACACTGAAAATATAAGCAATTATAAAGCAAAACATAGTTGAGAATTAAATACCTATGTATAAGTTACAAGATCAGTATTTTTTCCACAAATACTTGCAACCACAACATATTTTGGATTTCCAGTTTGCAGGAACGCTTGTGCATACTTGCCTTCATTCCAGGTCAGAACAAAAAATAATTTCCAGGTGGGATTTACATTGTGTGGGCAGTTTTAAAAAGTTTTGACCAATTCCATTAAGTCCAGAATCAGCTATTACAGTAATTTAATTAGATCCAAACTGAAAGTAAACAATTGGATTTAATTAAGTGAAGAACATTTAACATTTAACCACAACATCACATACCGTAAGGCAGGAAAGATTTGTCACATCAGTTATATAAACTACGAACTGAGAAAGGATTCCAGGAAGAAAATAAGGAATCACGCTGTAATCACAGCCTTCAAAATAAGAAGTTATCGTTAAAGTTTGAACACAGATTAAAGAAAAAACAAGACAAATTATTTCACAGGGAAAAAATAATAATCAAGAAACTAAAACCCCAGCAAGTAAAACCTCTTTTAAAATAAAAAAAACAACCCTGAAAGTCAAAATAAGAGAAAGTTTTATTCAGAGCGGTGAAGAAAGAAGGGAAAAAGGATAATAGAAGTGAAAAGAACAGTTTTTTTATTGGGTTTAAAGTAAAAATTTAAGAAACCAGAGTAGAAATATTTCTGTGGGTCCCCCCTGGCTCCAGGCAGACTCTTCTCCCCAACATCAGCCCTCCAGACAGTTACAGCCCTTTGCAGGCTCATGTTCCAGTTCTATTCGCGCTCTGGTTTGCTTTCGATTCATTATATCCCTCCAAAATATTGTAACTCTTTGAGTGCAGGGCAATTTCCTCAATTTATATAATTAAAAAAAAAAACAAAAACCAAAACCCAAGCAAAAAAAAAACCCCAAGCCCAAAAGGTTTAATCAAAGCTAAAATAAGGTACTGGGAAAGCAGGGGGAAGCAGAGATGGGGACACAGAAAATCCCCCTGGTGACAAAGCCCTGCCCCAACCGCTTTGAGATGGATCTCAAGTGATTTTCCACTCATGCAGGATGCTGGAGACAAGCAGAGCAGAGGTCCCCACAGGCAGGGGGTCCCACCATCACTCACACAAAGACAAGATCACATCCCATCTGAAAAAGCCGACAGACACCAAGAGCACCCGGTGCTGAGCCTCACCAGAGCAAGGCCCACCCCTCAACCTGAAAAGCCACTTTCCAGCCTGAAAAAATCACTTCTGCAGAAAACGGGGAAAAGCGTCACCCCTCTATTTTCTTTCAGCTTGTTTTCCATGTCTTTGACCAGGCTGGACGGCCAGGTCCACTGCTGGTTTTGCAGCTTCCCTTCCCAAGCATCGCCTGGAAGGATGCCGCTCCTCCAAGAACCGCTGTCTTCGCAAAATGTGAGCAGGGACAGAAAAAGGACAAGAGGACCCACACGGATAAGGTTTCTGCCTGAAGTATCTTTCTAAAAGCTCCCAGGAGAGAACAAACTCCGGTTTATACATATTTCCATCCATGAAAAATATTTTCAAATGGAAATAACGTTTAACTTCAGGGTACACAAATGCTACAGAAAGAAGCTATAATTACCCTATACCAGATATCACAAATGTAGGCAATATGGAAGGAAGATGACACTTACAAGAAAACTAAATATGTTAAGGTAGGAAAGATGCCTATTAAGTCATGCACTGAAGCTAGCCCTGATAAGCAGTGATAACAGCAGGTCTGTATTTATGATTATGGGTCAGACTATGGAGATTTTTGAACTATCATTTTTCTTTCATTACACAACACTAGCTGAGCTTCTTTCTAACCTTTGCTGTTTAGTTGTTTGGTTTTTTTTCTGCACCATCTGTGCACAAGACCTTATATTATTTCAATTATAGAGAAAATTCAAGTATCTGAAGTTCCCGTCTTGTTAAGATTACCAGGAACACAGGAAAAAACAACAAGGAAACAAAAATCCAGATGCTATATTTCTTTTAAAAGCCTTCGCATTTGAATGTCTTGTAAACTATTCAGGTTCAGTTTTTGCATATATAAAATAAGTTATTTTGTGCAGGAGCACAGACCTTTAGAAAGACGATACTGAATTCTTCATACAAAAAAATGAGTTTTAATATTAAATGGAAAAGTGCGTGTATTCTCAGCATTACCCACGGGACTACAGCAGTTCCTCCCCGAAGTGTCTGCAATGTGGAACCTATCAGGATAATTTTTAGCTGACCGCATACAAACAATTACATATCATTACAGAGCTGTGAATAGCTTTTGCATGGATAGCGTGCCTTCGGTCTCCTGTTGCACTCGGCTCTGCCTGCCAGACCAGGGGAACTCACTGAGGTCCTGTACAACCATGGCTTCACCAGCGCCGACGGTGAAACTCTCGTTGTCCTCCACTAGGACAGATGCTGAAGCAGAGGGACCTCCCACCTGCACCATGGCCAAAAAAGACATTTTCAGGTGCGTTTCAAGGCACAGCACCAGCCAGTGACTCCTGCCCACTGGGAACAAGGTCTTGGGGTTGTCACCTTCCTGGTGGAGAACCTGTAGACATCTCTGAGCTCCTGAAGACTAGTTTCTAGCATTTCAACAGTCTTTACTCAGCCTTAAATGGGTGCTGCAGGGACCTGAGTGCAGAGGCTCTGCTCTGCTCTCTGCTTTTTTGCAGGTCTGCAGAGCTGGGGAACAGGTCCCACTGCAACCTCAACCTGCTCTGCTCCTGACCCACAAACAGGGCAGTATGAGCTCCCCTCTAGCAGCTAAGAGCCCTATCCTATGGCAGATGTAAGACAAAACTGATTTTCAGGGTGGTTTCAGCTCTAGTTCTCTGCTTCTCATCTGATGGGAACCTGCAGAGCACATGGGCAGTTTATAGCAGCTACGATATGTGTCTTCAATAACCATGTCACCATTCCCACTTGCTGGAGTTGACAGAAGAAATTAAGTTTGGAAAAAAAAAGAGTAATTACAAGCCAGTGGAAATCCAGGGAACCTCTCTGGAAAGACATGATGTTAAGTGTTAATTACTGGGAGAACAATATTTGCGGGGGCAAAAGTATACATCCTTCTCCAGAAATTGGTACAAAGCCATTGAAAGTCCCCCTAGATCCCACAAACCAGTCTGAGTTCTGCTGTAACAGCTTTGCTTTTATATTCGCTAGGGTTTTCCTTCTGGGCATCCTACAGCTCATAAGGCACATGGCTTAGTCCTGCTCTTCTAACAAGTCTTTCTGCCGGGTCTTGGGGTCAGAGTGTTCCCATAATACAATAAGCGCTGTATGGATCTCATAAGCTCCAAGGCACAGTATGTTATGTGTTTGGAATTCCTTGTATGCTTTTATACTTTGTTTTACATATTGTAATTTTTATATGCATTACCACATTGATCCTTGGAAAATTAATTTAAAAAAAATATAATCAAAAGCAAACACATATTTTAAAAGCCTGCCAGCGGCAAATCGTGTTCTGTGAGACTGCACTTTGTAACTGACAAAGAGACCAAACCACCAGACCGTGGCGGTGATCCAGCGGGGTGGATTTACCAGGCTCGGGAGGGGACAGGATCCAAGGAAGCTGTAGTTCCCCCCTCTCCAAGTCCCTCATTAGGGTAGCCTGATGCCGCAGAAGCATTGGACCTGTGACAGAGGAGCAGAAATGCAATCGCACAGCTCCACCAGCCAAACCCCACCACCATACCCAAAGGTATCATATCCAAAACGGGTCCATGCATCCCAGCACAGCACTCAGCTGCAATGGTTTCCAGCTGCTGGTGCCAGTATGACCGCTAGACCTTCCCTGGAGAGTTGGAGCACTTCAGCCTTCACAGCCCCTTCCTCACTCTCGGTTAAGACCTGGGGTCAGTGCGTTTGGCAGGCCTGAACACGTGTGAAGTCACGGCTTTGCAAGGTTAGGGGTATGACTTCCAACGCCCACATCCTCTTCCCATCAGCTCTCCTTCTCATGCCATGAGTCCTGATGTTTCATCTTAGGAACGGCATTTGTGCAGCCAAGATCAAACTTCCTAACCTCCGCCCTGCTCCATTGGTATTTTCTCATTTCCAAAGCCGCCTCTCTACACTCTTGGTCCCCTCCCTGCCCTAGTTTATTCCAGATAACATCTTTCTCCGCTCCTCCCCAGCACCCCTTCTTGTCCTTCCTACAAAGGCCTGAAAAGCCGAGTTGTGTGACGCTGCCCCTTTTAACTCTAATGTGCATATGGTGTACATCCAAATCAGCACAACAGTTGAGAGTATTCTTTTTAAGAATCACCACTGCTCTTAGCTTGACCATGTAATGAGAACTTCCCATGCAGGAGAAGACTGGAGCACCGGGAAGGCCAGGATCCACGTCCACCTGGATACCACCAGCTGCCTCCAAGACAGTGGCAATAAATC
The DNA here is from genome assembly GCA_026546715.1 of Gallinago undulata. NCBI lineage: Eukaryota > Metazoa > Chordata > Aves > Charadriiformes > Scolopacidae > Gallinago > Gallinago undulata. Next base: position 3,656,203 of record JAOTQQ010000004.1, on the reverse strand, counting down.
ATCATGACAATCAGGCAAGGACAGGATATTAATTTATTTTCCACACTCATATCCCTCTGCAGCAAGCTCCGTAGGGTTACACTTTTTATGAAATGGCACAAAGTATTATTTCCACCTGCTTCCCTGTTGGATTTACGTGGCATCCCCTTTCTCTTTATGTACAGAGGTGACCCACAGACCTGTAGCTGGACATGTCACTTATGCCCAGATCATACACCCTTTCATGCCAAGCTGCTGGAACAAGACTTTAACGACATAATATAGAATGTGTTAAGGAGACTCCTCCTTTGCAGGGACCAAGAGTAGGGAGGATTTTGATTCCTTCCATAGGAAGGAGTTCCTAGGAGAAAGCAAACCTGATCCGTGCTGGTACTCGGGCCAGGGGTTAATGGGGTGTAGCAGAGCCAGAAGCACAACACAGACAACACTATGGTTGCTCAGGATGGTACATTTCAGTCCTTGCAAGTTCTCTCCAGCCCTCAGAGTAGTCCCTGAGACCGAAATGGATAGAAACCACTTCCACCCTCTTCTGATTGCCACAGATTCAGAAGGTTGAGCCTCCGTGTTAGTACTCATGTAGAAGGATGGCATCAGCCAGAAGCCACTAAGTGGGGACCCTGCTGCCCCCCCGACACTGCACACCCACCTGAACTCTGGGCAACACTGCTTTTATTAATTCTTCTCTTGTATTTAGAAGAAATGGCAAAAAGTCCTCATGAACTCCAGCTAGAAGAACTTTATAATGGGGAAAACTAGAGATACTTTTGCAAGAAGCAGTTAAGTATTAAAAAAAAAAAAAAAAGAAGAAAAGAAAAAAAGTTTTGCCAAGGCGGAAAAGTGCTGCTCAAGGGGTGGGCGGGGGGATTTTTTTTCAGTTCCATATACACCTGGCATTTTGGGCCTTTCACCTCGCCCATTTTCAAATGCTGTGGCAGCTGCAAGAGCCTGCAAATATTACCCGGCAATCTCCCACCCGCGCCGGGAAAGACTGAGTCAAGCTGACCGGCTTCATGAATGTCTCCGCTTGTTCAGGTCCCCATGGAGGCCCACCACACTGCTGAGAAGTGCCACTATTTAAACAGCCCCATCCCAACTGGATCTGGAAATTCACTTGGATGTGGGTTTTTTTTTGTACGCGGGACCTGCGTGAGCAGACAGACAATGAGCGGAGGGATGCGCACGCCAGCTGGCCCCACCGGTAGGCAGAAACACCGCTCTCAATGGATATTTCATCTGTTTATTGTTGAAATATCCAGGACTGCAAACTGCATGGCACAGAACGACACTGCCGGGACCGTGGGGCACCGCGGGCTGGGAGAAGGGGAAGCGCAAACGACGGTGAGAACATCAAAACCAGCTCTCTAAAGCCTGCACTCCCCTTTTACTAGCAGCCAAAACCAAATGTGTTTTGAACAAATCAGACCACCACTGCCACTGCCCCTACCAAGCACCAAGCAAATAGAACTGGAGCCGCTGCAGAGTTTTGTTTAGAAATCCAGATTTTGACTGCTAATGCATTTTATGGGTCCCTCTTGATCACAACTGGAAAAATGATGGCATCTGAGATCCAGAAATAACAGAACTTGAGCCTGGCTGTCAGCATCCAGCCCACTTGCCTCTTCCAAGGGCTGACCATCCTGACCAGGAGCGTGCTCCTTGGGTGGGGGATAAAGGACCTTTACATCCTGCATTGCTACAGGAGGGAAAGGGACTAGAGAGTGTAGCGACATTTCAAAACAACCCTTTTTCCTTCCCAGGTCCACAGTGAAAATCTGCTCTTCTAAGGCCAGGGAATGGGGAGAAGGGACAAGGCTGCTGCTGGGCTCTGGGGTTTTTTTGCTGGGCATAGGGACATTCACCAGAACAGGAGGGCAGATGGGACAGACCACAGGCTCCAGTGTGCTCGGCACCCCAGCTCTCCGGGATGCTAAAGGAAATCAGGCTCAGATCCACCTCCATCCTTAGCCTCTTCTGGACGGCGAATGCATTTCACATTAGCTAATAAATTGCTACATCTTATGTTTCTTAGCCTGCTGGAATGATGAATATTTTGGAATGTATTTAGAATGGTTCCCTGCCAGAGTTGAACAATCATCTTGAGATTTTAAATCAAAAGGCTGAAAAATGGAAACCTCTCTATTTCCACAAAGTTCACTGCAGTTTGAAATGCACAACTCCCAGCAGAGGAGGCAGAATAATGATTGTCAGAGCTCCTGAGAATTGGGGCAAATGAGGGATATGTTGGAAACGACAATCCCTAATACTAAGTAATAATCTTTGCCTCCAGGTGATGAATATATTACAGGATATCTGCTTATTGCTGCCCTTAATCTGGCTGAAATGCCGGATGCTCTAACGTGGAGAATCAGACAATTTTGGGGACCTGTAAGGAGACGCAGGATATCTCAGCCACAAAGCACCACTTTCAGGGCTAGCAGATGAACGCTGCCATTCTAGCACAATTTAATAGACTTTAAGCCTTTTTAAAGGCTCAAGCTAATGAATCGCTTCCATTGCCAGACGAGGCACATCCTCACCTAACAGAGAAGTATCTCAAAACCAGCAAAAGATCTGATGGCTCACCCCAGGTAGCACAGCTGGAGAAACACAACTATGCACCCATGCTGCGCCTCGGTCCCCTGCTCCAGTTACCGCATCCCACCGGCTGTGGGACCTCAAATCAGCTCATGCAGACCAACAGTCACCATGGAACAAGGGCTGAGCAAGCTCAGCACAACCCCAAAGCTTGGACACAAAGTCTCCATCGATAAAGGAGACCAGTAAGTGGTCTTCTCTCATCGGAGCAGCCACAGATGGATCAGGTCCAACAAATTAGCTTCTCTATCCCCAGTGGAGATGGGCTGTCTAGACACATTGGCAAAGCTGGGCTGCCGAGTTTGCCGTGCTGCATCCTTCTTGTACACAGACTATCAAATACAGCAAATTCCCGTCCCCTGGCCTGTTAGCACGGGCATTTTTTCAAACTTCCTAGTGTCAGTCATGTCCAGAAACGTCAATTACATTTAATGGGAAATTTTTAAACAGAATTTTTTTTCTCCTAGGAAAACATCTTTTTTTTTTTTTTTGGTCAATGCTCTGGCAAAATCATTTGTTGGTTATTTCATTATGTCCATTTTTACTAACAATTAAAGTAAAAACAAAGTAAGTTGAGTACAAAGTACTTTTAAGCCAAGAAACAGTGATATTTTAATATTTGAATGGCAGTGAAAAATCTGGGGAAAAAAATATTCTTTAAATAATAAAAACCTGTTGAACAAAACCTAAAGGAGCCAGATATGCTTCAAAATAAACCAGAAATGGAATGCACTCACATTATAGTGTGCCATTCATACTGTTGAGCTTCACAGCACAGAGAAAAAATTAACAGCAAATAATTAAAACCCTTCCAAGTATATGGTATAAAGGTACACAGCAACTATTCCATTTCAGCTGCACATGCAAATGCTAGCTGGTGTATTTGTGAGTATTGCAGAACACATTTCCTAGCCATCATCACTGCTAACAGTGAGGCTCCACAATATGCTGGTTCTGCTCTTAACCCTTTGCAGAAAAATTGTAATTTTTGATTCATAAATGAAGTCAGAATAACTTATTTTACATTAATGGGGCTCCATAGCAAGGTTTAATGGCAGCCCAACAGCTGATGGGCACCATCATGCCCCTGTGCTGAGACTTCCCCACAGCTCCTGAAGCTCAAGCTCAGTCCCCTAACTGTGATGGCAGGTGAGCACAGAGCATCACCTGCACAGGGCCCCAGATTGCCCCACTGCTGCACTGCAGTGGCTCCCTCTGCCTCATCAACCTACCAAACCACCCTCTCAGGGCCTGATTTAGACATAAGTGGCCATGGGATGAGCTTTCCACTCTGCTCCACCAGTGGTATTCCTTGAGCGGACTTCTGAAATCACCTCATCCCCAGGAGAGAAAGCTCACCTGCTTCTGGATGCTCACAGAAATCTTAGGAGTCTTTGGCTTCACTTAGAAAATCTCTGCCAACCTCTTTGGTCAAAGGAGCAAATGCATTAGTGAGTTTGCAGGTGACCCCCTGTCAGAGGTGGCTTCCTCCCTCCTCCTCCTCATGCAGCCCTCCATACACCTCCCAGAAATGTGTACCATTGCTCAGGCTGAAGGCCCTCTCCTGCCAGCCTCAGGTCCCAGCCATGTGCTGGAAGTGCTGGCACCAATGCCAAGTCAGGACTGATGAACAGCTGTGGGTAGCCAGACACAAAGCTCCTGGCCACAGGCCACTGCCAGCTTGCATCCCTGCAGGCATGTGCCTCTGACCCACCCCAGGCAACTCACACCAGCTCCACAGGCTTCCTCTTGGTCACAAAAATTGAATTCAAATGGAAAGACTGAGATCCCAGCATGGAAATCCAGTGTCCCAATATGCCAACAACTGTACCTGCAGCCTGGTCAGAGCCTGGATTTTCTGAGACGGGTCAGTTGGGAATACCCTTCAACTTTGGGCACAAGGGACAAATACAGAGCGGTGCTGTGTGGACCGAAACACCCCCCACGCAAGTCCTGGAACACACATATTGCTATGCAAAGACCATTCCCATGCAACGTGGTATAACAAAGATCAGAGCACCCAGAGAGCCACAAACCAGCTCAGAGAGAACTAAAGCAGAACAGTCTGGTCCTGAAATAGGTCCTCTTTTTCTTTCAAGCGCAGCTCATTAAATGTTTGCTGGAAAAACAGAAAAGCATTTTCCATAGAGAAGAGGACATCCAAGAAAAGCCCTTTCGGACATAAATTGGCAAGAGGCTCCCAAGCATTTATCTTCGGCATAGAATGTGCTCTGTCAGGAGGGCTGTAACTAACAATACGCTGAAAAACATGCCACAGACTTCCACTGTATTTTATTTGGCGCTAAGGGGTTATTCCTCAGCACAAAGTATTTGCAACTGGCATCAGTTAAACGAGAAATTACAACCTTCAAAAGACCTACTTAGAGTCAGCTGCAGAAAGTACGGAATTTGCCATGGGCTTCGATGACAACAGATTATGTCCCATAAAATGCTGCAAACACGCTCGGCTACAATGCTCGGCGTGAGCTGCCAGTGCAGCGGGGGGACGGGGGACTCGGCGCTTCCTGCCCCTTCTCAGGAGGCTCCCGCCTGGTTTAGGACTGGTGACACCCCTCTCCCCGACCCTCTGGCTCACGTGCCTGCCAAGTTCAGCTCGAGACACAGCAAGCCGATTTCTGCAGGGGCTTTCCAGAGCCGATGGGCGGCCGGCAGAGCCGGGCTTGTGCTGGCTCTAGCCAGGCTGCAAAGAACCTCTGAGCCATACAGCAGCATCTCGCTCCATTTGGAGCAAAGTATCCCAAGCTTTTTAGCCCCACAGCTCATTCGTGCTAAGGAGGAATAAGAGGGAAGTGCCTTGTTCCTCTGTGCTGGATGTTCAGCTGGGATAGACTGAAGTCAAGAGCATGGATGGCTCAGGAGGGCATGGAACCCAATGGGAGGGTTAGTGAGCTCTATGCCCAAGGTGGTGATTTGGGAGCTCCATCACCTCCTGATTCAGTACAGCTCAGCTACATCCCAGCATGAGAGACATGTCCCACGGGATTATTCCCACCTCTCTGAGAGGAGGAAAGAACTCCGTCAGCAAACTTCCCAGGCCCTCAAACCTTTTTCCACTCTGGCTTGCCACGCGCTCCCAAAAAGAAAACCTTGGAGTCAGGAAACCTTCCTGGTATTTGCTCAGGATGAGCACCATGTCCATGCAGGAGCGCACGTGGAAGTGTTCTGCAGAGAGCGTGTACTCCCGGGGAACGAAAGAACATCATCCAGCCCCCACTATCACCCAGGCCAGCGTTAACCTGGAAAAAGCAATGGACATTCTCGGTCCAGAAACAATCACTGCCTTGGCTCTCAGAGTGGGCTCTGGAGAGGTCAGCTTGAGCTAAGTTTTCCTGCCACAAACCCAGAGTTCACTCAGTGAGCTGCAAAATGCTCCCAACCCTGTGCTCTGCAAGAGCTTCACTGTTTTCCTTCCCCAGCCCAAGTCAGAGAGGTGCAGCTATGGCAAACCTAAAAAGACAGGGGTTTATTGGGCAAATCCCCTTTGTTTACCTTGCCCCAGCAGGATATTTAGCCACTCAAAGGACTTGTGCAGCAACAACAAAAATGAAAGGGGGAAAGGGAGACTTCCTGTGCATTGCTGGAGCCCGCGGCAGGCAGCCTGCCCTGAGTTAGCACGCACTGCTCCAGTGCTTGTAAAGCCCAGACGCCTGCACGGCATCTGCAGCCTTTGAGTTAATTCCTGCTTCTGCAAGCCCAGGAATTGTCACTTGGCTTGAAATAAGTGTGTCTGCAACTCTTTGCGGGGCTAGGGGAGAGGGGATGGCTTTGCCTTGGCTGTGCCTCTCAGCGTCGTTCGTGTACAGAAGGAGCAGCCAAAGCACCACCAACCTAAACGTTCACGGACCATAAGCTGGACCCTCCCAGAATCGCCCAATTGCCTCTGTAGCTCACGGGCATCTGTAGCATCGAGACGGGCTCTGGACAAACTGTGCCTTCTCTTGGTGCACCCTCTTGCTGTTGGTTTTTTTTTAACCTTGAAGCTGGCTGAGTCTTTCTGACTTATACACACTGCCAGAAATGTACTTTTTTAACCCCAGGTTTTCACAGAACCGCAGAATCTGGAGCTTAAAAAAACATAATTATAAAAAAAAAAAAGGAATTAAGAGCCACGGTCCTTCAAGGAGTCAAGGCAATGCTGAGACTGGACTTGGGTCCCATGGCACATTCGTGCAGTAAGCGACAGTCCTCCCGTAAAGGCTCCAGGCGCTCTGTTAGCGAGCCAGGCAAAACCTGGCATCCTGGTAGCAAAGGCCTATCGTTAGCCAGTTGGCCCAATTTTAAAAGCTGAAATGAGACAGCTAAACCCTCGAGCCACTTGCAGCCAGGCGCCTAACTACAGGCTGAAAGGCCCAACTCGGGGCAGCCGCACGGGAAAATCTCAGCCATTTCCCGCTCCAGACAGAACTCAGGCAGCATTTTCGACGGGGCAGACCCTGGAATCCTCTCCTAGCTTTTTTGTCAGGGGAAAAAAAAAAAAAGGGCCTTTTAAATATACCCTCCTTACAGAGACTTATAGGGAGACCAAGCTAACACCAGCAAATGATTGTATAGGAATCACGTTTTATTTCCCAACATCTGACAGAAGAAGCGTATCAAGCCGCACGTCATCTGCTGTTACGGGTTCGATCCCGAGCGAGTGCCTGCCGAAATCACAGAGAATGCCGGGACTGATCCCAGCTTAGATGCTGATTTTCCTTTGCAGATAGTTTAAGTGCCCCTGATGAATAGAGACGCTTTCCTGAATCAAAAGCAAGAGGAAGAAAAACCCAAGTCTTCACATAAATTAAACCCAAATAATATTTTGACCAAATCTGTTCCCAGCATTAGAAGGATTGCAGGAGCTGGAGATGAAAAGCTCCTTTTAAGCTGGAGAATTCATCCCCTCATCCCTGATGAGGGATGGATGGGTTACTAAAACAAATATTACATTTCATTCTGGCTAACAAAACTCTGATATTGCCTTACATGAACAGGAGAGTCAAAAGCACTCCTGATGATTATAATTTACACACAGATGACTTTAAGTCCTCGTGCTTGCTTAGTCCAGACTGTGATAGGACATGCAGTTTTCTCCCACAAAACTCTTCTCTTGCTCAGGCATTTGCTTTTAGTTGCTGTGGCAGTTTAACTGGATGTATCACCTGGGCACTGAGTTAATAAAATACTAAAACTCCTCACCCCTCCCTGGGCACAGGCTGCATCTTTCTCTGGTTAGTTGCCAGCCTACGGCCAAAGTCAAGAGTCCCATGCTCGCTGCCGGCCTTGGGAGACTTGCTGCTGCCCTCACTCACATGGGTGCCCACATCCACCCACCCTAACCACAAGTCTGCCCTGTAGCTCCACTACCAGCTCCACCAGCACTGGCTGAAACAGGCCAGGCTGTCTCAAAACAATGCTGAATCCCTGAAACTGCCCAGGTGGCTCTGGGGTATCCTCTCCCACCTGGCAGTCCCTGGTACCTGAGCATCAGCCTTTCCAGTTTCCAGGTACAGCCTGTCACCCAAAACCTCCCCTTGCCTTCAGTTTTCACACACAAGGGGCTTCAACTTCTCTCGAGTCATTAGAGAAAGTGAGCCTGAGAAATTTCTAGGCTTGAAGTCCAAGCACTTAAAAAAGTTACTACCAATAGTAACCAAAAGGGCAATACCTCCCGTGTTTGCTAGAGCAGAGAATACATTTGCACGGCAGGGATACTGCTCCTGAGGCATTAGGTCTCCTGCTGTGGGTCTTGCCTTTAAACTGCAAAATTACAAAAAGTGGGAAAGGTTGTCAGAAAACAACCCTTCCTCTCTCCTGGCTTTACCTCCTCCTTGCTCCCTGTGCCAGCTGAGCTCAAGGCAGTCTTTTTCGTGCTCAGAGCATGGCTTGCCACGTTGGAGCAAAGCAAGTTGAAGATGGGCCACAGCCCTTTGAAGCAACCACAACAGAGAGGACATCCTCTCCTCAGGGACATGCCACACGGGGCTGGCCCCGCCACCAGGACACCAAAGCCAACATGCAATATGTGGAAGGAGAGAGGCAGCAACAGAGGATAAGCCATGGGCCAGAGCTTGCACCAGCCTCTCGCGGGATCCAGGCACCCGGAGAAGAGACTGTGTCCTCGGATGGGCTGCTCTGGGCACTGAACCCCTTGGAAGTGTCTTACAAAAGGGCAGCCCAGCTTCCCCAGCTGGTTTCAACTGGGTTTTCTGGAGAAATCACTTACAACATAACAGGGTCTTTGCCTCCAATCCCCCTGGCATTTTTTGAGTTGTTGGTCAATTTCAACCACAACTTGACAATTTGAACAGGAACTGCAAACGTAATTCAGCTCCTACAATTTTCTTGAAAACCTGGTGCCTCAGTAAAAAGAAAGAGGCATTATCAATGCTGGCTAGCAAGAGACCAAGCAGCTCAAGGGCAAGAGACCAAGGGCAAGCTCAAGCTCTTACAAGACACAAGAGAACCTAGACCAGAGCACGTCGCTGCTCTGACAAAGTGAAGGGAAATCCCAGCAGAGCTCAGCCCTGAGTTCTCCATGGAGATCTCAACCTGGAGGTGCAAAGCGGCAGGAGGATCATTGCCAACAGCCGCCTCTTTCATATCACACCCCCTCGCCTTCCTCAGCGAGGCCAGAGCTGGAAGAGCCCAAGGCTCTGAAGGGGCAGCCTGAGCCCCACATTTCGGTATGAACTATTAATCCTGGAGAAAGCAGAGACTGAGGTGATGGAAAGTGCAGTGCTGGCCGCATCCCTGTGCCCTGCGTGGGGAACATGAGCAACCCATGCTCCTGAGGGACCCCAGCCACACCACACCATCCACCCGTGTTTCCCTCCCCTTTCCCGCTGCCACAGGCCTTTCTGTGGGCTTGGACCAGTAGATGGCACCAGAATAACAGAAAAGCCCCTCCAGTTCTGCCCTCAGCATCTCCCCAAACGCTCCCGCAGCACACACACACGCTCCCCCCCCAACCCCTCTCTCCCCGAACACAACTGGGCAGGAGGCACTGGCAGCAACAGATGGCTTTTGGCTCTCAACTTTAAAACCCTGTTTGGAGCTGACCTCTAACAGGACTTCTAAAAGTTTTAGCAAACAAATTCAGGAGAGAGAAAAAAAAAAAAGTCAAAGTGGTTTCTTTCCATTTTGAGGCTTATAAAAACTTACACACACACCATAGATGCTGCTTTTAAATGAAAACCAGAATGAAAGTATTTACCCAAAGCATCTGCTTTCTCCATAATTGCTTTAATTTGGAGGAGGTTTCTCCCCTCCAGCTGGAACCAACAGAAATTTCCTGCCTGCTGCAGTTGAACAGAATCTGCATTTCTCAGTGTAGAAGCAATTCACCCAAGAAGTGCCAGGCTATGTTTTTAGGTAGGAAGGTGCCCTTCTCTTTTGGCCATTGTAACTGTTGACATTGTTAAAGGGAAGTCTAGTACTTCTTCCCAAGCAGCTTCTGCTATTAGCTAATACCAGCATCCTCTCAGCTCCCTCAAAACAACAGGACCAGTTTGTGCCAGGGTGGACATTTTCCCTCAGGAGGTACCTGCCTGTCTCTTGCACGCGAGAATTTTTCTCTTTACAGAGAGGCTGACCTAAAGCAGGATTAACAGCCCGAGCACAGCCTGCAGCAAAATCCAGCCACGCCATGGTGAGTTTAGGATGACCCTACTCACATCCGTGCCCTGTGGTACCTCCTGATCGTGGCAGCGGATAGCCACGTTTTCAGAAGCAGGACTCAGGCAAAGATGGTGGTCTCCAGGGAGGCTCGGTGCAGCACAGACGGGACTCAGTCCCCAGCTTGGCTGTGAAGTGTGATGAGGTGTACCCGAGCACTGCGCAGTGATGCCGAACACTCTGGAGATACGGCTCTGCCTGGGGGAGCTTTAACATGCTCATGGAAGCACATAGATTTTTTCAGAAGCTTTAATCCCGCCTGGAGTCAATCTGGGGCAAATTCAGAGACCTTCTGACTTTTCACACCCAGGACTGAGTTTTAAATATGGCTCAGCTCAGTGAAGTTTTAAGAGGAGCTTGATTATTTTGATCTTTTCCCCGCATCCCCATTATTAATCATGCTGAAGCAAAGTGTAATTCCTCCAAACCAAACCATTTGCCAAACCATTTCTCCACATACTTTTTACTTAACAGCCCTTCTAGGAATGGAGCACATTTGGAAACCTCCACGCTTCCATGCTCCTTGGCCAACATGGTGTCCATGAGGACGCATGTCCGTAATCACTGAGCATCAGTGCTGGGAAATGCCCAGCCTGACGCGGTGGAGGAAGGCTCCCATCCCCATGGGCTCAGCAGCAGAGCGGAAGGCCAGCCACGAGGGCTTTGTGCTATGAACGCTCCTGGGGGAGCCACCTTTCTGTGGTTCTTTGGCTATTCCTGATTTCAGCGGGTTCCTCCCTGGATGGTGACAAACGAATGTAAAATGGAGTGCAGACATGGACAGCAAGAGATGCCTCTGACCATCATGGCCCTGCAAACCCTTTTGCTCCCTTTCCTTGGTGCCAGCCCTGCACAGCCAGCTCTGACTTTCCCAGGGAGCCCACCTTACCAGTTTGGAACCCCTCTGTCCCACCAGGATGCTAAGCGCTTTAATCTCCCTCCCCACCATTGATTAGATTTGCAGCTCTCCCTGTTTTCCTCATTTTACCCAAAGCGATTAAGAGAGACAGCGTTCACACAGACTCTCAACCCGGCCAAGAATACCAGAAATCTCACGCAACAGCCTGTTTTCTTCAGAGCTGCCGTGAACTCAGAACAGGTCCCAAAATAGGAGTTGGGCTATTTCCATGTCTGATGTTTGCCCCTTGTAGCTCTGTGCAGGTTTCCCTATCTCTGCTGTTCTTAACAGCAGGATTGTGGAGAGGATTGTCCTATAAACGAGTGGGGCAGCGGGTTCACTTAAGAGTCTGAGTTACGATCAGAGAGATGAGGGCATTGCTTTTCTTTTTTTGTTTCTTGCTATGTTTTGGTTCAAACCTGTAAACAGGCTCGCACCGAGTGGATCTGCCTTCTCCATCTGGTCCTGTGATCCAATTTCCTGGCAGGAATATCCCTAACATTGAATTGCGCAGGAATGCTGCAACGCGTCCACCCGTCCCACGGCCAGAGCCGAGCTCTCCAGTTTGCTCTCCAGTTTGCCTGTGCGAGACCCAGCCATGGCGTTTCACCCAGTTACCCCGCTAGCGAGACCAATAACTCACAGCTGACAAAAGCAGCTCTTCCAAAAGGGCTTCCAGACACTCGGGGATGGAGAAGCCAATGCTCTCAGAGTTATTTCTAGTGATTACACAGCATCTCACAGTTCAAAAAAACGCATGTCTTCTACCTCCTCTGAATGCATGCCTGGCTTTTGCTCTCAGCTACTGGCTGTTGTTCCACCTTTCTCTGACGGATTAAAGAGAGGGGAAAAAAAACACAACACAAAACAAAAGAAAGACATCTTCCTAGAGAGCCACAGAAATGGGGATTCAAATCCTTCATCACAAGTGTCTGCAACGACTCCTGGCATTGCGTGGCCTGAGAGGGACCGCGATACGTCACATGAGCAAAACAGCTCCCACTCGGAGCAGAGACTGGGGAAGTACAGCAGAGGGCTAAGCCCTTCCGAGGAAGCCCGGGGAGCAGCACCGTGTGTGTAGCGAGACGGGGTGGGAGAAGAGGGAGCCCCGCACCACCACCGCCGGCAAGAAAAATCAGGATTGAGCACCCAGCTCTGCACAGGGTGCTCTGACCCTGCGAAAACAAGACGTCCTCTTCACTTGCTCACTCTAACCCCCTCCAGACACAGGCTGTCTCTGGCTGGAGGAGCACACAGCATCCACAAAGGCAGACGTGAGCCTGCCCAGACTGATGAAGGGCAGCTTTTGGAGGTGGTTTTTTTGCTAATCACAAACTAGTTTGTCTTTTCAATCACACCAGCTACTTCCAGCCCACAATGCCCAAACCAAAAGGCACACCTAGGAAATCCACTGCCTGGTTTCCCAGCAGTGGGGCACCCCCAGCAACCATGTCCCTTCCCCATTCGCATGCTTTACCTCACCTGGATGGGTCCCCCTTGCCCCACAGGCACCCCAGCTGAACACAGCACAGCAACATACTTGGAAAGTGGGGAAAAATCTGAGGTAGCACCAGATTGTGCTGGCCAGTATACATGAAATGTGGGGTTAAGCACATAGGCACGTTCCCACTAAATTCATGCAGTCACTGAAACTTGGGGGAAGGACTTGCTTCCCAAAGCGGGATGAGCTCTGTTTATCCCTTCACATGTGTCTCCATCAGATTTGTGCTTGGGGTCTCCACAGCACCCTTGCACCACCTCTTCGAGGGTATCCCCATCCTCAGTAGACCTGGGAGGATTTCTTTTCTGCCTCACTAAATATTCTTTGTTGCCACAAAAGTAGACAGGCTTAGAATCAGTTGGGCATCAGTTTATACTCTCGTTTTCTTAAGCTTAAGCATCTCTTCTTTCCTCCTAAACTGGATGCTGGAGCTCCCCTTACTGCTTTTCTTCTCTTGACTTTTTTGTACCCAGTTTGCATCTTCCTCAACGTGCAGCTTGCCCCAGACAGAGCCAACCTGGAGCCCTCTCCACAGCTGAGCACAATGAGAGAACACTCTACAAACTAGGCAGAACTACAGGAGATGCTGGGGGTGAAAAACATCTGCCTCTCCTCAGAAAGATGCGGCATTTTGCATCGAGCAGGAGAGCTGGTTCAAGGCCAGGTGAGCCAATTTGCAAAGGACATGGAGCCACAGCCCTCCAGCGTAAGCTCCTTACACCAAATTCATCCCCCTTTACAGACAGTAGGTTGACACCAGTGGCTCCTGTGCTGTCCTCCTTTACAGGGCACGATGCAGAAATGCACTGGGCTGTGACATGCAGGAGATCTGCTCTATAGGGTCATCAGAGGAGCAAGAGCAGCCACTTCCCCTAGCAAGCCCAATTTCCCCACTGGGAATAATTGTCGGAGACAAGATGGATCCATCCCATCAGGCGCCCGTGACCAGACCTCATGGAGCACGTCCCATGGAGGACCAGTTCTCCCGCAGCTGGAGAGCTTGGCCGGTGGCAGGGCATTCAGAGGAAGGGTTAGCACCAAAATAGGTCATTAGTGAGCGACGTGGGGTTCTTCATTCTTCTCCGGGCCCCTCGTTTTCCTAAGGGGAATGCCTCAGAAAACCCAGTGGGGGGGAGGAGGAATTTACAGTTCCCTTCCAAAAACCAGTCTTTGTTTGTTTGATCCGTTTTTTTAAATGATCGAGTAACTTGTGAATACATTTTCTGATGATTCCCACATCCTCCCAGCTGGAGAACGGTTCATGAACAGACTCCAAACTCTGTAAATGAGCTTGTTAGTCATAAGTCTTCAAACAGGCTTGATAAACAACTTTCAGCCTGCAGGATATTCATCAACCATTCTGTCTGCCTGGTCTCCCGACACTAATTTATTATTTACAATGAGAGATCCCACTCCTAAATCACAGGTGATTGTTTCTTTTTACTGATTAGCTGATTATTTTTTTTTAAGGAGAAATAATGAAAAACAAATCACCAACAAGCAATGCATTGCAAGCACTTATTCCTGAGCAATTCCCCTACTTTCCATAAAACGTATCAGCAGTTGTCCAAATGAAGGAAACTGTAAGTACAGATCTTTTGGGGCAAACTTTCAGGACAAAGCAATAGCCAAGAAAAAGAGTGCGACCATCCCAACCAGCCACTGGGAATTTCAGTGCCTGCTGTCAAACACTTCAGGGACCTTCCAGCTGACCAGCACACGCTGCTCTCCACACTCTTTGGGTCTGTGGAGAGCACAAGGATCTCAAGATGTCCAGGAGATCTGAGTCTGCATGCTAAAATCTGCCACCAAAATCTGATTCACCCCATGGATGGGTTCACGCAGCAAACACAACTCGCCCCAAGGGCACTGGATGCACTCAGGTGCACCCGAGCAGAAGGTGGGCTCCCTGCAGGAGCAAACTTGCTGGAAGTTGCTCCAGTTCATGGAAGGGGATCTCCTCAATGCTAATCAGTTAATTAACACAGAAGGTGGTCGATTCCAAAGACAGAGGCAGATGAAACAGCAATTTGCTGGGGGCAATGCAGAGGGAGGAAAATCTTCCCGAATTGCTGTTAAAGCCAAGCTCTTACATATCACACGTTCAGCAGATTTCAAAGCTCTTAATTAGGGGGCAGGATTGTACCCAGTTATATGGGTAGGAAAACTGAGAAATGGCGAGGTGAACTTGGCCAAGTTATGGCAGCAAGTATAAAGAAAAAAAGACCTCATGACCCTGTGGCCAAGGCACTAAAGCATTTTGGAGCAATAAAAGACAGGGTGGATCATCCTACTGTGCCACCTCTACTGATGTTTGGAGGGAAAAGAAGCCCCACGGTTTCAGTTTAGATTGTGGATGCAACCCTCTTCCAGGCAGGCTGCTCCCAGCACCAGCAAACGCTACTGCAGTACCTGCAAGCACAGTGGCCCTACACTGTCTGGGGAACACATGAAGCAGAAAAATACCCTCCTCAGCAGGCTGCCTTGCGTGTGTGCATAAAATTCAGACGTGTGTTTCCACCACCACTTCGTCTCCTCATGCCTGATCCCCGGAGAGGTCCAGGCTACCATCAGCATTCAGAATGAAGGCAGCAGGATGCAGAGCTTGGCTCTGGATTGGTCTTGAAAGCTTTTTTTCTGTCTTTCACTGAAAAGTCACCAATACATTTGGTCTGACAACTTCAAGCACTCAAGATCAGACAGGCTGTGCTACCAGCCTGTGTCTAGAGACAGACTTCCCAGTGCCAAATGGGAGCAAACACACTCAGGGAAGAGACACAGACTTGTCACCAGCTTTCTCCAGCACTGTCAGTACGGGAGTCATCTATCCCAAGCAGAACTCCATGCTGGGTTCACAAACCTCTGCTCTGTACCTTCCACCCAGGGGGAAACGCAGCACTGCAAGGACAGAGAAGGAGAACAGGTATGAAGTGTTACCGGCGTTTCAACCCATGGGGTGGGAAGAGTGCTGTAAAGCTTTATGGGAAAGCAGCCCAGACTTCAAGGGGACAGGAGCTGCCTGCAGAGCTACCGGCAAGGGCAGTCCTTTCTGCAGCACCAGCCCAGAGCATTAACACTCTGTTTTCACTGTTACGGCTCAAGCACTTTTCCCTGTTAAAGTCCAATCCACCCCTGCAGAGCCCCGACTCTGCTGAGCTGACGCGGAGAAGTGATGGCTCCTTGAAAGCTGCTAGCATGATTCTTTTCCAAATGTGGGTTGTATTAGTGATGCTTCCAAAAGAGGACAATTTCGAGAGCACTAAGCGGGTCTTCATGGCTTCACTGGCACATGGGCTGCAGCTCAGCCCAACTCACCTGCCAGGCATTCAGCAGTAACAAACACAACAAAACCAAGAGCAAACAGCAAACAACTGAAGGTCCCCATGGGATCAAAACCTACCCACCCGTGACTGGTCCGGCATCTACACTGGCTACAAGAGAGGGCTGGGAGCTACTTGGATGCTGCCTTCTGTAGCCGCCCACTCTGCTCCAGCACCCCCAGGCATCCTACTTTGTTCCCAGTGCCCCTGGGAGTGCTAATTCTCTTCAGAGCAGGATGCCATTTTTCTTCTCCAGGCCTGCCCACTCAGCAGCTATAGCTGGCAATTTTTTCTTCTCCCCAGATGCACAGGGCCATGGGTAACTTTAGACTTTCTTTGGTCAAGGAGGCCACAGGAGAAGTTTATCTGCTGGTGGGCTCAGAGCAGGAAACAATGTCCCCAGGCTCCTGATGATTTCCAGCTCTCGGTGCAAAAGCAGTTTTGCTGCCTGAGCAACTCATCAAGACGTGGAGATTGTCCTAGCCAGATACTGAGCAGCTCTTTGGACACTTGCCCTGCCCAGCAGTCTTACTGACTGGCTGAAGTCTCTCCTGTAGGAAAATTTCTCTAGCCAGAAATGGGGGAATATTTGGGTGGAATATAAACTGGATGCTGCAATAGGATGTACTGACTTGTTAACAGCACAGCTGGCTCTCTTAACCTCCCTTCTACCCTTCCCTTCCAGGAACACAAGGCACCAGGAGGTCCTGGACTGCCACTCCAAGGCAAATGTTCACTTCTTTCGGGCACAACAAATCCAGACTGTCTGGGACAGTGCTTTAAATGCTGGCGTAACCTTTTCTCGGCCTCTGGAGGTGAGACAGGAGCCCAGAAAGGTATGTAAGATGAAACAGACGCTCATTGGCTTGCTCATCAGGCCTGTCTTCCCAGCTTTGACCTTCATAGACTCATCCTTGCAGATGCCAGGCTTTCCATTGCAGGAGGTGGCCCTCAGCACTCAGCTTTGGCACCTCTGCTCCATTCCTTTCCCAACCAGCATCCTCCAGATGTTCTCATTTGAAAGAAACTTCTCTCAAAATTATGCCACCATAGCCCCAGCAACCTCTGCTGAGCACCCACCCCCACTTCACAGCATCTTCCAGGGCCACACAGTAGAGACCAGCCGAGTCCAGCAGAAAGAGTGCAGAGAGCAAACAGCAGGCTAGGTACATACCACACATTCACAGATCAATGCGTGAGTGACAAATGTGAGAAGGGCCAGCAAATCTAGGAGTAAGAACTGCAGGACTGCCCTGGGGGACCCTCGGACCCCTGGCTGTAAGACTGCTGCAATCACAACACAGGATGAAAGGAGACAAAGGACAAATGCCTACAAACCCATGCCGTGGGGCTGGTGGCACCTGCATCTATACACACGTGAGCTTCTACTGACACAGTCTGTAATGCACAGTCACTTCAGAGACTCTCCAGTGGCTAGTAAGAAGTTGAATTTATGCTGTATCTCCCCCTCACGGGGAGGCACTGCTACCATCCTTCTCTACATCCCACTGGACTGCCATAACACCCACTGGGATTTCACACCCCTCTGAGTTGTCTGCTCTCCCACCAGAGCAGCCAGTGGGTTCAGAAGATATTTTCCCCATGTCTGGTAATATAACAGGTTTTTCTTGGGGGAACCAGACTAAAAGCCCATGCTCTGTGCTCCACCGCCAGAGCACAAGTTGAAACCTTTCTGTGCCCTGCACATGAATTTCGGAGGACAGTTCAAACAGAAAGTCAAATCAGAGCCTTGGACAACAGCTCCGCCAGCCAAGCTGTGATGATCCTCACTTCACATCTCCATAATCTGCCTCGAAATCCAAGCCTCCTTTAGGAAATGCGAGTAGGGTGGGGAACCAGCAATGCAGTGATTCATCCTCCCCAGAAACAGAGGCTCAAGTCTGGAATATTGTGACACTTGGTAAATACTCGTGATGCACTTCATTATGCAACGGAGGCCCTGCAGGAGCACAGCTCCCTCAGGGCTACTTAATATGGGTTTCAAAAACGATTAAATATATCATAAACAACTTCCAACCAGGAATAAACACCTATAATCCCATCAAGCCACTCTGGTGATGTCAAAAACCATGGGAGTAAACTCAGTTACCGGAGAGGGAAGAAAAAAAACACAACAAAAGTACCCTCAAAGGAATTATGACCCTGTAATTCTGTGTCTGCCTTGTCCAACACGCAACTCTCCCGGGCCCTCCTGCTTATTTATATTCTGTCCGAGCTCTTGCTCTGCTTCCTCATGTCACATATTTTGATGCGTGTTACACCTCTGCCGAAAGGTAAAAGGATCGTGCCCTTGAATGCAAGCAGCAAATGTTTCATGCCTGCGCAGAAATATTCCACTAAATGACTCTTGGAATCGTTACGAACGCCTCCCGGACCAACAATCGGATCGGGACCTAACACACCAGTCCAAAAAAAAAAGTTTTTTGCATGACTCAAGGCTGCCGGTCAAGTCTTTAAATGCTAATACTCATCAATTGGCATACATATAAGCAGTCCATTGAATTGCATGCAATGGTGTGAGTAAGGATTGAACAAATTAACCCTGAGATAATATTTTCCCATGCGATCACTGCTGTCTACATCATCAAAAAGACGGAAAATAGACTGGCCAGTAGTGGAAACTCAGTGCAGATGACAGAAAGCTGATGTTCATTAAAAGTGTTCTAGCAGTTTAGACCAAACCTTTAAGTTTTATGAGATATTTCAAAATCTAATTTTCATGGAAATGTTTTCATTACATTAAGGGGGGGAGGGAGAACCAACAGTAAAAACCTTCAGCAAAATCTTTTTCAAATTAAAAAGTTGGAAGCTTTGTGTGGATGGATTGAAAACACAAATACCATCAGCAAATTATGAGCCCATGAGAACCAGGAAGCAAAACTGATTATGATCAAAAAAAGTGAAACTCACAAACAAATAAAAGTCTAGTTTCGACCCTCAAAGGGAGGGCAGCATGGCCAGCACTTGCAAACTGAGTCAGCTCCTTCAAATTCACATGGCTCTTTTTCCTTTGTTAATAATAGTATGTTGCCCATTTTTGTTTGCTTTTGGGGAGCCCTATTTTTTTTAAGTCTCCAGGTTTGAGACGGAGTCACATTTCCATCTTTTGTCTGCATCCAGAAGCTCTAGAAATTCATGTGAAAAATGCAACTTGTGTTTCCACTTCAAGTCGTCAGATTCAGGGACATAAGAAAAATATCAAACACTGTGAGATACTCGCCAGAATAACCAGGCACCAGCCAGCCTGAGGGTGAAATTAAAGAAATATGTCCAAGGAACATAAATGGAAAGAAAATAATCTAATTTCTAATAACTGCTCTGTGTTAATTATCCATTTGTTATTCAACCTTTACTCAAGTGAACACTGATCACTCTTCCTGCAAGAAGCCTCCAGGATACGCGCAGGACAACTCGCGCAAGTAAAGTTTACTCCTGGAAGAAAAAGCAAGCTGTTGTATTTTTCACATAGATAACATAAACAACTGCCTTAAAAATAATATTGAACTGATCCTCAATTTTTCCACATCAGCTGCTGGAAGAGAAGGATTGGTTCTGGAAAGTCTTTCCTGGCAGCACCTTGTAAGGATGCTCACCGCTGCCTGCGGGGCTAAAGGCACCGCTCATCCTTGTGTCCTGTGGACATCAGCAGCCAGCTGCTTCCAGCAGACTCTCCCTTTGTCCATCACCTATGCAGGACAGGAGAGGAAGAAAATAGCTGCTAGATTTAATCAATTTACCCTGCGTTTCCCCCCTTCTTTCTCCCTTTTGTACATCCCCGGGTCTACAGTCTCAGCATCTTCTGGGAATAAGGGCTGTGTTTTACTAATGAAAGAGAGACTTAGTATTCCACAATAAAGCAAAATTTTGCAAAGAAAACCCTGCAGTTGTCCCTGGCGCTTCCCCTCACGTTCACCCTCCATTTGTTCATCCTCCGTTCGGACTCAGCAGCCCAGAATCACTTTTCACATTTCAAAGCAGTGGCCGAGCTTTTCCACCTGTTTTTAAAAAGGTATACGTTTGGGTTTTTTTGTAAAGGGTGGGGAGGCACAACATCGTAGACAACCTCAGGATCAGAAAAAAAAAAAAAAGAGAAACAATTCAATGTTTTCAATATTTACACACACCCTTCTACTCCTACAGCAACCTCACTTGTCCTGATTGAAAAGGGGCAATTAAAGCATAAAGAACTGCCATATGGGAGCAGACCAAAGGTTCTTCAGCTCAGGATCCTGTCTCAGACTGCCAGTAAAGACAGAGTCAGAGGGTATAAGCCCAGGCAGCAATGGAGCGATCTCTGCCCCAGCTCATCCTCCCAGTCTCCGAGACTCGCGGCTCCCCGAGCCGGATGCTGCGGTGCATAGACATCCTCAGTCCCCCCTGCATTTCTCTTTCTGAAATCATCTCTGTTTCTGATCTCTTCAAAACCCTGTGGCAATCTGATCTATCACCAATCAAGAAGCTGAGAAAGCCCTTCCTCGTGCTCTCAACATTGCCTGAGAAGAGGGGGCTGAAGCCAGCAGAAATGCTCTGCTTGACCCAGCCTGAGCAAAGAAATTCACCTTCTCCCGGCCACCCCAGCAGGGTTTCTGCTTCCTTGGGAAGGAGCAGCAGTGCCGAAGGGTCATGATGCCCACCAAGACAGAAGCAGTTGTGGGGAGCCACAGGTAGCCTTCACCCCAGCTTTAATCGCAAACCAGCCCTGAGAGTCGGATGTAATCTGCCAGCCTAGGAGAGAAGCGTGGCCCCCAAACTGCCATCGCTTTTATACTGAAGAGAAATTAAAGGCCAGTAATAATTCAAAATACAGAACTCATGGACTTACTGGACCAAAGTGGGGTTTATTCATTCCTCACAAAAGAAATCCAAGCGTAACAAATTTTCTTTTACGGCTTATGCTTTCTCCGCATCATTTTATGAGCCATCAACAGCAAGACTCAAACAAACACACCAAAAAAAACAGAGGTCAAAAATGCCATCTTCATTAAAAACAAACAAACAAACAAACAAACAAAAGCCTAATAGCTTACCAGCTCTGGATCTGGAGAATTAACTCTGCTCAGAGCCAAGAGCTCTGGGAACACATACACCACTGGACTGGTTTCTGCTACCCCTAAAGGGCACGGGAGCAAGAGGAGCTGATTCCTGGGAAGCTGAGGGGGTGCTCTTTGTTGATCTGGGACCCACATTTTCATCCCAGTTTTGGCCAGAGTCAGCAAAAGTCCTTCTACCAATGCAAGAGTTGGTTGTACTTTAACAGGTGGTTTTGCAATGAAGGGGAACTTGGATTGTAAAGTCTTCCTGGCCAAGCGGCAGAGGCAGGGAGGTTTGCTGTGATTTGTACCACGTTTTAAGGTATGGCTTTCAGAGCTACAAGTTGAACTAAAGTCAGTAAGAGTGACAGCTTCGCAGCACCACTGAAAAAGCAGCTCCTTAATACACCAACAGCTCTCCCTGTAAATATTACAATCACAGCTACTCCCAGGGATGTTGTTTTTTTCTTTTTAATAACAGAAATGTTTTCTCCTGAACCTCTTTCAAATGAACTAGTGGCGAAAACAGTTCCTTCTATCTCTAATGTCTAAATAAAACCTTTTGTCGTTTTCATGTCAAATTTTTCCCCTTAAATTTGGATTACAAAAATAGCACCAATAATTTAACTTTTCACTTCAGTTTGGGACAGAAACCAGTAACGGATTAGCTGACTGACTTTCAGGTTGGAAGAACATTTTTGGTATTCTTGAAACATTCCACAATTTCTCTGAACGGCTTTTACCTTCTCTCCCTTAGTAACATGGAGAATAACCGAGCCCTGTGTTAGCTTTTCCACTGAACCAGCTCTCATTTTTCACCAAGAAAAGCTCATACCTCTGTTGCACTGCCCAGCTCCAGCACAGTCCTTTCCCTGCATGGATTAGAAAACACTTCACAAAACACTTGCAATAGGTGGGGAAACTGAGGCACAGAGACTCATGGGATCTGCCAAATGCATCAGTGAAAGACCCAGAAAGCCCAGATGACAGCTCTGCCCAATAAACCAGGGAGAATTTACCCCCGGTATTTTTATTTTTTTTTGCTTACATTAGAATACTTTTAAAACTTTCTAATTCACCGCAACGGCATTAAAACTTTTACAGCATTCAGAGAACTTCTAATTTATTTGAAGCGGTAGTTTGGTCCCTGCTTGGCAATGCTGGCAGGGAAACACACCCTTGGACTGAGATTTTTTGGTCTGTTTTATGCCCTAAGAGCAGGGTGGGTAGTGGGGAAACACAGCCCCTCTTTTCCAGGCTGACCGAGCTAGCTCCGGAGAGCTCAGCAGTCGGCAAGGGGCAACATCAGGAGTAAATCAGGTCCAAATAAAATATGATAAACGAAACCGGGGTGGGGTGGGGTGGGTGGAAATAGTAAGAAAAAAAGTTATCTACACAACTTGTTGGTTAGTGTCCTGGGGACTCGCTGGCCGCAGTGTCGCAGCACAGGGGCAAGCAGCAGTCACTGCCTTCCCCGCTAAAATATAAACCTTTAGGGCCAGAAGTTGCATTTTTCCTTGTCCTGGGGGGTGTGGGGGGGTGGAAATTGTTTTAAGCACTCTCCCAACGGCGGTCAGTTGAGAGACCGCTCCCCGGTCCGGCTCTCTGGGAGGGAAGGGAACCGCTCCGGCAGCCCCGCACCGCCCGTTTCCTTCCGACCGCGCTACCGCAATAAACCCGCCGCGGGATGATGCTTCCCCGCCCGGAGAAAACGCCTCGCCGGGGTTAAGCTGCGGGATCCTACGGGCGGCGGTGCAAGGAGCGGCTGCTTTTTGGAATGCTCCCCTCTTCCCCAGCCCGATTTCTCTTCGGGATACCGAGAAAGCCACGTCGGACCCGCGGGGAAAAGAGGGTCGGAGGCGGCTCCCGGCGGGGAAAAAACAAAAACAAAAACAAAAATAAACCAAAACGAAAGGGGAACGAGAATTGCAATTGTAATTTTCGTTCGCTTTTGGGGTTGATTTTTTTTTGGCCTTTCGCCGGCAACCCTAGGGCAGCCCCCTGGCCCGGGTAGGGGGGCACCTTGGGAAGCGAGCCCGTGTCCGCGCCCACAGCCCCTGCCCACCCCGCGGGAGACACAGCGGGGGCGGCCGCAGCCAGCGCTTACCCCCAACGAAAATCGCGGGCAGTCCCCGCTGCCGACGATTTTTTTTTTTATTTTTAGTTGGTGGTTTTTTGGTGGGTTTTTTTTTTGTGTTTTTTTTTTTTTTTTTAACAGAAAGCGGAGGGCAAGGGGAGAGGGAGGGGGGTTGCTGGTCCTGCGCCCCCACCTCAGCCCGCTCGCCCTACCTGCCTACTGCTCCTGGAAAACAAGCGCCGCTTGGAAAATGCCGCTCAAGCCGGCGCCCCATCCCCGCTGCCCTCCAGCCGCCGGGCAGCTGTTTCACGGTCACTTGCCTTCCCGAGCGAGGATCCGTTAGAACGGGCAGTTCGGGGACAGGTCTGCGC
This sequence comes from Gallinago undulata, assembly GCA_026546715.1. NCBI lineage: Eukaryota > Metazoa > Chordata > Aves > Charadriiformes > Scolopacidae > Gallinago > Gallinago undulata. The sequence continues at coordinate 3,632,713 of JAOTQQ010000004.1, read as the reverse complement.
CCTTCCCCGCCCGCCGGGCACGGATCACGCTCGCACCGGCAGAACCGGGGCTCGGGGAGGAGGGGAACCGGCGGTTCCGCTTTGCGGCGATCACGCACCCTCGGGCTGTTTGCGAGCCGCGATGCTCCGGGCAGGCCGTCGGATAGTCGCCCGGTCTCCCAGCCAGAACCCCCGAACAGCTTCCCGGCGTCCCGCAAACCACGGCGCCGGTCCCAGATCCGACGGGACGGGCGGGCGGATGGACGGATGGCAACTCAGCCGCCTGCCGCGCCTTGCCCCGTCCAGCCAAGCCCCGTGCCCAGCCCCCCCGGCAGACGATGGGAAAGGGGGCACAGCCCTCCGACCCGATCCCGCTCGCCCCGGCTCCCAGGGCTGTTCTCCTCCCGGTCCCCCGAAAGTAGACGGAGCAGCGCGGAGCGGGACCCGACGAGCGTGGCACGGCGGCGGAGGGCAGCTCGCCGCTCCCCCTTTCCCGGGACGCAGCCGGGGGATAACAAACGTTTTCACACGCTGCCGGGTGCCGGCCCCGCCGAGGGCAGGGGGCACACGGGGAAGGCCGGCTCAGGGAGCCGGACGAACCGGCCCAGGGACCGGCTGGCGGCTCCTCCGGCCGCTTCATCGCGGGAGCCCCTTCGGGGCCGGCACCGGCCGCCGCGGCGGAGGCCCCCCCGGCCGCTCCGTTCCGCTCCGCCCCGGCAGCGCGGCGCACGTGGAACCGGGAAGGATAGAGGTGGGGTGTCCCCGCCACTTACTGTCCTGCTGCGGGGTGTCGCTGCCGCTGGTCAGCCCGGGGGACTCCAACAAGCTCCGGCCGGGCTCTCCACCTCCCTCGTCCGCCTGAGCGGCCACCATGTCGCCCGCCTCCTCCAGGTCCAGCAGGTGACTCACGGAGAAGTTCTTCTTGGCTTGTAAATTGTCCAGGCCGGCCGGGCCGTCGAGGCGGGCGGGCAGAAGGGCCTGCCTCTCCATAGCGTGGGCATAGCTGGACGCCATGGTGTCGAGCGGGGCTTTTCTGCCCTCGCCCCCCCCCCCGGGCGCCCACCGCCCCTGCTCCCCCCCAGCCGCCGGCCCTCCGAGGGGGGGGGGGATGCGCAAGGACCAAAGTGGGGGGGGGGAACGGGACGGGACCCGACGGCGGCAGGAGGGGGAAGCCCGAAGGGGAGCGGGCAGGGCCGGGCTTAAAACATGCCGGAGGGGAGAGGCGGCGCGGCCAGCTCGGGGCGCCGGGGCGCGGAGAGCTGCCGCCGGCCGGGAGGCGCAGGGTGGCTGTGGGGCCGCTGGGGCGGGTGCGCCCCGTCCCTCCGCCTCCGCTGCCGGCGGCTCCCCTCCCTCCGCCCCTGCGCTGCCCTCCCCTCCCCTCCGCCCCGCACTTCAAACGGTGGGGGCGGCTCCGCGGCGCTCCGGCCGCAGCCGGGCACCCGGGGGAGGGCGGCCCGCGGGGCCCCGCCGGGACGTGGCACCGGCGCGGCACCCCCCCGGGACGGGGGTGGGCAGCGCCGGCCCCGCCGCGCTCATTAGCTCCTCGTCGGGGGGTGGCTGGGCGAGCTCCCCGCTTTGGGGGTGATAGGGACGCAAGAGGGGGGTGGCCCCCCTGCCTTGTCACCCGGAGGTGTACCTGGAGAGGAGGATGGGCACGGCCCCGGGGAGGGTTCCCGGGGCAGAGGAGAGGAGCAGGAGAGAAATACAGTAGAATAGAGAAATACAGTAGAATAGAGAACTAGAGAAATAGTGAAAATGAGAAATGCAGATGAGAAGGAGACAAAGAAATGGAAGAGAAAGCCTGAACAGGAGGGAGGAAAGGAAGAAGAAAAATAGTGAAAGAGGAAGAAAAAGTGCAACAGAGACCTAAGAGAGAAGACAGACAAGAAGGAGAGCAAAAGAGGAGAAGGGCAAAAAGAAAAAAAAAGGAAAGCCAGAAAGAGAAACAGCAAAGAGAAAAAGACAGGAGGTGGAGGGCACACTGGGAGCTCCTCAGGCTAGCAAGTAAAGAGGTCCCAGCAGCTTGGCCTGGCCCAGCTGGCTGCCCTGGACAGGGACAGGTAGAGGTGCAGGGAGGTACCCCTGGGCCCTTGGTCGCTGCAGAAGGGCCCCGAGGGCAGCAGGGCTGGCAGCAAGGGGCAGGGTCCAGCCGGCCAGGAAAGGCTGCTGTGTCCCGGTGGCTGGAGCCTGGGCTCCGAGCTGCCACAGCCCGCCCAGAATTTCCATCCCCCCTGATCTGGGGAAAGAACATTTGATGCCATCAAAGGGCTCCAGATTGAAAACAGATGTGCTTCCCCGAGCCTCTCCATGCATTTAATTAAGGCACAGGCATGGAGGAGACATTTTCATCATTAGTTTGCTTTCAGCCCCCCCCCCCACCTCTGGTCCCAGTTTACCCTTTGCAGTCTTAAAGACCCAAATGAGCATGGCAGAGCTGTGGGGCTCTGCTGTCCCCAGCTTGGGGGTGAGCAAAGCTGGCAAGAAAGGCCAGAAAAAGCACTGGGGCAAGGTTGCTCATAGAAACGTGTGGGTGCATATACACCCAAAAGGCCATGTGCTGGGCAGGGAAGCTGTGTCTGACTGGGTTTTGAATGCTGGCATCTTGTACCCTGGCTCTCAGGGTCTCTAGGTTTAGGCACAGCAGGGTGGGTGGGTGGGTGGATGCACTTCCATGCTCTGAAGAACTGTTATCCATACACACCCCTGTGGGCTGCCCAGCACATGAAACACCCATTTCTCTGCCTTTCCCAGATATTTGGCTGCCTTTTTTCTGGGTGAGCTGAGGTTTACCCTCTTTCTCCCTGTTCTCCTTCAAATGGATGTTGCAACTAACCTGTCTTTTCTGAGTGGGTGTTGCAGAGTCCCAGCCATAAACATCCCTTTCCAACTGCTCTTAGCCCCAGGCAACCTCTGCCATGGGGGCAACAGCAGAAGCCACAAGGACAAGAAGCAGAACAAGAGCTCTCTGTGCCACCTTCACTAATATCCTCACTGACATCCCTGGTAAGAAGTATTTCTGCTTAGATATGCCAATGTCTAAGAGCATTCTTTAGACAACTCTCCCTCCCAGCCTCAAAGTTTGGGAATGCAGCCCAATACCAGCAGATGCCCTGGGAAGATGGTGGGTGAAAACATGTTGATACCATGGGTAACCACACCAATATGTGTGCATCTGCTACAAAGGGACAGTCTTGCCTGCAAGGCATCAAAGAGGCCCAGCTCCAAGACCAGCTACTGTGGCTCTACCCTGAAGCAAGCCACAGTGCTCCCCATACATACACCACCCCCTGGCTGAAAAGCAACGTGGGATGCCAGATTCACATTTTGGAAGTGGCTTAAACACCTCCTTTCCCAGATGCTTCCTGCAACACAAGTGGATTTCTGTGACTGGGTGGAAGAACTCTGCTGAGGGACAAGACAAAGCCAAGGGAAACTCTTCCAGCTCTATCTGTCTCAAAAGAAAGAAGTTTGGGAACAGTGAGAGGCTTCCAAGACTGCACAAAATACCCCAGGGCTGTTTTTTTTCAACCTGCTATGACCTGGCAGGTCTTAGGCCGAGGTGCACCTGCCGTGTGGAAATGAGTGGGGTAGGAACATCCTGGGCTCTGAGAGGGATGTTGACCATGCTGCCACCTTGGATAATCAACTGCCTCTCTCCCTAGATCATCTGTAGTGCCTTTAGGGCCAAGCTAGTCTTTCAAAGCAATGCTGCCCTGTTCTGCATATGCCAGAGGACAGAATTAGTGCAGCTTCCACAATACTCTGCTCCATGGAGAGTATGGTTTGCCTGTGGGAAGCCTAAGGAAGGTAAAAGTTAAGCTAGTGCCAGGGAAAAAATCCCACCAGGAGAACGTAGTGGAATGCGCTCTTTGTAGCGGGGTATCCTGTCATACTGGGAATCAGCCCAAGCTTGAGGGAATGGGTGGGATGGAGGAAGGGGACCTTGTCACATGCAGGAAATAAGTCACATGAGAAATAAGCGATGGACCAAAGTGGCCCACAAAGATCATAAGCAAAAGACAAACAGAAAAGAAAGAATCAGAAAGATGAAGAGAGAGAGGGGATGAAGGACTCTCTGAGCTCCTGGGTGAGCAAGCCAAGGGTCCCAGGGCCCTACACAGCTGCAGATCTCAGCCTGCCACTTAAACAGAAGTAGGACCATCTTTACAGGACAAGCATGAACCATCCCTTCATTAACTGTTTCATTTAACTTGATTCAAGGTTTTAGAAAACTTCAGGTTAGAGTACAGGAAGATATTATCACCTTACCTGAATCCTCAAGGGTATTCGCTTCTAGTGTTCATCTTCTTCCACCTCCAGCCACCAGCAGTGAAAGCAGAACAGGATGAGGCATTTACCACTCATCTCAAATGCATGAGTTTCTTCCTGTGTGAGCATCCAATAGCCAGTCCATACACTCACTCTAGGGTCTCCAGGAGTTTCTGCAGGATAAATAGTGATAGGACAGGTATGAGCCACACTATGGCCTGCTGTAATCCAAAGATCTCAACACACTTCCCCCCATTTCAGATGGGGAAACTGATGCAAAGGCAGCTTGTCTTTAGCATCAAACCCAAAGCAGAGGTGACAGGATGCCACAGTTCTCATAACCCTGAGGCTGGAAAAGACTCCCATGCCACAGATGGCCCATGACAGCAAAAGCACATACAATTTCAACATCCCACAGGCCATCAAGTAGTTATTGAAGTTATTTAGTAGTAGTATTTCCCGCTTCACCACTTGCTTGGTGTCAATCCTTGCTCTACCATCCTCCCATCCCACCTTTCTTCTCCAATGTTCACCTGTGTAGCAGCTGCTCACAGACCCATTGCTCCACCTTCCCAGGCTGTCCACAGATGATTGCCTCCTACTTACACTCCCAGCAAAGCAGGGACTTCTGAGCCTCTGCTGCCAGTCAGGGAGAGGAGAAAGCCCAAAGGTCCTCTAACAGCCAGAAGTCTGCTAGGTAAAGCACCCCTAGCTGAAAGGCCAAGCTGCACACTGCAGAGGGCAGCTAGACCCCAATTTGGCCCTTCCTGCTCCCAAAAGTGGTTATCATTTTGAAGGACATCAGTGGGATCCATCAGCTGGAGCCCTGCCTCAAAACCTATCTCCTATGCTGCGACCACATCTGATGCTCAGAGAAGGTGAGGCAGAAACCACAAACTTTCCCATTCTCCCTCCCCTAGTTGCATATCAAGAAGGGGAAAACCAAAGAGCTCATCTTGGCCACTACAGTCAACAATAATAAAAAAGGGTTTTTTCGATATGTAAACAGCAAGAGGAAGAGTAG